>JAGDQO010000319.1:2500-751925 GCA_018342035.1 Solanum appendiculatum
CTGAACCCTGAGCCCTTAGCCCTGAGCCCTGAACCCTGAACCCTGAACCCTGAACCCTGAACCCTGAACCCTGAGCCCTGAGCCCTGAGCCCTGAACCCTGAACCCTGAACCCTGAACCCTGAACCCTGAACCCTGAACCCTGAACCCTGAGCCCTGAGCCCTGAGCCCTGAGCCCTGAGCCCTGAGCCCTGAGCCCTGAGCCCTGAGCCCTGAGCCCTGAGCCCTGAGCCCTGAGCCCTGAACCCTGAGCCCTGAGCCCTGAGCCCTGAGCCCTGAGCCCTGAGCCCTGAGCCCTGAGCCCTGAGCCCTGAGCCCTGAGCCCTGAGCCCTGAGCCCTGAGCCCTGAGCCCTGAGCCCTGAGCCCTGAGCCCTGAGCCCTGAGCCCTGAGCCCTGAACCCTGAACCCTGAACCCTGAGCCCTGAGCCCTGAGCCCTGAGCCCTGAGCCCTGAACCCTGAACCCTGAACCCTGAACCCTGAACCCTGGACCCTGGACCCTGGACCCTGGACCCTGGACCCTGGACCCTGGACCCTGGACCCTGGACCCTGGACCCTTGACCCAGAACCCTGGACCCAGAACCCTGAACCCTGAACCTTGAACCCTGAACCCCAAACACCGAACCCCGAACCTGAACACCGAACCCCGAACCCCAACTCGGAACCCCGAACCCCGACCCAAACCCTCGAACCCCGAACCCCAAACCCCGAACCCCAAACCCCGAACCCTGAACCCTGAACCTCGAACCCCGAACCCCGAACCCCGAATCCCGGACCCCGGACCCCGAACCCCGGACCCCGGACCCCGGACCCCGGACCCTGGACCTTGGACACCGAACACCGAACCCGGAACACCGAACCCCGAACCCCGAACCCGGAACCCCGAACCCTGAACCCTGAACCCAGAACCCGGGACCCTGGACCCTGGACCTTGGACCGTGGACCCTGGACCCCGAACCCCGAATCCCGAACCCCGAACCCCGAACCCCGAACCCTGAACCCTAGACCCTGAACCCTAAACCCCGAACCCCGAACCCTAAACCCCGAACCCCGAACCCTAAACCCCGAACCTCAAACCCTGAACCCCGAACCCCGAACCCCGAACCCCGAACCCTGAACCACGAACCCCGAACCCCAAACCCCAAACTCCGCACCTCGAACCCCGATCTTGATTTTTGACATTATTCAGATCTTGATTTTTCCTTCTAAATCTTGCTCAATCACTTTAATCTTCGTTTGCAATTTTCAGTTGTCCATATTTTCCAGGTATGAATTTTTCTTAGCATAATGATTTTCAGCCTTTAAGAAGATAGTGGGTTAGAGAGATTGCCTATAAATGGTCTGATTTAGTTATTAATTTGATATGAATGCTTGCTTTTTCACATTAAATTCCGTTTTGGTGCATACCATTTGTTCATTTCTATATTTCTGATAAATAAAAAAAAATTATAAATGCTTAACATAATTTAGATTTTTAAGAGGGTCTTTTTACATGACATTTCTAATGTCAAAATACCAAAAATAACGATTTTACTTTATGAATACGAGAAGTCATAACAATATGAGAAGCAAATCTTGTCTCGGCAACTTTTAACAAAGATAGTTCCGAGTGTTTTTGAAAAATGGCATGAGCCATGTCATGATTCACCACAAAATTTTTTAAGCTACTCACTTCACCAATCAATTTTAATATCCATTCACAACTTGCGAAGTGAGGTGCTTTTTCGAATGGTTGACACATGCTTTTCAAAGCAAGATTTAGACAATGCACGACACATGGTGTCCAAAATATATGTGGAAAAGTTTTTTCAACAATAGTTCCGGCAAGCTTCATATTTCCGGCATTATCGGTGATAACTTGAACTACATTTTTTGGACCAACATCTTCTATAGCTTTAATAAACAACCTAGCAATATACTCACCATCTTTAACAACTCCACTAGAATTAATCGATTTTAAGAATATTGGTCCACCACTAGATGCTCCCATTATATTTATTAAAGGTCGCCTCTTAATATCGGACCATCCATCCGAACAAATCGATAATCCTTTTCTTTTCCATGCATCTCTAATAGGTTGAAGTTTTCTATCTATATTGGCCTTTTCTTGAGCCTAAAGAGTAGTTCTTAACCTATTATACGTTGGTGGAACATAACCGGGTATATGATTAGAGGCCAAAAATTCAAAATATTTTTTAAAGTAAGGAGAAATTGCAAGGTTGAATGATAAACCTGACGCGTAAAACATTTGAGCCGCCAACTTGTCGGCTGTGTTTCTATTAGCAATTCCAAAAGATTTCTCCAATGCTCCACCGACTGAACCTTTTCGCTTTTTCGATTGTGATAAATCCGAGCCTTCCGGTAGAGATACATAATCAACCTTTTTTCTTGCTTCTAATTGTGCCACTAATTTTTTCTTTTCAGCTTCTTCATTCTCCTTCTTCAATGTTTCACATACCTCATGACTAATTTCTTTACATGCTGCAACTCCTTGACCAGAAATCTTTAGGAGATGTGCTTTCATTTTAGAGTATGAACCCGTAACTCTTTTATTGCAAAAGTTACAAGACCATACTCTATTTCCGCCACCATTAGGAGCAACCATTAGAACCTTAACATGATTCCACAATGGTTTATCATCAAAATCAGATCCAACACTTTTTGTTGGTCTTAAAATACTCTTGCCTTTTTGTTTTTCAGCCATTATTGATGCCATGGAAGAACAAAAATCTTTGGGTTTTCTTTTTTTATCTATGGAGGAAGACACAAGTTAAAGAACTTTTCTTGTCTTTTGATAAATTTTAGTTGTAGAGAAAGTTGGTAAGAAAAGATTGATTTTGATCATTTTTACAAAAATCAAAAATCAAAATAATAGTACTATAGTATGCTACATCTATAGCATCAAAAGAGCACTTGGCGTTTTTTTGGGTTTGAAATGGTACCAACTCATTTAATGCTATAGTACTCTTTTTTAAGGCCATTTTAATTTAATACTTCTTTTCATATCAATAAAAATATTTTCTATATTTTAATTTATGTGACACAATATTAGTTTTGAGAGTCAAATAATTTAATTTTGAACGTAAATTTAAGCATGAAACTCAAACTTTAAAAATCATATGACCTTAACCTTTATTTAATTTCATATGATATATATATATATCTTGTTATCAGTTAAAGTAGTTAGAACAAAGTCAATCGTTAATTTTAATTAAATATATAATTACATACGAAGTTTTTCGATAGTTGTTACTTATATTGATAGCAAGAATCAAACAATCTAACAAGATGTAATCCCTAACAAAGTCAAATCATTACTTCTAATCTAAATAAAATTATATGTCAAATATTTTGATTGTTTAAAACTTACACTGACAAAAAGAACCAAACGATATATCAAGATGTGATCTCTAATATGATATCTTGTTATCAATTAAATAAGTGTAATAAAGTCAATTGTTACTTCTAATCTAATTTATACTTGCGTTTCAAGTATTTTGATTGTTTAAAACTTATATTGACAAGAAGAACCAAACGATATAACAAGATGTGATCTCTAATATGATATCTTGTTATCAATTAAATAAGTGTAATAAAGTCAATTGTTACTTCTAATCTAATTTATACTTGCGTTTCAAGTATTTTGATAGTTCAGAACTTACACAGACAAGAAGAATCAAACGATACAACAAGATGTGGTCCTTAATATGATATCTTATTATCAATAAAGTTAATCAGATAAAGTCAAATTGTTACTACTAATCTAATATAAAATTGCATTTCAAATATTTTGATAGTTCAAAACTTATTCTGACAAGAACCATTAAACAATCTAATAAAATGTGATAGTGTGTATATCTTATTCTCGATTAAATTAGTCAAATAAAGTCAATCGTTATGTCTAATATAATATATAATGGAATTTCAAGTATTTTGATTGCTCAAATTTTATACTAACAAGAAGAATCAGACGATCTAACAAGATGTGATCCATAATATGCTATCTTGCTATCAGTTAAATTTGTCAAAAAAAGTTCTATCGTTACTTATAATCTAACATAAAATTACATTTCAAGTATTTTGATAGTTCAAATTTTATGCCGATAAGAAGAATCAAACTACCTAATATAAAAATGTGTATATCTTGTTCATTTAAAAATAAGTAGGTTCTTAGAAATATTAATTAAACTAACAGATAAAAATTGACATTTACAATTATTCTTAATTAATTATCATTTAATTACTATTGTAATATTTATAATTTTAAAATCAACTAAAATTTTGATAATTAAATCTTTCCTTATTTGAACTACATAATACTCGCAATTTAAATGTACTTTTGATTTTTAATTCTTCCTTATTTTGAAGAAGGTATGAATTCCTAATATTTAGATTGTTAAAATTTATTAAAAATTAATCTTATATAAATCAAATAATCAGCTTATAATAGTATTTTTTTCATTGAACGTAAGCATTCAAATAGAAATGTGAAACGTGACATTCAAATTATTCTCAAACTATGATATTGAGTTCTCTTTAAAAGTTAGTTCCAGGTGGGTCAATTATGTTTATAGATTTTTATGACTTTTAAAAGATGAATTATTTCATTAAAAATTATTTTATTTAAACATAATTTATTTTAATTATAGCTTTAAAGAAATACTAGATTAGATATATCAGAATATAATATTTGGATCAATGTAATTAAATAATGGGCCTTCAAAGCATATGGGCCTTCAAATCATATATACCTATATATTAATCTTTAATTTATAATTAAATAATTATAATGTTTATCCTCATTTATAAATTTTATTAACTTTAATTTATAATTATAATGTTTATCCTTATTTATAAATTTTAATTAACTTTAATTTATAATTATAATGTTTATCCTCATTTATAAATTTTAATTAACTTTAATTGAATTTTTCTTGGTCACTTCTAAACTCAGGCTGAATTGTAATATTTTTGGCTTTTTTAGTGATGGACACGTGAGATCTTGAAATAGTTTTTCCTAATATATTTTCTTTCAATTATAAATATAATAAAAAAGATTAGATTAAAATTTTTACATGTGAAACAATTTTGAATGACTAAATTTAACTCAGGGATTTCTTTTTAAAGAGTAGTTACCTTTAAAAAGTTCCAACTCGTTTACTTTTAGTTATCATTTAATATCTTATGTAATTAAAAAATATAGAAGAAGTAGTACTAAAAATTACAATAATTAATAATCTAAAATATTAATTCTCAAAATTTTACCTATGCTCTAGGACAGATAAATGACATATATTATTTAAAAATTATGTAAAAGATATTATAAATCACAATAATGAATAACTTAAAATACTTTTAAAAACATACTAAAATTTGGTTGACTCTCAAAATTTCACGTGTCACATAAATTGAAAGACAGAGAGTAACAAATATTAGTGCAAAATTACGTTAAATTTACTATAAATCACAATAATTAAGAATTTAAAACATTTTAAAATCATAGAAAAATTTAGTTGATTCTCTTAATTTTATTTGTGCCACATAAATTGAGAAAGAAAAAATAATAAATATTAAGTCCTTGCTTATATATATATGACCAAAATACTAGTTTATTTTCTTACTTTTAAGTTATAGTCTTATTTTTAATAGATAATTATTTGTAGTTATCTTTTGTATAACTTAATAGTATTAAGAAAGTTGAATCATTAAGTCATCCAAAAGATAACTAAGATAGTTCAAATTTTATGCCGATACGAAGAATCAAACTACCTAATATAAAAATGTGTATATCTTGTTCATTTAAAAATAAGTAGGTTCTTAGAAATATTAATTAAACTAACAGATAAAAATTGACATTTACAATTATTCTTAATTAATTATCATTTAATTACTATTGTAATATTTATAATTTTAAAATCAACTAAAATTTTGATAATTAAATCTTTCCTTATTTATAATTTATAAGCATATGGGCCTTCAAATCATATATACCTATATATTAATCTTTAATTTATAATTAAATAATTATAATGTATATCCTCATTTATAAATTTTATTAACTTTAATTTATAATTATAATGTTTATCCTTATTTATAAATTTTAATTAACTTTAATTTATAATTATAATGTTTATCTTCATTTATAAATTTTAATTAACTTTAATTGAATTTTTCTTGGTCACTTCTAAACTCAGGCTGAAGCTGTAATATTTTTGGCTTTTTTAGTGATGGACACGTGAGATCTTGAAATAGTTTTTCCTAATGGATTTTCTTTCAATTATAAATATAATAAAAAAGATTAGATTAAAATTTTTACATGTGGAACAATTTTGAATGACTAAATTTAACTCAGGGATTTCTTTTAAAAGAGTAGTTACCTTTAAAAAGTTCCAACTCGTTTACTTTTAATTATCATTTAATATCTTATGTACTTAAAAAATATAGAAGAAGTAGTACTAAAAATTACAATAATTAATAATCTAAAATATTAATTCTCAAAGTTTTACCTATGCCATAGGATGGAAAGTATGGGCATATTGCACCAAATTGCAAGCTTGAAAAGCTTAAGACACTTCAGTTAGAAGATGAATTATTTGATAAAATTCATGGGTTACTTTATACCTCTGGATCAGAATCAGATTATGGCTCGGATATTGAAGAAGAAGAAGTTGATTCTTTTTGAGCCTTAGCATTAACAACCAAAGCCTTTTCATCAGTGGATAAATAGTTATCCCACCAACCTCTTAATTGGCCAGTAAAACCTGCTACAATCATCAGGCAAATAGTTTTATCAGTATTTTTTGTACTCTTACAAATCGTAGCATACATCAACATCCTGTGTACCATGATGGTCAATTGTCTATCAGTCAACCCATCGAGATTCCATTCATAAATCTCTGAACCACCATGGGACGTATTAGTCTGGTTCCAATCTCTTTCCTCTAGTAACACATCTTGAGGAGTAGGACGAGGATAATAATAAGTCTGCATTCGAGGCTTTTCAGCAAATTTATTTTGCGATTTTATCTGACCTCTTAACTTATTAATTTCAGAAGCAATTTCTTCTTTATGATTAACTGTCGTTTCAATTTTATCAGCAAAATTTTTTGACCAATTAATCGGATTTAAATTAAAACCAGAAGATTTAAAATTTAGATTAGAAATTTTTTTGTCTAAAAGATCTTCCAAATCATTTAGAGATTTAAATCTAAATCCTGATATCTCAGGAGGTCTTTGGATATTTGCGATAACAACTGGATCATCGACATCATTCTTTGAAGTAGAAGCTATGTCTGATGTTTGTTTGTTATTACTAATTTTCATAACTAAAGACTTTAAATTATCTAATTTTTTATCAAGAGAACTCATCTGTTCTCCCATAATTTTAACATATAACCCTAAATAATTATTTTGAGAAATAATTTTATTTATTTCCTTTATAGTAACATCAGCTACTTCTTTTTCAATAATTTTTTGAAAAGCTTCAAAAGTGATCCCAGTATTATTGGGTAGTATAAAAGCAGACTGAGGAGGATAAATACCTTTTATTAATTTACCAGTGCTATCTTTATAAGATCGTTCGAGCACATTTATATATAAAGGAATATAAATTGTTATAAACCACGGAAGAAAATCCATAATTTTATCATGCAAAGCACAAAATTCATAGAATTCTTGAGAGATATTATTCATATCATCTTTATTATAAAAAGTGAAAAACCAATTTTTAAAAGTTTTCCATTTTTCAGAAAAAAATTCTTTTTGAATATAACTGCGTGCCTGGGAACCAGGACTAAAATCAATCTGCTGTGGAATCATTAAAAACTATCTTTATCAATTCCCATTTCAGAATAGGTAGGCACATCTCCTATTTGAGAAGCAGTCAAAAATTCACCTTGCGTATTGACCACTTGAACAATATTTGTTCGAGGATCTACTTTGATGACCTCAATTGGTTTTACCTCTTGTTTTTCATCTGAAAGAGTATGCAACGATGCCGCCCGATTTCTAGCCTTTGTATAAGTTGGCTCAATCGGAGAAATATGATTCTCCATTGGTCTACTCATTCCCGAAAATGATTGCCGATCTTTCATCAATTTTATTATCAAACTGTAAAGTAATCCTTCCATCCGGATTTTGAGAAACATAGGAACAATCAGTATTACTAACCTCATTAGTTAATTGATCCGGAGCTATTACCGAATTCAAAACCATCTTTTTATTTGTTAGCTCTTGTTCTTTTATGGAACAGGGACAGGGAAGTATTAGTACTAAAAGTACTAAGTTACAAAAGGTAGATATACCTCAAAATCTTGATCTGTTAAACAGGTGGACTATTCCAAAGATTCCGATAAAAACCGTTTATGATTATGGTTGGTTTGATAAATTTTCTAGTAAGCAATTAATAAAAACAACTGAGCAATCTATTGCTTTAAACTCGTCAGAACAGACGATTAGGTTATTGCATGAACGTGATATTAATATGTATCGTAATCAGTATAATTATATGCATATTGGCATGGTGCAGATTGCATTCAAACCTCTTACTCTAAAGGGTTTGCCTGAAACTTTTATGGCTGCTTTAAGGGATGCGAGAAATTATAATTTTCGTCAATCTTTAATTGGTTCGATAGAATCAACTGTTGCTTATGGCTCAGTTTATTTTAATACTCAGCCTAATTTGCAACTTTCTTTATCTAATGTCAATATTTTGGATGCTTTGACTCTTAATGTTAAAACGCATGGTTATAATTATGCTCCTGGTTCTGAACTTTTGTGTTTATCTTATAGAATTTATTATAGATTATTATCCACTTTGAATCCAAAGTGTAAGTTGTTTGATACTTCGCAACAAACTGTTTTGATGGAAACCAATTTCATAAAATCTAAGATTACAACAAGGAGAACAACCCTTTTGCAAAAGATTATCTATCTCAGTTTTGCAAAATTCAACTAATTCAGCATTCATTTGACAAGGCCGAGATTTAGTAGGAATATTTTTCTCCACAAGCTCTTCTTCATAAGGAAGAGTAACAATATGCTTTTTTCTATCCCAAAAAGCACTCGGATGATCAGCACAAATATCAACAGATAATTGATAAGTTATTAACTTGATTTTTTTCTGAATTTTTACAGACTTTAAAGTTTCGAAAATGTTCATACTATAACATTCTAATTGCAAAGTATTAACATGCTTTTGCTTCATATCAATTAGGGCACTAATTTCTTTAGAAATTGGATTAGTAACAAAAGAATAACTAATCTTTCTATCTCCAGTTCCTGCAGAAAATCCTTTAGAATCAATATGAGTAAAAGGATATATGACATTAATAAACGGAGTACCAAGAATAATTGGAGGATATAATTGATTTTTTACCAAAAAGAAGAAATGAGGAATACACACTTTGTTTTGACAAATACTTACATTTGTCAATTTATACTTTATATCTAAAGTATGTCCAGAAGCAGATTTAACAGTATGAGTTGTTTTTTGAAAATATTTCGAAGGAACAAGTCTTTCTTGAATGCAACTAACATCAGCACCACTGTCAATCATGGCAATATCAGTTATTGAAAAAATATTATCAATTAAAATAGTACACTTAACATACCATTTATGAGCTGTAATAACTTGCATCATTCCCAAAAAAGAATTTTCCTTTTCAAGATCATTATCATTAATAACTTTATCAAAATGAATATCTTCATTTACAACATTTTTACCTTTTTCAACAGAATTTATTTTTTCTATCTGGGTGATTCTATGATCACAAATCATTTGATTCTGTTTTAAAGGTTTAATTTCTTTTATTAAATTATCAATTTCATATTTTAAGTCATCAAATGAAGAATCTCTAGTATTAGTATTTATTTTATTATTGAGTCTATTATTAATTTCATGAATAGAATAAGGAGCTTGATAAGTATCAAAATTTTTTGATTTTTCAAAATGCTTTTCTTGAGTAGCAGAACTAGAAGTATCCGCTAAATCAATAATTTTTTCACGAAGATTATTATCAGTAACTTCTTTTAATAAATCAATAATTTTATCAGAATTAATAGTATTAACATTCAAATCTTGAAATTGAGCCTGTAATTTGTAAAATTCATCATTTTCACAAACACAATTGTCATCTTGACAAGTATTACACATATTATCACCAACCTGATCACTTTCTGAGAAGTCTACAATCGAAACATAAGAGAGAATTTTGTCTAATCATAGTAACTGTATGGTATGAAGTTTATACTTCTTTTACCCGAGCAAAGGGCCTGTCAAGACACAAACACATGTTCTCAATGATTTATAAACTAGCAATTTCTAACTGAAAATTTTATCTGCCCCTTTTCTTTCAACAATAATTGGGACTTACATTTTTCAGCTCTGCTAGTAGAAACCACAAAGAATAGTAGTCAGATCTGACTGTACCACCATCTCGAAACCAAGTTATAATGATTGGAACAAAAGATTCTCTTATATCTAAATTGAGTCTAGAATATTTTCATAGTTAACTAAGATCTCCAACTACATATTTGACATGGATATGATCTTTATTTAGCTAGACATAGATTGTAATAAATATAAAGGGAAATAAAGAAAATACCTTTAGGCTTTGCACTGCCTTTTGCCTTCAACTGTCTGAAGATTTTATTGATTTTTTAGAAATAGATACAAGAAACTTTACAAGAGAAAGACTTAAGCTTGCCTAAAAAGGACTTCCCTCTTCTAAAGAAGTGAGCCTCTATTTATAAAACAAACAAAAAAAAACTATTTCTACTTTTTGTACAGTGACCCGACATCTGGGTCAATTGCACTGTTTATAGTGCTTTGATACAGTTTATCTACTGTTTTACTGGGCCCTTCTGGCGGCTTTACTGTTTAGCTTTTCCTCTGAGTTCTCTGAGTAGCTTATCTGCTTTCTTCAAAGCATCTTCGGATAATATCTCTTCCAATTCTAATAGTTGTGCATCACTTATTGCAATATCATCATTACTAGTTTCACTCCTCATAGAAGTGTCCGATTTATCAAACTGATTTATTGTTAATAACAAATTTCTTTTAACTTCTTCGAGGTATTTCTCGATCATTTCTTCTTTATCACCATCTTGCGCAGAAATTCTTCGAGCAATATGTTTGACTGAATTGTCTATCGCAATTTCCTTTAATGGAGTAGTAGAATATTCTTGAACTTGTTCTTGAATTTGATCAAGTAACTCTTGTCCATATAACACTTTGATTTTTGGATCTCTTTTTATCAATTTATCCCAAAAATTGTTGTAAAATACCCTATATAAACAAGGGATTTGTTCTGAATTAAATCCTAATTCAGGAGTCCACTTATGAATCCAAGGAATTGAGAATTCAATAAAGAAATATATTTGATCAATATTCTCCAAGTAGCAAATATGATCAGCTTGGTATAAATCTGTTAATTTGGGCGAAACTTTTACCCATTCACGATATAATTTTAAAAATTCTTCCGGTAGGATTTTCACCGTTGGACCATGGTATGACCACCAATTTAAGAACCAATTTGGAATAATCTGTTCAAATATCTTTGAACATACTTTTATAAACCAAGTATGCTTGTGTCTATCATTGTTATAATATAGAACTTTATCAAAAGCTTGGATATAATAATGTTTATCCTCATTTATAAATTTTAATTAACTTTAATTGAATTTTTCTTGGTCACTTCTAAACTCAGGCTGAATCTGTAATATTTTTGGCTTTTTTAGTGATGGACACGTGAGATCTTGAAATAGTTTTTCCTAATGGATTTTCTTTCAATTATAAATATAATAAAAAAGATTAGATTAAAATTTTTACATGTGAAACAATTTTGAATGACTAAATTTAACTCAGGGATTTCTTTTAAAAGAGTAGTTACCTTTAAAAAGTTCCAACTCGTTTACTTTTAATTATCATTTAATATCTTATGTAATTAAAAAATATAGAAGAAGTAGTACTAAAAATTACAATAATTAATAATCTAAAATATTAATTCTCAAAGTTTTACCTATGCCATAGGACTGATAAATGACATATATTATTTAAAAATTATGTAAAAGATGTTATAAATCACAATAATGAATAACTTAAAATACTTTTAAAAACATACTAAAATTTGGTTGACTCTCAAAATTTCACACGTGTCACATAAATTGAAAGACAGAGAGTAACAAATATTAGTGCAAAATTACGTTAAATTTACTATAAATCACAATAATTAAGAATTTAAAACATTTTAAAATCATAGAAAAATTTAGTTGATTCTCTTAATTTTATTTGTGCCACATAAATAAAAGGTTACGAGTTTTGCGATATTCCTAATACTATTTCAAAAAACCATTAAAAACCTCCCACGTGTTTATACATATATGCAAATTAATCTACATGAATTCTAAAGGCCTATTGCTTATCAAAGAGCATATATATATATAACGTGGCAGCTAAAGACTAAAATTCAGAACGTAGCAGCTAAAGACAAAAAATTCAAAACGTGGCAGCTAAAGACAAAAAATCAATTTAAGATATATATATATATATATATATATATATATATATATATGAAAGTGGCAGCTAAAACTCCTAAAATTCAATTAAAGAATAAATTAGCCTCCTCTCCTCCATCTTCTTCGTCTTCTCTCCTCTCCTCCATCTTCTTCCTCTTCTCTGTGTTTTCAATATCTGTGTTTTTCCCAGTAAAATACAGCTCAATACTCACGTAATAGTCCACCAAGGCATCACCGATTCTTGGCTTCTCTGTTCCAAAATAGAAATCGTAGACCTACAAAAGCCACATGAACAAGAAGATTTACCAAGAAAAAAGCTTCAAAGGAGACAAAAGGATTAGTGTAAATTACTATATAGCAGCAGAATTGAAGGTATTTTGGTTCCGATCTACTCAAATCTTTACTTTGAGTTATCGAAATTACAATTTTTTCTCCAAAGTATTGGTCAACACACCCGAACTCGTATGCAGACAATATAGGAACTCCATTTTTGTGTACAAAATCACACTTAAGCATTGAAATTTTGTTCAATTTTGTATTTATTTTACGTACAAAATCTCTTATACATAGCCTTTATAGTGTATACATTCAGCTTCCGAACTCAATGAATAATATAGTTTGCTGCTTCAATGCTATCCGTTTCCACTTAAATACTAAACTTGTTTATCGGGCATGCACATGTTTTTGAGTTTGAATTGGCCAGACCTGAAACCGAGCTGGAACCAGGATGGGTCATGTCTGAACGGGGACGACGAAAATTCATTTTCTCTTTCCCTTCCCTTGTTCTTTGAGTCGACACTTATAGAGAACATTATTCTTTCTTAGTGTACAGAGCACACCAGTTTCATGATACGTTCCATGATTTGACAAATTACTTAATTTAGTTAGAAAGACAGCTCTAGCTTTGATCAATTAGATTTTACTCTCAATATTGTTTAATTCGGTCACACCTCAATAGCACACTGAGAAGAATGCAAGTAATGTTTATTCCTGCTGTTCAAGCCTAATGCTTGTCAATGGTTTGGTTATGCTAGATTGTTATGTATATTTGGAGTCATTGACGTTTCATTTCAGATTTGTGAGTCCCTGTGTTAATTGTTAGGAACTGATCCTCTGTATTTTGCAGTGACGAGAAACAGTTTCTCTCGGATAAAAGCTATGCCAAGTAGAGCATCATCACTTTCCGTAAGTAATTTGGACCTATGACTTGGTCAATCTGCGATAGTTGGTTTTGTAGCTATCCTTTACTTTCCTTCCATATTGTGAATGGATTACTGAAATTCTTCCTGTAATAAACCTGCTTGCCAGCTTCTCCGAATAGAAGGGAGAAATCACAAAGGGAAATGTATGGTGCATTGCTACTTATTGTTAGCATTATAAATTTGTAGTTCAGTAAAGAAATATTGCTACAATTGTTAAAGTATGCATTTTGAAGCGTGTTATAGAGGGAGAGAAACTTATTATGAGAAATCACAACTTTGAACTTTGGGGCATCATCACAGATGGACAAATATTGCTGGAATTTGGAACCTCCCATAGTGAATTCTATTTCTGAATTTTTTGTTTTTTTCCTCTCATTTGTGATACACATTTAGTTTTTCTTGCTAGGCCCTGAAAATACAAGAGACGAGAGAACTAGAAATTAACTGGCTCTTGGTCCATCCATACCAGCGAACGGCCCGTAGGTACTTTATGTTCTTTCTGTAGACACTCACATGCAACCCACATAAATCTTGGTGGTTTTCTCATTTGGAAGATATGATGTTGGCAGGGACTGATTGGCCTTTCAATACTTAATTTACTAAGTTGCGCGGACTCTTCACTTTTGATGTGGCACCCGGGTCGGATTCTCCAAAATTACACTACTTTTGAAGAATTCGACACACATCCACTGACATTTTTGAAGAGTCCGAGCAACATAGTTACTAATGTAATTAGGTTCTCAGGGAAAAACAATGTTGTTGTTCCTTCTCGCGGTTCATCTGAAAGGTTGTTATGCATGCCTTTCTTTCGTATTATATTTCTCTACATTAAATGAGATATTGGCTATTTTTTGAAATGGCATGGCTATTTTTGTGGTGAAGTGACTTTGTCTACTAGGCCTTTTTTCACATCATTCCCCCACATAGGACTAGAGTAGTTTACAAATTGGGGTGATAAACTTGGACATGGTATAATAGCCCTTTTGGGAACTTATTGGGGCTCGATAAATAGTTGTGGCGAAGTGTTTAGGAACCACTCAATTAGTTGTTTGCTTATTCCTATGCTAAAGCAAGAGACTAAGAGTATCAAGACGAGAGTGGATGTAGTAAACATGATATCAGTTGTTTGCTATTTAGCTCTGTTGACCTTTTCTCTTTCAAAAAAGTAGCACTCTTTGGTAATTTATTCAAATATATGGTGTATTTTAGATCCAATATTCTGTGAAGTGAATAAACTTCTGCCATGGGTATTTACAAGGCTTCATGTTTTAAGTTGGCCTCAACTTTTAAGCAATTTGATAGAGTTCATCCATAAGCTTGAGTTGAGGTGTTAATGTTATAGACAACCTTCTTACCCGTACTCAATACTCAGGTGTAACTAGGGGTGTGCATTCGGTTTTCCAGTTTAGTTTTGTACTATTCGGTTTTTGGTTTTGAAGAAGTGCAACCCAATCCAAACCAAAATAAATTTGATTCGGTTTGAATTTTCTCTTTTTTGATTTGGTTTTTTCTCGATTTGGTTATTCGATTATGTCAATAATTAGAAACATAATCAGAGTTATATTTGCAATTTGAATATATATATAAAATTCGGTTTTTTGGATGTTTGGTTTTTTAGTTTTCTAAATCCGAAACCAAACCAAACAAAGTAAATTATTGATCCAAAACCAAACCAAAAAATCAAAAAATCAATCCAAATTAGAATTCGGTTTGATTTGGTTCGGTCACCCCTAGGTGTAACAGTGCTTGATCAATAGAAGCATAGGCAGAAGTTGTCACGTACTTCGACAAGAAAGATGAACTATTTGTGCCTAAGTAAATGCACAAATTCTCTATGCCTTTTTTCCATATGATGTAGCAATCTGCTTAAAAAATTTCAGAAAACTTGGCATTTCAAATGAAATCTATTTTTCATGAAAATACTTTTACGTATTAAAAAATTTCATGTGAAAACTAAAGAAACACTAACTTCTTGTGAATTACATCTTCTCAGGGTTACAATTAACCAAAAGCAAGATCAAATATAGCCAAGAGTTCAAACAGTGTAAAATTGCTCATTCAATTGCCAGGTACAATCTTCCATTGACTATTTCTAATTTTGCCTTCATGAACTTTATTGAAGCATATATTCATCGATTCTCCTTATAGCTCTATTTTCTACTTGGTGCAGATCAACCGAGACATATTCAATCAATGCTTCTACTTGGTGCAGATCAACCGAGACATACTCAACTCAATCAATGCTGGTTTAAAAATTAAAACACAAATAAATATTGTAATAACCTTTACATTGTTGGGTCCGGGCAACGCCCGGGCTACCTTTACTAGTATAAGTATAAGGGATCATTTTGAAAATAAAGAAAAGGGAAAAAGTAAAGAAAGGGAAGGAAAGAGAGAAAGAGAAAAATTTAGAAGCTGGATTGTATAATCGGCGGTTGCCTTGCCGGCGAAGTCATCACGGATTTGGTTCAGGAGCTGAAAATGGTTCTTTCTTTCAACCCTTTCTTTCTCGTTTACGTAATAGTAGTAGTATTTTTTAATCATCATTATGCTTTTTTTTTAACTGTCAGAGTGACGAAGACGATGCTGCTGCTTCTATAAGACGGTTAGAAGAAGCGGTTGTCTCCCAGCCGGGCGACCCTTCTCTCCACTTTGATCTCGGGGTCTTGTTATGGGACAAGGGAGGAGAATCGCCAGATATTCAGGAGAAAGCCGCACAACATTTTCTCATAGCAGCCAAGCTCAACCCACAAAACGCTGCTGCTTTCACATATTTGGGACATTACTATGCTCGAGTAGCTGTCGACTCTCAGAGGGCTATCAAGTGTTATCAGAGAGCCCTCGGCCTTAATCCAGATGATTCAATTGCTGGGGAAGCAATTTGTGATATACTGGACGCAACTGGAAAAGAGACATTGGAGATAGCTGTATGCCGTGAAGCTTCACACAAGTCGCCCAGGGCCTTTTGGGCTTTATGCAGATTGGGTTACCTTCTGGTTATTGCTCACCCTAATTTTCTACTTCTTCATTGCCTCCTTTTTAGGGTTCCGTCCTGTCAAATACATTGCAAACTTACAGGTCAACCAAAACAAGTGGTCCGAAGCAGTGCAGAGTCTTCAGCAGGCCATCAGAGGCTATCCCACATGTGCTGATTTGTGGGAGGTTATTTCCTATTCCATCTCTCGTCTGTTCTTATTAATAATTGCTCTGACGCCTGTCTAGTTTATTCCGTCACGAGTTCAGTCCTCAGTGACTTTTTCCATCTTGTACTTATCCAGGCCCTGGGTCTATCCTACCAGCAAATGGGCATGTTTACAGCCGCTGTTAAGGTAATTACCTATGCTCTAGTTCATAAAAAGGCAGTTGAAGAAGTTAAAATCCACGAGAGGGGGAGATTAGGTAATCTATGGAAACATCCCGTTGAAACATATGAAAGGAGAGTGAGATACTTAATGGTTGATGGCATGCTTTAAAGGATAAGAGACATCTCTAACTTGTTACTTTTACACTTCCTCTATATTTTTAATGTTTCAAAGTTTTGGTTTATTGATAGATAGATGTATATTTATTAAAAATAGTTGAACGGAGTAAGATGTTTGAATGCTGTTTATTTGCTTGTGTATCTTGATATTTTGCTGCCATGATATTCCTTTTAATCCTGCTTTCATTTTGGGCCGAGGGTCTATCGGAAATAACCTCTCTACCCCACAAGGGTAGAAGCAAGGTATGCGTACATCCTACCCTCCCAGACCCTACTGGTGGGATTACATTGGGTATGTTGTTATTGGAGTAAGATGTTTGAATAGTAAAGTGCATTGTGTCACAATGATAGTACATCCCTTTGATGCCGTGTCGCAATGATAGTACATCCCTTTGATGCCATGTCTCAAGGGTAGTACATCCCTTTGATGCCTGCTACACCTTGATAATAAGGGGGGTGGAATAGGTGTA
The DNA here is from genome assembly GCA_018342035.1 of Solanum appendiculatum. Taxonomy (NCBI): domain Eukaryota; kingdom Viridiplantae; phylum Streptophyta; class Magnoliopsida; order Solanales; family Solanaceae; genus Solanum; species Solanum appendiculatum. Next base: position 20,167 of record JAGDQO010000319.1, read on the forward strand.
AGAAATCTGAAATGACATAATAAAAGTCTACTTTTCAAATGCCTTTGGAGGTATAACATGGAGGAATGAAGTTTGGAAGGAGTTGACAAATGCCATCCATGGTAAAGAGGAAACATGGAGAAATATTGAAGGGGGATTATGGAAGAGCATTAGTAAGCAGTGGAAAGAGTTCAACCAGTTTACCAAATTAGAGGTGGGTAATGAGCCAAATAAATTTCCTAACTTACTCAGTTGCTTTCTGATTTCATGCAAATACTGGATTGATTTCAGGAGAAATTTAAATGATTGTAAAATAGAGCATTTCTGTCAGTTACTGCAGCTGAAATCAGTTTCTGTTGTCATAATATAATAGACTCACTGATTTGGTTAGCAAGCAAAGATAACAAATTTTCAGTCAGGAGTTGCTACATACTGTTGATAAAGCAGTCAAAGCAGTCAAAGCAGTCAGGACAATGGGAAGCTTCTTGGCCATGGAAAATGATATGGAAGGCAAAAGCTCCTATTAAGGTATAGCTTGCTTTGGGTGGATAGCTACTTGAGGGGCCTGTTTAATTCAAAAGAATTTGCAGAAAAAAAGTTTTGGCCTATGCAACAAATGCTATCTGTGTCAAGAAGATCAGGAGTCAGTTGAGCACCTATTTCTTCACTGCAGATTTGCCAGACAATGCTGGGGTTTATTTCTTTTATTAGAGGTATTAATTGGGTGATACCTCAGTGTAAAGGGGTTGATGGGAAGTTGGCAGCAGCTGGTGGTTCCTAAAGAGAGAAAGCAGATATGGAGGATTGTTCCATTCTACATCTTTTGGACAATTTGGTTGGAGAGGAACAAGGCTTCTTTTGAAGGGCAAATAATATTGATTTCTAGAACTAAAAATAGATGCTTACAAAATTTGTACTTCTGGTGTAAAAGTAGCCCATTATTGAGTTTAAATCAGTATATGGATTTCTTAGATCTGTTAGGAAAGAGAATGTAATTGGCTGTCTGCTCCATACTTTGTATTTCTGCTCCTTTCTGTACCATCTTGGTCCTCTTTAGTATAACTTTTACCTTATAAAAATAATGTCTGCTACATGTTGCTCAATCTTTTCTTCTCATTATAATAGTCCTATGGAAGAGCTATTGAATTGGAGGAATCAAGAGTATTTGCATTGGTGGAAAGTGGAAATGTCTATTTGATGCTTGGTTCATTTCGAAAGGTAAAATTTCTCCTTGCTTCTGGTCCATGCTTCACTCTCTGCAATTTTAACAAGCTTGATATATTTAGTTTGAAGTGTGGATTTGGATTGGCACTCCTGAACATGGAGTGGTTTAGTAGACTAGTGTATGAACTCAAAATTAATAGGTTGTGTGCATTGTGCCTCTAGGTGTTATTCTGCCAAAGAAAGTTATATAAGGATAGACATAAAGTTCTTTTTACTTATACAAAAAGCTTCTCCCAGTAGAAAAAAAGATAAGAGAACTTCTGTTATAGTAAGGCTATGAGCTCATATGGGTGAATTCTTACGTAAGCCTTATTTGCTAAGTAAATGATATACAGTGATCTCCTGATACTTCAGCATGATCATACCTATGAAAGATATTCAGATTCTTCTAACAATTCTTTCTTTACTCTTCAATCCTGAATGAAGGGAGTAGAGCAGTTTCGGCAAGCTTTACAAATCTCACCTCTGAATTTGTCCGCACATCATGGGCTTGCCTCTGCACTCCTTAGTCTGGCAAAGGAATCTATTGAGTCTGGTGCCTTTAAATGGGGAGCTTCACTCTTAGAGGTTAGCTATACAACAATTTTGAAGTTTCACTTGCTTCTGTAGCATTATTGTGCAGGACATACTTATTCTATTCCTTTGCCCTTCCTTCTTTTGGTTGAGATTTTTATCAAGTGTTTTGCTTAATTTCAGGAAGCTTCAAAGGTGGCTCTAGCAAGTACTTCCATTGTTGGCAATATATCTTGTGCTTGGAAGCTGCTTGGAGATATTCAGGTAGCTTGTTTTTTCTTTGCATTATGCTAGTTATTTTCGTGCAATTCCATTTCCCAACATCTCATGCCTTCCTACAGCTTTGTGTGGAACATGTAAAGCCTTCCCCCATCCTATTACTTTACTAGATTGATGTTTTAGTGTTGACTATGGTGCTGTTTCTATCCTTGGTTAGCTCACATACGCAAAATGTTTTCCATGGATGGATGAAGGATTGGGTTCAGGAGCTGATGAAAATTCATTCAGTAGTTCGATCCTGTCATGGAAGAGAATCTGCTGTTTAGCAATCAGATCTGCTTGTTGCTCCTACCAGCGGGCATTGCATTTGTCCCCTTGGCAAGCTAATGTGTATACTGATGTTGCCATTGCATCTGAGCTTCTTTTCTTGTTAAAGGAGAACTGTAAAGATGACATGAACCCTTGGTATGCGTTCTATTTTATTGCTTAATATATTCATACATTTGAACTAGCTCATTTATTACACTAGCTCATTTATCAGGTTTGTGTCTGAAAAGATGTGCCTTGGAGGCTTATTGCTTGAAGGTTGCAATAGCGAGTTTTGGGTAGCCTTAGGGTGTTTATCTGATCATTCTGCATTGAAGCAACATGCTTTCATACGGGCACTGCAGTTGGATGTTTCTCTTGCAGTTGCATGGGCATATCTTGGAAAGGTAACTTACTGCATTAGTTTCCAAGATTATCTGTTTCATTTATTTCTCGAAACTCTCAGAAATGGATAACTGAAGAAAATCTTTTAGTAGAGCACTTTGTATCATGGATCATGTAATTACAGTTCCATTTATTGAATATCTATGCTAGAATCCATAAATTCTGAACAACCCTTCTTCCTCAGGTCCTGAAGAACAACTCATTGAGTTTATTGGCTTCATGTAAGAGGAGCCAAAAATATATTTAAATTGGTTCATGATAACATGTTAATCACAGGAGTCAAATACCTGGAAATATCATTGTGTTTTTGCATGAACTGTTAGAAAATATAAACTGAGTGTGCAATTAAACACATGGACTTTTGTTCATCAATGTAATATAAAGGTTCTTCATATTAGGCCTTATTGTCATAGTTAAGAAGTTTAACTAGCCTATCCAATTGTAGGAACTACAAGGCCCCTTTTGGACATGACTTGAAATAAGATTGATTTGAAGTTGAAGTTTTGTTTGGACATTCAATTTGGATTTCTTAAGTTGTATTTTTTCTCATAAATGTGAAACCCCCAAGAGAACTATCAAAAATTTCCCAAATTCTTATTGTTAGAATAGGAATAAATATATACAATCCTACTTAGAATAGGAATAAGAGTAGGAACAGGAATAGAAATTCTAATTGGTAAAGGAATCCTATTTGGAAAAAGAGTCCAATGTAATGTCTATAAATAGGGTTTCAATGTAATAATGTAAATACACAATTTCAATAATATTTTTCTCCTTTTATTTTCCACATGGTATCAGAGCAATTGTGGGAAAAAAAATATCACTGCAAAATCAGCTTGTGCAGTTTTTCCGGTAACCTAAAGGGCTGTCCGAGTAGTTAAAATTTTCCGTCACTATTTTTCAAAAAAATCAACACAACCACTAGGTGCGAAACTTCCCAGTGAGCAAACCCCAGTCAAACTCGCCGGAAACAAGTACCACACGCGCCGCCGGAAGAATTTCTCCGGCGAGTTGTCAGATCCACGCACCGGCGCGTGAGCCCTGTTCCGGCTAGTTTTTTCGACAATTTTTTTTCCATCTGGGTCGCCTCTTCATTCCGAGGCTGCCTAAATATTTTTTTCCTTATTCCGACCAATATTTGGCGATCAGATCTACTTTTCCAGCAACAGCCTGTTTCTTTTCAGATTTCGAAAAAAAATAAAAAAAATTCCAGATTCTGGCAACTCATTACAGATTAATTTTTATTGGCTGCATATTCTAATTTCACAACATGTCGCTCGGAATTGATATTTTTGGCTCCAAGAATATATGTAGTTTCATCGTCCACCATTGACTCCTCTATTTTGGCATCTCAAACCATAGACAAACGAACATATCAACCTACGGAGAATCAGCGAGGAGTAGGTCGTTTTGGAAGATCTCGATCCAAGTGTAGTTATTGTCATAAGCTTGGACATACTCGTGACATATGTCATACTCTGTATGGTCAACCACCCAGTTATGATCCTACTTCTATAAAGGAATATAATGAGTCCCTTCGGAATCGCGCAAGTAAGCAAACATCTCCACAAGTAGCATCTGTTGCTCAGCCTGATCGACCACCCAATAATGTTCATATTGCTTGGAAAAAATATGATGAGTTCCTTAAGTATCGAGCAAGTAAGCAAACGTCTCCACAAGTAGCCTCGGTTACTCAGCCTAATGTTCATGTTGCGAGTACTCTTGGATCATGGGTCATGGACTCAGGCGCTTCTGATCATATTTCTGGTAACAAATCACTTTTGTCCGATATTATTTATTCACAATCCCTTCGCCAATGGGATCCAAACAAAACCAAAAGGGGTTGGAAAAGCCAAACCCCTTTTTTCTGTCCCTCTAGACTCTGTTCTTTATGTTCCTGGTTCTCCTTTCAATCTAGCATCGGTTAGTCGTTTGATGCGTGGCCTACATTGTGGCATAACCTTTTTTGATGATTTTTTCCTCATGCAGGACCGCAGTACGGGACAAATAATTGGCACAGGACATGAATCACAAGGCTTTTACTATCTTACCTCTTCAAATTCCTTCACAGCATGCTCCGTTACAGATCCTCCAGCCCTAATTCACAAACGTTTGGGACATCCGAGTCTATCCAAGCTACAGAAGGTGGTGCCTAGTTTGTCTAGTTTATCCACATTAGATTGTGAGTCATGTCAACTTGGAAAACACACTCGTGCTACATTTTCTCGTAGTACTAAGAGTCGTTCGGAGTCTATTTTTTCATTAGTTCATTCTGATATTTTGGGTCCTAGTAGAGTCAGTTCACCCTTAGGTTTTCGTTATTTTGTTAGTTTCATTGATGATTATTCAAGATGCACTTGGGTTTTCTTAATGAAAGATTGTTCTGAGTTATTTTCTATATTCAAAAGTTTCTTTGTTGAAGTTCAAAATTAGTTTGGTGTTTCTATTCGTACTTTTCGTAGTGATAATGCCTTAGAATACTTATCCTCCCAATTTCAGGAATTTATGACTCACTAAGGAATTATTCATCAAACATCTTGTCCGTACACCCCTCAACAGAATGGTGTGGCAGAAAGGAAGAATAGACATCTCATCGAGATTGCTCGCACTCTCCTCATTGAATCCCATGTTCTGCTGCTTTTTTGGGGTGATGCAGTCCTTGCATCTTGTTATTTGATTAATAGAATGCCCTCATCTTCTATTCAGAATCAGGTTCCACATTCCATATTGTTTCCTCACTTACATTTATACCCTATCCCCCCTCGTGTCTTTGGGAGCACATGCTTTGTTCATAACTTAGCCTCGGGTAAAGATAAATTAGCACCTCGTGCTCTCAAATGTGTCTTTCTTGGTTACTCTCGAGTTCAAAAAGGGTATCGTTGCTATTCACCATCTTCGTCGATACCTTATGTCCGCTGATGTCACATTCTTTGAGTCTCAACCTTATTATGCATCTTCTGATTATTCTGAAGTCTCCGAGGTCTTACCCACACCTCAGGTCTTACCTGTACCAACTTTTGAGGAATCTATAGTTACTCCTACATCTCCAGTGGTAGTGCCACCACTCCTGACTTATCATCGTCGTCTACGCCCACCACTAGTCCTAGATGATTCATGTCATGCGTCGGATGCTGCTCCTACTGCGAACTTGCCTCCTTCTAGTCAACCGATTGCTCTTCAAAAAGGTATACGATCCACTAGAAATGCTAACCCACATTATACTTTCTTAAGTTATCATCGTCTCTCATCACCCCATTATGCCTTTGTATCATCTTTGTCTTCTATTTCCATTCCTAAGACTACTAGTGAAACACTTTCTCATTCTGGATGGAGGCAGGCTATGATTGAAGAGATGTCTGCTTTACATATGAGTGGTACCTGGGAATTTGTCTCTCTTCATGCAGGTAAATCTACAGTTGGTTGTTGTTGGGTTTATGCAGTCAAAATTGGACCAGACGGTCAGGTTGATCGACTGAAGGCTCGCCTTTTTGCCAAAGGGTATACTCAGATATTTGGACTCGATTATAGTGATACTTTCGCTCCCGTGGCTAAAATAGTATCTGTCCGACTTTTTCTATCTATGGCTGCTGTTCGTCATTGGCCTCTTCATCAGTTGGACATTAAAAATGCTTTTCTACATGGTGATCATGTGGAAGAAGTCTATATGGAGCAACCACCTTGTTTTGTTGCTCATGGGGAGTCTAGTAGCCTTGTATGCCGATTGCGTAAGTCACTCTATGGTCTGAAACAATCTCCTCGAGCTTGGTTTGGAAAGTTTAGCACAGTAATTCAAGAGTTTGGCATGACTCGTAGTGAAGCTGATCACTCTGTGTTTTATCGGCATTCTGCACCAAATCGGTGTATTTATTTGGTTGTTTATGTTGATGATATTGTTATCACTGGCAACGATCAAGATGGTATCACTAATTTGAAGCAACATCTCTTTAAGCATTTCCAGACTAAAGACCTTGGCAGACTGAAGTATTTTCTAGGTATTGAGGTTGCTCAGTCTAGATCAGGTATTGTTATTTCTCAACGCAAGTATGCCTTAGACATTCTTGAGGAGAAAGGAATGATGGGATGTAGACCCATTGACACTCCAATGGATACAAATGTTAAACTTCTTCCAGGACAGGGGGAGCCACTCAGTAATCCTGAAAGGTATAGACGGTAAAGGACTACTCTTCGAGGATCAAGGCCATGAGAATATCACTGGATATACAGACGCTGATTGGGCAGGATCACCCTCTGATAGACGTTCGACATCCGGATATTGTATTTTAGTAGGAGGTAATTTGGTGTCGTGGAAGAGTAAGAAACAGAGTGTGGTTACTCGATCTAGTGGAGAATCAGAATATCGAGCAATGGCTGCAGCAACTTGTGAGCTAGTTTGGATCAAACAATTGCTGGAGAGCTAAAATTTGGCGAAATCGGTCCAATGGAACTTGTGTGTGATAATCAAGCGGCCCTTCATATCGCATCAAATCCAGTGTTTCATGAAAGGACTAAGCACATTGAGATTGACTGTCACTTTGTTAGAGAAAAGATACTCTCAGGGGATATTGTTACAAAATTTGTGAAGTCAAATGATCAACTTGCAGATATTTTCACCAAGTCCCTCACCGGTTCTCGTATTAATTATATCTACAACAAGCTAGGTACATATGATTTGTATGCACCAGCTTGAGGGGGAGTGTTAGAATAGGAATAAATATATACAATCCTACTTAGAATAGGAATAAGAGTAGGAATAGGAATAGAAATTCTAATTGGTAAAGGAATCCTATTTGGAAAAAGAGTCCAATGTAGTGTCTATAAATAGGGTTTCAATGTAATAATGTAAATACACAATTTCAATAATATTCTTCTCCTTTTATTTCTCACACTTATATAATCTTACCAAATCTTATCAAATGAGCAAACCATATGTCCCAAATTTACTGTTAGAAAAATTTAAAATCACGATTTGGAATCCCAAATCCTGTTTTTTTTGGAGAATTTGGAATTTGAAATCATGATCCCAAATCACATGTCCAAAACACTTGTGATTTATGCCCCTGTCCCATGTAAACTGCCCTCCAAATAAACGAGGGTCCACCAATTCTAAATCTTCAATGATCTCAGAAAACTCTCTCATAGCCCTGGAGTTGCCCCTACCAGATTTTCATTCAGAAGCAAACTTGGTGATGTTGAAATCACCACCCAAGCCCCTTCACTATGCCCTCTGGATCCTGCTAATTCCCACCAAAGTTCCTCCCTTTCCATTCTGTCATTTGAAGCATAAACTCCACTGTACAACCAAGCAAAATCCCTATTATTGATGAAAGAGTATTTTTAACTGTCATAGAATAAACCCCTCATTAATAATCTCCCTGAACACCCTCTTATCCCACAGAAAAAGAATTCCTCCACTTCTTCCATTGGCCTCCAAGGTGGCATAATCAGCCCACTTGTTTCCCAAATAGATGTCTAGCTACATCCCCTATATCCCCTTCCATTTTTGTTTCTTGGAAACAATAGATATCTCCACTCTTCATTCTATTAATAATGACTTGATCATCCTCCTCTTTTCGAGATCATTCAAACCCCTCACGTTCTAAGAGATTATATTAGCTTTCATTGATATCCTGTTGAGTTTAGAGTACCCCCTAGCTTCTCCTTCCTTGAATTTTACCCCGAACTCCAAACTTTTTTTTATTTCTTTGCCCCCCTTAGCTTTGATGGTGATTGAAATGGGACTAAGACAGGATGCCTCTGCCATCTCGTCTATTGCTATCAAATTTCAGGAATAAGGACCAAAACCCCCCTTCAAAATCCTTAAAATCCATTCCTAATTGCTTGCTTTGCTGCAAAACGTGATGCTGAAACTGAGTAGAAGCATCCGAATCAGCATCTTGGACTTGCGCATCTAGAGGTTGCGCAACATGACTTGTTCGCCAACTTCTTGCTCGGAAATTCGAACAAAAACTGTGAATCCGTTAAGGTCGTAGATGTATACTCCACAAGGAACAGCTGAAAATAGAGAGCTGTGGGGAAGTGGGACATTCTCGGTGAAGTTCTTCTACCCTACTTACTTAAAAGAGAACTTGCACTTCTTAATCTCTATCTTATTTTAAAAAAAAAGAAGAGTGAACTTGAACTTCCTATATCTAGTAGATGGGTTTACTAGAGCACGAGAAAGGTGCATGTTCACCTAGATGACAATAAGTGGGGCAATCCCAATTGCTGTCAATTTTCAAAAAAAGGAAGGACAGTTACGTGGTGTTGGTGGGAGGTGACAGTTATCCCATGGTATTAGTCGAGATGCGAGAAAGCTGGCCCGGACATCACGGTTATAAAAAAAAAGGTATACTATTTGGTGCTTTATATGCAAAAGAGTGGGAGAAGATGTAAACCATTAACTAGTGCACTGCTAGATTGCGAGGCAATTGTGCTGGACACTATTAACCTGTTTGGAGTATATTGAGTAACTTCGGGTACAGTGAAAGATCTGTTGCATAGCTGTCTTTTGGAAGAAGGTGAAGGGGGTGCAGAGCATGAGATGTTGGTCCATTGGCCCTTTTTGTGGGGCTTTGGAGGGACAGCAACAAGAGAGCATCTGAGGAGTAGAAAATGAGTTTTTACGTGAATAGTACTTTTCAACTTTTTAAGCTTCCTCAATGTTCCTATTTGTATAGATGATTGTGTCATCTATAGAATCACGTCTTTCTTGTCACCTGCTTCCCTCTTTTTTTTTTGTGTGTGCGTGTGTGGGGGGGGGGTCTCCTTATCCAATGTGCTGAACTATTAACCGTTGTAAGTCATGATCATACTGTATATTAAGGTCGGGTTTGTTATGTAACTTGATTGATGCATGTGAGATGATTAGATCTGTCTAAATGTTGGGTTCATATAGCTTTATAGGCAGGAGGGGGAAAGTCAATTGGCTCAGCTAGCATTTGATCGTGCAAGAAGTATTGATCCTTCACTTTCATTGCCATGGTCAGGCATGTCGGCTGATGCTGCTGCAAGGTAAATTCATTATGTTATATAGAAAAACATAAGGAATGATGCATTTGCACCTTTTATGTGAAATATAAAGCTGAATACGCGTCTTAACAGGAATCTGAAACCAGACGAGGCTTATGAGTGCTGTCTGCGGGCGGTTCAGATCTTTCCAGTAACTACATTTCTCTCTTTAAGTGTTGTTTTCAGAAAATATATCAACTTTCACCTTGTCTGGGAGTTTGTCATGTTGCTTCTGCATCTAAAGTTTGTACAACAGGCCACATCCTGATGCTTGTGAAAACAAATTTTAGAGTTTGGATACACACTTATATACATGTGATTCTCCCAACAAGTTTATCCAATTATAGCTTTATCAGAAAATTCATACGTGGTTTCTTTTCAGTTGTTATTGTCCTATTTGGAGGTTCTTACAGTGCCTGTCTATGAATAGCTTGCAGAATTCCAAACAGGTCTAGTTAAGCTTGCTCTACAGTCTGGTTATCTGCGATCTCCAGAGGTACTTAGGCACTTGGTTTACAATCCATTGTGTATGTAAATTTTGCTTGTCTATGTTTAGGCTCTGATTCATTGACAAGGGACTACTTCATATAATATCGAGTGTAAGTTATTATAATTGTTATACCAGGCATTTGGAGCCATCCAGCAGGCTTTGCAGCGTGCACCTCAGTATCCTGAATCTCACAATCTGAAAGGGCTAGTTTGTGAGGCACGGAGTGATTATGAAAGTGCTGTTGCCTCATATAGGCTGGCACGCCTTGCTGCCAGAGTTTTTGCAGGAAAACTTTCAAAATCATATCTTGCAGATATATCGATTAATTTGACCAGGTCACTTTGTATGGTAATACACTTTTACCACATCTTCTCAGATTCAAGTTCTTTTGCTTCAGATCCTATGTGCAATGCTACTCATTTTTTCTGCCATTGTCAACGGGTGCTTTGATCAACATTATATTGTGCAAGTTCTGAGATGCTTTGTATCCATACAGGCAGGTAATGCTGATGATGCTATTGAAGAATGTAAATATTTGGAAAGTAAAGGTATGATTCTTTATCATATTTGCGTTTTTGTTGTTCTCTAGTGAGAAGCTATTGCTAAAAAAAAATATCATGGTGAGGAATTAGGGCCTGCTACTTGTCTGTGAACAAAATAACAATTATGAATTGAGTACTATAAAAAAAAAATTAAGAATTGAGATTTTATGAGTGCTGTACTGGGCAAAAATGTTAGGCATTGGGTATCTCTTAGTGTTCACTTTAGCTAGTTGCTGAAGTCGTGGAGTAGCATCTTGCTAAAAGTTTATTTGATTTTTTTGTCCTACTTGCATGCTTTTGCTCTCATTATTGAAAATGCGCTATGACAATGCTTATTGCTTGGTCATTTTGAACCTGTAATTTCCATTTTCGCTAGGTCTTCTGGATGTAGAAGGTTTGCAGCTTTATGCGCTTTCTTATTGGAAACTTGGCAAATATGACTTTGCTCTTTCGATGGCAAAGAGACTGGCCTCATCTGCTTTACCAACAGAGCATCCATTGGCTGCTGCCTCCGTCAGTTTCATCTGTAGTTTAATATATCATATTTCAGGGAAGGAATTAGCTATTAGAAACATATTACAACTGCCAAAAAGAGCCTTCCAGAGTTCAAGAGTTAGGCTTGTAGCATCTGCTATTCATGCATTAGATGAAAGTCATCAGCTTGACTCGGTTGTTTCAAGTGTTCGTGAGTCTCTTTCATCTAGCAAAGAGATTGCTGTGCTAGATTTCCTGGCCACACTGGGCTTACTAGTAAGTTTTCTATTTCAGTTGCTTCTTTTTACTTGATCTTGGGCCTCTAAGTGTAAATCCGGACTTCCTTATCGGGGATTTAGGTCAAACATGGATCTAAGGACTGCATAGAAGTTCAGAAGGGAGTCAATTATCTAAGAAGAGCTCTTCATATTTCTCCAAACAGTCATTTGATAAGGTACATTTTCATGTTGCCCGCTTTGGCATGAACTAGTGAATTGTGCTTGATCAGAGCACTTCATATTAATGGGTGTCATTCAGTTTAATCATGGTTTGCTTGAGATTGGAACTACAAGAACTAAGCCTCAGTTCCAAATAAGTTGGGGCTGACTACATGAATCCTCACGGACCATGTTTTTTCATTTATTTGAAGTATGATTTGCTTGAGATTGAAGATTTGGCTAATTTTGGATGCAATTTTGGTGGTTGTTCCAGATTGAAGTTGGAAAAATACATGAGATTCCGTTTTTATTTCAGAAAGCATTTTGTTTCCCTTTTTTGCTTGAGAAATAAATGAATCTTATTGTGGTGGTTTGAGTCAGGCCTCATTTGTTTGCACTTAAAGAAGGTCTGAATCTGTATGGTTCAGATCGTAGGCCATTAAGTGCATTCGTTTACATCAAGATTTGAACAATTATTTGGTATGAATAAATCTTAATCATTAAGATCTTGAACAGAGTGTTAATATCATTAGAGATATTTTTGTGTGGATAGTTTTCACCACCACTCTTATCTACAATCACCATCACCACCACTAACATGCTCTGCCATCACAACCACTTCCATCATTGTTAACCAACATTACTGTCACCAACCACCAACCCCCAGCCAGTGGCAACCACCACTACTGTCAGTCGCTACCACAGCTATCAAGGGTAAAATCTCAGCAAGAGGCAAAAAAAAGGCCAAGTAAACTTGTCCCGTTGTCTTAAGGCCTTGGTGGAGAACCATGGGAAATATACAGTTGATTGGTCGACGTAAGTGCTGGTATGACCACTATTATTATAGAAAGATAATAAATAAATTACCAAAGTCATGATTCTTGGTCCCAGTCTGTCAGTTCCTACTTGAACTCCTGCAAAGAATTCAATCTTCTACATTAGCATCACTTAATTTACACATCAATGTCCATGTTTTATTTTAACTTGGGGGGTGGTTGGGGGGATTGGCGTTTGCTAAGTTTTCTTGGCCTTTGAAAATCTTTGCATGGATGTCCTGTTCTTCATGCCCAAGAACTCTTGCTGAATATCATTGGTCCGTCTTCTCTCATTTTGTACGATTGATTTGTTAACTGTATAGTCCTCAGCACACAAAACTATGCTGGCATCTAGATTTACTAAATATCCAGTGAGTCCTAATGAACCTAATTGCAATAATTCCAAAACTCTAGTATTGACTCAGACTCCACCACAAAAATTTTTTTACACCAGAAATGTAGAAACATAATGCAATCAAGCTTAATTTTCTGCTTAGAGTTAGATTATCCCTCTAAACACTTAGCATTCCTTTCTCTCCAGACTGTCCACCATATTGTGGATGGTATGACCTTTCACCATCTTTTGTTCGGAACATAGTTCCAACAACTCAGCAATTCATGGGTGTTTCCTGGCATTACCACCTTCTTTCCCAGATTTTCGTTCTCGTCTTTCATTAAGTGTCCATTTCAATTATGGTCTAGTTTGTTTGAATTACTTGCTGTGTTGATCTTGATACTGGATAGAGTTTAGCAACAAATGCATTGTTGATTGCTATTCCCTATATGGAACTTTTTTCCATTTGTAAATTTGTGTTCTTAGTATGATGATCAAAGTTGATTGATCGGTAATATTCTGGTGAATAGGACCCTTCTTGGCTATCTATTAGTATCCAGCAAAGAATGGAAAGATGTTCACATGTCAGTTCGATGCTTCATAGTGGATCCTTCTGAACATCAGAAAAAGGAAGGTGTTAAATCCAGTGTTGAGATTTTTGGTGCTGGAGCAGTTGCTTGCTGTAATGTGGGGAGCGGCAAGAAGACATTACCCATGTCCATCTGTAGAGAAAATTCAACATTGGGGTGCAAAACAATCAAGCTGCTGCAGAAGTACTGTTCTTTATCCACGTGCTGTTGAGCTTTATTTATGAAATTTTATTTCTATTATACACTTTCTGCGGCTCGTTTTATTGATAAATAATCTGATGAAATATATGCCAAAGCTGAATGGGAGGAAGACACATGAATTTTTTTCCATGGAATATATGCCAAAGCTGTTCTGTGCGTCTAATTTAAATGTTTAAATTTATAGGTGTGTCCATCAGGAGCCTTGGGACCATCATTCGTATTACCTCCTTGTACTAAACTATCTTCAGAAGGCGCGGGAGGAGAAATTTCCTCGTAACCTGTGTGTTGTTCTTGAGAGGTTAATAAGTGTGGCTCTTCGAAGTGAGCTTTATGCAAAGGAAGACATTTCTTCCCAGTACCAAAAGTTCCAGCTTCTGCTTTGTGCCGCGGAGGTTAGTTTGCATTGTGGGAATAATTTAAAGTGCATTATGCATGCAAAAAGTGCTCTAGAGATGCAGCTTCCAGATAACTACCTCTTCTTTGCACACTTGCTATTGTGTCGTGCCTATGCTGTGGAAGATAATTATTCAGGGCTTCATGAAGAGTACATAAGGTGCTTGGAGCTCAAAACTGATTATCATATTGGTTGGATTTGTCTTAAGTTTCTTGAAAGTCGATACAAGCTGCACTCAGATTCCAATTCACTAGCCTTGGCCTTTCAAGAGTGTGGCAAAGAAATTAAAACTTCGTGGAACATGTGGATTGCTATGTATAATTTGGTTCAAGGTCTAACTGCAGTTTGGAATGGGGAATTTATTGATGCAGAAGAGTCCCTTGAGCAAGCTTGCTCATTAGCTGGGGCCGAGAGTTGCCTTTTTCTTAGCCATGGTAACATTTGCTGAACAATTCTAATACCGACTTTAATATGCTTAAACTCTTTCCTATTAACTGACTTTTTGGCAGAAGTGTATTTCCCCTTTCAAAAGCTCTTCTATTTCTCTCTGCAGAACCCACCATAATAAGTACCCAGGGGTTGCATTCCATCGTCTGCATTTTCTTCCATCTATCTGTCTTTCTTTCTTACCCTCTGTGTGTCTATTAAAGGCTGATAGTCTTTTTGGTTCAATTGGTAATGGGAATTTGATTATTCAGGTGTTATTTGCATGGAGATTGCCAGGCAACAGTCCGATTCAGATTTTTTGTCACTTGCTATTAGAAGTCTGAAGAAAGCAAAGGACAGTTCTTCGATGCCACTACCCTTTGTCTCACTACTACTGGCGCAAGCAGAAGCTAGCCTCGGCTCTGAATCAAAGTGGGAAAAGAACCTCATTGAGGAATGGTCATCTTGGCGACCAGGTTTGATATTTTGTCCTTTGGTAATTCATTTATATTTTATTTAGAGCAGTTAAGTTTTGACTGTGGTTGGCAACTTTGCTTGAGTCAATATTGTCAATTTTCTGCTGAATGCTCCTCAAATGAGAGAGTCTTTCCATTATATAGAGAGTATAAAGATTACATATCCCTAAAGATCCGTCATTCCTATCCCTAAAGATCAGCTATTCTATCTCTACAAATTTTCTATTCAATCCCTCTAAATATGCTTTGATATCCCTCCAAATCAGCTATTGTATCACAATAATTATTTCTCTGATTCTACAACAAATCTATATGATAATACTAATTTATAGCACTATATAAGTACATTAATTAATATATACAATTATTTAGCTGTCCATCATGCTAACATCCCCCTCAAATTGATGCCGGTGGATCAAGAAGCATCAATTTGCCTACTAGAAACTGATGGCGTTGCCGTGCCATGGATTTTGTAAACGCATCAGCTATTTGAAGATCACTGGATACATGTGGAAGAGTAATGACTTCTTTATCTACAACTTTTGGTATATAATGACAATCTACTTCGATGTGTTTGGTCCTCTCATGAAAAACTGGATTAGTAGCAATCTGAATAGTACTTGTATTGTCAGCGTGGAGAGTAGGATGAGATTGAGGAAATCCAATCTCAACAAGTAATCCACGAAGCCATACAACCTCGGAGCAAGCAGTAGACATGGATCGATATTCAGCCTCTGTTGAAGATTTTGACATACGATCTTGCTTTTTACTCTTCCAAGATATCAATGACTCTCCAAGAAGCATGCACCAACCAGTGAACGATGAGTATCAGGACATCCCGCCCAATCAGAATCACTAAAAGCAGTAAGACGAATAGAAGAACCACTTGGAAAGAACAATCCACGAGTAGATGTACCTAGAAGATACCGAATGATTCGACGAACAGCCACCAAGTGGAGATGACGGGGAGCTTGCATAAATTGACTAACTTGTTGAACTGCAAAAGAGATATCAGGCCGAGTAATAGTAAGGTAGTTTAGACTCCCAACTAATTGTCGAAATATAGTCGGATCAGGAAGAAGATCGCCTTCCTCACGACGATACTTCACATTCAATTCCAATGGAGTATCTATGGAGGAGGAATCTTGAAGACCAGCCAAAGAAATCAGATCTCGAGTATATTTGTGTTGGTTTAGAAACACACCTGAAGCATCATTATGAACTTCCAAACCCAAGAAATATGTAAGAGTACCAAGATCTTTCATATGAAAAGAATCTTTAAGCTGCTGTTGGAGGGTAGTGATTAATGAAGAATCGGTTCCTGTGATAATAATGTCATCTACATACTCCAAAAGAAGAACACAACCTGTAGATGTTTTCCGAAGAAACAAAGATGAGTCATATTTGCTCTGCTCAAAAGAAAACTGCAGCAAAGTAGATCGAAACTTATCAAACCAAGCTCTAGGAGCTTGTTTTAATCCATACAAAGAACGCTTCAACTTGCATACATTTGATGTAGGTGATGAGAACAAACCAGGTGGAGGTTTCATATAAATATCTTCTTTAAGATCACCATGGAGAAAAGCATTTTTGACATCCATTTGATAAAGATACCAGTTTTGTGAAGCAGCAATGGCAATAATAGTTCGCACCGTCGTCATTTTTGCTACAGGTGCAAAAGTCTCCTCATAGTCCACCCCATACTCTTGTCTGTTACCAAGAACAACCAAACGAGCTTTGTACTGATCAAGAGTCCATCATAATGAAGTTTTGATTGAATAAACCCATTTACATCCAATTGGGTGGACATTTGAAGGACATGAAACAATGTCCCATGTGTCATTTTCTTTAAGAGCCAATAGTTCTTCCTCCATTGCTTTCTGCCAACATTCATGCTTGGAAGCTTGTGAGTAACAAATTGGAACAGAAATGTTGGATAAAGTAGAGGAAAAGCCATACAAATTGGGAGTATGAGATACTCTGGTAGATCGCCGAGTAGGCTCAAGAGGACTAGATCTTGAAGAATCCTTAGCTTCTAGTTGTGGTACAGTTTCAGGTGGCGGATCAGTAGTGTTAGGAAGGGGTAAAGTCGGCCGACGTCGTTCATACACAAATCCAGGTTTGAACCTCTTAAAAGAAGATGATAATTCTCAAAAGTAGGAAGAAGAGGAGAAGCAGAAGATGAATCAACAATAGTAGGAAAGAAATACTGGTTCTCAAAGAAAACAACATTTCTAGAAACACGAAACTTGTGAGAACATGGATCATAGCAAATAAAACCTTTTTGTGAAGTACTATAACCCATAAAAGCACATTTAGTAGATTGTACAAAAAGTTTATTGCACTGCGAAGGAGGCAAATGCACAAAACAAACACAACCAAATGTATGAAAATCACTATAGTTAGGATTTTGGTGATAAAGACGAAAATATGGAGACTCAAGATTTAGCACTTTAGATGGTAGTCTATTAATTAAATAGACAACAGTAGACAGTTTCCACCTAGTATTTAGATGGTACAGATGACTCAATCAATAAAGTACGAGTGACATCTAAAAGATGGCGATTTTACGCTCAGCAACTCCATTTTGTTGTGGTGTATATGGGCAAGAGCGTTGTGAGACAATTCCTTTATCAAGCAAGAATTTTTTGAATTCATAAGACATATTTTCCACCAGAATCAGATCTTAGTAATTTGATGCACGTAGAAAATTAAGTCTCAATGTAAGCCAAAAATGTCTTGAACATGGAAAATACCTCATATTTGGATCGCAGAAAATACACTCATGTAAACCGACTATAATCGTCTATGAATATCACAAAGTATTTGAAATGAGCATGAGAAAGAATTGGTGAAATGCCCCAAACATCACTATGAATCACATCAAAACACATTGTAGCACGACTACCAAAATTAGGAAAAGAGTTTTACGTTTGCCTAATTTACAAGTAGAACAACCAATGGAAGTAGCTGAAAATTGATTTTTATTTCCCAATAAACCATAATTTGATAAATGAGACAGCACAACAGAATTTGGATGTCCTAGACGCTTATGCCAAACCTCAGTCTTACTAGCAGTAGAAGTACAAGCAAAAGATAGAACAGGAGGAATGGAAAAGTGTATAGGAAACAATCGTCTAACTTTAGGCCCCTTCGCGATAATCTTCCCCGACACTTGATCCTGCACAAGACAACCATTACGAGAAAAATTCACATCACAATTGTTATCTACCAATTGTCCAACTGAAATAAGACTAGTTGAGAGCTTTGGTGAAACAAAAACATTCTTGAAAGTTGGAGTAATGTCCCCAACCTTGGTAATGGGTAAATTACTACCATTGGCAATCTGTATTTGTGATGGGCCTTGATACTTACGAACATTTTTAAGGATGCTCATTGAGTTGGTCATATGATTGGAAGCACCTGAATCAACAATCCAAAAATTAGATGTAACATCATTACCTTGTAATCCCAATGCTGAAAAGGATGACACGATCATTTGTTGTACCATTTCAGGAGTAAGAACTTGTCCTGAAGATGAGTTATCAATAGTGGAACCATTTATCCCAGCTTGAAAAGCATTGACCTTACGATTTTGAGGGCTTGTGGGACACTCTTTGATAATGTGTCCTTGTTGTTTACAATAATTACAAAACTTCTTGCTACAATTGCTAGCAATATGACCTTATTCCTTGCAACTGTAGCATTGAGTTCTAGTCATATCCCTGCCCTTTCCTTTACCTTGAGCAGCAAATGCAACAGTGACATCATTTTCTTTCTTGAAAGCATTTTGTGTGACAAGACGTTGCTCTTCACGAAGTAATTCCCTAAAACAAACATCCAAAGAGGGAGACGGGTCACGATTCATCAAGTTAGAGCGAACACTCTCAAAGTCCGGGCGTAATTTAATCAAAAATTGGTCGCGCTTGCTTTGCTCATGAACTGCCTGAATCACAGATAGAGATTCAGTAGGTATTTTGGCATAGACAATATCTGTAAATTCAGCCCATAAGTTCTGAAATCCAGAAAAATAATCCTGAACAGAAAGACCTCCTTAAGAGTAATTAGCAATTTCATACTCTAACTGGAAGCGTCTTGCGCTATTATCTTCGTTGTAAACCTTTTGTAGCTTTGTCGGATCAGTAGGAGCAGGATTGCTTCCATCTATATGGCCCCATAGTTCTTTGCCGGTGACAAATAACTGAAACTTCCAATAAGAATAATTTTTTCCCGAAGGTTTCAAAGTGATGTGAATTCATGCTTTTGAATAGCTATGAAAACTACAAAGACTCAAGAAAGCAACTAGAATGACCATGAACAAAAGTCCTCGGTGGTAGGACTGATTATTGACAAACAGTCAACAAAAACCAAGATTTTCAATTTTTTTTTTTAGAACGAACCACAAATGACTCTATAAAACAAGACAACCAAGAGAAGACTCTAATACCATGTCAATTTTCTGCTGAATGCTCCTCAAATGAAAGTCTTTCCATTATATAGAGAGTATAAAGATTACATAGCCCTAAAGATCCGTCATTCCTATCCCTAAAGATCAACTGTTCTATCTCTACAAATCTGCTATTCAATCCCTCTAAATCTGCTTTGATATCCCTCCAAATAAGCTATTCTATCACAATAATTATTTCTCTGATTCTACAACAAATCTATATGATAATACTAATTTATAGCATATAAGTACATTAATTAATATATACAATTATCATGCTAACAAATACCAAGTGCAAAATCGAGTAATGGGTCTTTCACAATCAAACTACTGGACTACCTACACACTAAGGGGTCGTTTGGTGTGAGGGATAAAAATAAATAGTGATGGGATAAAATTTTTGTCTTGTTTGGTTGGCATGTTTGGGATAACTTATCCCACCATTTATACCATAGTGATGGGATAAGTTATCCCATATACATAGTGGGATAAGTTATCCCGGGATAGCTAATCTCGGGATAACTTGTTTCCAACTAAACGACCCCTAAGGTATTTGATTGTGGAAGTTTGCCGTGTAGCTGACCCTCTTAGTCCATTCTTGCCAGAGTGCGACCCTCTTAGTCCTTTAATGCTGTATGTTTTAAATAAGATTTGAATACTATTGAGGTTGAAAATTCTGACTGAAATTTCCACTTTCTTGCATAGTGTTCAGCCAAGGTTCCCAATATATGCATCTGCATTTGAATTCCATTCCAGTTCCCTGTGTTTCTAGACATAGCTAATTGCCAAATGTGTTATGCAAGGGGGGAAAGAGATATTTATGCATGGAATATTCGGGAGAGTTGAGCAACCCTTCTGCCTTAATGGCAAACTACCCACACAAAGAAACAACGAAAGGAGAAAAACAGAAAAAGAAACGAGAAGCCTATCCTCACAATTTGTGGCAAAGTGATCAGTGTTGTCAACGGGGCACTTAAGCTCTGAATCTAGGCGCAAAGCAAGTTGGGCACTTCACATCGCTTAGGCAGCGGTTTAGTGAAAGCACTCTGGCGTTTCATTTTGGTGATCCTGTCACCAACTGCCCTTTTAAAAGGGCAAGGTTAAAATGAGGTGTCTGGGTTCTGTTTTAAAGATGAGACTACTAAATATTAAATATTACTTCCCACCTCACGCTCTTCCTAGGGCCTCTGTTTTAGGTGAGGTTCTATAGTTCATCTCCCCCCTCCCAGTAGCTATGAAAGATTTCTAAATATATTTCCTTCATTCCATTCAGGGCACCCTAAAGGCAAGCGATATTAATAGTTAGCAAGGTATTATGGGTCAATATATTTTATATAAGAAAAATGAATGGCCTTTGAATTAAAAAAGCTAAAATAGCATATTGCATTTGAGTCGGGGATTTAAATTTAAGATGGTCTTTTAAACTTGATTGACATGGTTTCCTCTTCAGTTATTTCATGTACTTGCAGTTTTTTTCAATTGCTCCACCATATTATTATAGCTCATATGTCAATATCTTGAGCGAGCTCCCAGTAGAATTTGGTGCTCTTCATCTTGACCAGACTGAGACTGACACGGACTGCCTATATGTACCTTGTTCTTACTAGCAAAAAGACAGAAAGCTATTATTGTATTGTTACTCTTGCTGGTTTGTTTTCCCTGCTGCTCGGAAACAACAAATACTATCCAAATTTATGCACGAGTGTTCGAATGGCTTATCCAGCTCATGTTTTGGCTTCATCATGTTTCTTGCAGAGATTAGGCCTGCTGAACTATTTTTCCAGATGCATTTGCTTGCTAGACGGCTGACAGAAAGTTCTGAAGCTATATCCAATCTGGAGCCATCTACAAGTCCTCTAAGATGGGTACTTCAAGCTATCCATATCAATCCGTCTTGTTTGAGATATTGGAGAGCTTTGCTGAAATTTATGGAGTAATTTGCAAGCTCTGTGAACTTGTACAACTACTCAAGTTCTGTCGTTTTTGCTACTCGCTAGGCATTTCATTTTTCTGCTTTCCAGAATCCGGCAAATATTATGGTTATCTCTGCCTTCTTCATAGTTTAATTTAGGATTCCATCTTTTTATTTGGTCATTTTAATTCTCCTTCCTTCTTTGCACTTCTCGATTCCTTCCACCTAACGTGTATTATCATATGCGTAGTTTGGCCATAGGTATCTCATAAGGTGCTCCGACAGCCGTCTAATTACAAATATATCAGACAAACGTTACTTCAAATTCTCCTATTTATGAGTAGCTGTTGACAGACGTTCCTGGCAGGTGCAGAGGTTCAGCAAGTGTTATCGGCATTGGGGAAGACTCGGTTGGAAAAATGTCGAAATTTGGAACTAATAGGCACACAATTTCTTCTTTTGGATTGTACAAAGAGGGAAAAACGTTAATAATTTTTTATTGTAGTTTGTTCATTTACGTACCAAACTCAGGAGCTCTTATTGAGATCCTCAGCGTAAGCACTTGCATACTTGGCACACGTCTAACTACAAAGTCACTTGTTTGAATCTGATCTCAGTTGCTCTTCCAATGTTTTTACTGGAGTTAATTGGGTAAAATCCACTTGTATAATGAGTGGCTTGTGACATTATAAAACTAGTAGAAAAGTAGTAGCTAGTGCTTAATGTCATGCAATAATTGGGTTAATGTCAAAAGATTTAGTTGGATTTACTGAAGTTATCTCAAAAGATGTAGAAAGGAGCAGTGCTAACATATGAGACAGATATAATAACCATTTCAGTATACTAGAGAAGCCACAGTGTTCATAGATAATTCTTAAGAACCAAGTATCCGAACATTATGGATCTAGATAGAGCATTTGTGATATTGAAAATTCATACAACGGACAACACATTAACTTGTAGTTGAGGCTAATCATATTTTCAACTAGTTGTCTTGCCCTCTAGACTCACCTGTGACACAGCAATCAGTTAGAGGGGTCTCACAAACTACAACCCATTACAAATATCAAAAGTTACATCATTAGAAAGAATGATTTTACAAAATGCAAAATACCATTTCATGTTGTCATTTATTGTCATACAAGCACAACTTGTGTGCATTGTAAATCATTAAATTCTGATTAGGCACATCCAACATTGGACCTTCGAATGTAAAAGACCATAAAAAGTTGCTAAGGTAGAATTACGCATTAAGATCTCCTAATTGACCCTCAGAGTAGGAATGCCCCAGTGACAACTGCAGATCACTCCACTTCAATCTATATCTATACTACGTTAAAGGTGGGAAGCCCTCAAGACAAAAGTTAAATTACTAAAATGTCCTAATTAAACTAAATATCCTACTTATAATTTTTTTTAATAAAAAAAGGTTTGATCCTAGAAACAATTGAAACCAACCGTCACAATTAGAAGTCAATCAAAAGTCATATTTATTCGAGAAGACACCCACTCGAAATTAAAAATATACCCCCTCTAAAGGTTGCATCTTTTGAATACTTAGAATACGGGGATCACCAAATCAAATAGTTTTTCAGGATCTATTCTCCTTTTTCATATGATATAGTTGCGGTGTTCTTTTATAACACTGAAAATGTGCATGTGATTTCCGTATATCCACATAAGTAAAAGTCATGCACTCATTTACAATGAATGGTATGTTAGCTTTAGGATTTTTTGGGCGAGAACTTTCTATGAATAACATCCCTGCGAGAATCCTTCACTTCTCACGAAGCTAAACTAATTCTACCATTTTTTTGTCTCTCACTAGGAGCTTTGGTTGGCATGCAACAATGGTGCTAGGAAATTACCTAAAGAATTCTATTGTTGCGGTAAAAAATGTGGCTACTGATTACCAAGGCAGGCTGATAGATAATAATGGTGGTGGATTTGCTGTAGAATGGAAATAGATAGATACAGATGTAGGATTTTTCGTGATTTTACCATTTTCATCAAATTTACTAGTTTCTAAACTCTATATTTATCTATTATTTATATATTTTTGATAGATATTTTAAAATACAGCCAGTAATACAAACAAAAGGATGTGATAACGTATATGAAGTGGGATTGCCTTACGTTTACAACAATAATAAGTTTGAAGGCGTTATATATAAAAGGATTTGGTATTTGTAATTTTTTCAAGCAAATTAGAATTATTTTCTTCAAGTATTTAATATTGCATCTAACGTAAATCTGTTTCATACTATTCTAATTGGTTACTTGAACTACTGAATCACATAATTGGATATATATATGCTTTTCTCTAATTGTATAATTACTTTAGTATAATAACTAAAATTATAATAGCTACTGCCAGTGCAAGATAATAATTTCACAATGAACTTAAAATGTCTTTTACTAACAACACCATTATAATGGAATTTGACAATCATGGACGGTACTAGGGTACCTGAAGAGCGTTTATCTGAATCTCCTTGCTTATAAATTACACTGAGTTGTAAATATAGTAAATGGTGAATTCCCTTGGCTTTTTTATATATTTACTTCTTTGTACTTTGAATTCTCTTGGTGAAAATCATAATTCTTCCACAACTGACAATGGCATTTACCTTTAAAAAAATCAAACACTCACTAACATTAAATGTAATTTGTTCTTCGAATTTTCTTACGACAACATACCCAGTATAATCCCACAAGTGGGGTCTGTGGAGGGTAGTATGTACCCAAATTTTACATCTTCCTTACAAAGGAGGAGATATTGTTTTCGATAGACCCTCGACTCCAAACAAATGAAAAGACAACAACAACAATAAGCAGTAAGAAGAACATGAAAATACAATAATCAAGGCTATGGAAATAACCAATTGAAATACGAATACAAGACTACAACTAATTCTCTGAAAATAGGAAAGCAAAGCACTCGACTACCTACTAACCTACTGTCCAAATTCTCGACCTCCAAACCTTTCTATAAATGTTGTGCACTGCCTGACGACCACTAATAGTAGCCCATCTCTATTCTGACCATGAAGTGGAGGCGTTCCCGTACTCATATCCTTCACAAAGTAGTAAAAAGAAAAAATTCAATGGAGGTGTGGTCATCGCGGCAAAATTGGAAAACAAAAATAAGGTTATGTTTTATAGCACGAGAACGTAAGGTATTGAAAAGCTCAAATTTTTAAAATTGGAAGACAAAAAAAAAGGTTATGTTTTATGCACTTATGTTAGTATTACTGGTGTGAGATACTGGAATGGTGTTACCATCTCCCATTGCTATCTCCTCTGGACGGTGATAGTCGTGCACATAACTGAAGTTTTGAGCATATGAGTCCATATGACGTGTGGCTCGAGAATCAATGATCCAAGGAGCTTGTTGAGTTGCAAAACGAGCAACATAGTTTGCCTGAGGTTGTAGGTGATTGTGTGATTGGGATATCCACACTTTGTCGGGATGACCAGGACGATTACACAAATGGCACTTCAGAGTGTTGCCAAAGTGCTGTTGGTTGTTTTTCCCGATACGCCATGACTGGTTAGAGTTGGGGGAATTTGTACTTGGACTTCTATTAGAGTTGTTTTCTTGTCTAGGATGTGTGTTCATTTTTTGTGCAATAGCGGCAATAATTGGTGTCCATAGCGACTTCTTGGTTTCTTCATGCTTTAGTAAAAGTTCATGATCAAGCAACTTTTCATAAAAATCTGAATAAGAGACAGTAGAATCTCTTGCACGGGTAGTAGTAGTCCAATAGAGATTTCATGGAATTCGAGTCCAAGTCCAATGAGAATTTTGACAATAAATTCCTCATTATACAAAGGAGTTCCAACAGTGGCAAGTTCATTACAAAGAGAACGAATTTGGTTGAGATAATCAATGGGTTTCTTTGAAGAGAAGAGTCAGAGGATCGTGCAAACTAAAGATTCTTGTTTGCAATATGTTGGCATATGCAGTGTGCAAAGCATCTCAAGCAACCTTGGAAGTGGTTGTAGTTGCAACTGTAACAACGGTAGGATCAACTGAGGTCAAAATAGTGTTTGAGTTAGTTGATCTTGGCGATACCATGAAACAAATTCAATATTTTTGACGTGTTGATTATTTTGAGTCATTGTTTGAGTAGGGTAGGGGGAGAACCATCGAGATGACTATAAAGTTTTCCATGCATAAGCATGGACATGAGCTTTCCAAAGGGAAAAATATTGGCTACCAGTTAATATGATTGGTAACTAGGTGACAGGATCAAACTGAACAATTGTTGGGTTGATGTTGACATCGTAATTGGTTACAGTGATGTCTGGGGCCATCTTGGTGGGAAGGTTGGGAGGGCTTATCTATAAAAAAATATTCGCGAGAGTTTATTGGCTCTGATACTGGATAAAGTAAATGGCTAGCAATAGAATGAAGTTAGAGAGATACTTTATTGATTGTACTTCGGGGTGGCCTAGTGGTCTGGGCTTGGAACTTTCATATTGGAGGTCTCAAGTTCGAAACCCCTTGCCAGCTAAAGCAAGGGGTTTGCCTTCTGGGTCGAGCTCATCGCACCGGGCTTGCCTAGTGCGGGTTACCTCTCATGTGTGGTTTGCGAGCTATTGCATAGGAGTAGGGGTTTTACCCCGTGCACATCCAAAAGGTAGCGGCTGCGGGTTTCCCTTGTCATAAAAAAAATAGATTTTATAGAACTCCTATAGCAAGGAGGTAAACTAAGAAAAGGATAAGACCTATCTAAACATAACCTAAATACAGGGAGGAAGTTACAACAGTATCCTACAGAACAAGAACTACTAAATCTGATATTTAAAAATAGGAATTAGATAATTATCTATAATTAGAGGGGAGGATCCATTCATATTAAACTAGATTAGAGGTATCCTGAGTTAGTATCAACTAGAAGGGATGACTTATCGCTTGCAAATACTGAATTAATACACATCGTAGACTTATAGTTTCATAACCCAGCAAATTATAATAGCAATGATTCACATTTGAACTTGATAACTACAAATATAGCTTCAAGTGCAAGCCATATGTTCCCTAGAATAAATGAATGACTTATACAAACGTCAAGGCGAAAAAACATATTTGATACCTGAATAGATGATATGATAATAGTAATAGTTATTGGAGAACCTTTCAACTCCCTCTCCAACCACATCCATTGTGCATCTCCTAAAATACTTCCATCACTAGACAAAAGATCTCTATGATATCTTGTATCCAATAGAATGACCTAGAGAAAACTATTCATTAGATCAAAACGGTACTGAAGGTGGTCACTAGTCCAAACTTCTACACAAGATAATTTCCGAAAGAGAAATGGAGGCAAATAAAAATTAGTTTGTGAATGGTAATGATTGCAGTTATTTAAGTAATAATAAGAAGAATCTCATATAAGAAACTTCACAACAAAATGTTTAAATTTCAAAAGAACTGAAGAATACCTTAACATATTTACCCACAGGACCAAATATGTATGATGCATAAACACCAGCTTGTTTGCGCCTAGTGAAAGAAGAATGATGAATAGTGATCGATAAAATCTATTTCAAAGAAGCACAACAAGCTTAAGTTCCATTAGTTGGGAGTGACAAGTAGCCACCCCAAGGAAGAAATGAGGATCAAACTAATGAAAAAGGACATCATCTTGTTATAAAAGGTTTTTGTCAATTGAAGATCAACTTCGACTTAAGATTTCCACAACAAAATCAAAACATGGGAAGTTGGATAATAAGGCATATTAATACGATATAGATCTTATACAAGAAGGAATGAGGATTGAGAGATAGCTTACCGAGTACTTCCTAGGGATTCATCCAAAAAATCAAGTAAAAGCCTTTGGTTAGTGATCTTGCCCTCAAATTCTTTTCCTGCATCATTTAATCCATAATCATGGTCATCCCAGGTGCCAATAACTTGATAAGAAGTGGATTATATTAGAGATAATTAATTAAGATAGAAATGTTAATCTATGTAGGGAGTAGGAAAGCACTTTAGTTTTGCGTCTGAGAGAAGAATATACAGGAATGGTCTTAGCTTGTTGATATCGGGACTTCATTTCCTGTTCAGAAGAAGGGTAAAACCTAGGAACATTCTTCCACGGCCCAATTGTCCTCTCCTAGGTGAAAATCTTAAAAGGGCGTCTTATATCTCCATAGATGTTGTCGCCCATCCAGATGAAGACTTGAGGATAAAAATGGATGATTGCATCCTATATAGGATGCCAGGGAAAATGAGTCAAGTCCGATACAAAAGAGAAATTTAAACTAAAGAGATAAACAAACAAACAAACCTGGGGAGCGCTTTGGTTGGCGCACGATCCAAAAGCAATTCGGGAGACTGGTGTCAAGCACATGCTACCGCTATAGCATTACAATAGCACTATTGTTGCCAACACCACCCACCACCGCATTACCACCTTCAGTTGTTTCTTCGTCAAACAAAAATGAAGTAAACCTAAGAGATCAAGTGAGAAATTATTCCAACGAAATTTGGTCTTCTTTTTGTTTTCTTCCCCTTTTTTCAAATTTGTGTTAATTTGGTTCAAGTTCTACGCCTCCATTGATTTCTAAGAACCTGAGCATTAAAATCTGAATATATATTTAAATTGTTAAAATATTTATTAAAATTTGAGTATTAAATAATTAAATTTTTTTACTTTTTAAATATCATTTGATTTATAATTCTTTTTTTAAAAAAAATTTACATAGTAAATATAGTATTCAATAAAGTATTGTTGAGTTGTCACAATGAGTCCTTGTTTAATAGGATCTTATAATATTTTGATGCTTGAAAATTATTGTATTTATTTACAAAAAGAATGGGTGAAGAAGTATAAAAATCAGGTCCAACTCTTCAAAAGAAAGTGATGAAGATGATAACACTATAGAAAATGTAACACCCCAAGCTTCCGAGGGGTTTTAAAATACAGAACTCATCTGAAGACAGTGACCTACGGAGGCCACCTACGGGCCGTAGATGGATTGACGGGCCGTAGGTGGGAACCGTCAATGGAGCTGTGAAATTTCAAGTTTTCCAAGTTTCTGAACTTTGACCTACGGAAGCAGGATGGTTCGTAGTTCAGTTGACGGGCCATAGATGGGTTCCGTAGATGCCTTCCAGACTTAGCCAAATTTTCAGCCCAAAATGAACTCTATGAATCTTTTGACGGTTAACCAGGATGGTCCGTTAATGGATGTACGAACCGTAGATCCTGTCCGTCGATTGGCCCCGATAGTTTTTAATTAAGGGCTTTTTGGTCTTTTCCCTAATTGTTTACCTATTAAGCTAAGTCGGTTATACCCTTAATCTAAGACCTATAAATACTTTCTAAGCCTAATTCCTTTTATTCTAATTCATTCCAAAACTCTCCCCTCTCAAATAATTCTCTCTCTAAAAAGAAACTCTAACAACTCTCAAGGAAGAAGAAGAAGCTTATATCCTCCATTGAAGACCTTCAATCTTCTCCAATTCTTGTGGATTGCTTAGAGGTATGATAGTATTCACCATTAGGAGTCTTTTCCTCCAATGGACCCTTCCTCTTCTTCATGATTTTCAAAGGTTTACTCTAATCCAATTGAATTAGGATTTGTGATCAATCAGTGTGGGTTCTTCAATTATGATTCCAATTATTGATTTTATGATTCCTAGTGCACGATTTAGTGTGATAAAGTAACTTAGTGCACGAATTAGCGTGAATTACATGATTTGATCTAAAGATTGCATGAACCCCCATGATCCCAAGCTAATTCTCCCCAATTTGATTATCTATGCTTTGATTGTTGGGTTGAGTTATGATTTGATGAAGTTTATGAATTCTCTATGAAATCAAGCATGAATTATGAATGAATTAAGGATAATCTTATGGATTTAGCATGATCAAGTCAAAAGCATGATTTTCCTCTAGTATGTGAGTTCCTTCAAGTATGGGTAAATTGTCTTAATTATGGCTTTCTAAGCATGAGCTTGCATTGAATTGCATGATATGAGTTGCACTTGCATGAACCCATATGAACTCTATGAACTATGAAACATGAGCATGATGGATTAAGGGTGCTTTGAGAGTAAAGTACCAAAGTTATGATATGTTGATGGTATGGTTGAGTAGTGAAAGGTTTTCTCACGTAATTCTCCCATTATGATAAAAGAAGAAAAGAGAGGCGATTACCCATGTTCTTAAGGAGCTATTCTAATGATGTAAGTTTGGACAAGGTCCATGAAAGATGAACATCTATAAGCATGATTTTAGCTTGAATTGGTAACCCTAGTTGTACCTTTTCATGTTTAATGATATAAATATGTTAATGAATAATTCGTGGGAATTATGCTTATCACCGAGTGGATATTGAGATGGAAGCCCTCCCGTTAGTAGAGGCCGGGTCTTCTAGTGAAAGAGCTCCCGTTAGTAGAGGCCAGGTTTTCTAGATGAAACTCTCCCGTTAGTTGAGGCCGAGTCTCTTAAAGCAATCTCTAGCCCATAAATTATGTTGCCACCATATGATGTTGTCTTTAAGTAGACATTAGCTAGTGGATCCGCATAAGCTAAGAAGTTCATGGTCTTACCTTGGCAAGTAGGACACCCCTTTTCGGTGTGGGGTAGACACCGGATTCCGTGTTGATAGCTCACATGGTCTTACATGTCGGTTAAGGCTTTTCCCCACAAGTTAATGAATAAGTGTTCTCATAATGAAGTAAAGAAAAGTAGAAAGATGATTTAGCTTGCTTTGGCCTTGATATATGCTTTATGTTTATTATGTTTATCATGTTTTTAGCTTGGCCATTGCATGTCATGATTAAGTCTCTCTCTAGCATGATTTAAGTGTTTATGTGCATTGCTATCATACTTAGTACTTAATTGTGCTAACGCATACTCTTGCCTACATTAACTTCTTTGGTGTAGGACGTGGCGATTCACCTTCCACTCGTGGCTAGAGCATTGACTTAGAGTTGAGAAGAAGACTTGGTGAGTCCTCATCCATCCGAGGACATAGCCTTGTTGGATTTTACATTTTATGTCTTTCCTCATTTGGATATTGTATTGGGCTGCGTCCCTATCACTTTTAGTTGTATTCTATGATATTAGAAGGCTTTGAGACATGTGTTGTAGACTTCCGTTGTTTTGAGTAAAACTTTGATATAGAATGCTCTTTTGAACTCTTATTTCTCTATTATCTTGTATGTTATGTATGCTAAGGGCTTGTATGAGGCCTCTCGGGGTCTTGTACGCCGTGTTACATCTAGGGGCTACCCTGGGTCGTGAAAAACTTGGTATCAGAGCGCAAGGTTTTATAAAGATCCTAGGATGTCTTATAAGTCGTGTCAAGTAGAGTCTTGTTCATAAGTGTGAAGCGCGCCACATTTATGAATGAGAGGCTATAAGACGTTTAAGAAATTCCACTTCTTTCATTACTCTTAAGTCGTGCCATAGAGTTTAACACTATATATCTCTCTCCTAATCCCTATCTTATGCGTTTCAGGATATGGCGACCCGAAGAGCTTACGCTAGAAGAAACATGGGAGAGAATGCAGAACAAGAAGCTCTTCCTCCAGCTCCTCAAGTTCCGGCCGACCCTTTGGCGGAACAAGTGACTAATGCAGAGTTTAGGGCTACTTTCCAAGTGTTGGCTCAAGCCATGACGGCTCAAGCCAATAGAGAGGTGGTGGCTCCCGTGAACCCAAATGTGGGTACGACGGCATCAAGAGTGAGGGACTTTACGAGGATGAATCCTCCGTAATTCCATGGCTCTAAGTTTGAGGAAGATTCTCAAAAATTCATTGATGAAGTGTACAAGGTGTTGATGATCATGGGTGTGACGCCGGAAGAAAATGTAGAGTTGGCCGCTTATCAACTCAAAGGTGTTGCCCAAATTTGGTTCAATCAATGGAAGAGTGAGAGGGCGGTTAATGAGGGTCCTCTTGATTGGGAGAAATTCAAGGTTGCTTTCCTTGATAGGTTCTTCCCTCTTGAGAAGAGAGAGGCTAAGGTGCTTGAGTTTATCAACCTTTGACAAGGAAATATGAGTGTGAAAGAGTATGTATTGAAGTTCACACAATTGGCTAGATATGCTCCGTCCATAGTTGCCGACTCAAGGGCAATAATGAGCAAATTTGTGTCGGGAGTGTCCGATATGTTGGTGAAAGAGTGCCGCACCGCCATGCTTGTGCATGACATGGATATTTCTTGCCTCATGGTTTATGCCGAACAAATTGAAGAAGGAAAGCTTAAGGAAAGGTCTAGGGAGACCAAGAGGACTAGGACCGGAGATGGTAACTTTTCCCGGGAAGGCCCAGTACTCTGATCCAAAACCACTTTAATCTGAAGGATTCCGACAACGCACCTATCGTGGGCAACCACCATTCAAGATTCAGGGTTTGGGCTTGTCTCCTCCAATCACCCATGAGGATATGCTCCGCATCTCTTCTCGATTGGAATTCAAACAGGAAAAGAAATTCGTTCATATCATACACTTGTAAATTGGGGATTCCTTTCCAGGTTATGCCTGCCCATCTCCTCACATCATTCCGGGTAGGGGCCTCTACACCACTAGTGAATCTTCCCACCAAGCATCTGCGTAACAGAGCATTTTCCTCCTTCATCAAAGGCTTATCTTCAGTCAGCTGATTCCACTTACTTTTTGTAATAGCCTCTTTGTAATTTCCGTTCCCAGTAAAGGGTTTATTTAGCTGAACTCTTGGTGTGATTACACCTTTTGTACTTGATTTTTCATTAATAAACACCTCTATTTTTCCAGCAAGTCTCCCCCACCCTTCATTGAAATTGTTTTCTGGAATAATAATAACTAACCTGCTATGGCCTTTGACTGCAATGATTGAAATAAATCTACCAAATTTATTGAACTTCTGATTGAAATAAAAGTAGGTAGAATTATCTCTACATCTCCACGATTTAAAGCTCTTCCCCATGTTGCCAGAAGCTTCATGAAATCTCTTGCATAGCCATGTAAGTGCACCTTTGCGTAGAATCATCCTTATCGTTGAGAGTCTATTACTCTCCACCCAGTCGAACCATTCTCCTGATGCAGAATAGGACCTCGTGAGGTCATAAGATTTCCCTCCCATTTGAAAGAAGATCCTGTTTTCCATCTCGGAGAAAGAAAAAGATAGAGGAGAAGAGATTTCAAGTTTTTTTTTTCCGCCTCCGTATCTTTTTACGATGATGTCCCTTAAAGTTTCCTGCTTCTCCTGGCTTGATAGCACTTAACGGTGTCTGCCTTACTCAGGACAACCTCAAGAAAAGAGGCATAACCCAGATGCTATTTGTGGCACCAAAGTTCTGAAAATGTCAGCCATCTATTTTTGCATTGCCCTCACAATTGACCTTTGGAACTTCTTTGACTCTATTTTTGGTTTACATTGGGTTATGACTTATGTCACTAAACATCAAGGAAGCTTGTGTCAGTTGGAATTTTTGGAGAGTTGATAAAACCATCAAAATGATCTGGAGATGATCCCAACAGTAATTTTTTGGTGTGTCTGGGCTGAAAGAAATCGAAGATGCTTTGATGGTGTCTCAACTCCAAACCACACTCTTAAGGTCAGATGCCTAGCTAGTATGCTCAGTTGACACTCTTTTTCCCCTATAAACAATGTTGACAATTTTTTGGACTTTATTAGCTCCCTGATTCTAGCATAGGTTTTTGTTTTTAGGTTTTTGTTCTAGCACTAACTCTATGCCTATTTTTGTAATTATGCATCTCTTTAATGCCTTTATTCTTAATGACAATTACTTCATAAAAAAATAAATAATTAAAAAAAGCATAGAAACCTAGAACCATTTATTTCTTCATTGTGGAGTGGCTACAGAGCGGAACATGCTCTTCTTTGTTATCGGATTCAGCTAGGTCCAGCCTGAGAGTATTAAGGAGGCTTTTGGAAACTGGAGCACATGGAAAATTAATACAGCCATCAGGAAAATCCAGAGAATGATCCCTGCTAGCATCTTTTGGTGTTTGTGGACAGAAAGGAACAAAAGATGTTTGATGGTGTATCAACACCAATCACTCTATAAGGCTAGGTGCTAAATAAGTCTTTTTAGTTGGCACAATCTGTTGCCTGTAAATTCCCCTACAATTTTATGAACTTTGTCAGCTCCCTGGTCTTACAATAGCCTCCCATGCAACTGAGCTAACTCAGGTCTGTTTTTGTGTTCTCTTTTGTACTACTTGTATCTTCTTGATGTCATCAGTGAAACTACTTCATCAAAAAAAAAAGTAGATTCGTCTTGAGTAACTATTGTTGTAAGTACTTTAAGCCTAGTATATCACGAGCAACATATTTTTCACTTTAAGGTGAGAATGCAAAAGGAGTGTATGGATCTTATTTGACATAGATATTGCTCTTCTGGGAGAACCTGAATAGAGATACTAAAAGCAGAACTAACCTGAAGTGAAGATCTTGCAGCAAAAATTTCCTGCTTGAGAATTTGCACCTCCTCTGAAATCCTTTCTTCACTTTTGGCAAGGTTCACTCTATAGGCCTTAGATTTCAAGATGAACACAGCCAGACTCTTTCTAAGACCAACAACTTCTTCATACATGTTTGCTTCATCTGCAGAAATCCTGGAAAGATTCTTAATCTTTTCTCCTCTGGATTCTTGCTGAGAAAGGTAACTATCAATATCTTTCTTTCTTTTCAGTAAAACGTCATTCTCAGCCATCAGCACAGAAAGGTGTGACTGCAATTTATCATAATTATTATATATACTTTCTTGAACCTCTTTAAAGCAAGAGACAACCCCATCAATCCTATGCTCAACTTTTTGAACGAGAGCATCATTTTCTGCTATTTCTGCTTCCTTCTCTTTCACAAAGGCAAGCAGTTCCCTCAGTTCCTCGGCCAATACTTCTTTTCTCTTTCAAAGAACATCTATTTCCCTCCTATCATCCTCCACTGAGTGATCAATTGATTCATTCAAAACAGATTTAGCTTCGTGAACTAGTTGGGGCATACGTCTGCATTTTAAGGTTAAAAATAGGCCTAGAGCGAGAATGTGGCCATATTTATCGTTTTTCGTGTACTATAATCCACGGATTTTTGATGATAGGAGGTCCGGACGGATTTTTGGTCGAAATTTTTTGTGGTGGTCTGTTAAGACCTTATTAATGGCGTGAGTTGGTCCCGAGGGGCAAACGTTTACATTTTAAGGTTCTAAATAGGTCCAGAGTGGGAATATGGCCATAATTGCCGTTTTCCGTGTACTATAGTCCACAGATTTTTTGTGATAGGAGGTCCGAACGGATTTTTGGCTGAATATTTTTGTGGGAGTCCTTTAAGACCTTATTAATGGCGTGAGTTGGTCTCGAGGGGAAAACGTCTGCATTTTGAGGTTCAAAATAGGTCCAGAGCGGGAATATGGCCATATTTGTCATTTTCCGTGTACTATAGTCCACAGATTTTTGGTGATAGGAGGTCCGGACGGATTTTTGGCCGAAACTTTTTGTGGGGGTCCGTTATGACCTTATTAATGGCGTGAGTTAGTACCGAGGGGGAAACGTCTGCATCTTGAGGTTCAAAATAGGCCCAGAGCGGGAATATGGCACTATTTGTCATTTTCCGTGTACTATAGTCCAAAGATTTTTTGTGATAGGAGGTCCGGATGGTTTTTTGGCCGAAAGTTTTTGTGGGGGTCCGGTATGACCTTATTAATGGCGTGAGTTGGTCCAGAGAAGCAAATGTCTGCTTTTTGAGGTTCAAAATAGGCCTAGAGCGGGAATATGACCATATTTGCCGTTTTACGTGTAATAAAATCCACAGATTTTTGGTGATAAGAGGTCCGAACGGATTTTTGGTCGAAAGTTTTTGTGGGGGTCCGTTAAGACCTTATTAATGGCGTGAGTTGGTCCCGAGGGGCAAACGTCTGCATTTTGAGTCTCAAAATAGGCTCAGAGTGGGAATATGGCAAGATTTGCCATTTTCTATGTACTATAATCCATGGATTTTTGGTGATAGGAGGTCCGGATGGATTTTTACCCAAAATATTTTGTGGGGGTTCGTTAAGACCTTATTAATGGGGTGAGTTGGTCTCGAGGGGCAAACGTCTGCCTTTTGAGGTCTAAATAGGCCCAGAGCAGGAATATGGCCATATTTGCCGTTTTCCGTGAACTATAGTACACAGATTTTTGGTGATAGGAGGTCCGGACGCATTTTTGGCTGAAACTTTTTGTGGGGGTTCGTTAAGACCTTATTAATTGCGTGAGTTGGTACCGAGGGGAAAACGTCTGCATTTTGAGGTTCAAAATAGGCCAAGAGCGGGAATATGACCATATTTGCCTTTTCCCATGTACTATAGTCCACAGATATTTGGTCGAAATTTTTTGTGGGGATCCGATAAGACGTTAATAATGGAGTGAGTTGGTTCAGAAGGGTTAACGTCTGCATTTGAGGTTAAAAATAGGCCCAGAGCGGGAATATGGCCATATTTGCCGTTTTTCGTGTACTATAGTCCACAGATTTTTGGTAATAGGAGGTTCGGACGGATTTTTTGACGAAATTTTTAGTGGGGGTCCATTAAAACCTTTTTAATGGCGTGAGTTGGTCCTGAGAGGCAAACGTCTGCATTTTGAGGTTCAAAATAGGCCCAGAGCGGGAATATGGCCATATTTGCCTTTTTTCATGTACTATAGTACACATATTTTTAGTGATAGGAGGTTCGGACGCATTTTTGGTCGAAAGTTTTTGTGGGGGTCTGTTAATACCTTATTAATGGTGTGAGTTGGTCCCGAAGGGCAAACGTCTGCATTTTGAGGTTCTAAATAGGCACAGAGCGGGAATATGACCATATTTGTCGTTTTCCGTGTACTATAATATATAGATTTTTTGTGATAGGAGGTTCGGATGGTTTTTTGGCAAAACGTTTTTGTGGGGGTCCGTTAAGACCTTATTAATGGTGTGAGTTGGTCCCGAGAGGTGAACGTCTGCTTTTTGAGGTTCAAAATAGGCCTAGAGCTGGAATATGACCATATTTGCCGTTTTACGTGTACTATAATCCACAGATTTTTTGTGATAGGAAGTTTGGATGGATTTTTGGTCAAAAGTTTTTGTAGGGGTCCGTTAAGACCTTATAAATGGCATGAGTTGTTCCCGAGAACGTCTGCATTTTGAGTCTCAAAATAGGCTCAGAGTGGGAATATGGCAAGATTTGTCGTTTTCTATGTACTATAGTCCATGGATTTTTGGTGATAGGAGGTTCGGATGGATTTTTGCTCGAAAGGGGATTCATTAAGACCTTATTAATGGCGTGAGTTGGTCCCGAGGGGCAAACGTCTGCCTTTTGAGGTTCTAAATAGGCCTAGAGCGGGAATATGACCATATTTGCCGTTTTCCGTGAATTATAGTACACAAATTTTTGGTGATAGGAGGTCCGGACGCATTTTATGCTGAATCTTTTTGTGGGGGTTCGTTAAGACCTTATTAATGGCGTGAGTTGGTCCCGAGGGGGAAATGTCTGCATTTTGAGGTTCAAAATAGGCCCTGAGCGGGAATATGACCATATTTGCCGTTTTCCGTGTCCTACTGTCCACAGATTTTTTGTGATATGAGGTCTGGACGGATTTTTGGCCGAAAGTTTTTTTAAGGGTCCGTTAAGACCTTATTAATGGCCTGAGTTGGTCCGGAGGGGAAAACGTCTGCTTTTTGAGGTTCAGAATAGGCCTAGAGCGGGAATTTGACTATATTTGCCGTTTTACGTGTACTAAAATCAATGGATTTTTGGTGATAGGAGGTCCGGACGGATTTTTGGCCGAAGGTTTTTGTGGGATTCCGTTAAGACCTTATGAATGGCATGAGTTGGTCCCGAGGGGCAAACGTCTACATTTTGAGGTTCAATAAAGGCCCAGAGTAGGAATATGATCATATTTGTCGTTTTTCGTGTACTATAGTCTATGGATTTTTGTGATACGAGGTCCGGACGGATTTTTAGCTGAAATTTTTTGTAGGGGTTCGTCAAGAACTTATTAATGGTGTGACTTGGTCCCAAGGGACAAACGTTTGCATTTTGAGGTTCAAAATAGGCCCAGAGTGGGAATATGGCCATATTTGCCGTTTTCCGTGAACTATAGTCCACAAAATTTTTAGTGATAGGAGGTCCTAAAGGATTTTTTGCTGAAATTTTCGTGGGGGTCCGTTAAGACCTTATTAATGGCGTGAGTTGGTCCCGAGGGGCAAACGACTGCATTTCGGGTTCAAAATAGGTCTAGAGCGGGAATATGGTTATATTTGCCGTTTTTCGTGTATTATAGTCCACAGATTTATCTTAATAGGAGGTCCGAACTGATTTTTGGCCGAAATTTTTTGTGGGGTCCGTTAAGACCTTATTAAAGGCTTGAGTTTGTCCCGAAGAGAAAACGTCTGCATTTTGAGGTTCAAAATAGGCCCAGAGCGGGAATATGGCAATATTTGCCGTTTTCCGTGTACTATTGTCTATGGATTTTTTGTTATAGGAGGTCCGAACGAATTTTTTGCCGAAACCTTTTATGGGGGTCCGTTAAGACCTTATTAATGGCGTGAGTTGGTCCTGAGTGGCAAACGTCTGCATTTTGAGGTTAAAAATAGGCCAGTGCGGGAATATGGCCATATTTTCCATTTTCAGTGTATTATAGTCCACGGATTTTTGGTGCTAGGCGGTCCGGACGGATTTTTGGCCGAAAGTTTTAGTTGGGGTCCATTAAGACCTTATTAATGGCGTGAGTTGGTCCCAAGGGGTAAAGGACTGCATTTTGAGGTTCAAAATAGTCGCAGAGCGGGAATATGACCATATTTCCCGTTTTCTTTGTACTATATTCCACAGATTTTTGGTGATAGAAGGTTCGGACGGATTTTTGGCTAAAATTTTTTGTGGAGTTCGGTAAAGACCTTATTAATGGCGTTAGTTAGTCCCGAGGGGCAAACGTCTGCATTTTAAAGTTCAAAATAGGCACAGAGCGTGAATATGGCCATATTATCCGTTCTCCGTGTACTATTTTCCATAGATTTTTTGAGATAGGAGGTCCCGGATGGATTTTTTGCCAAAATGTTTTGTGGGGGTCCGTTAAGACCTTATTAATGGCGTGAGTTGGTCCCGAAGGGCAAACGTCTGCATTTTGAGGTTCAAAATAGGCCCAGAGCGGGAATATGGCCATATTTGCCGTTTTCAATGTACTATAGTCCACGATTTTTTTGTGATAGGAGGTCCGGACGGATGTTTTTCTGAAACTTTGTGTGGAGGTCCGTTAAAAATCTTATTAATGGCGTGAGTTGGTCCCGAG
Source organism: Solanum appendiculatum (assembly GCA_018342035.1). Classification (NCBI taxonomy): domain Eukaryota; kingdom Viridiplantae; phylum Streptophyta; class Magnoliopsida; order Solanales; family Solanaceae; genus Solanum; species Solanum appendiculatum. Next base: position 58,630 of record JAGDQO010000319.1, read on the forward strand.
GGGAAAACATCTGCATTTTGAGGTTCTAAATAGGCCCAAAGCGGGAATATGGCCATATTTGATGTTTTGCGTGTGCTATAGTCCACGAATTTTTTGTGATAGAAGGTCTGGACGGATTTTTGGCCGAAATTTTTTGTGGGGTTTCGTTAAGCCTTATTAATGGCGTGAGTTGGTCCCGAGGGTAAACGTCTGCATTTTGAGGTTCAAAATAGGCCTAGAGCGGAAATATGGTCATATTTGCCGTTTTTTGTTTACTATAGTCCACATATTTTTGGTGATAGGAGGTCCAGATGGATTTTTGGCCGAAGATTTTTGTCGGGTCCGTTAAGACCTTATTAATGGTGTGAGTTGGACCCGAGGGGGAAACATCTGCATTTTGAGGTTCAAAATAGTCCAAGAGCGGAAATATGGCCATATTTGCCGTTTTTCGTGTACTATAATCCACAGATTTTTGATGATAGGAGGTCCTGACAGATTTTTGGCCGAAACATTTTTTGGGGCTCTGTTCAGACCTTATTAATGGCGTGAGTTGGTCTCGAGGGGAAAATGTCTGCATTTTGACGTTCAAAATAGGCCTAGTGCAGGAATATGGCCATATTTGCCATTTTCAGTGTATTATAGTCCACGGATTTTTGGTGCTAGGCGGTCCGGACGGATTTTTGGCCGAAATTTTTTGTTGGGGTCCGTTAAGACCTTATTAATGGTGTGAGTTGGTGTCGACGGGCAAACGTCTACATTTTTGAGGTTCAAAATAGGCCTAGAGCTTGAATATGTACTATAGTCCACAGATTTTTGGTGAAAGAAGGTCTGGACGAATTTTTTGCAGAAGAATTTTTGTGGGGGTCCGTTAAGACCTTATTAATGGTGTGAGTTAGTCCCGAGGTGTAAACGTCTGCATTTTCAGGTTCTAAATAGACTAGAGCGGGAATATGGCCATATTTGCCGTTTTCCGTGTAATATAGTCCACGGATTATTTGTGATAGGAGTCCGGATGGATGCAGGGCCGAAATTTTTTTAGGGGGTCCATTAAGACCTTATTAATGGTGTGAGTAAGTCTCGAGGGGAAAACGTCTGCATTTTGAGGTTCAAAATATGCCCTGAGCGGGAATATGGCCATATTTGCCGTTTTCCATGTACTATAGTCCAAAGATTTTTGGTGATAGGAGGTCCGGATGGATTTTCAGCGGAATCATTTTGTGGGTGTCCGTTAAGACCTTATTAATGACCTGAGTTAGTCCCGAGGGGAAAACGTTTGCTTTTTGAGGTTCAAAATAGGCCTAGAGCGGGAATATGACTATATTTGCCATTTTACGTGTACTTTTAATCCACAGATTTTTGGTGATAGGAGGTCCGGACGGATTTTTGGCCGAACGTTTTTGTGGGGTTCCGTTAAGACCTTATTAATGGCGTTAGTTGATCCCGAGGGGAAACGTCTACATTTTGAGGTACAATAAAGGCCCAGAGCAGGAATATGGCCATATTTGTCATTTTTCGTGTACTATAGTCTATGGATTTTTGGTGATACGAGGTTCGGACGGATTTTTGACTGAATATTTTTGTGGGGGTCCGTCAAGAACTTATTAATGGTGTGAGTTAGTCCCAAGGCGCAAACGTTTGCATTTTGAGGTTCAAAATAGGCCCAGAGCGGGAATATGACCATATTTGCCGTTTTCCGTGTATTGTAGTCCACATATTTTTTGTGATAGGAGGCCCGAACGGATTTTTTGCCAAAATTTTTCGTGGGGGTCTGTTAAGACCTTATTAATGGCGTGAGTTGGTCCCGGGGGCAAACGTCTGCATTTTGGGTTCAAAATAGGCAGAGCGGGAATATGGTCATATTTGCCGTTTTTCGTGTACTATATAGTCCACAGATTTATCTTAATAGGAGATCCGGACAGATATTTGGCCAAAATTTTTTTTGGGGGTCCGTTAAGACCTTATTAAAGGCTTGAGTTTGTCCCGAAGAGAAAACGTCTGCATTTTGAGGTTAAAAATAGTCCCAGAGCGGGAATATGGCCATATTTGCCATTTTCCGTGTACTATAGTCCACAGATTTTTGGTGATAGGTGGTCCGGACTGATTGTTGGCCGAAAATTTTAGTTGGGGTCCATTAAGACCTTTTTAATGGCGTGAGTTGGTCCCAAGGGGTAAAGGACTGCATTTTGAGGTTCAAAATAGTTGCAGAGCGGGAATATGGCCATATTTGCCGTTTTCTGTGTACTATATTCCACGGATTTTTGGTGATAGAAGGTCTGGACGGATTTTTGGCTAAAAGTTTTTGTGGAGTTCCGTAAAGACCTTATTAATGGCGTTAGTTAGTCCCGAGGGGCAAACGTCTGCATTTTAAAGTTCAAAATAGGCACAGAGCGTGAATATGGCCATATTATCCGTTCTCCGTGTACTATTTTCCACAAATTTTTTGAGATAGGGAGTCCGGACGGTTTTTTTTCCAAAATGTTTTGTGGGGGTCCGTTAAGACCTTATTAATGGCGTGAGTTGGTCCCGAAGGGCAAACGTCTGCATTTTGAGGTTCAAAATAGGCATAGAGCGGGAATATGGCCATATTTGCCGTTTTCAATGTACTATAGTCCACGATATTTTTGTGATAGGAGGTCCGGACGGATGTTTTTCTGAAACTTTGTGTGGAGGTTCGTTAAAATCTTATTAATGGCGTGAGTTGGTCCCGAGGGGAAAACGTCTGCATTTTGAGGTTCTAAATAGGCCCAGAGCGGGAATATGGCCATATTTGCTGTTTTCCGTGTGTTGTAGTCCACGAATTTTTTGTGATAGAAGGTCTAGACGGATTTTTGGCCAAAATTTTTTGTGGGGTTCCGTTAAGCCTTATTAATGGCGTGAGTTGGTCCCGAGGGTAAACGTCTGCATTTTGAGGTTCAAAATATGCCCAGAGCGGGAATATCCCACTATTTATCGTATTCCTTGTACTATTGTCCACATATTTTTTGTGATAGGAGGTACAGACAGATTTTTGGCTGAAATTTTTTGTGGGGTCCGTTATAACCTTATTAATGGCGTGAGTTGGTCCCGGGTGGCTAATGTCTGCATTTTGAGGTTCAAAATAGGCCCAGAGCGGGAATATGGCCATATTTGACATTTTTCGTGTACCATAGTACACAGATTTTTTGTGATAGAAGGTTCGTACGGATATTTTACCGAAACTATTTGTGGGGGTCCGTTATGACCTTATTAATGGCGTGAGTTGGTTCCGAGGGGAAAACGTTTGCATCTTGAGGTTCAAAATATGCCCAGAGCGGGAATATCCCACTATTTATCGTATTCCTTGTACTATTGTCCACAGATTTTTTGTGATAGGAGGTTCGGACAGTTTTTTTACCGAAATTTTTCCTGGGGGTCCGTTATGGCCTTAGTAATGGTGTGAGTTGGTCCCGAGGGGAAAACGTCTGAATTTTGTGGTTCAAAATAGGTCCAGAGTGGGAATAACACCGTATTTTCCATTTTTCGTGTACTATAGTCTACGGATTTTTTTTGATAGCAGGTCCGGAAAGATTTTTTGCCAAAACTTTTTATGGGGGTCTATTAAGATCTTATTAATGGCGTGAGTTGATCCCGAGGGGCAAACGTCTACCTTTTGAGGTTCAAAATAGGCCAAGACCGGGAATATGACCATATTTGCCGTTATCCGTGTACTATAGTCCAGAGATTTTTTGTGAGAGGAGGTCCAGACGGATTTTTTGTCGAAGGTTTTTGTGGGGGTCCGTTTAGACCTTCTTAATGGCGTGAGTTGGTCCCTAGGGTCAAACGTTTGCACTTTGAGGTTCAAAATAGGCCCAGAGCGGGAATATGACCATATTTGTCGTTATCTGTGTACTATAGTCCACGGATTTTTGGTGATAGGAAGCCCGAACGGATTTTTGTCCGAATATTTTTGTAGAGGTTCGTTAAGACCTTATTAATGGGGTGAGGTTGTCCCGAGGGGCAAACGTCTGCATTTTGAGGTTAAAAATAGGCCCTGAGCGGGAATAACACCGTATTTGCCATTTTTCGTGTACTATAGTCTACAGATTTTTTTTGACAGGAGGTCCGGACAGATTTTTGGCTGAAAATTTTTGTGGGGGTCTGTTAAGATCTTATTAATGGCATGAGTTGGTCCGGAGAGGCAAACGTCTGCCTTTTGAGGTTCAAAATAGGCCCAGAGTGGGTATATGGCCATATTTGCCGTTATCCGTGTACTATAGTCCATAGATTTTTTGTGAGAGGAGGTCCGGACGGATTTTTTGCCGAAAGTTTTTGTGGGGGTCCGTGAAGACCTTATCAATGGCGTGAGTTGGTCCCGAGGGCAAAATTCTGCATTTTGAGGTTCAAAATAGGCCTAGAGCGGGAATATTACCATATTTTCCTTTTTTTGTGTACTATAGTCCACAATTTTTTTGTGATAAGAGGCCCCTACGGATTTTTGTCCGAAAATTTTTGTGGGGGTCCGTTATGACCTTATTAATGGTGTGAGTTTGTCACGAGAGGAAAATGTCTGCATTTTGAGGTTCAAAAAAGGCCCAGAGAGGAAATATGACCATATATGTTGTTTTCCATGTACTATAGTCCACGAATTTTTGGTGATAGGAGGTCCGGAATCATGAATTACTTGATTATTGTAAAAAGGAAATTGATAATTTGTTGAAAAATAAAATTATTAATGTTTCTAAATCTCCTTGGAGTTGCTCTGCTTTCTATGTCAACAATAGTGCTGAAAAAGAAAGAGGAGCACCTAGACTTGTTATAAACTATAAACCTTGCTGTTAAGCCCCTGTTCAGGAAAGGCTTAGATATTCCTATTTGTGTCCTCCTTAGAGATGATAGATTTCTTAATTTTGATGATTCGCTGTTAGGAGTTCTCCAAAGTAATCTAGCCGATGGCCCGGTTTACTTTAATTGTTATCCTAACTTTTCAATAGACATTAATGATCCTAATGTCATGGATTCTTTGACACTTAATGTCAAAACAAAAAATCTAAATAGTAAAGCCAATACTCGAGAGATAGCGATTATCTACAGAGTATATTATCGGCTTATGTCTACTACTCTTGCACCAAAGGCTCGAATTGAGAGCCAAAAGGGTGTAACCATGCTTATGGAGGCCAATCATGAGCATAGTTCAATATTCGTTCCTACATTGATTAATTGGAATGACATTCTGTCTAACGACGAATGGCATTTTGATGCTATCGCTCAACCTTTTTCCTCTCACTCAGAGAGATCTCGCATTGAAAGGGTAATTCAATACCCTGATGGTTCTATAGATCTAAAATTCCTTGAGAATTCTTTATCTAGAGCTCAAAAGAGCTATGGATAATCTTGAAGATTATACTGAAACCCAGATAATGCAGCTAATCAGTGATGCCGCGTCGGTTTTGGCAAATTCAAATTGCTAACAAAGATAAATATAAGACTGCTTTCAATGTCCCATTTGGACAATATGAATGGAATGTTATGCCTTTCGGACTCAAGAATGCTCCTTCTGAATTCGGGCTTAACAACAACTTGCACTAAACCAATATGCAAATAATTGAATTTATTTTTATAACGATTAATATCGTTAGCATTTAACAAGCGAATAATTTCAAGAGAATTATTCTTTCGAGTCATTGCTAAGGACTCTGACTTGAGGAATATCATCACAAACACAGAAAGCCTCTGTGCAGTTACAGTTTTTTCCCGATTGGCTAGAATCTGAATCATAATCGATGTTGATATCTTCTTCGTCGCTATATTCAGCAGAATTATTTGAAGAATCGGATAAAGGTTCTTCAAGAATAGAAAAAAGCTTTTCTTTTGTTGCTTCGTCTATTTCAAGATTATTGATCTTCTTCTGTTTACCAGACCTGCATTCACTAGCTCTATGGCCAGATTTTCCACAAGTCCAACATACATCCTCTTTGGATTTCTTAAATCCTTTATGCTTTTTCCTTCTTTTGGAAGATTTTTTGTAATCTTTTTCAGAAGTTCTTCTAGACTTACTACGATGAGTTTTCTTATTTTCCTTGTTTTCCTTCCTGAATTTTCTTGAAGGAGGTGTTAGGGAAACAAACCCGAAGTCTTGACAGAAACTTCCCAATTCTCTTCTCGAAGAAGACTTTTCTTTTTTAAGTTGATGCTTCAACTTAATATCTGTACAAAGTTCTAATCCCACAGTGTTAATAACACTAATAAGATCTCCATAAGTCATTTGGTCATAAGGAATTTTTCCTTCATTCCTATCTTGAATCTTTGTTCTAACTTTGTCAGCAAAGAGCGGTGGAAGTTCGCTCACAAATCTTTCTTTCCAGAAGTCTAAATGACAATCTGGTCTAATCATTACCTTTTGCATAAAATTGTATTTATACCAGGTAAAGTCATCTAAAGAGGGACAACTGATATTATTGAGGATTTGGAGACTCCTATCCTGAAATAGCTTGGGTTCTCCAATAAAATGTTTTGCTATATGATAGAGAAGAGTAGCACAAGCATCTTCTCTAATAACTTCAGTAGGAACTTCATTAGTTCCTTCCATTTTAATAACAATCTCAGAAGCGTAAGTATCATAAATAACTTTCTTAGTTTCATCTGAGACGTAATTATCCCACCAATGTTTTAACATTCCAGTGAATCCTGCGACTATCATTGAAGCAGCTTCTTTGTCTGAAGAATTTCTTATTTTGTAAGCCGTGATAGCTATCCCCATCTCATGGAGTTTATTATAAATCTGATGTTCTGCTAAACCATCAATATTCCATTCAGTAATACTGCTTCCTTCATGAGAAGATGTGGATAGAAAGGCGTTTTCCTCATATTGAAGATCTGGGAAAGAAGGTCTTTTATGATAGTTTTTTCGGTTATGATATCTATCATTGGAAAGTTTTTGTACAATATTTTCCTTGATAGTAGAAAGTATTTTACCACTGGTGCTGGTAGAAGTTCTGAAAGCAGCTCTTTTATCAGATATAGAGAAATTGACTAGTTTCTCATTAATTTTATCCAAAATATTGTCAGAAATATCAAAGGTATTTTTGAGCTTGGGATAATTTTCTCGAGAAAATTCATTGATTTTGAATATAGGGTTTGGGTCTATTTTCTGACTACTATTCGTAGAAGATAGAGGGACAGGCCTTCCTGAAAAAGAGGCTTTTTCTTTGGAATCTTCAATTTGTCTAGAAACGACATGAAGAATTTGATTGGTGTAATTATTCTGTTCTATAATCTTGTTGATATCAAGATTAGTAGCAATGACAGAAGGTTTTTCTGTGGAGAGGATTTTAAAAGGGGAAGCTTTTATAATAGTTCCTTGAATAGGGATATTTATTCCTTCAAGAGGAGGAGTAACATCTTCAATAACTTTGTTTGAAGTAGTATACCATTTATTGATAATGACTTTAAGAGAATCCTTTTGATTATCAATTTTTCCCGTCATTTCGAACCACTTAAAGAAGTCTATTTCACAACCAATTCTTTTCATATCCATCATCCAAGATTTTGCAAAATTCTCTCTTTCTTGGAGAGTATAAGTATCCTTATACCAATCTCTGTTGATCTGGTTATTAGGATGAGTCCAAGATTTTTGCAGAATCTGAGGATTAGGAATAAAATCCTTTTTCAGATTTGAGCATCTTTAAATGATCAGGTACCGAATCTTTTCGATTTGGAGGTGGTTCCATTTCACTGGCTGTAGGACTACCAGGGATTTCTTGATAATAAACCCCCTCTATTGACAATCTATAAAGAATTGTCTCTTCAATTATTGTAAAGGAGATTCCTTATTCTATAAAAGGAAGACTCTTTCAACATGAGAGGGCATCAGCTATTTTCCCAATACTGAAAACCTCTCTCTCTTTCTATGTTTTTAATGCTTCCGCTTGTAGCTCTTCCTATGTTCATATAAATAAAAGTTTGTAAGTTTTTATAACTCTCTTTGTTAATTCTTCGTATAAATCTTGTCGTATTTTATCAATACAACTTCGGAGGATTACCGCCGATCCGTTATTGGTATCAAAGCCATGTTGGCAGTATACGTACCTAGCATGAGCAGCTAAGTACATATACTGTCTAGGGCATGACAAAATTTATATTAATTTATGAACTGATTATTTAAAGTTTTGATTAAACTCTTTTAATATTTTAATATGTTAATTGATATTTTGTTCTTAATCTTGTTTCTATAACTGGTGTGAGGTGTTCATTCTTCTCTAAGTGTGTGAGGTAACCGAATAATACCCGGTTCATACGTTGGCTAGCCGAATTGAATAGGTCGTCAAGCTAGGAGAGCGTTTAGACCTTGTATGGTGATCCCGTAGCCAAGATAACTCTAGAGAAAGAACAGATGTAAAACCAAGAGAACCTCCCTTAGAAACTAAGATCTAGATCTTTAATATCTCTTTGCATATTTTTATATTATTATTGTTTAATCATGCTTGAATTATCTGTTTATATTTGATATAATCTTGTCTATAAGTCCTTGGGAAAGTTGAAACTGATGTCATTGCTGATAAAATCCTCAAAGAGATTGATAAACAGAATCTTGATGAAGAAACTGAAGAAATCCCTGAAAAGGATAACTTAGATTATCCTCCTTTCAATATTGATCTTTCTGCCACACCCACTCCTAATATCGCGACTACCTCTTGTCCAGGTATCGATGTTATTACATCTGTTAGACCTCAGAGTCATCATATACCTATTAAGATTGTTGTCAATAAAGATTTTGTTATTAATAAAATTGCTTTGCTTGACAGTGGTGCAGATCGAAATTGCATTGTTAAAGGTATTGTTCCTACTAAGTACTTAGAAAAAAGTACTTCTAAATTATATTCTGCTACTGGTGAGTTGCTAAAAATTAATTATAAGCTTTCTAAAGCTCATATTTGTAATAATAATATTTGTTTAACAAATGATTTCATTATTACTGAAGATATTAATGAAGATATTATTCTTGGAATACCTTTTATCACTCAGATAAAACCTTTTGTTACTAATCTAAGTGGTATTACTACTTCCATTCTGGGAAAAGAATTACATTTTCCTTTTGTTAAAACTCTTTCCCAAGATGAAGAAACTTCCCAATTCTCTTCTCGAAGAAGACTTTTCTTTTTTAAGTTGATGCTTCAACTTAATATCTGTACAAAGTTCTAATCCCACAGTGTTAATAACACTAATAAGATCTCCATAAGTCATTTGGTCATAAGGAATTTTTCCTTCATTCCTATCTTGAATCTTTGTTCTAACTTTGTCAGCAAAGAGCGGTGGAAGTCCGCTCACAAATCTTTCTTTCCAGAAGTCTAAATGACAATCTGGTCTAATCATTACCTTCTGCATAAAATTGTATTTATACCAGGTAAAGTCATCTAAAGAGGGACAACTGATATTATTGAGGATTTGGAGACTCCTATCCTGAAATAGCTTGGGTTCTCCAATAAAATGTTTTGCTATATGATAGAGAAGAGTAGCACAATCATCTTCTCTAATAACTTCAGTAGGAACTTCATTAGTTCCTTCCATTTTAATAACAATCTCAGAAGCGTAAGTATCATAAATAACTTTCTTAGTTTCATCTGAGACGTAATTATCCCACCAATGTTTTAACATTCCAGTGAATCCTGCGACTATCATTGAAGCAGCTTCATTTTCAAGTTTAGCAATCTTAGTTGCTTGAGAAGATAGGTTAACACTGTTTAAAATATGCTGGTTGGTTTCCATTTTTAAACGATACTGTCTTAAGGACTTATAGACAAGATTATATCAAATATAAACAGATAATTCAAGCATGATTAAACAATAATAATATAAAAATATGCAAAGAGATAGGTTTTAATGAACAAGCTATTACAACTAAGGCTAGACCTATTCAAATGAATCATGAATTACTTGATTATTGTAAAAAGGAAATTGATAATTTGTTGAAAAATAAAATTATTAATGTTTCTAAATCTCCTTGGAGTTGCTCTGCTTTCTATGTCAACAATAGTGCTGAAAAAGAAAGAGGAGCACCTAGACTTGTTATAAACTATAAACCTTTGAATGCTGTTTTAAAATGGATTAGGTACCCGATACCCAACAAAAGAGATTTGTTAAAACGAACTTATAAGGCTAATATTTACAGCAAGTTTGATATGAAGTCTGGGTTTTGGCAAATTCAAATTGCTAACAAAGATAAATATAAGACTGCTTTCAATGTCCCATTTGGACAATATGAATGGAATGTTATGCCTTTCGGACTCAAGAATGCTCCTTCTGAATTCCAAAATATCATGAATAACATTTTTAATGATTATAGTTATATGTCTATTGTTTATATTGATGATGTGCTTATCTTTTCTGATGATATTGATTCGCATTTTAAGCATCTTAATACTTTCTTTAAGATTGTTAAATGTAATGGTTTGGTTGTTAGTGCCAAAAAGATTAAACTCTTTCAAACCTCTATAAGGTTCTTAGGCCATGATCTTTATCAAGGTAGTTACAAACCTATTTGTAGAGCCATTGAGTTCTCTTCCAAATTTCCTAATGAAATTATTGATAAAACCCAATTGCAGAGGTTTTTAGGAAGTTTAAATTATGTTGCTGATTTTATTCCTAAAGTCAGACAAGTTTGTGAACCTTTATATAAAAGGCTCAAGAAAAATCCTGTCCCTTGGGGAGATGATCAAACTCAGGCAGTTATAACTGTTAAGAATTTAGTTCAAAGTCTCCCTTGTCTAGGAATCCCTAATCCTAATGATTTTATGATTGTAGAAACTGATGCTTCCGATTTAGGATATGGAGGTATTCTGAAACAAAGAAGTTCTTTAGAATCTCCCGAACAATTAGTTCGTTTTACTTCAGGAATTTGGAATTCTGCTCAAAAGAATTATTCTACTGTTAAAAAGGAAATCTTGTCTATAGTGCTATGTATCACAAAATTTCAAGATGACTTAATAAACAAAGAATTTTTATTAAGAGTTGATTGTAAATCAGCTATTTTCCCAATACTGAAAACCTCTCTCTCTTTCTATGTTTTTAATGCTTCCGCTTGTAGCTCTTCCTATGTTCATATAAATAAAAGTTTGTAAGTTTTTATAACTCTCTTTGTTAATTCTTCGTATAAATCTTGTCGTATTTTATCAATACAACTTCGGAGGATTACCGCCGATCCGTTATTTGTATCAGAGCCATGTTGGCAGTATACGTACCTAGCATGAGCAGCTAAGTACATATACTGTCTAGGGCATGACAAAATTTATATTAATTTATGAACTGATTATTTAAAGTTTTGATTAAACTCTTTTAATATTTTAATATGTTAATTGATATTATGTTCTTAATCTTGTTTCTATAACTGGTGTGAGGTGTTCATTCTTCTCTAAGTGTGTGAGGTAACCGAATAATACCCGGTTCATACGTTGGCTAGCCGAATTGAATAGGTCGTCAAGCTAGGAGAGCGTTTAGACCTTGTATGGTGATCCCGTAGCCAAGATAACTCTAGAGAAAGAACAGATGTAAAACCAAGAGAACCTCCCTTTGAAACTAAGATCTAGATCTTTAATATCTCTTTGCATATTTTTATATTATTATTGTTTAATCATGCTTGAATTATCTGTTTATATTTGATATAATCTTGTCTATAAGTCCTTAAGACAGTATCGTTTAAAAATGGAAACCAACCAGCATATTTTAAACAGTGTTAACCTATCTTCTCAAGCAACTAAGATTGCTAAACTAGAAAATGATCTTCAAAACTGGAATATACCAGAAGAACCTTTTAAAGCTATTTATCATTTTGGTAAATTTAATTTATTTGTTAATCACAATATTAAAACTTGTGAATCAACTGTTGCTATTAATAATTCTCTTGAAATTATTCGCTTGTTAAATGCTAACGATATTAATCGTTATAAAAATAAATTCAATTATTTGCATATTGGTTTAGTGCAAGTTGCTGTTAAGCCCCTGTTCAGGAAAGGCTTAGATATTCCTATTTGTGTCCTCCTTAGAGATGATAGATTTCTTAATTTTGATGATTCGCTGTTAGGAGTTCTCCAAAGTAATCTAGCCGATGGCCCGGTTTACTTTAATTGTTATCCTAACTTTTCAATAGACATTAATGATCCTAATGTCATGGATTCTTTGACACTTAATGTCAAAACAAAAAATCTAAATAGTAAAGCCAATACTCGAGAGATAGCGATTATCTACAGAGTATATTATCGGCTTATGTCTACTACTCTTGCACCAAAGGCTCGAATTGAGAGCCAAAAGGGTGTAACCATGCTTATGGAGGCCAATCATGAGCATAGTTCAATATTCGTTCCTAGATTGATTAATTGGAATGACATTATGTCTAACGACGAATGGCATTTTGATGCTATCGCTCAACCTTTTTCCTCTCACTCAGAGAGATCTCGCATTGAAAGGGTAATTCAATACCCTGATGGTTCTATAGATCTAAAATTCCTTGAGAATTCTTTATCTAGAACTGCCTCGAGAAGAGCGTCTTGTTCGTCTGTTCCAACAAAGATGGCTCCTTATACGCCATCTGCTCCTTCGAGAACTGCTCCTCACCCTCCTTCTTCTTCAAAAACCCCGGAGGATGACGAAGATGAAGAAAATCTTGTTCGTAGAAACAATGACAAGGGAAAAGTTACTGGTGTGGATTTTTCGGGAAATGTCCCTAAGGTTTATTATCAAGAAATCCCTGGTAGTCCTACAGCCAGTGAAATGGAACCACCTCCAAATCGAAAAGATTCGGTACCTGATCATTTAAAGATGCTCAAATCTAAAAAGGATTTTATTCCTAATCCTCAGATTCTGCAAAAATCTTGGACTCATCCTAATAACCAGATCAACAGAGATTGGTATAAGGATACTTATACTCTCCAAGAAAGAGAGAATTTTGCAAAATCTTGGATGATGGATATGAAAAGAATTGGTTGTGAAATAGACTTCTTTAAGTGGTTCGAAATGACGGGAAAAATTGATAATCAAAAGGATTCTCTTAAAGTCATTATCAATAAATGGTATACTACTTCAAACAAAGTTATTGAAGATGTTACTCCTCCTCTTGAAGGAATAAATATCCCTATTCAAGGAACTATTATAAAAGCTTCCCCTTTTAAAATCCTCTCCACAGAAAAACCTTCTGTCATTGCTACTAATCTTGATATCAACAAGATTATAGAACAGAATAATTACACCAATCAAATTCTTCATGTCGTTTCTAGACAAATTGAAGATTCCAAAGAAAAAGCCTCTTTTTCAGGAAGGCCTGTCCCTCTATCTTCTACGAATAGCAGTCAGAAAATAGACCCAAACCCTATATTCAAAATCAATGAATTTTCTCGAGAAAATTATCCCAAGCTCAAAAATACCTTTGATATTTCTGACAATATTTTGGATAAAATTAATGAGAAACTAGCCAATTTCTCTATATCTGATAAAAGAGCTTCTTTCAGAACTTCTACCAGCACCAGTGGTAAAATACTTTCTACTATCAAGGAAAATATTGTACAAAAACTTTCCAATGATAGATATCATAACCGAAAAAACTATCATAAAAGACCTTCTTTCCCAGATCTTCAATATGAGGAAAACGCCTTTCTATCCACATCTTCTCATGAAGGAAGCAGTATTACTGAATGGAATATTGATGGTTTAGCAGAACATCAGATTTATAATAAACTCCATGAGATGGGGATAGCTATCACGGCTTACAAAATAAGAAATTCTTCAGACAAAGAAGCTGCTTCAATGATAGTCGCAGGATTCACTGGAATGTTAAAACATTGGTGGGATAATTACGTCTCAGATGAAACTAAGAAAGTTATTTATGATACTTACGCTTCTGAGATTGTTATTAAAATGGAAGGAACTAATGAAGTTCCTACTGAAGTTATTAGAGAAGATGCTTGTGCTACTCTTCTCTATCATATAGCAAAACATTTTATTGGAGAACCCAAGCTATTTCAGGATAGGAGTCTCCAAATCCTCAATAATATCAGTTGTCCCTCTTTAGATGACTTTACCTGGTATAAATACAATTTTATGCAGAAGGTAATGATTAGACCAGATTGTCATTTAGACTTCTGGAAAGAAAGATTTGTGAGCGGACTTCCACCGCTCTTTGCTGACAAAGTTAGAACAAAGATTCAAGATAGGAATGAAGGAAAAATTCCTTATGACCAAATGACTTATGGAGATCTTATTAGTGTTATTAACACTGTGGGATTAGAACTTTGTACAGATATTAAGTTGAAGCATCAACTTAAAAAAGAAAAGTCTTCTTCGAGAAGAGAATTGGGAAGTTTCTGTCAAGACTTCGGGTTTGTTTCCCTAACACCTCCTTCAAGAAAATTCAGGAAGGAAAACAAGGAAAATAAGAAAACTCATCGTAGTAAGTCTAGAAGAACTTCTGAAAAAGATTACAAAAAATCTTCCAAAAGAAGGAAAAAGCATAAAGGATTTAAGAAATCCAAAGAGGATGTATGTTGGACTTGTGGAAAATCTGGCCATAGAGCTAGTGAATGTAGGTCTGGTAAACAGAAGAAGATCAATAATCTGGAATATACCAGAAGAACCTTTTTGGCTGAAATTTTTTTGGGGGTTCGTTAAGACCTTATTAATGGCGTGAGTTGGTCCCGGGGGGCATACGTCCGCATTTTGAGGTTCAAAAAAGGCCCAGAGCGGGAATATGGCTATATTTGTCGTTTTCTGTGTACTATAGTCCACGAATTTTTGGTGATAGGAGGGCTAGACGGATTTTTGGCTGAAATATTTTGTGGGGGTCTGTTAGGACGTTTTTAATGGTGGGAGTAGGTCCCGAGGGGCAAACGTCTGCATTTTGAGGTTCAAAACAGGCCCAGAACGAGAATATGGCCATATTTACTGTTTTCTGTGTACTATAGTCAATGGATTTATGGTGATAGTAGGTGCGGACGGATTTTTGGCTAAAAATTTTTGTGGGGGTCCGTAAAGACCTTATAAATGGCGTGATTGGTTCCGAGGGGCATTTTGAGGTTTTAAATAGGCTCAGAGCGGGAATATGGCCATATTTGTTGTTTTCCTGCTACTATAGTCCACAGATTTTTTGTGATAGGAGGCCCAGACGGATTTTTGGCCGAAATATTTTTTGGGGGTCCGTTAAGACCTTATTAATGGCGTGATTTAGTCCCGAGTGACAAACGTCTGCATTTTGTGGTTCAAAATAGATGCTGAGCGGGAATATGGCAATATTTGCCATTTTTTCATGTACTATAGTCCACAGATTTTTTGTGTTAGAAGGTTCGGACGGAGTTTTTGCCGAAACTTATTGTGGAGGTCCGTTAAAAACTTATTAAAGGTGTGAGTTTGTCCGGGGGGAAAATGTCTGTATGTTTTTTGGTTACAAATAGGCCCAGAGCGGTAATACGGCCATATTAGCCGTTTTCCGTGTACTATAGTCCACGAATTTTTGGTGATAGCAGTTCCAGACGAATTATTTGCAGAAATTTTTTGTAGGGGTCTTTTAAGACCTTATTAATGGCGTGAGTTGATCCCGAGGGGAAAACGTCTGCATTTTGAGGTTCAAAATAGTCCCAGAACGGGAATATGGCCATATACACCGTTTTCATTGTACTATAGTCCACTGATTTTTTGTGATAGGAGGTCCAGACAGATTTTTGGACGAACTTTTTTGTGGGGTTCCGTTAAGACCTTATTTATGGCGTGAGTTTGTCTCGGGGATCAAACGTGTACATTTTGAGTTTCAAAATATGGTCATATGTGCCGTTTTCCGTGTACTATAGTCTACGGAATTTTGGTGATAGGAGGTTCGGACGGATTTTTGGCCTAAATTTTTTGTGTGGGTCTGTTAAGACCTTATTAATGGCGTGAGTTGGTCTTTAGGGGCAAACGTCTGCATTTTGAAGTTCAAAATAGGCCCAGAGCGGGAATATGGCCATATTTGCCGTTTTCCGTGTAATATAGTCCACAGATTTTTGGTGGTAGAAGGTCCGAACGGATTTTTGGCGGAAATTTTTTGTGGGGGTCTGTTAAAACCTTATTAGTGGCGTGACTTTGTCCTGAGGGGCAAACGTCTACATTTTGAGGTTCAAAATAGGCCCAAAGCGGGATATGGCTATGTTTGCCGTTTTCTATGTACTATAGTCCACGAATTTTTGGTGATAGGAGGTCCGGACCGATTTTTGGTCGAAATATTTTTTGGGGGTCCGTTAAGACCTTATTAATAGCGTTAATTGGTCCCGAGGTTAAAAACGTCTGCATTTTGAGGTTAGAAAATAGGCCCAGAGCGAGAATATTGCCATATTTGCCGTTTTTCGTGTACTATAGTCCACAAATTTTTGGTGATAAGAGGTCCCGACGAAATTTTGGGCGAAATTTTTTGTGGGGGTCCGTTAAGAACTTCTTAATGGCGTGAGTTGATCCCGAGGGCAAACGTCTGCATTTTGTGGTTCAAAATAGGCCCAGAGCGGAATATGGCTATATTTGTCGTTATCCGTGTACTATACTCCACATATTTTTTGTGATAGAATGCTCTGACGGATTTTTCGGTGAAACTTTTTGTGGGGGTCTGTTAAGACCTTATTAATGGCGTGAGTTTGTCCCGAAGGGCAAACGTTTGCATTTTGAGGTTCAAAATAGGCCCAAAGCTGGAATATGGCCATATTTGACGTTTTTCGTGTACTATAGTCCACGAATTTTAGGTGATAGGAGGCCCGGATGGATTTTTTGCCGAACTTTTTTGTGGGGGTCCGTTAAGACTTTATTAATGGCGTGAGTTACTCCTTAGGGGCAAATTACTGCATTTTGACGATCAAAATAGGCCTAGAGCGGGAATATGGTCATATATGCCGTTTTCCGTGAACTACAGTCCACGGATTTTTGGTGATAGGAGGTCCTGTCGGATTTTTTGTGGGGGTGCGTAAAGACCTTATTAATTGCGTGAGTTGGTCCCGAAGGGCAAACGTCCGCATTTTTACGTTTAAAATAGACCAGAGCGGGAATATGGCCATATTTGTCGTTTTTCGTTAACTATAGTCTACGAATTTTTAGTGATAGGTGGTGCAGATGAATTTTTTGCTGAAATTATTTTAGGGGGTCTGTCAAGACCTTATTAATGGCGTGAGTTGGTCCCGAGGGGCAAACGTCTTGTTTTTGAGGTTAAAAATAGGCCCAGAACGGGAATATGGCCATATTTACCGTTTTCCGTGTACTATAGTCCACAGATTTTTTGTGAGAAGAGGTTCGGACGGATATTTTGCCGAATATTTTTGTAAGGGTCCGTTAAGACCTTATTAATGGCGTGAGTTTGTCCCAAGGGGCAAACATATGCATTTTGAGGTTAAAAATAGGCCTCGAGCGGGAATTTGGCCATATTTGCCGTCTTCCATGTACTATAGTCCACGGATTTTTTGTGATAGAAGGTCCGGACGGATTTGTTTTTCGAAATTTTTATGTGGGGGTCCGTTAAGACCTTATTAATGGCGTGAGTTGGTCCCGAGTGGCAAACGTTTGCATTTTGATGTTCAAAATAGTCCATGAGTGGAAATATGGCTATTTTTGCCGTTTTTCGTGTACTATAGTCCACGAATTTTTTGTGATAGGATGTCCGGACGGATTTTTGGCCGAAAGTTTTTGTCGATGTCCTTTAAGACCTTATTAATGGCGTGAGTTTGTCCCGAGGGGCAAGCGTCTGCATTTTGAGGTTAAAAATAGGCCCAGAGCGGGAATATGGTTGTATTTGTTGTTTTTCGTATACTATAATCTACGGATTTTATGTGATATGAGGTCCTGACGGATTTTCGGCCAAAATTTTTTGTAGAGTCTGTTAAGACCTTATTAATGGCATGAGTTTGTCACGAGGGGCAAACGTCTGCATTTTAAGATTCAAAATAGACCAAGAGCTAGAATATGACCATATTTGCCATTTTCCGTGTACTACAGTTCACGAATTTTTGGTGATAAGAGGTCCGGACGTATTTTTTGATGAAATATTTTGTGGGGGTCCGTTAAGACCTTATTAATGGCGTGAGGTTTTCCTGAGGGGAAAACATCTGCATTTTGAGGTTCAAAATAGGCCCAGAGCGGGAATATGGCCATATTTGCAGTTTTCCGTGTAATATAGTCCACGGATTTTTTGTGATTGGAGGTCTGGATGGATTTTTGGCCGAAATTTTTTTGGTGGTCCGTTAAGACCTTATTAATGGCGTGAGTTGGTCCAGAGGGGAAAACATCTGAATTTTGAGGTTCAAAATAGGCCCAGAGCGGGAATATAGCCATATTTGCCGTTTTTCGTGTACAATAATCCACAGATTTTTTGTGATAGGATGTCCGGACGGTTTTTTGGCCGAACTTTATTGTGTGGGTCCTTTAAGACCTTATTAATGGCGTGAGTTGGTCCTGAGGGTCAAGCGTCTGCATTTTGAGGTTCAAAATAGGCCAAGAGCTGGAATATGATCATATTTGCCGTTTCCGTGTACGATAATCCACTGATTTTTGGTGATAGGAGGTCCGGACGGATTTTTTGCCGAAATTGCTTGTAGGGGTATGTTAAGACCTTATTAATGGCATGAGTTGGTCCCGAGGGGCAAACGTCTGCATTTTAAGGTTCAAAATAGACCAAGAGCGAGAATATGGCCATATTTGCCATTTTTCGTGAATTATAGTCCACGAATTTTTGGTGATAGGAGGTCCGGACGTATTTCATTCCTAACGTTTTGTGGGGGTTCGTTAAGACCTTATTAATGGCGTGAGTTGGTCCCGAGGTAAACCATCTACATTTTTAGGTTCAAAATAGGCCCAGAGCGGGAATATGGCCATATTCTCCATTTTCCGTGTACTTATAGTCTACGGATTTTTTGTGATAGGAGGTCCGGATGGATTTTTTGTGGGGGTCCGTTGAGACATTATTAATGGCGTGAGGTTGTGCCGAAGGGCAAACGTCTGCATTTTGAGGTTCCAAATAGGCCCAGAGCGGAAATATGACCATATTTGCAGTTTTTCGTATACTATAGTCCACGGATTTTTGGTAATAGGAGGTCCGGATGGAATTTTGGCCTAAATATTTTTAAGGGTCCGTTAAGACCTTATTAATGGAGTGAGTTGGTCCCTAGGGGCAAACATTTGCTTTTTGAGGTTCAAAATAGGCCTAGCCGAAATGTTTTGTGGGGGTTCGTTAAGACCTTATTAATGGCGTGAGTTGGTCCCGAGTGGCGAACGTCTGCATTTTGAAGTTCTAACTAAGCCCAGAGCGGGAATATGGCCATATTTGCCATTTTTTGTGTACTATAGTCCACGAATTTTTTGTGATTGGAGGTCCGGACTGATTTTTTGTTGGGGTCCGTTAAGTCCTTATTAATGGCGTGAGTTTGTCCCGGGGGTCAATGTCTGCATTTTGACGTTCAAAATAGGCCCAGAGCAGGAATATGTCCATATTTGCCGTTTTTCGTGTACTATAGCCCACATATTTTTTGTGATAGGAGGTTCGTACGGATTTTTTTCAAATTTTTTTTTTTGGGGGTGGTTTAAGACTTTGTTCATGGCGTGAGTTGGTCCAGAGGTGGAAACGTCTGCATTTTAAGGTTAAAAATAGGCCAAGAGCTGGAATATGATCATATTTGCAGTTTCCGTGTACGATAATCCACTGATTTTTGGTGATAGGAGGTCCGGACGGATTTTTTGCCGAAATTGCTTGTGGGGGTATGTTAAGACCTTATTAATGGCATGAGTTGGTCCCGAGGGGCAAACGTCTGCATTTTAAGGTTCAAAATAGACCAAGAGCGAGAATATGGCCATATTTGCCATTTTTCGTGAACTATAGTCCACGGATTTTTGGTGATAGGAGGTCCGGACGTATTTTATTCCTAACGTTTTTTGGGGGTTCGTTAAGACCTTATTAATGGCGTGAGTTGGTCCCGAGGTAAACCGTCTACATTTTTAGGTTCAAAATAGGCCCAGAGCGGGAATATGGCCATATTCTCCATTTTCCGTGTACTTATAGTCTACGGATTTTTTTTGATAGGAGGTCCGGATGGATTTTTTGTGGGGGTCCGTTGAGACATTATTAATGGCGTGAGGTTGTGCTAAAGGTCAAACGTCTGCATTTTGAGGTTCCAAATAGGCCCAGAGCAGAAATATGACCATATTTGCAGTTTTTCGTATACTATAGTCCACGAATTTTTTGTAATAGGAGGTCCGGATGGAATTTTGGCCTAAATATTTGTAAGGGTCCGTTAAGACCTTATTAATGGAGTGAGTTAGTCCCTAGGGGCAAACATTTGCTTTTTGAGGTTCAAAATAGGCCTAGAGCGGGAATATGTCCATATTTACCGTTTTCCGTGTACTATAAGTCCAGGGATTTTTGGAAATAGGAGGTCCGGACGGACTTTTGGCTGAAATTTCTCGAGGGGGTCCGTTAAGACCTTATTAATGGCGTGAGTTTTACCTGAGGGGCAAACGTCAGCTATTTGAGGTTCAAAATAGGCCCAGAGCGGGAATATGGCCATATTTACCATTTTTCGTGTATAGTCCACGGATTTTTGGTAATAGGAGGTCCAGACGGTTTTTTTGCCGAAATATTTTGTGGGAGTCTTTTAAGACCTTATTAATGGCGTGAGGTTGTCCCGAGGGTAAAACGTATGCATTTTGAGGTTCAAAATAGCCCTAGAGCGGGAATATGGCCATATTTGTCATTTTCCGTGTACTATAGGAATTTTCTGGGATAGGACGTCCTGACGGATTTTTTGCCAAAATTTTTTGTGGAGGTCCGTTAAGGCCTTATTAATGGCATGAGTTGGTCCCGAGGTGTAGACATATGAATTTTGAGGTTCAAAATAGGTCCAGAGCGGGAATATGGCCATATTTGCTATTTTCCGTGTACTATAGTCCATAGATTTTTGGTGATAGAAGGTACGGACGGATTTTTTGCCAAAATTTTTTGTGCGGGTCGGTTAAGACATTATTAATGGCGTAAGTTGGTCTCGAGGGGCAAACGTTTGCATTTTGACGATCAAAATAGGCCCAGAGCGGGAATATGGCCATATTTGTCATTTTTCGTGTAATATAGTCCACGGTATTTTGGTGATACGAGGTCCGGACGGATTTTTGTAAAAAAATTTTTTTGGGGTCCGTTATGACCTTATTAATGGCGTGAGTTAGTTCCGGAGGCAAACGTCTGCATTTATACGTTAAAAACAGGCCCAGATCAGGAATATGTCCATATTTGTCGTTTTACGTGTACTATAGTCCACATATTTTTTTGTAATATAAGGACCAGATGGATTTTTTGCCGAATTTTTTTGAGGGTGTCCGTTAAGGCCTTATTAATGGCGTGAGTTGGTCCCGAGAGGCAAACGTCTGCATTTGAGGTTCAAAATAGGTCTAGAGCGGGAATATGGCCTTATTTGCCATTTTCCGTGTACTATACTCCACGGATTTTTGGTGAAAGGAGGTCCGGACATATTTTTTGTTGAAATTTTTTGTGGGGGTCCGTTAAGACGTTATTAATGGCATGAGTTGGTCCCGATGGGCAAACGTCTGTATTTTAAGGTTATAAATAGGCTCAGAGCGGGAATATGGCCATATTTGCCGTTTTCCCGTATATAGTCCACAGATTTTTTGTGATAAAAGGTCCGGACAGATTTTAGGCCGAAATTTTTTATAGGGGTCAGTTATGACCTTTTTAATTGCGTGAGTCTGTACCGAGGGGTAAACGTCAGCATTTTGAGGTTCAAAATAGGCCCAGAGTGGGAATATGGCCATATTTTCCATTTTCCGTGTACTATAGTCCACGGATTTTTTGTGATAGGAGATCCGGACAGATTTTTGGTCGAAAGTTTTTGTGGGGATCCGTTATGACCTTATTAATGGCGTGAATTGGTCCCGTGGGGTATACGTATGCATTGTGAGGTTCAAAATAGGCCCAGAGCGGGAATATTACCATATTTGCTGTTTTCCGTGTACTATAGTTCAAGGATTTATTGTGATAAGAGGTCCAGACGGATTTTTGGCCGAAGGTTTTTGTGGGGGTTTGTTAAGACCTTATTAATGGCGTGAGTTGGTCCCGAGTGGCAAACGTCTGCATTTTGAGGTTCAAAATAGGCCCAGAGCGGGAATATGGTCATATTTACACTTTTCTGTATACTATAGTCCGCGAATTTTTGGTGATAGGAGGTCCGGACGGTTTTTTGGCCGAAAGATTTTCTGAGGGTCCCTTAAGAACTTATTAATGGCGTGAGTTGGTCCTGGGGGGCATAAGTATGCATTTTGAGGTTCAAAATAGTCCTAGAGTGGGAATATTGCCATATTTGCTATTTTCCGTGTACTATAGTCCAAGAATTTTTTGTGATAAGATATCCGGACAGAGTATTGCCTGAAAATTTTTGTGGGGGTTCGTTAAGACCTTATTAATGGCGTGATTTGGTCCCGAGTGGCAAACGTCTGCATTTTGAGGTTCAAAATAGGCCAGAACGGGAATATGGCCATATTTGCCATTTTTTCGTTTACTATAGTCCACAGATTGTTAATGATAGGAGGTCCGGACGGATTTTTGGACGAAATTTTTGGTGGGGGTTCGTTAAGACCTTATTAATGGCGTGAGTTGCTTTCAAGGTGCAAACGTTTGCATTTTGAGATTCTAAATAGGCTCAGAGCGGAAATATGGTCATATTTGCCGTCTTCCGTGTACTATTGTCTACTGATTTTAGGTGATACGAGGTCCGGATGGATTTTTGGCCGAAATGTTTTGTGGGGGTTCGTTAAGACCTTATTAATGGCGTGAGTTGGTTCCGAGGGGTAAACGTCTTCATTTAGAGGTTCAAAATAGGTTGAAAGCGGGAATATGGCCATATTTGCCGTTTTCCGTGTACTATTGTCCACTGATTTTTTGTGATATGAGGTCTGGATGGATTTTTTGCTGAAATTTTTTGTGGGGTCCGTTAAAACCTTATTAATGGCGTGAGTTGGTCCCGTGCGCTAAACGTCTGCATTTTCAGGTTCAAAATAGACCTAGAGCGGGAATATTGCCATATTTTCTTATTTTCCGTGTACTATTGTCCAAGTATTTTTTGTGATAAGAGGTCTGGACGGATTTTTGGCTGAAAGTTTTTGTGGGTGTTCATTAAGACCTTATTAATGGCGTGAGTTGGTCCCGAGTGGCAAACGTCTGCATTTTGAGGTTCAAAATAGGCCAAGAGAGGGAATATGACCATATTTGCTGTTTTTCGTGTACTATAGTCCACGAATTTTTGGTGATTGGAGGTCGGGATGACTTTTTGGTCAAAATTTTTATGGGGGTCCGTTAAGACCTTATTAATGGCGTGAGTTGGTTACGAGGGGCAAATGTCTTCATTTTGAGGTTCAAAATAGGCACATAGCGGGAATATGGCCATATTTGCCCTTTTTCGTGTACTATATTCCACGAATTTTTTGGTGATAGGAGGTCCAGACGACTTTTTGGCTGAAACTTGTTGTGGGGGTCCGTTAAGACCTTATTAATGGTGTGCGTTGGCTCCGGGGGGCATACGTATGCATTTTGAGGTTCAAAATAGCCCCAGAACGGGATTATTGTCATATTTGCTGTTTTTCGTTTACAATAGTCCAAGGATTTATTGTGATAGGAGGTCCGGACGAATTTTTGGCCAAAATTTTTTGTGGGGATTCGTTAAGACATTATTAATAGCATGAATTGGTCCCGGGTGGAAAACGTCAGTATTATGAGGTTTAAAATAGGTACAGAGCGGGAATATGGCCATATTTTCCATTTTCCGTGTACTATAGCCCACAAATTTTTAGTGATAGGAGGTCCGGATGGCTTTTTGGCCGAAATGTTTTTGGGGGTCCGTTAAGACCTTATTAATGGCGTGATTTGGTCCTGGGGACATACGTATGCATTTTGAGGTTCAAAGTAGGCCCAGAGCAGGAATATTGTCATATTTGCTATTTTCCGTGTACTATAGTCCAAGGATTTTTTGTGATAAGAGGTCTGGACGGATTTTTGACCGAATTTTTTTGTGGCGGTTCGTTAAGACCTTATTAATGGCGTGAGTTGGTCCCGAGAAGCAAACGTCTTCATTTTGAGGTTCAAAATAGGCCAGAGCGGGAATATGGCTTTATTGCCGTTTTTCGTGTATTATAATCCACGATTTTTGGTGATAGGAGGTCTGGACGGTTTTTTTGCCGAAATGTTTTGTGGGGGTCCGTGAAGACCTTATTAATGGCGTGAGTTGGTCCCGATGGGCAAACGTCTGCATTTTAAGGTTATATATAGGCCCAGAGCGGGAATATAGCCTTATTTACCATTTTTTGTGTACTATTGTCCACGATTTTTAGTGATAGGAGGTCCGGACGGATTTTTAGCTGAAATGTTTTGTGGGGGTCCGTGAAAACCTTATTAATGGCGTGAGTTGGTCCCGATAGGCAAATGTCTGCATTTTAAGGTTATAAATAGGCTCAGAGCGGGAATATGGCCATATTTGCCGTTTTCCTTGTACTATAATCGATGAATTTTTTGTGATAGAAGGTACAGATGGATTTTAGGCCGAAATTCTTTTTGGGGGTTCGTTAAGGCCTTATTAATGGCGTGAGTTGGTTCCAAGGGGCAAACGTCTGCATTTTGAGGGTCAAAATAGGCCAGAGTGGGAATATGGTTATATTTTCCATTTTCCGTGTACTATAGTCCACGGGTTTTTTGTGATAGGAGGTCCGGACGGATTTTTGGCCGAAATTTTATTGTGGAGGTCCTTTAAGACCATATTAATGGCGTGAGTTGGTCCCGAGGGCAAACGTCTGCATTTTGAGGTTCAAAATAGGCCTCGAGCGGGAATATGGCCATATTTGCCCGTTTCCATCTACTATAGTCCACGATTTTTCGGTGATAGGAGGTCCGGACGGCTTTTTGGCCGAATTTTTTTTTGGGGTTCATTAAGACTGTATTAATGGCGTGAGTTGGTCCCGGGGGGAATACGTATGCATTTTGAGGTTCAAAATAGGCCCAGAGCCGGAATATTGCCATATTTGTTGTTTTCCGTGTACTATAGTCCAAGGATTTATTGTTATAAGAGGTTCCGACGTATTTTTGGCCGAAATTTTTTGGGGGTTCTTTAAGACCTTCTTAATGGCGTGAGTTGGGCCCGAGTGGCAAATGTCGGCATTTTGAGGTTTAAAATAGGCCCAGAGCAGGAATATGGCCATATTTGCCGTTTTTCTTGTACAATAGTCCACGGATTTTTTGTGATACAAGTTTCGGACGGATTTTAGCCCGAAATGTTTTTGGGGGTCCGTTAAGACCTTCTTAATGGCGTGAGTTGGGCCCGAGAGGAAAACGTTTGCATTTTGAGGTTCAAAATAGGCCCAGAGCGGGAATATGGCCATATTTTCCATTTTTCGTGTACTATTGTCCACGGGTTTTTTTGATAGAAGGTCCGAACGGATTTTAGCCCAAAATGTTTTTGGGGGTCCGTTAAGACCTTAGTAATGCCGTGAGTTGGTCCCGAGGGGAAAACGTTTGCATTTTGAGGTTCAAAATAGGCCCAGAGCGGGAATATGGCCATATTTTCCGTTTTTCGTGTACTATTGTCCACGGGTTTTTTTGATAGAAGGTCCGAACGGATTTTTGGTCGAAAGTTTTTATGGGGGTTTGTTAAGGCCTTATTAATGGCGTGAGTTGGTTCCGAGGGCAAATGTCTGCATTTTGAGGTTCAAAATAGGCCTAGTGTGGGAATACGGCCATATTTGTCGTTTTCCGTGTACTATAGTCCATGGATTTTTAGTAATAGGAGGTCCGGACGGATTTTTGGCCGAAAGTTTTTTTGGGGGTCCGTTAAGACCTTATTAATGGCGTGAGTTGGTCCCGGAGGGAAAACGTTTGCATTTTGAGGTTCAAAATAGGCCCAGAGCGGGAATATGGCCCTATTTGCCATTTTTCGTGTACTATAGTCCACGAATTTTTGGCGAATGGAGGTCCGGAGGGCTTTTAGGTCGAAATTTTTTGTGGGGTCCGTTAAGACCTTATTAATGGCGTGAGTTGGTCCCACGGGGCATACATATGCATTTTGAGGATCAAAATAGGCCCAGAGCGGAAATATTGCCATATTTGCTGTTTTCCGTGTACTATAGTCCAAAGATTTA
Source organism: Solanum appendiculatum (assembly GCA_018342035.1). Classification (NCBI taxonomy): domain Eukaryota; kingdom Viridiplantae; phylum Streptophyta; class Magnoliopsida; order Solanales; family Solanaceae; genus Solanum; species Solanum appendiculatum. Next base: position 84,727 of record JAGDQO010000319.1, read on the forward strand.
ATGTGATAAGAGGTGCGGACTGATTTTTGCCAAAATTTTTTGTGGGGGTTCGTTAAGACCTTATTAATGGCGTGAGTTGGTCCCGAGTGGCAAACGTCTGCATTTTTAGGTTCAAAATAGGCTCAGAGCGAGAATATGACCATATTTGTCGTTTTCCGTATACTATAGTCCACGAATTTTTGGTGATAAGAGGTCTGGACGGCTTTTTGGCCAAATGTTTTGTGGGGGTCCGTTAAGACCTTATTAATGGCGTGAGTTGGTCCCGGGGGGAACACATATGCATTTTGAGGTTCAAAATAGGCACAGATCGGGAATATTGCCATATTTGCTGTTTTCCGTGTACTATAGTCCAAGGATTTTTTGTGATAAGAGGTCCGGACGAATTTTTGGTGAAATTTTTTGTAGGGGTTCGTTAAGACCTTATTAATGGCATGAGTTGGTCCCGAGTTGCAAACGTCTGCATTTTGAGGTTCAAAATAGGCCAGAGCGGGAATATGGCAGTATTTGCTGTTTTTCGTGTACTATAGTCCACGGATTTATTGTGATAGAAGGTTTGGACGGATTTTTTGTCGAAAGTTTTTTTGGGGGTCTGTTTAGACCTTATTAATGGCGTGAGTTGGTTCCGAGATGCAAACGTTTGCATTTTCAGGTTCTTAATAGGCCCAGAGCGGGAATATGGCCATATTTACCGTTTTTCGTGAACTATGGTCCACAAATTTTAGGTGATACGAGGTCTGGAAGGATTTTTGGCTGAAACTTTTTGTGGGGGTCCGTTAAGACCATATGAATGGCGTGAGTTGGTTCCGATGCGCAAACGTCTATATTTTTAGGTTCAAAATAGGCCTAGAGCGGGAATATGGCCATATTTGCCGTTTTCCGTGTACTATTGTTCACAGATTTTTTGTGATAGGAGGTCTGGACGGATTTTTTGCCGAAATATTTTTTGGGGGTCCGTTAATACCTTATTATTGGCGTGAGTTGGTCCCGGGGGGGAAACATCTGCATTTTGAGGTTCAAAATAGGCCCAGAGCGGGAATATTGCCATAATTGCTGTTTTCCGTGTGCTACAGTCCAAGGATTTTTTGTGATAAGAGATCCGGACGGATTTTTGGCCGAAAGTTTTTGTGGGGGTTCTCTAAGACCTTATTAATGGCGTGAGTTGGTCCCGAGTGCCAAACGTCTACATTTTGAGGTTCAAAATAGGCCCAGAGCGGAAATATGTCCATATTTGCCGTTTTCCGTGTTCTAATGTCCCCGAATTTTTTGTGATAGGAGGTCTAGACATCTTTTTGGCCGAAATATTTTGTGGGGGTCCGTTATGACCATAATAATGGCGTAAGTTGGTTTTGAGGGGCAAACGTCTTCATTTTGAGGTTCAAAATAGGCCCAGAAGCGGGAATATGGCCATATTTGCCGTTTTCCGTGTACTATAGTCCATGAATTTTTGGTGATAGGATGTCCGGATGGCTTTTTGGCTGAATATTTTTGTTGAGTCCGTTAAGACATTTTTAATGGCGTGAGTTGGTCCCGGGGGGCAAACATATGTATTTTGAGGTTCAAAATAGGCTCAGAGCGGGAATATTGCCATATTTGCTGTTTTTCGTGTACTATAGTCCAAGGATTTATTGTGATTAGAGGTTCGGACAGATTTTTGGCAGAAATGTTTTGTGGGGGTTCGTTAAGACCTTATTAATAGTGTGAGTTGGTCTCGAGTGACAAACGTCTGCATTTTGAGGTTCAAAAGAGGCTCAGAGCGGGAATATGACCATATTTGCCGTTTTCCGTGTACTATAGCCCACGAATTTTTTATGATAGGAGGTCCGAACGGATTTTTGTCCGAAAAGTTTTGTGGGGGTCCGTTAAGACCTTATTAATGGCGTGAGTTAGTCACGAACGGCAAACGTCTGCAATTTTAGGTTCAAAATAATCATTGAGCGGGAATATGGCCATGTTTGCCGCTTTCCGTGTACTATAGTCCATAGATTTTTTGTGATAAAGGTCCTGACAGATTTTTAGCCGAAATTTTTTGATGGGGTCCGTTAAGATCTTATTAATGGCGTTAGTTGGTCACGAGGGCAAGCGTCTGAGATTTGAGGTTAAAAATAAGCCCAGAGTTTGAATATGGCCATATTTGCCGTTTTCTGTGTACTATAGTCCACGAGTTTTATTTGATAGGAGGTCTGGATGGATTTTTGGCCGAAATGTTTTGTGGGGGTCCGTTAAGACCTTATTAATGGCGTACGTTTGCCTCTCGGGACCAACGTCTGCATTTTGAGGCTCTAAATATAACCAGAGCGGGATTTTTTCCATATTAGTCATTTTCCGTCTACTATAGTCCACCTATATTTTGTGATAGGAGGTCGGGATGAATTTTTTGCTGAAATATTTTGTGGGGGTTCGTTAAGACCTTTTTAATGGCGTGAGTTGGTCACCAAGGGCAAACATCTGCATTTTGAGGTTCAAAATAATCCCAGAGCGGGAATATGGCCATGTTTGCCGTTTTCCGTGTATTATAGTTCACATATTTTTTGTGATAGGAGGTCCCGACGAATTTTTGGTCGTAATTTTTTGATGGGGTCCGTTAAGACCTTATTAATGGCGTAAGTTGGTCTCAAGGGCAAACGTCTGAATTTTGAGGTTCAAAATAGGGCCAGAGTTGGAATATGGCCATATTTACCGTTTTTCGTGTACTATAGTCAACGAATTTTATGTGATAGGAGGTCTGAATGGATTTTTTGTCGAAAGTTTTTGTGGGGTCTTTTACGACCTTATTAATGGCGAACGTTTGCCTCTCGGGACCAATGTCTGAATGGATTTTTGGCTAAATATTTTTGTGGGGATCCGTTAAGAACTTATTAATGGCGTGAGTTGGTCCCGAGGGGCTAACGTCTGCATTTTAAGGTTCAAAATAGGCCTAGAGTGGGAATATGGCCATATTTGCCGTTTTCCATGTACTATAATGCACGGATTTTTTATCGAAATTTTTTGTGGGAGTCCTTTATGACCTTATTAATGGCGTGAGTTGTTCCCGAGGGGCAAAATTAAGAATTTTGAGATTCAAAATAGGCTCAAAGATGGAATATGGACATATTTGCCGTTTTTCGTGTACTATTGTAATGGATTTTTGGTGATAGGAGGTCCGGACGGATTTTTTACCGAAGTTTTTTTTGGGGGTCCGTTAAGACCTTTTTAATGGCGTGAGTTGGTCCCGAGGGCAAACGTCTGCATTTTGAGGTTTAAAATAGGCCCAGAGCAGGAATATGGCTATATTTGCCATTTTCTGTGTTCTATAGTCCACAGATTTTTTGTGATAGAAGGTCCGGACGGATTTTTGGCCGAAATATTTTGTGGGGGTCCATTAAGACCTTTTTAATGGCGTGTGTTGGTTCCGAGGGGCAAACGTCTGCATTTTGAGGTTCAAAATAGGCCCAGAGCGGGAATATGGCCATCTTTGCCATTTTTCGTGTACTATAGTCCACGAATTTTTTGTGATAGGAGGTCCGGACGGATTTTTGGCCAAAATTTGTTTTGGGGGTCCGTTAAGGCCATTTTAATGGCGTGAGTTGATTCCGAGGGGCAAACATCTGCATTTTGAGGATCAAAATAGGCCCAGAGCGGGAATATGGCCATATTTGCCGTTTTCCGTGCAATATAGTCTACAAATTTTTGGTGATAGAAGGTACAGATGGATTTTTGGCCAAAATTTTTTATGGGGTCTATTAAGACCTTTTTGATGGCGTGAGTTGGTCCCGAGGGGATAATGTCAGAATTTTGAGGTTCAAAATAGGCCCAAAGCGGGAATATGGCTATATTTGTCGTTTTTCATGTACGATAGTCCTCGGATTTTTGGTGATAGGAGGTCTGAACGGATTTTTGGCCAAACCTTTTTGTGGGGGTCCGTTAATACCTTATTAACAGGCCCAGAGCGGGAATATGACCATCTTTGCCGTTTTCTGTGTACTATAGTCCACTGATTTTTGGAGATAGCAGGTCCGGACGGAGTTTTGCCTGAAATTTGCTGTGGGGGTCCGTTAAGACTTTTTTATTGGCGGGAGTTGATCCCGAGGGGCAAATATCTGCATTTTGAGGATCAAAATAGGCCCAGAGCAGGAATATGGGCATATTTGCTGTTTTTCGTGTAATATAGTCCACAGATTTTTGGTGATAGGAGGTCCGGACGGATTTTTGACCGAAATTTTTTTTGGGGGTCTGTTAAGACCTTTTTAATGGTGTGAGTTGGTCTAGAGGGGCAAACCTCTGCATTTTGAGGTTCAAAATAGGCCTAGAACGGGAATATGGCAATATTTTCCATTTTTCGTGTACATTAATCCACGGATTTTTAGTGATAAGAGGTCCGGACGGATTTTTTGCTCTCATTTTTTGTGGGGGTCAATTAAGACCTTATTAATGGCGTGCATTGGTCCCGAGAGGAAACGTCTGCATTTTGAGGTTCAAAATAGGCCTAGAGAAGGAATATGGTCATATTTGCCGTTTTTCATGTACTATAGTCCACGTATTTTGGGTGATAGGAGGTACAGACGGATTTTTTACCGAAAGTTTTTTTGGAGGTCCATTATGACTTTATTAATGGCGTGAGTTGGTCCCGAGGGGTAAAATTTTGCATTTGGAGATTCAAAATAGGCCAGAGCAGGAATATGACCACATTATCCCTTTTTCGTGTACTATATTCTATGGAATTTTTGTGATAAGAGGTTCTGACGGATTTTTGGCCGAAGTATTTGTGCGGGTCCGTTCAGACCTTATTAATGGCGTGAACTGGTCCCGAGGGGCAAACGTCTGCATTTTGAGGTTAAAAATAGGCCAAGAGCGGGAATATGGCCATATTTGCCGTTTTTCATGTACTATAGTCCACGAGTTTTTGGTGATAGGAAGTCTGAACGAATTTTTGGCCAAAACTTTTGGTTGGTGTCCGTTATGACCTTATTAATGGCGTGAGTTGGTCCCGAGGGTCAAACTTCTGCATTTTGTGGTTCAAAATAGGCCCAGAGCGGGATATTGCCTATTTGCAGTTTTCCGTGTACAATAGTACACAGATTTTTGGAGATAGGAGGTCGGGACGAATTTTTGACCGAAATATTTTGTGGGAGTCCGTTAAGACCTTTTTAGTGGCGTGAGTTGGTTCAGAAGGGCAAACTTATGCATTTTGAGGTTCAAAATAGGCCCTTTACGGGAATATGACCATATTTGCTGTTTTCCCTGTACTATAGTCCACGGATTTTTCATGATAATAGGTCAGAACGGATTTTTGGCTGAAAGTTTTTGTGGGGGTCCGTTAAGAACTTATTAATGGCGTGAGTTGGTCTCGAGGGGTAAACGTCTGCATTTTGAGGTTCAAAATAGTTCTAGAGCGGGAATATGGTCATATTTGCCGTTTTCCATGTACTATAGTCCACGGATATTTGGTGATAGGAGGTATGGACGGATTTTTGGCCGAAAGTTTTTGTGGGGGTCCGTTATGACCTTATTTATGGCGTGAGTTGGTCCCGAGGGGTAAAATTATGCATTTTGAGATACAAAATAGGCCTAGAGCAGGAATGTGGCCACATTTGCCGTTTTTCGTGTACTATATTCCATGGATTTTTGGTGATAGGAGGTCCTAACAGATTTTTGGCCGAAGTTTTTGTGCGGATCCGTTAATACCTTATTAATGACGTGAGTTGGTCCCGAGGGGAAAACATCTGCTTTTTGAGGTTAAAAATAGGCCTAGAGCTGGAATATGGCCATATTTGCCGTTTTCCATTACTATAGTCCACGGATTTTTTGTGATAGGAGGTCCGGACGGATTTTTGCCCGAAACGTTTTGTTGGGGTCCGTTTTGACCTTATTAATGGCGTGAGTTTGTCCCGAGGGGAAAACGTCTGCAATTTGAGTTTCAAAATAGGCCTAGAGCGGGAATATGGACATATTTGTCATTTTTCGTGTACTATAATAGTCCACGAATTTTTGGTGATAGGTGGTCCGGACGGGTTTTTTGCCAAAATTTTTTGTGGTGGTCCGTAAAGACCTTATTAATGGCGTGAGTTGGTCAGAAGGGGCAAACGTCTGCATTTTGAGGTTCAAAATAGGCCCAGAGCGGGAATATGGCCATATTAGCCGTTTTCCGTGTACTATAGTCCACTGATTTTTCGTGATAGTAGGTCCGAATGGATTTTTTGCCGAAAGGTTTTGTGGGGGTCCGTTAAGACCTTTTTAATGGCGTGAGTTGGTCCCGAGGGTCAAACTTCTACATTTTGAGGTTCAAAATAGGCTCAGAGCGGGAATATGGCCGTATTTGCCGTTTTCCGTGTACTATAGTACACAGATTTTTGGTGATAGGAGGTCGGGACGGATTTTTGACAGAAATATTTTGTGGGGGTCCGTTAAGACCTTTTTAATGGCGTGAGTTGGTCTAGAAGGGCAAACTTATGCATTTTGAGATTCAAAATAGGCCCACAGCGGGAATATGGTCATATTTGCTGTTTTCCATGTACTATAGTCCCTGAATTTTTGGGGATAGGTTGTCCGGACAGGTTTTTTGCCAAAAATTTTTTTGGGGGTCAGTTAAGACCTTTGTAATGGCGTGAGTTGGTCCCGAGGGGTAAACTTCTGCATTTGAGGTTCAAAATAGGCCTAGTGCGGGAATATGGTCATATTTGCCGTTTTTCGTGTACTATAGTCCACGGATTTTTGGTGATAGGAGGTTTGAACGGATTTTAGGCCGAAATATTTTGTGGGGGTCCGTTAAGACCTTTTTAATGGCGTGAGTTGATCCCGAGGTTCAAACTTCTGCATTTTGATGTTCAAAATTGGCCCAGAGCGGGAATATGGCCATATTTGCCGTTTTCCGTGTACTATAGTCCATGGATTTTTTGTGATAAGAGGTCTGGACGGATTTTTGGCTGAAAATTTTTGTGGGGTTCTGTTAAGACCTTATTAATGACGTGAGTTGGTCCCGAAGGGCAAACGTCTGCATTTTGAGGTTCAAATTAGGCCCAAAGCGGGAATATGGCCATATTTGCCGTTTTTCGTGTACTAATTGTCCACGAATTTTTGGTGATAAGAGGTCCGGACGGATTTTTTGCTGAACGTTTTTGTGGTGGTCCGTTAAGACCTTATTAATGGCGTGAGTTGGTCTCGAGAGGCAAACGTCTGCATTTTGAGGTTCAAAATAGTCCAGATAGGAAATATGGTCATATTTGCCGTTTTCCATGTACTATAGTCCAAAGATTTTTAGTGATAGGAGGTCCGGACAGATTTTTTGCAAAACATTTATGTGATGGTCCGTTAAGACCTTATAAATGGCGTGAGCTGGTCCAGAAGGGCAAACGTCTGCATTTTCATGTTCAAAATAGGCCCAGTGCGGGAATATGGCCTTATTTGCCGTTTTTCGTGTACTATAATCCACATATTTTTTGTGATAGGAGGTCCGGATTGATTTTTGCCCGATATCTTTTTGGGGGTCTGTTAAGACCTTATCAATGGCGCGAGTTGGTCTTGAAGGGCAAACGTCTGCATTTTGAGGTTCAAAATAGGCCCAGAGCGGGAACATAGCCATATTTGTCGTTTTCCGTTTACTATAGTTCACAAATTTTTTGTGATAGGAGGTTCGGACGGTGTTTTAGCAAAATTTTTTGTGGGGGTCCGTAAAGACGTTATTAATGGTGTGAGTTGGTCCCGAGGGGTAAACGTCTGCAATTTGAGGTTCAAAATAGGCCTAGAGTGGGAATATGGAAATATTTGCCGTTTTTCGTGTACTATAGTCTGTGGATTTTTTGTGATAGGAGGTCCAGTCTGATTTTTTGCAGAAAATTTTTTTGGCAGACCGTTAAGACCTTATTAATGGCGTGAGTTGGTCCCGAGGGGAAAACGTCTACATTTTAAGGTTCAAAAGAGGCACAGAGCGGGAATATGGCCATATTTGTTTTTTTTCGTGTACTATAGTCCACAAATTCTAGGTGATAGGAGGTCCGAATGGATTTTTGGCCGAAATGTTTAGTGGGGGTCCGTTATGACCTTATTAATGGCGTGAGTTGGTCCCGAGGGGTAAACGTCTACATTTTGAGGTTCAAAATAGTATCAGAGCGGGAATATGACCATATTTGTTGTATTCCGTGTACTATAGTCACTGATTTTTTGTGATAGGACGTTCAGACGGATTTTTAACCAAATTTTTTTGTGGGGGACCGTAAATACCATATTAATGGCGTAAGTTTGTCCCGAGGGGCAAACGTCTGCAATTTGAGGTTCAAAATAGGCCCAGATTGGGAATATGGCAATATTTGTCGTTTTCGTGTACTATAGTCTGCGGATTTTTTGTGATAGGAGGTCCGGTCTTATTTTTTGCCGAAATTATTTTTGGAGATCCTTAAGACCTTATTAATAGCGTGAGTTGTCCCGAGGGGCAAACGTCTCCATTTTGAGGTTCAAAATAGGCCTAGAGCGGGACCATTGCCATATTTGCCGTTTTCGATGCACTATAGTCTACGGCTTTTTGGTGATAGGAGGTCCAGACGGATTTTTGTATGAATTTTTTTTGGGGTCCGTGAAGACCTTATTAATGGCGTGAATTGGTCCCGAGGGAAAAACGTCTGCATTTTGAGCTTTATAATAGGCCTAGAGTGTGAATATGGCAATATTTGTCGTTTTCCGTGTATTATAGACGACGAATTTTTTGTGATAGGAGGTCCGGACGGATTTTTGGCTGAAAGTTTTTGTGGGGGTTTGTTAAGACCTTATTAATGGCGTGAGTTGGTACAGAGGGGCAAACGTCTGCATTTTGAGGTTCAAAATAGGTCCAGAGCGGAAATATTTCCATATTTGCCGTTTTTCGTGTACTATAGTCCACTGATTTTTGGTGGTAGGATGTCTGGACGGATTTTTTGCCGAAATTTTTTGTGGGGTCTGTTAAGACCTTATGAATGGCGTGAGTTGATCTTGAGAGTAAAACGTCTACATTTTGAGTATCCAAATAGGCCCAGAGCGGCAATATATCCATATTTATCATTTTTCGTGTACTATAGTCCACGGATTTTTTGTGATAGGAGGTCCGGACGGATTTTTTTCCGAATGTTTTTGTGGGGCTCCATTAAGACCATATTAATGGCATGAGTTAGTCCCGAGGGACAAACGTCTGCATTTTGAGGTTCAAAATAGGCCAGAGCAGGAATATGGCAATACTTGCCGTTTTCTGTGCACTATAGTCCAGGAATTCTAGGTGATAGGAGGTCCGAATGGATTTTTGGTTAAAAGTTTTTGTGGGGGTCCGTTATGACCTTATTAATGGCGTGAGTAGGTTTAGAGGGGAAAATTTCTGCATTTTGAGGTTAAAGATAGGCCCAGAGCGGAAATATGGTCATATTTGTCGTTTTCTATGTACTATAGTCCACAAAGTTTTGGTGAAAAGAGGTCTAGACGGATTTTTTGCCGAAATTTTTTATGTGGGTCCGTTAAGACCTTATTAATGGCATGAGTTTCTCTCGAGTGGCAAACGTCTGCATTTTGAGGTTAAAAACAGGCCTGGAGCTGGAATATGGCAATATTTGCCGTTTTCCGTGGACTATAGTCCACATATTTTTTGTGATAAGTGGTCCGGACGGATTTTTGGCAAAAATATTTTGTGGGGGTCCGTTAAGACCTTATAAATGGCATGAGCTGGTCCCGAAGGGAAAATGTCTGCATTTTCAGGTTCAAAATAGGCACAGAGCGGGAATATGGCCATATTTGCCGTTTTTCGTGTACTATAGTCTACGGATTTTTGGTGATAGGAGGTCCGGATGGATTTTTAGCCGAAATGTTTTTTGGGGGTTTGTTAAGACCTTATTAATGGCGCGAGTTGGTCTCGAGGGGCAAACGTCTGCATATTGAGGTTCAAAATAGGCCAAGAGCGGGAATATGGCCATATGTTCCATTTTCCATGTACTATAGTCCACAGATTTTTGGTTATAAGAGGTCAGGACGGTTTTTTGGCTGAAATTTTTTTTGGGGTCCGTTAAAACCTTATTAACGGCGTGAGTTGGTCCCGAGGGGCAAACGTTTGCATTTTGAGGTTCAAAATAGGCTCAGAGCAGGAATATGGCCATATTTGCTGTTTTTCGTGTAATATTGTCCACGGATTTTTGGTGATAAAGGGTTAAGACGGATTTTTGGCAAAATATTTTTGTGGGGGTCCGTTATGACCTTATTGATGGCGTGAGTTGGTACCGAGGAGTAAACGTCTGCATTTTGAGGTTCAAAATAGGCCTAGAGCGGGAATATGACAATATTTGCCGTTTTCCATGTACTATAGTCCACGGATTTTTGGTGATAGGAGGAACGGATAGATTCTTTGCCAAAATTTTTTGTGGGGGTCTCTTATGACCTTATTAATGGCGTGAGTTGGTCCCGAGGGGCAAACGTATGCATTTATAGGTTCAAAATAGGCCCAGAACGGGAATACGGCCATATTTGTTGTTTTCCATGTATTATAGTTCACGAATTTTTGGTGATAGGAGGTTCGGACGGATTTTTGGCCGAAATTTTTTGTGGAGGTCTGTTAAGTCCTTTTTAAACTCGTGAGTTTGTCCCGAGTGGCAAACGCCTGCATTTTGAGGATCAAAATAGAGCCAGAGCAGGAATATGGCCGTATTTGCCGTTTTCCACGTACTATAGTCCACGAATTTTTTATGATAGGAGGTTCGGACGGATTTTTGGCCAAATTTTTTGTGGGTGTCCGTTAAGACCTTTTTAATAGCGTGAGTTGGTCCTGAGGGAAAAACATCTGCATTTTTAGATACAAAATAGGCCCAGAGCGGGAATATGACAATATTTGCCGTTTTTCGTGTACTATAGTCCATGGATTTTTGGTGATCAGAGGTCCGGATGGATTTTTGGCAGAACGTTTTTATGGGGGTCCGTTAAGACCTTATTATAGGCGTGAGTTGGTCCCGAGGGGCAAACGTCTGCATTTTGAGGTTCAAAATAGGCCCAAAGCGAGAATATGGCCATATTTGTCGTTTAACGTGTACTATAGTTCACGAATTTTTTATGATAGGAGGTCCGGACGGATTTTTGCCTGAAATTTTTTATAGGGGTCAGTTACAAACTTAATAACGCATGTGTTGGTCCAGAGGGGAAAAGGTCTGCATTTTGAGGTTCAAAATAGGCATAGAGCGGGAATATGGCCATATTTCCCATTTTTCGTGTACTATAGTCCTCAGATTTTATGTGATAGGAGGTCCAGACAGATTTTTTGTCGAAATTTCTTTTGGGGTCCGTTAAGCCCTTATTAATGGCGTGAATTGGTCCCGACGGACAAAAGTCTGCATTTTGAGGTTCAAAATAGGTCCAGAGCGAGAATATGGCCATATTTGACGTTTTTCGGGTACTATAGTCCACAGATTTTTTGTGATAGGAGGTCCGGACGAATTTTTGGCAGAACTTTTTTGTGGGGGTCCGTTAAGACCTTTTTAATGGCGTGAGGTGGTCCCGAGGAGCAAACGTCTGCATTTTGAGGTTAAAAATAGGCCTAGAGCGGAAATATGGCCATATTTGCAGGTTTCAGTGTACTATAGTCCACAGATTTTTAGTTATAAGAGGTCCGGACGGATTTTTGTTCAAAATTTTTTATGGGGGTCCGTTAAGACCTTTTTAATGGCGTGAGTTGATCCCGAGGGGCAAACCTCTACATTTTTCGTGTACGATAGTCCACGGATTTTTGGTGATAGGAGGTATAGACGGATTTTTTGCCGCAATTTTTTTTGGGGGTCCGTTAAGACCTTATTTATGGCGTGAGTTTGTCCCGAGGGGCATACTTCTGCATTTTGAGGTTAAAAATAGGCTCAGAGCGGGAATATGGCCACATTTGCCGTTCTCTATGTACAATAGTGCACGAATTTTTGGTGATAGGAGGTCCGGATAGATGTTTTGCCGAAATTTTTTGTGGTGGTCCTAAGGGGTAAACGTCTGCATTTTGAGTTTTAAAATAGGCCCAGAATGGGAATATGGCCATATTTATCGTTTTTCGTGTACTATAATCCACGAATTTTTGGTGATAGGAAGTCCGTAAGGATTTTTTGCCGAAAGTTTTTGTGGGGGTCCGTTAAGACCTTATTAAAGGCGTGAGTTCGTCCCGAAGGGTAAACGTATGCATTTATAGGTTTAAAATTGGCCCAGAGTGGGAATATGGCCCTATTTTCCTTTTTCCGTGTATTATAGTCCACAGATTTTTAGTGATAGAAGGTTTGGATGGATTTTTTATCAAAATTTTTTGTGGGGGTCAGTTAAGACCTTATTAGTGGCGTGAGTGAGTCCCGAGGGTCAAACGTCTGCATTTTGAGGTACAAATTAGGCCAGAGCGGGAAAATGGCAATATTTGCCATTTTTTGTGTACTATAAGTCCCCAGATTCTTGGTGATAGAACGTTCGGACGGATTTTAGGCCGAAATATTTTTTAGGGTAAAACGTCTTCATATTGAGGTACCAAATAGGCCCAGAGCGGGAGTATGACAATATTTGCCGTTTTCCGTGTACTATAGTCCACAGATTTTTTGTGATAGGAGGTCCGAACCGATTTTTGGTCGATATTTTTTGTGGGGGTTCGTTAAGACCTTATTAATAGCGTGAGTTGGTCCCGAGGTGAAAACGTTTGCATTTTGAGGTTCAAAACAGGCCAAGAGCGAGAATATGGCCATATTTGTCATTTTTCGTATACTATAGTCCACATATTTTTTGTGATAGGAGGTCCGGACGTATTTTTGGCTGAACTATTTTGTGGGGGTTTGTTAAGACCTTATTAATGGTGTGAATTGGTCCCGAGGGGCAAACGTCTTTATTTTGAGGTTCAAAATTGGCCAAGAGCGGAAATATGGTCATATTTGCCGTTTTCCGTGTACTATAGTCCACAGATTTTCTGTGATAGGAGGTCTGGACGAAATTTTTGCCAAAATTTTTCGTGGGGGTCTGTGAAGACCTTATTAATGGTGCGAGTAGGCCCCGAGGGGCAAACGTCTGCATTTTGAGGTTCAAAATAGGCCCAGAGCTCTAATATGCCCATATTTGCCGTTTTTCGAGTACCATAGTCCTCAAATTTTTGGTGATAGGAGGTCCGGATGGATTTTTGTTCAATTTTTTTGTGGGGGTCCATTAAGACCATATTAATGGCGTGAGTTGGTCCCGAGGGGCAAACGTCTGCATTTTGAGGTTTAAAATTTGCCCAGAGCGGGAATATGGCTATATTTCCCTTTTTTTGGTACTATATAGTCCACTGATTTTGGGTGATAGGAGGTCCGGACGGATTTTTTGCCGAAATTTTTTGTGGGGGTCCGTTAAGACCGTATTAATGGCGTGCACTCGTCCCGAGTGGCAAACGTCTTCATTTTGAGGTTAAAAATAGTTCCCGAGTACTATAGTCCGCAGATTTTTTGTGATAGGAGGTCCGGAAAGATTTTTTGTCAAAATCTTTTGTGGGGGTCCGTTAAGAACTTTTTAATGGCGTGAGTTGGTCCCGTGGGGGAAACGTCTCCATTTTGAGGTTCAAATTAGGACCAGAGCGGGAATATGACCATATTTTCCGTTTTCCGTATACTATAGTCCACAGATTTTTGGTGATAGGAGGTCCGGACGGTTTTTTGGTCAATATTTTGTGGGGGTCCGTTAAGACCTTATTAATGGCGTGATTTGGTCTCGAGGGGAAAACGTCTGCATTTTGAGGTTCAAAATAGTCAGAGAGGGAATATGGCCAAATTTGTCGTTTTCCATGTACTATAGTCCACATATATTTTGTGATAGGAGGTCCGGACGGATTTTTGTCCGAAATATTTTGTGGGGGTCTATTAAGACCTTATTAATGGCGTGAGCAGGTCTCAAAGGGCAAACGTCTGCATTTTCAGGTTAGAAATAGGCCAAGAGCGGAAATATGGCCATATTTGCCTTTTTCATGTACTATAGTCCACGGATTTTTGCTCATAGGAGGTCCGGATGGATTTTTGGCCAAAATTTTTTTTGGGGTTCTGTTAAGACCTTATTAATGGCGCGAGTTGGTCTCGAAGGGCAAACGTCTGCATTATGAGGTTCAAAATAGTCCAGAGACGGAATATAGGCAAATTTGCCGTTTTCCATGTACTATAGTCCACATATATTTTGTGAAAGGAGGTCCGGACGGATTTTTGGCCGAAATTTTTTGTGAGAGTCCGTTAAGACTTTATAAATGGCGTGAGATGGTGCCAAAAGGCAAACGTCTGCATTTTCAGGTTAGAAATAGGCCCAGGGCGGGAATATGGCCAAATTTGCCTTTTTCATGTACTATAGTCCACGGATTTTTGCTGATAGGAGGTCCGGATGGATTTTTGGCCAAAATTTTTTTTGGGGTTCTGTTAAGACATTATTAATGGCGCGAGTTGGTCTCGAGGGGCAAATGTCTGCATTTTGAATTTCAAAATAAGCCCAGAGCAGGAACATGGCCATATTTGCCGTTTTCCGTGTACTATAGTTCACAGATTTTTTGTGATAGGAGGTCCGGACGGATTTTTTGTTATATTTTTTTTGGGGTTCCGATAAGACCTTATTAATGGCGTGAGTTGGTCCCGAGGGGCAAATGTCTGCATTTTAAGGTTCAAAATAGGCAAAGAGCGGGAATATGGCCATATTTGTTGTTTTTCGTGTACTATAGTCCACGAATTTTAGGTGATAGGAGGTTCGAATGGATTTTTTGCCGAAATTTTTAGTGGGGGTCCGTTATGACCTTATTAATGGCGTGAGTTGGTCCCGAGGGGCAAACGTCTCCATTTTGAGGTTCAAAATAGGCCCAGAGCTGGACCATGGCCATATTTGCCGTTTTCCTTGCACTATAGTTCACGGCTTTTTGGTGATAGGAGGTCAAGATAGATTTTTGTCTGAAATTTTTTTTGGGGATCCGTTAAGACCTTATTAATGGCGTGAGTTAATCCCGAGGGGCAAACGTCTGCATTTTGAGATTCATAATAGGCCTAGAGTGTGAATATAGTCATATTTGTCGTTTTCGTGTATTATAGACCACGGATTTTTTGTGATAGGAGGTCCGGATGGATTGTTGGCCGAAAGTTTTTGTGGGGGTCCGTTAAGATCTTATTAATGGCGTGAGTTGGTACTGAGGGGCAACTGTGTGCATTTTGAGGCTCAAAATAGGCCCAGAACCGGAATATGACCATATTTGCCGTTTTCCGTGTACTATAGTCCATGGATTTTTTGTGATAGGAGGTCTGGACGGTCTTTTTGCCAAAAAAAATTTTGAGGGTCCGTTAAGACCTTATTAATGACGTGAGTTGGTCCCGAGAGGAAAACGTCTGCATTTTGAGTATCAAAATAGGCCCAGAGCGGGAATATAGCCATATTTATCATTTTTCGTGTACTATAGCCCACTGATTTTTAGTGATAGGAGGTCCGGACGGATTTTTTGTCGAACATTTTTTTAGGGGTCCGTAAAGACCTAATTAATGGCGTGAGTTAGTCCCGAGGGGAAACGTATGCATTTTGAGGTTCAAAATAGGCCAGAGCGGTAATATGGCCATACTTGCCGTTTTCCGTGTACTATAATCCAAGGTTTTTTGTGATAGGAGGTCTGGACGGATTTTTGGCTAAAGTTTTTTGTGGGAGTCCATTATGACCTTATTAATGGCGTGAGTTGTTCCAGAGGGGAGAACTTCTGCATTTTGAGGTTCAAAATTGGCCCAGAGCAGGAATATGGCCATATTTGCCGTTTTCTGTGTACTATAGTACACATATTTTAGGTGAAAGGAGGTCAGGATATATTTTTTGCCGAAACTTTTGGAGGGGGTCCGTTAAGACCGTATTAATTGCGTGAGTTGGTCTTGATGGTCAAACGTCTCCGTTTTGAGATTAAAAATAGGCCCAGAGCGGGAATATGGTCATATTTGCCATTTTCCGTGTACTATAATCCACAAATTTTTGGTGATAAGAGGTCTAGACGAATTTTTGGTCGAAAATTTTTGTGGGGGTCCGTTAAGACCTTATTAATGGCATGAGTTTCTCCTGAGGGGCAAACGTCTGCATTTTGAGGATAAAAATAGGCCCAGAGCGGGAATATGGCCATATTTGCCATTTTCCGTGGACTATAGTCCACAGATTTTTTGTGATAGGAGGTCCGGATGGATTTTTGGATGAACTTTTTTTTGGGGGTGCGTTAAGACCTTATTAATGGCGTGAGTTGGTCCCGAGGGGCAGAGGTCTGTATTTTGAGGTTCAAAATAGGCCCATAAGGGAAATATGGCCATATTTGTTGTTTTTCGTGTATTATAGTCCACGGATTTTTGGTGATTGGAAGTCCGGATGTATTTTTTGCTAAAATATTTTGTGGGGGTCCGTTAAGACCTTATTAATGGTGTGAGCTGGCCCCGAGGGGCAAACGTCTGCATTTTGAGGTTCAATATAGGCCAGAGCCGGAATATGACCATATTTGCCGATTTTCGTGTACTATAGTCCACAGATTTTCTGTGATAGGAGGTCCGGACAAACTTTTGGCCGAAATATTTTGTGGGAGTCCGTTATGACCTTATTAATGGCGCGAGTTGGTCCCGAGAGGCAAATGTCTGCATTTTGAGGTTCCAAATAGGCCCAGAGTTTGAATATGCCCATTTTTGCCGTTTTCGTGTACCATAGTCCTCAATTTTTTTGTGATAGGAGGTCTGGACAGATTTTTTGTCGAAAGTTTTTGTGGGGGTTCATTAAGACCTTATTAATGGTGTGAGTTTGTCCCGAGGGGCAAACATCTGCATTTTGAGGTTCAAAATAGGCCCAGAGAGAGAATATGGCCATATTTACCATTTTTCTTGTACTATACTCCACGGATTTTGAGTGATAGGAGGTCCGAACGAATTTTTGGCCGAAAGTTTTTGTGGGTGTCCATTAAGACCTTATTAATGGCGTGAGTTGGTCCAGAGTGGCATACGTCTGCATTTTGAGGTTCAAAATAGACCTAGAGCGGGAATATGGCAATATTTTCCGTTTTTCGTGTAATATAGTCCACTAATTTTATGTTATAGGAGTTCCGTATGGATTTTTTTGCAAAATTTTTTTGTGTGGGTCGGTTAAGACCTTATTAATGGTGTGAGTTGGTCCCGAGGGCAAATGGCTGAATTTTGAGGTTCAAAATAGGCCCAAAGCTGGAATATGGCCATATTTGTCGTTTTCCGTGTACTATAGTCCACGGATTTTTGTTGATAAGAGGTCTGGACGGATTATTGGCTGAAATTTTTTGTAGGGGTCCGTTAAAACCTTATTAATGGCGTGAGTTGGTCCCGAAGGGAAAACGTCTGCATTTTGTGGTTTAAAATAGGCCCAGATCTGGAATATGGCCATATATGTCGTTTTTCGTGTACTATAGTCCACGAATTTTTTGTGATAGGAGGTCCAGACGATTTTTTTGTGATAGGAGGTCCAGACGAATTTTTTGCCGTAATATTTTTTGGGGGCCCATTCAGATTTTATTAATGGCGCGAGTTCGTCCTGAGGAGTAAACGACTCCATTTTGAGGTTCAAAATAGGCCTAGAGCGGGAATATAGCCATATTTGCTATTTTTCGTGTACTATATTCCACAGATTTTTGGTGATAGAAGGTTCGAACGGATTTTCGACAGATATTTTTTATGGGGGTCCGTTAAGACCATATTAATGGCGCGAGTTCGTCCTGAGAGGTAAACGACTCTATTTTGAGGTTCAAAATAAGCCCAGAGCGGGAATATGGTCATATTTGCCGTTTTCCGTGTACTATAGTCCATTGATTTTTTGTGATAGGAGTCCGGACGAATTTTTGGCTAAAATTTTTTGTGGGGGTCCGTTAAAACCTTATTAATGGCGTGAGTTAGTCCCGAGATGCAAACGTCCCCATTCTGAGGTTCAAAATAGGCCCAGAGCTTGAATATTCCCATATTTGTCATTTTTCGTGTACTATAGTCCTCAAATTTTTGGTAATAGGAGGTCCGGATGGATTTTTGGCCAAAATATTTTGTGGGGGTTCATTTTGACCATATTAATGGCGTGAGATGATCCCGAGGGGCAACGGTCTGAATTTTGACGTTCAAAATAGGCCCAGAGAGGGAATATGGCAATATTTATCGTTTTTCTGGTACTATAGTCCCTTGATTTTGGGTGATAAGAGGTCAGGACGGTTTTTTTGAAGAAATTTTTAGTAGGGGTCCGTTAAGACCTTATTAATGGCGGGAGTTGGTCCCGAGTGGCAAACGTTTGCATTTTGAGGTTAAAAATAGTCCCAGAGCGGGAACATGTCCTTATTTGTCGTTTTCCGTATACTATATTCCACATATTTTTTGTGATAGGAGGTCCGGACGTATTATTAGCCGAAATTTTTTGTGGGATCCGTTAAGACCTTTTAAATGGCGTGAATTGGTTCCGAGGGGCAAACGTCTCCATTTTGAGGTTCAAAATAGGACCAGAGCGGGAATATGGCCATATTTCTAGTTTTCCATGTACTGTAGTCCACAGATTTTTTGGCGGTAGGAGTTACGGACGGATTTTTGGCCGAAATATTTTGTGGGGGTTCGTTAAGACCTTATTAATGGCGTCAGTTGGACCCGAGGGGCAAACGTCTATATTTTGAGGTTCAAAAGAGGCCAAGAGCGCGAATATGGCCATATTTGCCGTTTTTCGTGTACTATGGTCCCTGGATTTTTGGTGATAGGAGGTCCGGACAGATTTTTGGCCAAAATTTTTTTGGGGGTCTTTTAAGACCTTATTAATGGCGTGAGTTGGTATCGAGGGGCAAACTTCTGCATTTTGAGGTACAAAATTGGCCCGAAGCGGGAACATGGCCATATTTGTCGTTTTTCGTGTACTATAGTTCACAGATTTTTCGTGATAGGAGGTCCGGACGGATTTTTTGTTGCATTTTTTTTTGGGGGTCCGTTCAGACCTTAGTAATGGCGTGAGTCGGTCCCGAGGGGCAAATGTCAGCATTTTAAGGTACAAAATAGGCACAGAGCGGGAATATGGCCATAGTTTTGTTCTTTTCCATATACTATAGTCTACGAATTTTAGGTAATAGGAGGTCCGAATGGATTTTTGGCCGAAATGTTTAGTGGGGGTCCGTTATGACCTTATTAATGGCGTGAGTTTGTCCCGAGGGGCAAACGTCCCCATTTTGAGGTTCAAAATAGGCCCAGAGCGGGACCATGGCCATATTTGCCGTTTTTCGTGCACTACAGTCTACTGCTTTTTGGTGATAGGAGGTCCAGATGGATTTTTTTCTGAAAATTTTTTGTGGGGGTTCGTTAAGACCTTATTAATGGCGTGAGTTAGTCCCGAGAGGCAAACGTCTGCATTTTGAGGTTCAAAATAGGCCAGAGCAGGAATATGGCCATACTTGCCGTTTTCCATTTACTATAATCCACGGATTTTTGGTGATAGGAGGTCTGGACGGTTTTTTGGCTAAAATGTTTTATGGGTGTCCGTTATGACCTTATTAATGACGTGAGTTTGCCTAGAGGGGAAAACTTCTACATTTTGAAGTTAAAAATTGTCCCAGAGCGGGAATATGGCCATATTTGCCATTTTCCGTGTACTATAATAGTCCACAAATTTTTGGTGATAGGAGGTCAGGACGATTTATTTGCCGAAACTTTTTGAGGGGGTCGTTTAAGACCTTTTTAATTGCGTGAGTTGGTCCTGATGGTCAAACAACTTCGTTTGAGGTTAAAAATAGGCCCAGAGCGGGAATATGGTCATATTTACCGTTTTCCGTGTATTATATAGTCCATAATTTTTTGGTGATAATAGGTACGGACGGATTTTTTTCCAAATTTTTTTGTGGAGGTCCGTTAAGACCTTATTAATGGCATGAGTTTCTCCCGAGGGGCAAACGTCTGCATTTTGAGGTTAATAATAGTCCCAGAGAGGGAATATGGCCATATTTACCGTTTTCCGTGTACTATATTCCACAGATTTTTTGTGATAGGAGGTCCGGACGGATTTTTTGCCGAAATTTTTTGTGGGGTGCGTTAAGACCTTATTAATGGCGTGAGTTGGTCCCGAGGGAAAACGTTTGCATTTTAAGGTTTAAAATAGTCCAGAGAGGGAATATGGCCAAATTTGCCATTTTTTGCGTGTACTATTGTCCACAGATATTTTGAGATAGGAGGTCCGGACGGATTTTTTTCCGAAATTTTTTCTGGGGGTCCGTTAAGACTTTTTAAATGGGGTGAGCTGGTCCCGAAGGGAAAACGTATGTATTTTAATTTTCAAAATAGGCCCAGAGCAGGAATATGGCCATATTTATCGTTTTTCGTGTACTATAGTCCACAGATTTTTGGTGATAGCAGGTCCGGATGGATTTTTGGCCGAAATTTTTTTTGTGGTCTGTTAAGACCTTATAATGGCGCGTGTTGGCCATATTTGGTGTTTTCTGTGTACTATAGTCCACGAATTTTAGGTGATAAAAGGTCCGAATGGATTTTTTGTCTAAATGTTTAGTGGGGGTCCGTTATGACCTTATTAATGGCGTTAGTTGGTTCCAAGGGGCAAACGTCTACATTTTGAGGTTCAAAATAGTCCCAGGGCGGGAAAATGGCCATATTTGTCGTTTTCTCTGTACTATAGTCCACTGAGTTTTTGTGATAGGAGGTTCGAAAAAACTTTTGGCTGAAATTTTTTGTGGGGGTCCGTTAAGACCTTATTAATGGCGTGAGTTGGTCCCGAGGGGCAAACGTCTGCATTTTAAGGTTGAAAATAGGCCCAGAGCGGGAATATAGCTATATTTGCCGTTTTTCGTGTACTATAGATCACGGATTTTTTGTAAAAGAAGGTATGGATGATTTTTTGGCCGAAAGTTTTTGTGTGGGTTTGTTAAGACCTTATTAATGGCGTGAGTTTGTCCCGAGGGGCAAATGTCTGCATTTTGAGGATCAAAATAGGCCCAGGGCAGGAATATGGCCATATTTGCCGTTCTCCGTGTAATATAATCCACGGATTTTTTGCTGAAATATTTTTTGGGGGTCCGTTAATAACTTATTAACGGCGTGAGTTGGTGCAGAGAGAAAACGACTACATTTTGAGTATCAAAATAGGCCCAGAACGGGAATATATCTATTTTATCATTTTTCGTGTACTATAGTCCACGAATTTTTGGTGATAGAAGGTCCGGACGAATTTTTTGCCGAACGTTTTTGTGGGCGTCTGTTAAGACTTTATTAATGGCGTGAGTTAGTCCCGAGGGGAAAACGTCTGCATTTTGAGGTTCATAATAGGCCAGAGCGGGAATATGGCCATACTTGCCGTTTTTCGTGAACTATAATCCACGGATTTTTTGTGATAGGAGGTCTGGATGGATTTTTGATTAAAATTTTTTGTAGGGGTCCATTATGACCTTATTAATGGCGTGAGTTGGTTCAGGGGGGAAAACTTCTGCATTTTGAGGTTCAAAATTTGCCTAGAGCGGGAATATGGCCACATTTGCCGTTTTCTGTGTACTATAGTCCACAGATTTTTGGTGATAGGAGGTCAAGACGGATTTTTTGACGAAACTTTTTGAGGGAGTCCGTTAAGACCTTATTAATTGCGTGAGTTGGTCCTGATGGTCAAACGTCTCCGTTTTGAGGTTTAAAATAGGCCCAGAGCGGGAATATGGTCATATTTGTTGTTTTCCGTGTACTATAGTCCACGAATTTTTGGGGATAGGAGGCCCGGACAGATTTTTGGCCGAAATTTTTTGTGGGGGTCCGTTAAAACCTTATTAATGGCGTGAGTTGGTCCCGAGGGGCAATCGTCTGCATTTTGAGGTTCCAAATAGGCCCAGAGCGGGAATATGGCCATATTTGCCTTTTTCCGTGTACTATTGGCCACCGATTTTTGGTGATAGGAGGTTCAGACGGATTTTTGGCTGATATTTTTTGTGGGGGTTCATTAAGACCTTATTAGTGGCGTGAGTTGGTACCGAGGGGAAAACGTCTGCATTTTGAAGTTCAAAATAGGCCCAGAGCGGGAATATGGCCATATTTGCCATTTTTCGTGTACTATAGTCCACAGATATTTATTGATTGGAGGTCCAGACTGATTTTTGGCCGAAACGTTTTGAGGGGGTCCATTAAGACCGTATTAATGGTGTTAGTTGGTTCCGAGGGGAGAACGTCTGCATTTTGAGTTTAAAAATAGGACCTGAGCGGTAATATGGCCATATTTGTTGTTTTCCGTGTACTATATAGACCACAGATTTATAATGATAGAAGGTTCGGACAGATTTTTGGCCTAAATTTTTTATGGGGGTCCGTGAAGACCATATATATGGCGTGAGTTGGTCCTGAGGGGCAAACGTCAGCATATTGAGGTTCAAAATAGGCACAGAGCGGGAATATAGCCATATTTGCCGTTTTCCGTGTACTATAGTCAACGAATTTTTTGTGATCGGAGGTCCGGATGGATTTTTGTTCGAAATTTTTTTGTTGGGTCCGTTAAGACCTTATTATTGGCGTGAGTTGGTCCCGAGGTGCAAACGTCAGCATTTTGAGGTTCAAAATAGGCCCAGAACGGGAATATGGCCATATATGCCGTTTTTCGTGTACTATAGTCCACGGATTTTTTGTGATAAGAGGTCTGGATGTATTTTTGCCTGAAATTTTTTGTGGGGTCCGTTAAGACCTTATTAAAGGCGTGAGTTAGTCCCGAGGGGAAAACGTGTGCATATTGAGGTTCAAAATATGCCCAGAGCGGGAGTATGTCCATATTTGTCGTTTTTCCGTGTACTATAGTCCAAGAATTTTTGGTGATAGGAGGTCCGGACGGATTTTAGTCTAAAATTTTTTTGGGGGTCCGTTAAGACCTTATTAATGGCGTGAGTTTGTCCCGAAGGGAAAACGTCTGCATTTTGAGGTTCAAAATAGACCCAGAGCAGAAATATTTCCATATTTGTCGTTTTTCGTGTACTATAGTCCACGGATTTTTTGTGATAGGAGGTCCTGGAGATTTTTAGCTAAAATTATTTTTAGGGGTTCGCTAAGACCTTATTATTGGCATGAGTTGGTCCCGAGGGGAAAACGTCTGCATTTTGAGGTTCAAAATAATCCCAGAGCGAGAATATGGCCATATTTGCCGTTTTCCGTGTACTTAATCCACATATTTTTGGTGATAGGTGGTCCGAATGGATTTTTGTCTGAAATTTTTTGTGGGGGTCCATTAAGACCCTATTAATGGCGTGAGTTGATCACGAGGGGAAAACGTCTGCATTTTGAGGTTCAAAATAGGCCCAGAGCGGGAATATGGCCATATTTACTGTTCTCCGTGTACTATATAGCCCACGAATTTTTTTGATAGGGGGTCCAGATGGATTTTGGGCCAAAATATTTTGTGGGGGTTCGTTAAGACCTTATTAATGGCGTTAGTTGATCGCGAGGGGCAAACATCTGCATTTTGTGGTTCAAAATAGGCCCTGAGCGGGAATATGGCCATATTTGTCATTTTCCGTGTACTATAGTCCACAGATTTTTGGTTATAGAAGGTCCGTATGGATTTTTGCCCGAACATTTTTTTGCGGGTCCATTAAGACCTTATTAATGGCGTGAGTTAGTCCTGAGGGGCAACCGTCTGCATTTGGAGGTTCAAAATAAGCCCAGAGCGGGAATATAGCCATTATCGTTTTCCGTGTACTATAGTCCACATATTTTTTGTGATACGAGGTCTGGACGGATTTTGGCCAAAATTTTTTGTGGCGATCCTTTAAGACCTTATTAATGGCGTGAGTTGGTCCCGAGGTGCAAACATTTGCATTTTGATGTTCAAAATAGACCCCGAGCGGGAATATGGCCATATTTTCCATTTTCTGTGTATTATAGTCCACAGATTTTTTGTGATAGGAGTTTCGGATGAATTTTGGCCGAATTGTTTTGTGGGGATCCGTTAAGACCTTATTAATGGCGTGAGTTTGTCCCGAGAGGCCAACGTCTAAGTTTTGAGGTTCAAGATAGGCCTAGAGTGGGAATATGGCAATATTTGCCGTTTTCGGTGTACAATAGTCCACGGATTTTTTGTGATAGGTGGTCCGGACGGATTTTTGGCAGAAATATTTTTTGGGGGTCCGTTAAGACCCTATTAATGGCGTGAGTTGGTCCCGAGGGGCAAACATCTTCATTTTGAGGTTCAAAATATGCCAGAGCAAGAATATGGCCATATTTGTCGTTTTCCGTGTACTATAATCCATTGATTTTTATTGATAGGAGGTTCGGACGTATTTTTGGCCGAAATTTTTTTTTGGGGTCCGTTAAAACCTTATTAATGGCGCGAGCTGCTCTCGAGGGGACTACGTCTCCATTTTGAGGTTCAAAATACGCCCTGAGCTGGATTATGGCGATAATTCCCGTTTTCCGTGTACTATAGTCCACGGATTTTGGGTGATAGGAGGTCCGGACGGATTTTTTCCCAAAATTTTTAGTGAGGGTCCGTTAAGACCTTTTAATGGCGTGAGTTGGTCCCGAGGGGCAAACTTCTGCATATTAAGGTTAAAAATAGGCCCAGAGCGGGAATATGGCCATATTTGCCGTTTCCATGTACTATAGTCCACAAATTTTTGGTGATAGGAGGTTCGGATGGATTTTGGGCCGAAAGTTTTTGTGGGGGTCCATTAAGACCTTATTAATGGCGTGAGTCGTTCCCGAGGGGACAACGTCTGCATTTTGTGGTTAAAAATAGGCCCAGAGAGGGAATATGGACATATTTGTCATTTTTCGTGTATTACAGTCCACTGATTTTTTGTGATAGGAGGTCCAGACGGATTTTTGGCCGAAAATTATTTTGGGGGTCTGTTAAGACCTTATTAATGGCGTGAGTTGGTCCCAAGGGGCAAACGTCTGCATTTTGAGGTTCAAAATAGGCCCAGAGCGAGAATATGGCCATATTTGCTGTTTTTCGTGTACCATAGTCCAAGGTTTTTTTTTGATAGAAGGTCCGTACGGATTTTTGGCCGAACTTTTATGTGGGGATCCGTTAAGACCTTATTAATGGCGCAAGTTGGTCCCGAGGGGCAAACGTCTCCATTTTGAGGTTAAAAATAAGCCCAGAGCGGGTATATGGCCATATTTCTCGTTTTTCGTGTACTATAGTCCACGGATTTTTGGTGATTGGAGGTCAGAACAGATTTTTGGGCAAAATTTATTGTTGGGGTCCGTTAAGACTATATTAATGGCGGGGGTTGGTCCCGAGGGGCAAACGTCTACATTTTGAGGATAAAAATAGGCCCAAAGCGGGAATATGGTTATATTTTTCATTTTCCGTGTACTATAGTCCACAGATTTTTAGTGATAGGAGGTCCGAACGGATTTTTGGCCTAAATTTTTTTCGGGGTCCGTTAAAACCTTTTTGATGGCGTGAGTTTGTCCTGAGGGAAAAACGTATGCATTTTGAGGTTCAAAATCGGCCCAGAGTGGCAATATGACCATATTTGCCGTTTTTCGTGTACTATAGTCCACGAATTTTTTGTGATAGGAGATCCGGACGGATATTTCATCAAAAAATTCTTTTGGGGGTCCGTTAAGACCTTATTAATGGCGCGAGATGGTCCTGAGGGGCAAACTTCTGCATTTTGAGGTTCAAAATAGGTCCAGAGCGGGAATATGGTCATATTTGTCGTTTTCCATGTACTATAATCCATGAATTTTATGTAATAGGAGGTCCAGACGGATTTTTGGCCAAAAGTTTTTTTGGGGGTCCGTTAAGACCTTATTAATGGCGTGAGTTGGTCCCAAGGGCAAACGTCTGCATTTAGAGGTTCAAAATAGGCCCAGAGCGGTAATATGGCAAAATTTTCCATTTTCCGTGTACTATAGTCCACGGATTTTTGTGATAGGAGGTCCGGATGGATTTTTGGCCAAAATTATTTGTGGGGGTCTGTTAAAACCTTATTAATGGCGTTACTTGGTCCAGAAAGGCAAATGTCTGGATTTTAAGGTTCAAAACAGGCCTGGAACGGGAATATGGCCATATTTGCCGTTTATCGTGTATTATAATAGTCCACAGATTTTTGTGATAATAGGTCCGGATGGATTGTTTGCTGAAATTTTTTGTGGTGGTCCGTTAAGACCTTATTAATGGCGTGAGTTGGTTTCGAGGAGCAAACGTCTGCATTTTGAGGTTAAAAATAGGCCCAGAGCAGTAATATTGCCATATTTGCCATTTTCCATGTACTATAGTCCACAAATTTTTTGTGATAGAAGGTCTGGACGGATAATTTGCTGAAAGTTTTTGTGGGAGTCCGTTAAGACCTTATTAATGGCATGAGTTGGCCCCGAGTGACAAACATCTGCATTTTGAGTTTCAAAATAAGCCCAGAGCGGGAATATGGCCTTATTTGCCGTTTTCCGTGTGCTATAGTACCTGGATTTTTGGTGATAAGAGGTCTGGACCAATATTTTGCCGAAATTTTTTTGGGGGTCCATTAAGACCTTATCAATGGCGTGAGTTGGATCCGAGGGGCAAACATCTGCATTTTGAGGTTAAAAGTAGACCTAGAGCAGGAATATGGCCATATTTCCTGTTTTCCGTGTACTATAAGTCCACAGATTTTTGGTGATAGGAGGTCCGGACGGATTTTTTTACTAAATTTTTTGTGGGGGTACTTTAACACCTTATTAAAGGCGTGTGTAGGTCACGAGAGGTAAACGTCTGCAATTTGTGGTTCAAAATGGGCCAAGAGCGAGAATATGACCATATTTGTCATTTTCCGTGTACTATAGTCCACGGATTTTTGGTGATAGGAGGTCCGGATGGATTTTTTGCCATAATTTTTCGTGGGAGACCTTATTAATGGTGTGAGTTCGTCCCGAGGGGATAATGTCTGCATTTTGAGGTTAAAAATAGGTCCAGAGCTGGAATATGGCCATATTTTCCATTTTTTGTGTACTATAGTCGACGAATTTTTTGTTATAGGAGATCAGCATAGATGTTTCGCCGAATATTTTTATGGGGGTCCGTTAAGACATTATTAAGTGCGCGAGTTGGTCCTGAGGGGCAAACGTCTGCAGTTTGAAGTTCAAAATAGGCCCAGAGCGGGAATATGGCCATATTTGCCATTTTCCGTGTACTATAGTCCACAGATTTTTTGTGATAGGAGGTCCGGACGGATTTTTGGCCGATTTTTTTTTCGAGGTATGTTAAGACCTTATTAATGGCGTGAGTTGGTCCATAGGGGTAAACGTCTGCATTTTGAGGTTAAAAATAGGCCTAGAGAAGGAATATTGTCATATTTGTCATTTTCCGTGTACTATAGTCCACGAATTTTAGTGATAGGAGGTCCGGACGGATTTTTGGCCAAAATTATTTGTGGTTGTCCGTTAAGACCTTATTAATTGTGTGACTTGGTCATGAGGGGCAAACGTCTGCATTTTGATGTTCAAAATAGCCCCAGAGTGGGAATATGGCCATATTTGCCATTTTTTGTGTACTATAGTCCACAGATTTTTGGTGATAAAAGGTCCGGACAGATTTTTGGCCGAAATTTTTTGTGGGGCCCGTTAAGACATTATTAATGGCGTGAGTTGGTTCCGAGGAGAAAACGTCTGCATTTTGAGGTTAAAAATAGTCCCGGAGCGAGAATATTGCCATATTTGGCATTTTCCGTGTACTACAGTCCACGGATTTTTGTGATAGGAGGTCTGGACGAATTTTAGGCTGAAATTATTTGTGGGGATCCGTTAAGACCTTATTCATGGCGTGAGTTTGTCCCGAGGGGTAAACATCTGCATTTTGAGGTTAAAAATAGGCCCACAGCGGGAATATGGCCATATATTGCCGTTTTTCGTGTACTATATAGTCCGCAGATTTTTGGTGATAGTAGGTCTGGACGGATTTATGGCCGAAATTTTTACTGGGGGTCCGTTAAGACCTTTTTAATGGCATGAGTTTGTTTCGAGGAGCAAACGTCTGCATTTTGAGAATATGGCCATATTTGCCATTTTCCATGTACTATAGTCCACAGATATTTAGTGATAGGAGGTATGTACGAAGTTTTGGCCAAATATTTTATGGGGGTCCGTTAAAACCTTATTGATGGCGTGAGTGGGTCCTGAGGGGCAAACGTCTACATTTTGAGGTTCAAAATAGGCCCAGAGCGGGAATATGGCCATATTTGCCGTCTTCCGTGTACTATTGTCCACGGATCTTTTGTGATAGGAGGTCCGGATGGATTATTTGCCAAATTTATTTGTAGGGGTCCGTTAAGACCTGATTAATGGCGTGAGTTGGTCCCGAGGAGCAAAAATATGCATTTTGAGCTTCAAAATAGGACCTGAGCGAGAATATGGCCATATTTACTATTTTCTATGTAATATAGTCCAAGGATTTTTTTTGATAGGAGGTCAGCACAGATTTTTGGCCAAATTTTTTGTGGGGGTCCATTTAGACCTTATTAATGACGCGAGTTGGTCTCGGATGGCAAGTCTCAATTTTGAGGTTCAAAATAGGCCAAAGCGGGAATATGGCCATATTTCCCGTATTCCGTGTACTATAGTCCACGGATTTTTGGACTAAATTTTTTTGTGGGAGTCCATTAAACTAAGTTAATGGCGTGAGTTGGTCCCGAGGGGCAAACGTCTGCATTTTGAGGTTAAAAATAGGCCCAGAGTGGGAATATGGTTATATTTATCATTTTTCGTGTACTGTCCACAGATATTTAGTGATGGGAGGTCCGAACAAATTTTTGGCCGAAAAGTTTTTTGGGGGTCTGTTAAAACATTACTGACGGCGTGAGTTTGTCCCGAGGGGAAAACGTCTGCATTTTGAGGTGCAAAATAGGTCCAGAGCGGGAATATGACCATATTTGCCATTTTTCGTGTACTATAGTCCACAGATTTTTTGTGAGAGGAGGTCCTAAGGGATTTTTTGCCTAAAATTTTTGTGGGGTCCGTTAAGACCTTATTAATTGCACGAGTTGGTCTTGAAGGGCAAACGTCTGCATTTTGAGGTTCAAAATAGGTCCAGAGCGGGAATATGGCCATATTTGCCATTTTTCGTATACTATAGTCCACATATTTTTGGTGATAGGAGGTCCGCATAGATTTTTCGCCAAATCTTATTGTGGGGGTCCGTTAAGACCTTATTAATGGCGCGAGTTGGTCCTGAGGGGCAAACGTCTGCATTTTGAGGTTCAAAATAGGCCCAAAGCGGGAATATGACCATATTTTCCATTTTCCGTGTACTTTAGTCCACAAAATTTTTGTGATAGGAGGTTCGGACGGATTTTTGGCCGAATCTTTTTGTCGGGGTACGTTATGACCTTATTAAATGTTGGAGTTGGTCCCGAGAGGCAAACGTCTGCATTTTGAGGTTCAAAATAGGCCCAGAGCGGGAATATGGCCATATTTGCCGTTTTCAGTGTACTATTGTCCCTGGATTTTTAATGATAGGAGGTCCGTACCGATTTTTGGCTGAATGTTTTTTGGGGGTTCCGATAAGACCTATTTTTACGGCGTGAGTTGGTTTCGAGGGGCAAACGTCTGCATTTTGAGGTTAAAAATAGGACTAGAGCGGGAATATGGCCATATTTCCAGTTTCCGTGCACTATAGTTCACAGATTTTTGGTGATAGGAAGTCCGGACGGATTCTTTGCCGAAATTTTTTGTGGGGGTCCTTTAACACCTTATTAATGGCGTGAGTCAGTCGCGAGAAGCAAACGTCTGCAATTTGTGGTTCAAAATGGGCCCAGTGCGAGAATATGGCCATATTTGTCAATTTCCGTGTACTATATTCGACGTATTTTTTGTGATAGGAGGTACGGATGTATGTTTTGACAATTTTTAGTGGGGGTCCGTTAAGACCTTATTAATGGCGTGAGTTGGTCCCGAGGGCAAATGTCTGCATTTTGAGGTTCAAAATTAGCCCAGAGCGGGAATATGACCATATTTGCAATTTTCCGTGTACTATATAGTCCACGAATTTTTGGTGATAGGAGGTCTGCATAGATTTTTTGCCGAAAATTTTTGTGGGGGTCCGTTAAGACCTTATTAATGGCGCGAGTTGGTCCTGAGGGCAAACGTATGCATTTTGAGATTCAAAATAGGCTCAGAGTGGGAATATGACCATATTTTCCATTTTTCGTATACTATAGTCCACAGATTTTTGGTGATAGGAGGTCCGTACGGATTTTTGGTCGAAATTTTTTGTCGGGGTCCGTTAAGACCTTATTAATGGCGTGAGTTGGTCCCGAGGGGAAAACGTCTGCATTTTGAGGTTAAAAATAGTCCTAGAGCGGGAATATTTTCATATTTGTCATTTTCTGTGTACTATAGTCCACAGATTTTTGTGATACGAGGTCCGAACGGAATTTTGGCCGAAATTATTTGTGGGGGTCCGTTGAGACCTTATTAATGGCGTGAGTTGGTCCCGAGGGGCAAACGTCTGCATTTTGAGGTTCAAAATAGGCCCAAAGCGGGAATATGACCATATTTGCCGTTTACCGTGTACTATAGTCCCTAGATTTTTAATGATAGGAGGTCCGTACCGATTTTTGGTAAAAAAAAATTTTGGGGTCCGTTAAGACCTTATTAATGGCGTGAGTTGGTTCCGAAGGGAAAAAGTCTGCATTTTGAGGTTAAAAATAGGCCTAGAGCGGGAATATGACAATAATTATCGTTTTCCGTGTACTATAGTCCACAGATTTTTTGTGATAGGAGGTCCGGAAGGATATTTGGCTGAAATGTTTTGTCGGGGTCCGTTAATACCTTCTTAATGGCCTGAGTTGGTCCCAAGGGTCAAACGTCTGCATTTTGAGGTTAAAAATAGTCTCAGAACGGGAATATTGCCATATTTGCCATTTTTCGTGTACCATAGTCCACAGACTTTTGGCCGAAATTATTTGCGGGGGTCCGTTAAGACTTTATTAATTGCGTGAGTTGGTCCCGAGGAGCAAACGTCTACATTTTCATGTTCAAAATAGGCCCAGAGTTGGAATATGGTCATATTTTTCGTTTTTCGTGTACTAGTCCACAGATTTTTTGAGATAGTAGGTTCGGTCAGATTTTTTTCCTAAATTTTTTGTGGGGGTCCGTTAAGACCTTTGTTATGGCGTGAGTTAGTTCCGAGGAGAAAATGTCTGCATTTTGAGGTTAAAAATAGTCCCAGAGCGGAAATATTGCCATATTTGCCATTTTTCGTTTAATATAGTCCACGAATTTTTGTGATAGGAGGTCCGGACGGAATTTTAGCTGAAATTATTAGTGGGGATCTGTTAAGACCTTATTAATGGTGTGAGTTTGTCCCGAGTGGCAAACGTCTGCATTTTGAGGTTCAAAATAGGCCCAGAGCGGGAATATGGCCATATTTGCCATTTTTCGTGTACTATAGTCCACCGATTTTTGGTGATTGTAGGTCTTGACAGATTTTTGGCCGAAATTTTTTGTGGGGTCCGTTAAGACTTTATGAATGGCGTGAGTTGGTTCCGAGGAGCAAACGTCTGCATTTTTAGAAAATGGCCATATTTGTCATTTTCCGTGTACTATAGTCCACCGAATTTTAGTAATAGGAGGTCCGTATGAATTTTTGGCCGAAACTTTTTATGGAGGTCTGTGAAAACCTTATTTATGGCGTGAGTGGGTCAAGAGGGGCAAACGTCTACATTTTAATGTTCAAAATAGGCCCAGAGCGGGAATATGGCCATATTTGCCGTTTTCCGTGTACTATAGTCCACGAATTTTTTGTATTAGAAGGACCGGACGGATTTTTCGCAAAAAATTTTTGTAGGGGTCTGTTACGACCTTATTAATGGCGCGGGTTGGTCTTGAGAGACAAACATCTGCATTTTGAGGTTCAAAATAGGCCCAGAGCGGGAATATGGCCATATTTGCCGTTTTTCGTGTATTATAGTCCACTGATTTTTTGTGATAGGAGGTCCGAACGGATTTTTTGTCGAATTTTTTTTCGGGGGTCCGTTAATACCTTATTAATGGCGTGAGTTGGTCCCGAGGGGAAAACGTTTACATTATGAGGTGCAAAATAGGCCCAGAGCGGGAATATGGCCATATTTTCCATTTTCTATGTACCATAGTCCACGGATTTTATGGATAGGAGGTCCGGATGGATTTTTAGCTGAAATTATTTTTGGAGGTCCGTTAAGACCTTATTAATGGCGTGAGTTTGTCCCGAGGGGCAAGCGTCTTCATTTTGACGTTCAAAAGAGGCCTCGAGCGGGAATATGACCATATTTGCCGTTTTTCGAGTATTATAGTCCACGGATTTTTGCTGATAGGAGGTCCGGATGGATTTTTGCCGAAATTTTTATTGGAGGTCCGTCAAGACCTTATTAATAGCGTGAGCTGTTAACGAGGGGCAAACGTCTGCATTTTGAGGTTTAAAATAGGCGCAAAGCGGGAATATGGTCATATTTGTCGTTTTCCGTGTACGAGAGTCCAGTGATTTTTGGTAATAGGAGGTCCTACGGATTTTTTGGCGAAATGTTTTGTGGGGGTCCATTAAGACCTTATTAATGGAGTGAGCTGGTCTTAAGCGGAAAACGTCTGCATTTTGAAGTTCAAATAGGCCTAGAGCGGGAATATGACCATATTTGTCGTTTTCCGTGTACTATAGTCCAGAGCTTTTTGGTGATAGAAGGTCCAGAGGGAATTTTTACCGAAATTTTTTGTGGGGATCCGTAAAAACCTTATTAATGGCGTGAGCAGGTCCCGAGGGGAAAACTTCTGTATTTTGATGTTCAAAATACCCCCAGAGCGAGAATATGACCATATTTGTTGTTTTCCGTGTTCTACAGTCTAAGGATTTTTTGTGATAGGAGGACTTGATGGATATTTTGCCGAAATTTTTTTAGGGGTTCGTTAAGACCTTATCAATGGCGTTTGTTTGTCCCGAGGGGTAAACGTCAGCATTTTCAGGTTAAAAATAGGCCCAGAGCGGGAATATGGCCATATTTGCCTTTTTCCGTGTACTATAGTTCACAGATATTTTGTGATAGGAGGTCCGAACGAATTTTTGGGAAAAAGTCTTTATAGGGGTCTGTTAAGACCTTATTAATGGCGTGAGTTGGTTCCGAGGGGAAAACATCCATATTTTGAGGATCAAAATAGGCCCAGAGCTTGAATATGGCCATATTTTCCATTTTTCGTGTACTATAGTCCACAGATTTTTGGTGATAGGAGATTCAGACGGATTTTTGGCTGAAATTTTTTGTGGAGTTCCGTTAAGACCTTATTAATGGCGTGAGCTGGTCCCGAGGGGAAAACGTCTACATTTTGAGGTTCAAAATAGGCACAAAGCGGGAATATAGCCATATTTACCGTTTTTCGTGTATTATAGTTCACGAATTTTTTGTGATTGGAAGTCCGGACGGATTTTTGCCAAAAATTTTTTTGGGGGACCGTTAAGACCTTATTAATGCGTTAGTTTGTCTCGAGAAGAAAACGTCTGCATTTTGAGGTTCAAAATAGGCCAGAGCGGGAATATGGCCATATTTGTCGTTTTCCGTGTATTATAGTCCACGGATTTTTTGTGATAGGAGGTCCGGATGGATTTTTGCTGAAATTTTTTTTGGGGGTCCGTTATGACCTTATTAATGGCGTGAGTTGGTCCCGAGGGGCCAACTTTTGTATTCTGAGGTTCAAAATAGGCCTAGAGCGGGAATATGGCCATATTTGCCGTTTTCAGTTTACTATAGTCCACAGATTTTATGAGATAGGAGGTCCGGACGGATTTTTGGCCGAAAATTTTAATGGGGGTCCGTTAAGACCTTATTAATGGCGATAGTTGGTCCCGAGGGGCAAACATCTATATTTTGAGGATAAAAATAGACCCAGCGCTGGAATATGGCCATATTTTCCATTTTCCATGTAATATAGTCCACAGATTTTTAGTGATAGGAGGTTCTGACGGATTTTTGGCTGAAATTTTTTGTGATTGGAGGTCGTGATGGATTTTTTGCCGAAATTTTTTGTGGGGGTCTATTAACACCTTATTAATGGCATGAGCTGATCCCGAGTGGAAAACGTATTCATTTTGAGGTTCTAAATAGGCCCAGAGCGGGAATATGGCCATATTTGTCGTTTTCCGAGTATTATAGTCCACAGATTTTTGGTGATAAGAGGTCCTGACGGATTTTTTGTCGAAATATTTTTTGGGGATCCATTAATACCTTATTAATGGCGTGAGTTCGTCCCGAGGGGAAAACGTCTACATTTTGAGGTTCAAAATAGGCCCATAGCGGGAATATGGCTATATTTGCCCTTTTCCGTGTATTATAGTCCACGGATTTTTGTAGATAGGAGGTTCGGATGGATTTTTGCCGAAATGTTTTTTAGGGGGTCCGTCAAGACCTTATTAATAGCGTGAGCTATTAACGAGGGGCAAACGTCTGCATTTTGAGGTTCAAAATAGGCCCAGAGCGGGAATATTGCCGTATTTGCCATTTTTCGTGTACTAGAGTCCAGTGATTTTTTGTGATAGGAGGTCCGGACAGATTTTTTGCCGAAAGTTTTTGTGTGGGTCCGTTAAGATCTTTTTAATGGAGTGAGCTAGTCCTGAGCGGCAAACGTCTGCATTTTGAAATTCAAAATAGGCCCCGAGCGGGAATATGGCCATATTTGTCGTTTTCCGTGTACTATAGTCCAGAGCTTTTTGGTGATAGGAGGTCCGGAGGGAATTTTTGCCTAAATGTTTTGTGGGGATCCGTAAAGACCTTATTAATGGCGTGAGCAGGTCCCGAGGGGAAAACGTCTGCATTTTGAAGTTCAAAACACGCCCAGAGCGAGAATATGGCCATATTTTTTGTTTTCCGTGTTCTATAGTCTAAGGATTTTTTGTTAAAGGAGGACCGGACGGATTTTTTGCCGAAATTTTTTTGGGGGTTCGTCAAGACCTTATCAATGGCGTTTGTTTGTCCCGAGGGGAAAACGTCAGCATTTTTAGGTTAAAAATAGGCCCAGAGCGGGAATATGGCCATATTTGCCACTTTCTGTCTACTATAGTTCACAGATTTTTTGTTATATGAGGTCCGCAAGGATTTTTGGGAGAAAGTCTTTATGGGGGTCTGTTAAGACCATATTAATGGCATGAGTTGGTCCCGAGGGGAAAACATCTATGTTTTGAGGATCAAAATAGGCCCAGAGCGGAAATATGGCCATATTTTCCATTTTTCGTGTACTATAGTCCACAGATTTTTTGTGATAGGAGGTTCAGACGGATTTTTGGCTGAAAGTTTTGTGGGGGTCCATTAAGACCTTATTAGTGGCATGAGCTGGTACCGAGGGGAAATCGTCTACATTTTGAGGTTCAAAATAGGCACAGGACGTGAATATGACCATATTTACCGTTTTTTGTGTATTATAGTCCACGGATTTTTGCCGAAATTTTTTTGGCGGTCCGTTAAGACCTTATTAATGGCGTTAGTTTGTCCCGAGGGGAAATCGTCTGCATTTTGAGGTTTAAAATAGGCCCAGAGCGGGAATATGGCCATATTTGTCGTTTTCCGTGTATTATAGTCCATATATTTTTGGTGATAGGAGGTCCGGATTGATTTTTGCAGAAATTTTTTTTGGGGGTCCATTATTACCTTATTAATGGCGTGAGTTGGTCCCGAGGGGCAAACATCTATATTCTAAGATTCAAAATAGGCCAGAGCGAGAATATGGCCATATTTGCCGTTTTCAGTTTACTATAGTCCACATATTTTATGAGATAGGAGGTCCGGACGGATTTTGGGCCGAAAGTTTTTGTGGGGGTCCGTTAAAACCTTATTTAATGGCATGAGTTGGTCCCGAGGGGCAAACATCTATATTTTGAGGATCAAAATAGGCCAGAGTGGGAATATGACCATATTTTCAATTTTCCGTGTACTATATTCCACAAATTTTTTGTGATAGGAGGTTCGGTCGGATTTTTTGCTGAAATTTTTTGTGGGGGTCCGTAAAGATCTTATTAATGGCGTGAGCTGGTCCCGAGGGGAAAACGTCTACATTTTGAGGTTCAAAATAGGCATAGAACGGGAATATGGCCATATTTGCCGTTTTCCGTGTACTATAGTCCACGAATTTTTTGTACTAGATGGTCCGGATGGATTTTTCGCAAAAAAAAATTGTAGGGGTCCGTTACGACTTTATTAATGGCGCAAGTTGGTCCTGAGGGGCAAACATCTGCATTTTGAGGTTCAAAATAGGCCCAGAGCGGGAATACAACCATATTAGCCGTTTTCCGTGTACTATAGTCCACAGATTTTTGGTGATAGGAGGTCCGGACGGATTTTTTGTCGAAATATTTTTTGGGGATCCATTAATACCTTATTAATGGCGTGAGTTTGTCCCGAGGGGAAAACGTCTGCATTTTGAGGTTCAAAATAAGCCCATAGCGGGAATATGGATATATTTGCCCTTTTTCGTGTATTATAGTCCACGGATTTTTGGAGATAGGAGGTTCGGATGGATTTTTGCCGAAATTTTTTTTGGGGGTCCGTCAAGACCTTATTAATAGCGTGAGCTATTAACGAGGGGCAAACGTCTGCATTTTGAGGTTCAAAATAGGCCCAGAGCGGGAATATTGCCGTATTTGCCATTTTTCGTGTACTAGAGTCCAGTGATTTTTGGTGATAGGAGGTCCGGACGGATTTTTTGCCGAAAGTTTTTGTGGGGGTCCGTTAAGATCTTTTTAATGGAGTGAGCTCGTCCTGAGCGGCAAACGTCTGCATTTTGAAATTCAAAATAGGCCCCGAGCGGGAATATGGCCATATTTGTCGTTTTCCGTGTACTATAGTCCAGAGCTTTTTGGTGATAGGAGGTCCGGAGGGATTTTCGATTGAAAATTTTTGTGGGGGTTCGTTATGACCTTATTAATAGCGTGAGCTGGTCCTGAGGGGCAAACGTCTGCATTTTGAGGTTCAAAATAGGTCAAGAGCGGGAATTTGGCCATATTTGCCATTTTTCGTGTACTATTGTGCACGGATTTTTTGTGATAGTAGGTCCGGACGGATTTTTGGCCGAAAGTTTTTGTGGGGGTCCAATAAGACCTTTTTAATGGCGTGAGTTGGTCCCGAGGGGAAAACGTCTATATTTTGAGATTCAAAATAGTCACAGAGCGGGAATATGGCCATATTTACCGTTTTTCGTGTACTATTGTCTACGAATTTTTTGTGATACGAGGTACGGACGGAATTTTTGTCAAAATTTTTTGTGTGGGTTCATTAATACCTTATTAATGGTGCGAGTTAGTCCTGAGGGGCAAACGTCTCCATTTTGAGATTCAAAATAGGCCCAGAGCGGGAATATGGTCATATTTACCGTTTTCCGAGTACTATAGTCCACGGATTTTTGGTCATAAGAGGTCCGAACGGATTTTTGCTCGAAACTTTTTTTGGGGGTCCGTTAAGACCTTATTAATGGCGTGAGTGGGTCCCGATAGACAAACGTCTGCATTTTAAGGTTCAAAATATGCCCAGAGCGGGAATATGTTCATATTTGACGTTTTTCGTGTACTATAGTCCACGGATTTTTGGTGATAGGAGGTCTGGACGGATTTTTTGTCAAAATTTTTTGTGGGGGTCCGTTAAGACCTTATTAATGGCGTGAGGTTGTCCCGAGAGACAAACGTATGCATTTTGAGGTTCAAAATAGGCTCAGAGAGGGAATATGGCCATATTAGCCGTTTTCCGTGTACTATAGTCCACGGATTTTTTGTGATAGGAGGTCCGGACGGATTTTTCGCCGAAAGTTTTTGTGGGGGTCCGTTAAGACCTTTTTAGTGGCATGATCTGGTACCAAGGGGAAATCATCTTGATTTTGAGGTTCAAAATAGGCACAGGACGGGAATATGACCATATTTACCGTTTTCTGTGTATTATAGTCCACGAATGTTTGCAGAAATTTTTTTTGGCGGTCCGTTAAGACCTTATTAATGGCGTGAGCTGGTCCCGAGGGGCAAACGTCTGTATTTTGAGGTTCAAAATAGGCCTAGAGCGGAAATATGGTCATATTTGCCGTTTTCCGTGTACTATAGTCCACAGATTTTTGGTGATAAGAGGTCCGTACGGATTTTTGGCCGAAATTTTTTGTGGGGGTCTGTTAAGATCTTATTAATGGCGTGACCTGGTCCCGAGTGGTAAACGTCTTCATTTTGAGGTTCAAAATAGGCCTAGAGCAGGAATATGGCCATATTTGCCATTTTCCGCGTACTATAGTCCACGGATTTTTTGTGATAGGAGGATCATACGGAATTTTGGCCCAAATTTTTTGTGGGGTTACGTTAAGACCTTATTAATGCCGTGAGTTGGTCCCAAGGGGCAAATGTCTGTATTTTGAGCTTCAAAATAGGCCCAGAGCAGGAATATGGCCATATTTTTCATTTTTTCCGTGTACTATATAGTCAACGGATTTTTTGTGATAAGAGTTATGTACGGATTTTTGACCAAACTTTTTTGTGGGTGTCCGTTAAGACCTTATTAATGGCGTGAGCTGGTACCGAGGGGCAAATGTCTTCATTTTGAGATTCAAAATAGGCCCAAAGCGGAAAATATGGCCATATTTGCCATTTTCCGTGTACTATAGTCCACAGATTTTTGGTGATAGAAGGTCCGAATGGATTGTTGTCAAAAAATTTTATGGGGGTCCGTTAAGACCTTCTTAATGGCGTGAGCTGGTCTCGAAGGAAAACGTCTGTATTTTGAGGTTCAAAATAGGCCCAAAGCGGGAATATGGCCATAATTGCCGTTTTCCATGTACAATAGTCCACGAATTTTTGGTGATAGGAGGTCCGGACGGATTTTTTGCTGAATTTTTTTTAGGGGTCCGTTAAGACCTTATTAATGGCGTGAGTTGGTCCCGAGGGGAAAATGTCTGCATTTTAAGGTTCAAAAGAGGCCCAGAGCGAGAATATGGCCATATTTGCCATTTTCCGTGTTCTATCGTCCACATATTTTTTGTGTTAGGAGGTCCAGACGGATTTTTGGCTTAACATTTTTGTGGGGGTCCGTTAAGAACTTATTAATGGCGTGAGGTGGTCCCGAGGGGCAAACGTCTGCATTTTGAGGTTCAAAATTGGGTTAGAGCGGGAATATGGCTATATTTGCCATTTTCTGGATTTTTGCTGAGAGGAGGTCCGGATGGATTTTTGGCAAAAAGTTTTTGTGGGGGTCTGTTAAGATATTATTAATGTCGTGAGCTGGTCCCGAGCGGCAAACATCTGTATTTTGAGCTTCAAAATAGGCCCAGAGCAAGAATATGGCCATATTTTTCCTTTTTTCCGTGTACTATATAGTCCACGGATTTTTTGTGATAAGAGGTATGTACGGATTTTTGGACAAAATTTTTTGTGGGGTCCGTTAAGATCTTATTAATGGCGTGACCTGGTCCCGAGTGGTAAACGTCTTCATTTTGAGATTCAAAATAGTCCTAGAGCGGGAATATGGCCATATTTGCCGTTTTTCGCGTACTATAGTCCACGGATTTTTGGTGAGAGGAGGTCCGGATGGATTTTTGGCAAAAAGCTTTTGTGTGGGTCCGTTAAGACCTTATTAATGCCGTGAGTTGGTCCCAAGGGGCAAACGTCTGTATTTTGAGCTTCAAAATAGGCCCAGAGCAGGAATATGGCCATATTTTTCCTTTTTTCCGTTTACAATAGTCCACGAATTTTCGATGATAGGACGTCCGGATGGAGTTTTTGCCGAAATTTTTTGTGAGGGTCCTATAAGACCTTATTAATGGCGTGAGTTGGTCCTGAGGGGCAAACGTCTTCATTTTGAGGTTCAAAATAGGCCCAGAGCAGGAATATGGCCGTATTTGCCATTTTCCGTGTACTACAATCCACTGATTTTTTGTAATAGGAGGTCCGGACGGATTTTTATCCGAATTTTTTTGTGGAGGTCCGTTAAGCCCTTATTAATGGCGTGAGTTTGTCCCCAGGGAAAAACGTCTACATTTTTAGGTTTAATATAGGCCCAGGGCAGGAATATGGCCATATTTACCGTTTTCCGTGTACTATAGTCCATGGATTTTTGGTGATAGGATGTTCGAACGGATTTTTGGCCAAAAGTTTTTGTGGATGTCCGTTAAGACCTTATTAATGGCGTGAGTTGGTCCCGAGGGGCAAACGTCTGCATTTTGAGGCTCAAAATAGGCCCAGAGCGGGAATATGGCCATATTTGCCGTTCTCCGTGTAATACAGTCCACAGATTTTTTGTAATAGGAGGTCTGGAGGGATTTTTTGCCGAATTTTTTTGTGGAGGTCCGTTAAGACCTTATTAATGGCGTGAGTTTGTCCCCAGGGGAAAACGTCTGCATTTTGAGTTTCAAAATACTCCCAGAGCATGAATATGGTCATATGTGTCGTTTGTCGTGTACTATAGTCCATGGATTTTTGGTAATAGGAGGTTCGGACGGATATTTTGCCAAATTTTTTTGTAGGGGTCGTTTAAGACCTTATTAATGGCGTGAGTCGGTCCCGAGGGGCTAACGTCTAAATTTTGAGGTTCAAAATAGGCCCAAAGCGGGAATATGGCCATATTTGCCGTTTTCGAGGTACAATAGTCCACAGATTTTTGGTGATAGGAGGTTCGAACGGATTTTTGGCCACAATTTTTTGTGAAGGTCCGTTAAGACCTTATTACTGGCTTGAGTTGGTCCCGAGGGGCAAACGTCTTAATTTTGAGGTTCAAAATAGGCCCAAAACAGAAATATGGCCATATTTACCGTTTTTCATGAACTACAGTCCATAGATTTTTGGTGATAGGAGGTCCGGACGGATTTTTGGCCGAAAGTTTTTGTGGGGGTCCGTTTAGACGTTATTAATGGCGTGAGTTGGTCCTGAGTGGCAAATGTCTACAATTTGAGGTTTAAAATAGGCCTAGAGCGGAAATATGGCCACATATATCATTTTCTGTGTACTATAGTCCACGGATTTTTGGTAATAGGAGGTCCGGATGGATTTTTTGTCGAAATTTTGTATTGGGGGTCCGTTAAGACCTTATTAATGGTGTGAGTTTGTCCCAAGGGGAAAACGTCTGCATTTTGATATTCAAAATAGGTCCAGAGCGGGAATATGGCTATATTTGATGTTTTTCATGTACTATAGTCCACGGATAATTGGCCAAAAATTTTTGTTGGGGTCCTTTAAAACCTTATTAAAGGCGTGAGTTTGTCCCGAGGGGCAAACGTCTGCATTTTGAGGTTCAATATAGGCCAGAAGCGGGAATATGGTCATATTTGCCATTTTTCGTGTACTACAGTCCACGGATTTTAAGTGATAGGAGGTCCGGATGGATTCTTGGCCGAAATATTTTGAGGGGGTCCGTTAAGACCTTATTAATGGCGTGAGTTGGTCCCGAGGGGCAAACGTCTTCATTTTGAGGTTCAAAATAGGCCTAGAGCGGGAATATGGCCATATTTGCCATTTTCTGTGTACTACAGTCCACTGATTGTTTTTTGTAATAGGAGGTCCAGACGAATTTTTGGCCGAATTTTTTTGTGGAGGTCCGTTAAGACCTTATTAATGGCGTGAGTTTGTCCCTAGGGGAAAACCTCTGCATTTTGAGGTTCAAAATAGGCCCAGAGCTGGAATATGGCCATATTTGTTGTTTTCCGTGTACTATAGTTCATGGATATTTGGTGATAGGAGGTTCGAACAGATTTTTGGCCAAACCTTTTTGTGGGTGTCCGTTAAGACCTTATTAATGGCGTGAGTTGGTCCCGAGGGGCAAACGTCTGCATTTTGAGGGCTCAAAATAGGCCCAGAGCATGAATATTCGCGATATTTGCCATTTTTCCGTGTACTATTGACAACGGATTTTTGGTGATAGGAGGTCTAGAAAAAATTTTGGCCGAAATTTTTTGTGGGGGTCCATTAAGACCTTATTCATGGCGTGAGTTGGTCCTGAGGGGAAAACGTTTACATTTTGAGATTCAAAATAGGCCTATAGCGGGTATATGGAAATATTTATCGTTTTCCGTGTACTATAGTCCACCGATTTTCGGTGATAGGATGTCCGAATGGATTTTTGACCGAAATGTTTTGTGAGGGTTCGTTAGCACCTTATTAATGGCGTGAGTTGGTCCCGAGGGGCAAACGTCTTCATTTTGAGGTTCAAAATAGGCCTAGAGTGGGAATATGGCCATATTTGCCGTTTTCCGTGTACTACAGTCCTCAGATTTTTTGTAATAGGAGGTGATTTCTCAAATAAACCAAAGCATAATAAAAGGAAAAGAGGGCCCGCCGAGATGACAAGCAGCTACCTCTCAAGTCCTTTCACGAGCCCTAAAATCAGAATAAGAAAGAGAAGATCACACGGGCTCGGGATCAGAACCTACACAAGTGTAGAAGCAAGGAGTGAGTACCACCAACACGGTACCCAGCAAGCAACCTAATAAACTAGGCAACCTAGCTAAATCAAATACTTCTTTCCATCCCAACCGAACCTCCACAAACTACAACATGCACAGAAATCAGCCCAACCTAGCAGTTCTACAATAAACAAATCTCAAGGCTCAAAGATCATAGACTAAAAGTCACATTTCAACAACCGACAAGTATCAAATTATTACTCTCAAGTAAAAGCATTTCAATTCACATATCAAGTAAACTAATCAAACACATCAAATAGCTCAATTATATATATCAAATAAGTCAAATATATGCATCAAGCAGACTGTTCAAAAAGGCCAACATTTGCTGGAACCATTTCCTTCTGCACAATGTCCATAGCCGGAACCATTTTTCTTTGACTTTCATATTAATCACTTGCCAGAACCATTTTCCTTTGGCATTTATATCACTAGTCGGAACCATTACCCTTCGGCTTTTATCATAAAATATTACTTGTTGGAACCATTTCCCTTCGACATTTAGATCACTAGCCAAAACCATTTCCCTTCGACTTTTATCAGAAAATATCA
Organism: Solanum appendiculatum; assembly: GCA_018342035.1. Classification (NCBI taxonomy): domain Eukaryota; kingdom Viridiplantae; phylum Streptophyta; class Magnoliopsida; order Solanales; family Solanaceae; genus Solanum; species Solanum appendiculatum. The sequence continues at coordinate 127,554 of JAGDQO010000319.1, forward strand.
CTTGCCGGAACCATTTTCCTTTGACATTTAGATCACTAGCAAAAAAAAATCATTTTCCTTCGGCTTTTATCACAAAATATTACTTATCAGAACCATTTCCCTTCGGCATTTATATCACTAGCCGGAATCATCTCCCTTAAGCTTTTATCACAAAATAGCACTTGTCAGAACCATTTTTCTTCGGCATTTATATCACTATCCGGAACCATTTCCCTTCGACTTTTATCACAAAAACCAAGTGTCTCATCATGGTGTTCAACAATCAATGCACCAAGCAATATCACACCACACGGAGAGACAACAATTCATACAATTCAAGTCCACTTTCATGCTTTCAAGCAATTCACCAATCAATCAAATAGAGGTCACAACAAGGCAATTCACAATTTATCATTATCATCAAGAAGTCTTTTCATTTTCCCCCTTTTTGTTGATTAACATTAATCAAGTGGAACAAATAACCTTCACCTCATTCCCGATTACTCCATAACACATAGGCAATGAAGAGAAATAAACAATTCAACCAAATTGCAAAGTTTAAGAGCTCACTTGCCTTTAAGCGACCAACAATCAATCCGAAGCTTGAGTTTTCCCTTTCCGACTCACTTCCAAAGACACACAATTTATAACAATCAAGTATTCACAATAAATTTCGAAAATAACAATACCCACATCAATTTCTTGAAAAATGGATCAATCAACACAAAATTCAATTCCGAAATTAAGGTTTGAATCCGAAATTTAATACTTGAAAACATTACTCAAGGCTTTAGAAACTCATTAGATAAAACCATTTCAAAAAAGAATTGAAAATCACTTCAAAATCACCAGTTTAGATCAAACTCAAGTTCATGCCAAACCCTCAATTTTATCAATTCAAAATCTTGATTTGAACACACATAAACTCCAATATAATAATGGGTAATTGAAGATTTTGAGGCAAGAATCGTTATGCAAAAACTTTTCCTTGAAAATCTTGTCGAAATCGCCATCCCAAAGCTCTCAAAAATGGTGAAATGGGGTTGAAATCCCAATTTTTGAGAAAAACATTCTGTCCAGTTCTCAAATGCTCATCGCAATCGCGATCAGAAGTCACGCAATCACAATGAGTAAAACAGTTAACTCATTAAAATTGACCATCGCGATCGCGGCAAGATCCACGCGATCGCGATGCACCTTAGATCAATGCAACGCGATCGTGATGAGGGAGCCTTGCGATCGTGATGACCAAAATTGTCAGAATCAGACAACCAACCAACTAAAAAATCATTGAAAGGATCCTCGAGATTCGTTCAGAACCCCGTACACACAAACCAAATATGCAAATCAATTATAATCGACGTTCTGGACTCAATGGAACCATCAAAACACGAATCTGGAGTCTCCTTGACCTAATATCCATGAAAATCACAAGAAACTAACAAAAGCCTAAAATGCCAAAACAAGCTCGAGACCTCTCAAAAATCAATCAAGACCACTCCTAGGCCTAAAATCATTCCCCGAATTCAACGAAACTCTCGAAATTTTGATCTGAGCATCCGAAATCCTAAAGACACCAAAAATCACTTTTAGGCAACTTAAGCCTTTCAAACTCAAAAAACTTGCCAAAATATCAACTTTAATCTCAAAGTTTGGAACCAACTTCCAAAACTCAATCAAGAAACAACTCAGGTCAATATCGGGAGGGGCAAAATAGTAATTTTCATAAAAACACCAAAAATGACCAACCAGGTCATTACAATTCATCCGTAAGGCATATCACCAAAATATTCATAAGCTTTAAACACACGAAAACAGAGAAAATCACCGAATTCCTGTAAATTATCCCCTAAATGCCCAAAAATCCCTCTAAAAATGGTGAGACTGTACATACTGATCCCTCAACTCCCTACGAAGGGTTCCATAAAGGTTTCAGAAAAAATTCACCCAGAAGCAATATTACCAAAATATTCATGGGCTAATACACACGAAAAACTGAGAAAATCACTTAATTCCTATAAATTGTAACCTAAATGCCCATAAATCACTCCAAAAATGGTGAGATGGTACGTACTGCTACCCTATCTCCCTACGGAGGGTTCTAAAAATGTTTTACAAAAAATTCGTCCAAAAGTCATATCATCAAAAAATTTGGCCGAAATTTTTTTTGTGTGTCCGTGATGACCTATTTAATGACATGTGCTAGTCCAAAGGGGAAAACTTTGACCTTTTTGTTAATTAATTCAAATTTGGGTTAAAAGGTTTTATTTTGGGAGATAAATCCTTTCTACCAAAAGATAACTCATTTCTAAGATTTGAACCTGAGTTCTTTGATTAAGAATGGAGTGCACTTACCACTTCCATCACAATCTTTTATCTTAAAGCAAAGATTATATATATCCTGTAAAATTCACACCCAGTGGCCTTTTGGGGCTGTTTGTTTACTGGTTAATTAGGAAGGAAGTTAGTTATGTATTAAAATTATCATAAATATATTATATCATATTTTGTAGTATTTTAGTTGCTTTGCATAAAGTCGAACACATGCATAAGTTATGAGTCAATTTATATATTATTTAATGCAAAATAGAAATGAAATAAATACAAATATAATTAAACCTTATATACATAATCTCCCTCCATAACTCTTAACTAATACTGATATAATTTTATACTAAAATCTTGAGATTATCTATATACCTCATTTAGAAGAGGCAATTATACTTATGAAATTCTAATCCTGATCAGATAATCTTATTTTCAACCAGAGGGCCCCTTAATATTTAATTTACACATGTTATTGGACATAAAATAGTTGTCACTAATTTATTCCTTTAAAGAATCTTTTTTTTTTCAACGTCCACTATATTTATATAAAAAATTATTTTTAATAATACTGTTCGCAACAAATTTTAAATAAATTGAAAATAAATCAATCAAAAATAAAATCTGAAGAAACATGATTTTATCATCAAAATTGTGAGTACAATTATGTTCCTACCCTGATTCTTCTCTCTCTTTAGATTTCTCCATCGATTCAAGAGTCGTTAGTGTGTATTTCTCGAATTATGATGATTTAGATTTGACCTCTTTATGAATATTCCATGAATTTGCGGAATATTCGAGATCTCGATCTCTTTATGAATATTCCACGAATTTGTGGTGGAATTTTAGCAAGGATATTCAAGATTTAATAGATATGTATTTGTGCAGTTTTTGATCTATATATATACTTATAATTAGAATAATGTATAATTTTTTGATGAAAAATGTTCAACGGACCATATCAATGTCCTGTGTCGACTTAATAGAATAACAAAAAAGGGAAAATTATGCACTATAGCAAACTATTAATTATAAATAAATGTTATAGCTACAGTATTTAATTTCAATTCGTAGCAAACACATTGTCATTCTCGCCTCTTTCCCCTGAATCTCGCTCGCCACTCTCAATTTTCTCCCTCGCCTCTCTCACTTTTATACAAACACAAATGTATAAATTGTGTTTGTATAAAGCGAGAGAGACTGTATATACAAATACAAATGCATATCTCTCTGTCCTATACACTTATAACTATACTAATACAAATCTTCCCTTGCCCAGTTCTATTTTGCCTTTTTCTCTCTCGTTTAATACAAATACAATGTACAATTTGTGTTTGTATAAAGCGCAAGAGAGATATTTGATATACAAATACAAATGTTTTAATTCGATTCAATTGTATATTAACTCGATTCAATTGTATACAAATTCAAATTTTATGCAGATATACAAACACAATCATTGATAAATATACATAGTAGTTACATATATACAATTATCTAACCAATATGCATATACAATTCAGCTCTCTCCACTCTATGTCCTCTCTCGCTCGCCTCTCTCCTCTCTCTCCTAGTCTCGCTCACCACTCTAGCCTAATACAAAGAACATATACATATACAAACGCAATTTTCATAGACACAGACGCCCGATTTATACAAATCGCTGCAATTTTATACAAATCAGATGTCTGGAATTTATACAAATCAGATGCTCCATAGTAAACTATGTTTACTATGGAACGCAAATAGCAAAACTCTAACTATAGAACGCTAATATAATTTTTAAAATTTACTCTAAAAAAAATACATACATCATCACCCACGGCATATAACTTAAATTCTATAATTAATTAATATGGATTTACGGTATCCTTCTGTTCTTTTATTTTTTAACACAAATAGCTGTTATTTTTTTATATCCATATATAACTCTATTAGTGGAGAATAAAGCAACTTGAAATCGTAAAGTTCACTATTTAAGAGGACATCTTCTTTAATGGAAAAAATACGGTAGACAAAATGGAATCATTTGGTTTAATAATAGTAATTATACTATAAAAAGAACTGAGGTATTTAGAAGCAACAAGTACGGCTGTGTATTATATTATATAATTACGTAGGTTCATTCTGAACTCGTCGACTCTAGATCCTAATCAAATAACCTCCTTGGGCGGGAATAAGAACAATGCTTGATGTCTGATGATATATAAGGAGACGGAACTCATACCTACCAAATACTTACATACTTTTATTAATTTTTCACTCGATATTTAGTATCTATTATAATTCGAATTTGTGTGGTGTATGGCCCATTAAAGGGGGGAATTGTGCTTCCTATGAAGAATTTTTCATTTTTAATATTGAACTCAAGATTTCTGGTTAAGAAAGAAAAAATTATATCCATTCCGCTGCAGTGCACATAATACATACTATTACATAAAGAAAGAGCCTGCAAGAAACCACTAAGTTAAAATTAATTGGACACCAAAAAAAAAAAGGTATGCACAACAAAATGAAAATGAAAACTTGTTGTCCATCAAGTAAATGGAATCCTTAGAGCAAAATGTATTCATGAGTATGAAAATTGAAATCCTATTTCATGTTTTCCATCAAGAAAACTTGAGAAACGGCTTCAAGTGAAAGCATGTTTCCTTTTTCCCATCCGGTATTCAATATTAATTTTGGGCGCGACTAATTTTGATGTGTGTCAAAAAATCTCATTTTCGGGGTAAAGTACTAAAGATGGCTTCAAACTCATGACTCAAACTTAAAACTTCTAATTAAGAATAAGTATTTACTGCTTTATCATAATCATTAAGGATACTAGTAAAAGCATTAGAGAGCATTTGAGAACACAAGACTCTATACTAAAAAAACAAATAGTGCGTATTTCAAATGAAGTTAAGTCTTGGAATAACATTGAAATTATATATGTGTGATTTTAAGCTTTAGAATCGAATCGTGAAAGTAACCATTAATGTTTGTATAGAGTAAGATATCTACATCACATCTCCTGAGATGCAATCTTCTCTGAACATTACTAATGCCAAATACTTTGTGAATTAGACTGCACAATATATTATTTCAAATATTATTTGATAATTGATGGTACAAATATTTGATAGACAAGTACTGAAAACTAGTCATGTGTTCCCATTTTTCTAAGGGTCAATTCAGCTGAGAGAGAAAAAGCATTGTTTTCAGCAATTGACCAGTGGGGTGGATCAAATTCCCAAAAAAGTATAGTAGCAAAATCAAGAAATTCAGCCCAAACATTAATGCAAGACATGTTATTAATAGAACCTCCACCACACGAACTTTTTATTTCATCAAACAAGAAGAACAACCCCACTATGGTAAAAACCCTTATTGGCATACAATTTAATATTTAAGTTTTATATATAAAATCTCTAACCATCTCAATTTATGTTTACTTTTTGTTTCTCAAAATTTAAATTATGTAAACTTTGAAATCGATTAAATACTTTAGAATGTATTTTTTTATCATATTGACATGAGGATAATTGTAACTTATATTACTTTTTATATAATTTTTGAATAATTAAATTATTAAATATTGAGTTGATGTATCTAATCCAATTGAACTTCAAAGATTAATTATAAAAATTAGAATGGGGGTTGGTGGGGTTACTAGTCTTGGAAGAAATGCTAGGAGGGAAAGGTCTATTGGATTATCGTAGAATAAGAGGAGCCGCCTTAGGAAATGACTTAACTTAAAAGACAGATGCCGCCCCTGCGAGGCGAGGGAGCCATTCAATATCTCCTTAGACTAAAGTCAAATAATTTCCTTTTATAATCTACAATAGAGAAAATAGAAAAACATTGAGAAGAAACATACATCAAATAATAAGTAAGATAAGCACAACTATATATTAGGTGAATTAATTTGAGGAATATTATTGCATTCTCAAACAAATTCTTTATAGAAAAGAGTTCCAAAAAGAACATTTAAGAGTAGATCATCACTATTTTCAGAATTCCATAGAGTTACAAAACCAAGAAGAAACAAAACAAGAAGAAAATTTTAAAAATCCCCAAAAGAGAAATGGAGAAAATCCAACAATCACTATGACAAACATGGTAGTACATTAAGAATTTTCTGACCTTTATATGGTTCCTAATTTCTTCATCAATATCAACAACTCGTGCAACTTCAGCTTCTCGAATGACATGATGCACGTACACAAATTCAACAAGTAGTCAACACCAATTACTTGTCGAAAATGAAGTGATTGAACGCCATGATGCATACAGATTATACAAGTCAACACGACTCATTATACTCATATGTAACCTATTAGACTCCAAATGGTAGTTGTCCATTAGGCATATTCAAAGGAAGATTAAAGAATGGAAATCCAGATGAAGGATCAGGAAATTGGCTATTATTGTTATTATTAACACCACTATTATTATTGCCACTAGAGACTTGTGGTTGAATTTGAAGCCCTTCCTCTTCCTCTAATGGCAATCTCTCATAAGCAACATTTGTAAAAGATGAAGCTATAACAATAACTGGTCCAGAAGCAATCAATTCCCCTACCACACTTCCTCCAACAACTTGCCCTTGTCCACCAGCCAGGAAAATTGTCAGACTCGTCGCACCTGTCGAAGACCTAATTAAGTAAATACATAAAATTGTATGGACAAAATGACTACATGATTAATTTATTGCACGTGGTCATGAGGCTGTTGAAGTCATAATTAAGTAAATAAAACTATTGCTTTCTCAAACATCTTAAATTTTTGTATGCGAGACGCTCATAAGGTTAGCTCACAACAGGTGTTGAAGACATAACTAAGTAAATAAAATCGTGAATTTTACTAAACAATGAATCCTAAGATAGGGATTCAAGACAATATAAGAAAGTAGTCACATGTAGGATTCTAACTTGTCATGACATGATGCAACTTCCTTATGTCAAGGAGACTCAAGAACATATATACAAATATACTTAAAGAAAAAATTTAACTAAACCCCATTTATTGCACTTAGTTCCATCTCAAAGTCACCCTATTACTACAATATATTTTTTCAACAAAGAAGATAGAGGATTCAATTGAACCTCCTTCGTTGAACTTAGGTTCCGCAACTAGAATTTTCCTTCAACAGATTACATTTTTTAGATGAGATGATCACACAGTATCGTACCTGGTGGAGCAGGTGGAGGCAAGAATGAGCCAGAAAGGGAAAGAATCTCAAATCTTCCATGCAATGTTACTACAGAACCAGCTGCAGCAGGTTGTCTTATGCTAACATTTGTTACTGTCCCACTACCACTTAGTATACAAATCCCTCTTTGTCTTCTCCTAGCATAAGTTGAAACACACTCAAATACATCACATCCATTTCCAATCTCCAATATATGTGCTCTCAGTGTGTTTGCACTTTCTCTAGTGATTATTACTGGTGGTTTTGGCTTGTTTTTCGACCCTGGCGGCCGCCCTCTAGGTCTCCGGCCAACGATATCACCTGTTATTGAATACATAATTAAGTAAATAAAAACTGTGAACTCTTGACTTGTCAAATAATTCAATATGATATCAAAATAAACAGAAAGCCTTGGATTCAAGAATCACCATCACTTATATCAAATTGTCCCCTAAGTGAGGGGGTGTGTTGTTAATGAAAAATATAATTAAGCAAATAAAAGTTAACTTTCTCGAATCATTTAAATTTTCATATGATATTTGTCACATAATTTAGCAATTTTTAGACCAAACAAAAAGTCTTCGGGTCAAGTCTCACCGCCAGACACCACCTATTATTGCCCAAAGAAAAATAAAGAGTTTTATGTGCTTGGTTCATGAACAAGAATGAGGCGAGCATAGGCTAGAGAGGGTGTACTAATCAAAATTATAATTAAATAAATAAAAATGTTTTTTTCTGACTGTTTAAATTTTTAGATAAAATAACGGGTTAAATAGTTCAACATGATATTAAAACAGACAGAAGGTCTTAGATTCAAGTCTCACCAATCACCACCACCTATTATTAACAAAAAAATCGCCCGAGCTTGATTCATAAAAGAAAAGAATCAACCAATACGCTTAAGAGGGTGTGTTGATTGAAGTCATAAAAAAAAATAAGTAAATAAAAGTGTGTTCTCTCTAACCTTGATTCTGGTGACCATTATCGTCATGATGATGGTCATCGGAAAATTGGTTGTTGTTAGCTTCATCATCCGGTTGTCTTTGCAGATTGAAGTCAGCCGGGTGGTGAAGTTGATGAATATAACGAGAAGTTGTGCTTAAATCCAAACCAGCCATGACCAAAACATTCAAAAGTACAAAAAACACAAGAGATAGGGGGCAAAAAAAAACAATATCAAATGTAAAAATTATTAAAAACTACTGGATATGTTGTTTTTTAATGGTTTTGTTTAATATAAGGTTTTAATAGATGGGATTATTTTCTATATTTTTTGGTGTGTAGATTTGAATAAAAGATTTAGAAAACAAGAAGGGAGCTTGCTATGGAGATTTGGTTTTTGAGTGGGAAGAAAGGGAAAGGAAGAAGAAGGAGAGAGAGGGGAACAAAGACTCAAACAAACGCAGTCATTTCTTTCTCTCACCCTAAAGTTTATAAATATATAAGTATAAAATAATAGGAAGATAGAAATTATTTGTTTATTCAACTACTATATATATAGTATAGTAGTAGGTTTTATTAAAAGAAAAATAATTGAGTTCGACTTCCATATACAGATAGATAGCGCGGATACATCATGTAAAATTATAGGTTTGATAATTCTATAAGTTTGGCCTGAATCTCATTTATGTGTTGAGAAATTTATATATTAGATTTCAAATCCAGTTATTATTAAGAGACGAATTTTAAATTTTAAATTTATGACTTTTGAATTTTAGAAAAGAAAATTTATTGAGTTTTGATTAAGTTATTAATTATTGTATAATACATATATATATACAGTAGATTTCTCAATAAAATTAAATATAAAATATTGACAAGCTCTACTCTTTAGCTCTGCATCTGATTATTAGCATTTAAAGTTGGTGTCCTAAAATATTCAATCCATTAAGTTCAAATATTGAATCCTCAATTGTTAGATCATGACCTAAAAGTCAGTTATATATTATAACAGTTCACTAAAGGTGAGGTTACTAAAAAATTTGATGTGGTAACTTAGAATTTAGAAAATAGGATATTAATATGCTGTATAAAAAATCATTTATAGTATTAATTAATGCATAATCAATCAAGCTTATCCTCACTTTCTTTTACAAGCAAATTCAAAAAAAAAAGGTGTATAAGCAAAAGGAGCTATGACTTACTTCACTGATTCTTTACTAATTACCCCCAAAAAAAAAAAAGGCACCCAAAATATTAACAAAATAAAAAAGGAGGAAATTGGTGGCTGATGACGGTAAACAGTTGAAAATTACTATAATAGTTGCGTGAAATGAATGAAAATATTTATTATATATTATTTATATGAAAGTCAAGATTTGGGAAACTAGAGCAAGTTGGATTATATGGCATTCATGTTTTGCAAGTGTATTAATTTAATTAATAAATTATACATGATAATGAAAGAACATTTTTCCTTAACTTGCAGTAAGTATTCGGTGTTGCTCGGATTTTTTTAAAATGTCTATGAGTATCTATTGGATTCTTCAAAAATAATGTATTTTTGGAAAATTTAACACGGATACAGCATCAAAATTGAAGAGTCCACGCAACTTAGTTCGAAACTCACTGATTTAATAAATATTCATATTTCTTTAGGTAAAGTAAGAATTTAAAGTTTTTTGGCTTGAGAATTTTAGTTTTTTTGGGCTTACTTAGTTTTGAATTAATAATATATTCATATCTAGTGATTTTTTTAAGATAAATATAGAATTTGGAACAAGTTATTGCGTTCGGCTAAATTTGTAAGTTGCACTTTAGCTTCGTCCCTAACTGTTATGTAGATTCTTTAAGAGATGAGGGTAGAAATTTTTTATGAAAAAGTTCAAGATTCTTTGTGCGAGTGCGAGATATTAGGTTAAAAGTTGAGAGATCTTGACCATTTATGATTATCTCAACAACAGGAACAGAACTAGAAGGGCGGAGGAAGTTTTATCAATCCAAACTTCTTTTACAGGTAAATTATATTGTATATACAAAATTTAAAAATATATATTTAATGTAATTATAATAGTTGATTAAATTAATATAGGTATGGTTAAATATAGTTTGATTTATATGTGAGGTGTACAAGACTTTATTAATCATGGTTAAGGATATCAAAGTTTTGACAAGATTTTAATTAATGCTAACACAGAGAAAAACGTGAAGATGAGAGAGACTATATATATGTTGAAGTAATTATTAAAGTAATTGTAACAATATTTAATAGTAGAAAAACAAATCTCATATACTAGAATTGATCGATTCTGGTGAGATAATTGAAATCCTTCATTCTTAACTAAAAATTTCTGATTCAAATATTTGAAAACGAAAAAAATCTTATTAAGAATGTTATCTCTATAAATAAATCGGATTCTAATATAAAAATAGAATTTTTTTATTAAAAAAAAGGAAATTAGTGGATGGGGAAGAGTGGCCAAGTGGGTACGTAGCGGCTAATGGATCCCACATTTGTCCTGACCTCACCACCCTAGACGGCTTTCTTTTGTAGTCTTTCTTTCACTCTGGGCCATCCTTGCTTGACTTTGCTTAATTTTTGGCATTTGTTGCCCTAACCAATGATTTGACCCTAATCACTATTAAAGGTCATAGTTAAATAGTAAGTATATATTTTTTTCATTTTTAATCAGACGTTTTAAATTAATGTCTTGAGTATGAAATTATTTTATGATAAAGAATGTTTTACCTCCAATGCATAATACCTCATGTTTTAGAGGTTGGATCGATCTGATTCCGATCTGATATTGTGACCAATCAAGAAACACTAAGGGAGTATTATCCTCCTAATCCAACCCCAAAGGACCGACCCACTATGAATCGGCCCTTGTTGAAATCCCCCTAGGACCGGCCCCTAATTAAGCACCCTTGAAAAATTCCCCCCTAGGCCCCTTGTCGGGATTGGTTCATTCACAAGACCATGACTAGCCCTGTCTCTTTCCCATTTAAAGAAAGTATTGGACAACGGATGCCTATTAAAAAAAATCCTAGCTAATCTGTATCGAAGCATGTGAATAATTTCATCTAAAAGCTTAATTTATTAAGTTCTACTGATATGAATTCTTCAATTCTCAGTACTAGTTGGTCAACAATCAATTAAAATTATTTATATTTCTTCACTATTCTTACCTAAAAAGTAGAACAAATAAAATCATTTTTTTTATCAAAAGGATAAAACGATAAAAGATTGAACAAGACAAGATGATTATCCTAGGATAACTATTTGTCGCAATTTTTAGTATCTCAAATACGTACTCTCCATGTTAATATGATTATTCTTATAAATATCGAAATATTTCCCTAAGGGTGGCTATGAAACTCAAACTAACTCATACTTGTACTTACGGATATCATCTATATGTTTATAATATAAAGTAGTCAAAAAATAAACCAAACAAAATAATTTTTCTAGGATGGCTATTCCTTGCAAGTTTTAGATCTTTGACATATTCTCTTTTATATTGATCTAATTTTTTGTCGTAAATCACATTGAAAGAATCAAATTCAAAATTCCTGCTTAAGTTCGACATCAGGTTAATAAATTTTATTATGTTTGACATAAGTTTTAAATTATTATTAATTTATTATTATAGAGGAGATAAATTTTCTTAATTTATTATGGGATTAGGAGTCCAACTCCCCATACTTCTATGTTCAACAAACACACAACATTTGATTTTGTATACTTTAATTGCTTATAGCAACTTGTCATTCAACAATTAAATTAAGGTGCAAAGGCATTCACCTTTATTTTTTATTTAGATTTCTATTGAATACAATATGCTTTGTCTGTGGCTAATGTTGAAAAAAAAGAAGGAATAATATCATTTTTTTTTGGCACTGAAACATATATATATCGTTTAATCTTACCGATAAAATTAAACTATCATTTAACGTTTACAGTAAGGCAGTAACTTACAATAGTTTAGACTGTGATCTAGCATTTTCTTTAAAAAATTACTAAATTGATGACCCTTAAAAAGGACAACCGGCAAGAATTTCCTCCCAAATGGCTTACCCTATTTATAAATATTAAATCTTATATTTATTTCACAATCATATATTAAAATACAGCGTCAGATTAATTACCCAAAATAGTGTCCCAATTATTAGGCACCAGTATTCAACTTAGATCAACATGAAGTATTGTACTCATTTATATTTTATGAAATAAATTATTGACAAAAAACAACCAAAAGTATTACCCACATTTCAGTGTTGGAGTAGTCAAGTGGACTTGTCTTTTTTTAAAATAAAAAGAAACTTTGGTCTTAAAGTTAAATACGAACAAACCATATGAACCCATGATGAAACAAAAAAGGGTGTCGGTACACTTCTTTTCACATAATAGGAAGCAATAAAATTATAGAAGTTTTAATTTATGTGTAACAATCAACAATATGTCCAAAGTGAAACATAATCATATAAATAAATTGGATTAAAATTTCTGTATTTGCAACACTCTTTTCAACTCGAATTATATATAATGATATAGATGTGACATACATGCGCACACATACATTATATGTGAAGCAAAATCTATTGTTACAGAGAAAACTGCACTTATTGACTTAAAATCTTGACTCACCTCCACATGTTTAGACTTTGAGGTGCAAAAAATATTATTTTTAAGGTATTGAAACCCCCATTATGAACGATTGTTGTTAGGATTTGTGATAAATCTTACAGAATATAACGAAGCCTTCAAAACCGATCAATAGACAATAATTCTTGAGGATTTTCTTTCATAACTTCTCTTAAAACAAAGAATTCATTGAGAGGGTAGGAGAAGATGATAAACTCGAGATCTATAAACATATGTATATCCATTACGCAAAGAAGACGAAGTTAATTTTTTGAATAATAAAGACTTATATATGTTCCTTTAAATGACACCTTAAAATGTAAGTAACATCATTAATGTATAAATTAAATTAGGGTTGTATACTACTTCAACATATATAAAATGTTACAAAAATATAAAATATCAGCATCTAACATGTACACATGTTTTTTTAGTGAATAGTGAAAGTGTTAGATTGATTCTAGACTATTCTCTCCCAATGAAGAGTGAAGACATGAGAAGAAAGAAAAAGAAGAGAGAAACAAAGTCCAATGTTTATATATATGAAAAATTAATATAGCATGGTCCTATATTATAATTATTATATTTGTGAAGCTTCTAGCATCAATATGTTCCCCTTTGTTTGCTATAGAACTTGAGGTTTAATTTTAGAGCCTTCGAGGTTGTCTTTGACTATTATATAATATGAGAATACAAAATGTCTTTAATTATAGCTGCCCAATGGTCTTCCATTCCTTAAAAAAAATACATTGTCTAATGCATTCAACAACTTTAAAATGATAAATAAATGGAATAATTCCAGACATCTCTTTCTTCTAAAATTTACTTTTCGTTATGATTCACGACTGTTTATTTCTCTTATCCTGATTTTCTTATAAGGATTATTTTTATCTATTTATATTAGGTAATCCAAAAAGTTAATTACAGTTACCCCTTTTTAATATTACCGTTTCTAATTACTTAATTAAAAGAGGTTAATATTTTTTTTGGTAACTAATGTTTTATATTAATCATCCAAGCATCAACATCACAGATCGATAACTAGTTGACAAAGAGGTTAATATTTGAAAAGGGTAAACTTGTTATATTGTAATTTTTGGATTATAATGATAAATAAGAAAAAATAATCAAAGAAAATCAAAACAAGGGTATAAGTTGTAATAACGTGAAACACAAAAAAGGTCATGTGTCTTTGCACAGCAAAATCTAAAGGAACATCTCTAAAATACTCCATAAATAATAAATGAAATTCCTTTTGTAATCATATGATATTTGATCTAATTGAATGGATTAATCTAAATTTGTCTAGTCGGGTCCATTAAAGTAAAGGCGAATGTAACCCTTAAATTATAAATTCATTCGAATCTAGTAATTTTGACGCTCAAAATAACTTTAGTTAAGTGATTAGAAGCTTATTTAATTGCATTTTTATCCTTCTAGGAAGCACTTGCACTCCAATATCATATCATTTGTCCTTTTTTTTGTTGTTTGATGTTCAGTATTTTATATTGGGATCTGATTAAATTTAAATATTCATATAGAAAAGTCTTACATTTGAGACTAAAATTTTAAGATTGAAACTCGAAAATTCAAATTAAAAATAAAAAATAGAATATGTACTCCTCCACCACAATCCTCTTTAATAAAGCATACTATTATTAATTCATGAATCCATGAGAAAAGCATCTTATCAATCAAACTCATGCATATATGAGCTTAAAGTATGAAAGGGACTTTGAATTAGGTACTTGAATTGATGATTAATAATTAACAGAAAGTTGCATAAAATAGTACAAATTTGGTAACATATTTTGGGAAAAGACTCAAATATGTCATTGAACTTTTAAAAAAGGTTCAGTCATTCGTGAAAAGTTTGGCTCATCTATGTCATTGCTGTTATAGAAAAGGCTCATCCATGCCCTTTTTTTTAACTCCGATTTTGCAAAACCATTTTTTACATCCCAAACAACTTTTAACACTTTTCAATTGTAGTTTTTGGATCAAATGTACTATTTTTGCTTCTTTTTCCTTAACAACATCAAGAACACATAAAGAACATTAATAATTCCAAATTTCAAACTTCTTTTATTCTTCACGAAATCACCTCAAATTTCAAGAATGGTTTCCCTCCGAACTAGATACCAAAACTCAATATCTTTTGAGCGCGAATTCAACCTAACTCAACAAGACTCACTTGAAATTTCTTCAAAGTTTCAAAACTTCAACATTCTTTAATGGTAGAATTTTCTCCACAACTTCAAATCATTTGAAATTTTGAACAGACTCAAAAAACTCTAGGGAACAAAGATCTAATGTCAAAAACAACTACAAAAACATGAATCAAAGAAAAATTTTGAAATTTTGGGACTGATTTTCATTTTTTGTTATATATTTTTTAATACGGATAAATTTTGTAAACTCTACAAATGATTTTAGAATTTTGATTCTTTTTAAAAAAAGGAATTAATGATGTAGCCGAAATTTTAGATGATTTCGTGAAGAATTGAAGATGTTGAAAATTTGGGAGTTGTTTATGTTTTCTTCATATGTTCTTGGTGTTCTTAAGGAAGAACAAGCAAAAAGAGTACATTTGATCCAAAAACTTCAATTGAAAAGTGTTAAACTTTGTTTGGGATGTAAAAAGTAGTTTTGCAAAACCTTAGTTAAAAAAAATGGCATGGATGAGCCTTTTCTTTATCAGCAATGGCATAGATGAGCCAAATTTTTAACCGATGGCATAAATGAGCCTTTTCAAAAAATTCGATGGCATATTTGAGCCTTTTCCCATATATTTTACACATTATAATAAAGTTTCTCATATGATGATAATAAACTAAAAAAAATCATCGGGTATTTCTTATGAGGTAAATGGCATATATCGAGTATATTTTATATACAATATTACAACAAAAAAAAATTAGGTAAATAAACACTAAAAATCCATTCCAAATATACCCCATGCATAAAGTGAAACAGAAATTTAATTTATAGAAGGTAATATACCAATACAATCTTAAAATAACTTAGGATTATTATTCTTGGTCCTTCCTTATACAATGGGTAATCGACATTCTATGTAATTCAAAGTGGCTATATTAATTATTTATTTATTTTACGCCCAATATTTTGTACTTGTTTCAAAGTTCAATGACTAATATAAATTTGTATTGAAAAATCTCACTTTGGAGGGTAAGCACTTTCTATCAAAAAGTGATTATATACGAAGGCTCGCAACTTATAAGACTTTTGTGGATTCTGACTAAAAATAAAAGACTACTTACGTCTCCATCAAAATTTTTGATAATTTTGTATTATTTAAACTATATTGCTCCCATTAAAGTACTGCAGATTCTTACTTAAGATATATCACCATCTCTCGAATCCCCCTAAATAAAGGATAGCGATAGACAATAATTTTCCCAAAAATATTATATTCACTATCTTAAATCCTTTTCTCAAAGAAAGAAGATTTGGAACAGAGAATCAGAGATGTCAAATCCAAAAATAAACTGATCAATAGCAGCAGCTACTCTTACTATGACTTTGTCTTATCCATATCAACTTCTTTGGTCTTACTCAAGGATAGTTTTTGAGGGTTAATTACATATTATTGTGAATTTAATAATTTTATTTAATTTTTTTATAAATATTTGAAATTTATTAAATATTTTATTATAATTCTAACATTACATTGAAATTAGTATAAAATTTTATAAATTTTAAAAGGAAACTTAAATAAATATGTTATATTAAAAAAATATTTACCATTTATAGCAATAACATTTTTTTCACTTTGACACTTATAATACAGTTTTAATACATATTACAGAGAACAATTTAAAAAACACATATGATACAAGTTTTATTGATGGATAATACATTTATCACATATTTTAATACACTTATAATACATTGTATCAATGTTCTTACCAAACAAACATGATATGTTTTAAAATATCTTATAATATATCTATATTGCATACGTAATTCACATTTAATACATAGTGCAAGTTTTTCATAGTATTGTTATGTATTGCTATAAATGGTAATAAATAAAAAATATCACTAAAATCAGTAATTATTTATTAAAAAATATTTTTTCAAGTAATTTTTTCAATTTTAAATTTGCACATCAAATTACTTTTACTGTTTTTTTTTTTCCAAAAGGACAAATCAAGAAAATTGACAATTTTTGCTAACCTACTTCTTCTTAAATGACATGTAGTGGGGACATTGACCAACATTGTAGTTTAATTTGCTCTCATTTTTCCATTAATTTGTTGTAGGACCCTATAAATCTGGGTTACTTGCTTTCTTGTATCAAACTCTTGTCTAAGGTCTATTGGTGGCTAGGAATTAGGGAGCTAAAGTGATGGAAATTGAATATCACTTGTACCGGTGGAGTCAAAAAATTTACTAAAAAATATTACCTGTCACGATGCAAAATTATTTTTAAGGTAGATCAATATATACAAAAATTTTAACCTAGTTAAAATGATATAATTTTTTCGATAAAATACCCCTTTAACATAAGGTGGCTTGGCTCCACCACTTACCACTTGACAACTTGGAGTTTGATCTTTGAATTCAAGAATGTTGTCAATGGATTAATTTTTCATCCATACTAACTATTTAATCGGGATCTTATTCATTTCAACATATTTTTTAATGGCGAGGCGAAGTAGGTTAGCAATTAGTAAGAAATAGAATGAAATAAGAAGGTAAGTTGTAGGAAGGATTTCATTTGGAGAATAATAGCCGATCAACTAGTTGAATAACTAAACTTTCATCTAATTAGTGAGAAATATATTTATTTCTTTTTTAAAAAAAATTATTAGAAGGAAAATATTTGGTCCATCAAAAATAGACTCTTTATTTTTGTTGAATAAATCTACGTACATTTTATTCTTTCCGAACTAGATCTATTGTTGTTTAAAATAAAAAGAAATTAAAGGGAAGCAGGTGGGCACGTGGGGAATGGATTGAAGTCAAGGCAGAGGTGCAGTCCACCGTGGAGTTGTCGGCCACATAGGCAATATTTTATATTTTCTTCCATTTCATATTAGTTATCATATTTTTCTATTATACGTTTATTAAGAAATAAATGATAAAAAATAATTTTATTTTCTTCGTCCATATTACTTGATCAGTATTAACTTAATACAAATCTTAAAAAGTACTCCCTTTGTCCAAGTGGTATCTTTCAATATATTTTTTAATTATCTTGGATTATCAATTATTTTAACTTATAATAATTATTACGTAGTTTTGAAATATGCAAATTTTATTTTTAAAAACTTAAAGATTTACGGTCAAAATTAAATTATTTGATTCTCGAAATTTAAAATGATATCACATATATTGAGATAGAAATTAATAAACGAAATGATAATGACAAATTAAGCATCATGTAAAATAAAAAGTGATCAATTAATATGAAACGAATGATATTTATTTTTAATAACTTTGACAATTAATATGAGACGGAGAAAGTATTAGTAACAAATTTCTCACTTTTGTGAGTTAAGTCTTTTATGTTGGGAATTGGTCAATTTTGTTTCTTTTTTCTTGAGCCCTTAAAACTCGGGGGTTTCTCTCCTTTATCTTGAGTATTTTACTCACCTACTCCTTTGATAGTAAACCCCACCACCCTAAACAAGCTAGCTATATATGTTACTATTTTGTTTTTACTTTCTATTTTGTCTTTTTTCTTGTAATAGTGTGCTTTTTCATATTTACTAATTTGATTAATTTGAATTTATTTCGTTTAACGATTAATAAAGAAAAAAATTAGTTTCTTTAAAAAAATGACTTGATGCATTAAATATTCTATGTTTGTAAGTCACGATTCAAGTTGATGCCTATTTTCTTTGAGTTTAGGTTAGACATAAATTTATCTTTTGTGCTACGTCATATTGAATATCAAAAGTATGTGTATCATAATATCAGGTGAACTTAAGTTATGTCTTAACAAAGCTCTCCACTTTCCTATCATATTTTGATGTAGAATTCACCTAATGTATCATGTGCACCTCATCTTCAACAGTTTGCAAATGTAGAAGCTTGTCAATCTTGTTTGATCTGTTCTCCTCAATCGTTTTTGTAAGGGGTGTCACATTACATAGGATCAAGGTAAGAATCACACTTCATAAGGACTAAGGTTATGATATAAACAATCCATCCTGACCAAATAATTAATTAATATCTAATTCCATGACTTCCATATCACGCCCTTGGTGTGTGCTTAATTAATAATAATTGATGTGAAGCATATTCTATTTGGGAAGCAATTGCTTCGCCATCTCATATTTTAAAGGTTCGAACATGTGCAAAGTAAGTAAAAACACTAATATATTAATTTTCATAAAATAAAATGATCACGAAGGATTTAAAAGTTTAATTTCTATAAATTGATCATAGTATAAGCGTTGTAAGTTATTAGATTATCTAAAAGAGAAAATATTGATAATCTTTCATAATATACAAATTTAATAACTTTAAAAAAAATAAAAAAATCACCTATTATAAAAAACTTACAAATTTATATGATATTATAAAATAAAAAAAATTATAAGTTAAGTAATAAAGGAAACCTTATAGTGATTGATTTTTGTCCTTAGAAAGATCCTCACTCACCAACTTCCTCCATTTCTTCACGTTTCCCTCACATCTCCCCTGATTTTCTTTGTTTGTTTCTGAGTTTTTTTTTTTTGGGTCAAATCTTGTTTCTTTC
The DNA here is from genome assembly GCA_018342035.1 of Solanum appendiculatum. NCBI lineage: Eukaryota > Viridiplantae > Streptophyta > Magnoliopsida > Solanales > Solanaceae > Solanum > Solanum appendiculatum. Next base: position 147,348 of record JAGDQO010000319.1, read on the forward strand.
TGAGTACTTTTCATATTTTTGTTTTTCTAAAAGTCATATTTTATTATTAATAATTATTTTAATTTATTGTTTTTAAGTTAAGGATATTGCGAAACTAGTAAATTTATCTTCATGAAGTAAAGCTAAAAAATTTACATTCAAAAGTATAATAATAATCAAAATCAGGTATTTTGCAGGATTTTTAGATTAATTCTAGTTTGATCCATTGATTAAATCAAAATTTGCACACTTCTAATATTAACAATCAAATGTAACTTCTGTTTTTTTTTTTTTTTTATATTACTACTTAGTATAAGAGTCTAGAAGCAGGCATGTTTTCGTAAACATTCCTTCTTGTATGACAAAGGGTATTTTGGGAATTTTTTATTTTTTCCTTCCTTAAGCCTTTGTATCTTCTTGCTTTTTAAAGGTGTACCTTTTTTTTATTGAACCAAAAAACCAACCAATATTTCCATAATTACTCATATGTCCTATACAAATTACCCTTTTGTAGAACTTTGTGGGCCCAACTCATTGGCTGACTTTACTATGTCGGCTCCTCATTCCTTTTTTCATTTAAACATTTGTATATGTAGTAGAGCTGTAATAATAATATTTTTCATTACTATTTAGTATTTTCTTTGTATTAAATTTATTTCTCTTATTCCTTTTTGTTGGTTATAGATTTAAAAATTATATAAATAATACTATAAATCACAATAATTAACAATTTAAATATTTAAAAATTATATAAAAAATTTGATTGACTCTTGACATTCTATTGGTACCATATAAAATGGGTTAGATGATAAACATATATTGTTTGAAATTGTCGTAAAAAATACTATAAATCACAATAATTAACAATATAAACAAAAATTAAAATACATTTAAAAAAATACTTGACTCCAAAAAATCTATTAATGCCACATAAATTGGGACATGAGAAGTAACATATATTATTTGAAAATTACGTTAAAAAGGTACTATAAATTAGATTAACAACTTAATATATTTAAAAGACATAAAAAATGGCTAATTTTTGAAATCCTATATATGACACATAAATTGAAACAAAGAGAGTTATATATATTATTTTTAAAATTATGTAAAAAAATATTATAAATTACAATAATTAACAACTTAAAATATTTTTAAAATCATATAAAATTTTTGATAACTTCTCAAGTTCCATGATATTACATAAATTGAGAAAAAAATTGACATATATTGAACCCGTACTGATACGGGGTCTTGTATCTAGTATATATATATATGTCGATGGACTTGCAATAATTTCTACAAAGTCAAGTAATTGAATACTTATAAAAATAATATTATAGTTTCCAACTACCTTTTCTAGTGCATCACTACTAAATAAACTATAGTAGATTTTCTCAGGCAGTAATTATTTATTCATTAATTCTTTTACTTCCCATTTGGCATGATCAATAAATTACTTATAGTCAAATGTAAGAATTAAGTGATCTATCATTGTTAATATTCTGCAGCTAACATCCACTCTCTTCATATATTAGTGATTAACTTAGAATATATACATTGTGCTTAAAGTTTATTTATTTTTCTTTATCCTATTAAATTCATACTTTTTAAAGTTAAAGTAGTTCTCCACATTTTCTTAATATTTGGATAAGTATAAGTATATAATATATTTACTTTACCATACTAAAAGTACAATTGTCATGATTATTAGCAAGATTTTTTTAATAATAGGAACATGTACATTAATGTGGAATAATCATGTTATCTAATTCTATAGAACCTAAAAATAGGAAATCAACAATTATGAAGAAGAAATAGAGAAAAAAAATAATACAAGCACGACTTAAGGAGTCATTATCAAGTAGTAATTAGTATTTTAATCTTCAAGCATTATCTAGTCATATGTGAGTAGGTGTGTACAATTATGTTAGTCAAATTTTGATTACTAGCTATATATCACTATTAAAAACAGGAATTAGCTACAGAGAACAACTTATGTGATAAACAATAAAAAATTATTGATAAACTTGTTTAATGTCGGAATAATAATGAGATATAAATAATTCCTATTGATAGATTATCCACGAATTTCGTAATTAATTCTTGTTTTGTTATTTTCTTGTTATCTTAAGGGTTTGAAATTACGAATGACATGACCCTAGATAGGAGGATAAGGAGGTTAAAGATTAGGGTAGAAGGATGGTAGGTAATCGAACATTATCTAGTTGTTTCTTTTCAGTATTATTATTTCTACTTTTTAATTATTTTATTCTTCGATTGTTATCGTATTACTTATGCACTGTTCTATTTCTTTTTCAAACATACTTTAAATTACTTCACTTGAACTGAAGCTCTATCGAAAAAACCTCTTTTCCTCATCATTTCTAAGCTCCAAGTTCCACTCGTAAGATTACCCTAGTCTTAGGAGCTTGAAACAAGATTAGATTATAAATAACAAAAATCCTACTTAACGATGACTTATATTAAAAAAAAATTAGTTACAAATGATTTACCATCAAATTAACGACGAATTTTATAGCTAATTACTTCCTTTTTCGTAGTCTTAAGGGTTTGAGATTAAATAAGATTAGATTGGAAAAGAGAATCCAATGAAATAAAATGTAATCCATCTTAATTGACTAAAAATCAAATAATTGATGAGAGAATTGAGGCACCTTTTGATTCTTTCCAAGTGCTCACATCACATGGACCTAATTTTTAATAATATAATATAAGTCCAAGTAAATGACATTATTATATATTAATTGTCGTTTAGCGAATAATTAATTATGTATTAACGATAAATTTCTTGATAATCTCAATGACATTATTATCATGCTCAACCACTTGTTATAGTACTTGTCGTTGGCTAATTACCTCTAATTATATTTTAATCCAAGGGTCCCACTAACTAGCTTTTATTCTAAAAAAAAAGTTTAATTAACTAATGGTAGTATTTCAATCGTAAACCACTAGTTTAGGAGACTTACAACTTTCTTGATTTATAGGAGGAATAAATTTGCAGTAACCATGATTTGTGTTAATGGTCATAAAAAATTCTCACAAAGCGGATAAACTCTCTTTGTCCACAACGTCCTAGATATACTTTAGGGGATGCAACATACATAAATGTACTTTAGACGATGCATAGCACTTTTCTGAAAATCTTAATCGTATGTGGAAAATTCGCATTCTTAACTTCCAACCCCCATAATGTTATATTTATCCATTGTAGGCTAAAACTAATGGGTTTACGGGCTATTTTTTATAGATGGACCTGACCTATAGATGTTTTTGATATTAATTAATTAATTGCGTTAATCAAAAGCATAATCTGGAGAAAAGATCCTTCAATGTAAAGCGTAACTCTCAAAATGACTTTTTACACAAGAATAAAGCTTTGGTATTTGGTAACCACATATTTCCTTAAACAAATATGTGAACTACAATTAAAAACTAAATTATTTAGTATTCAATTAATAAATATATATTTTTACAATTAAAAATGTCTTTTTCTATCTGGATTGAACCTCGGATGATAACATATGATTTAATCATAAGTACTTTAAACTTGAAACTTAATTAATTGATTGATTAATTAATTAATTAAATTAGTATTATATTTACTATTACCTATGGAAAACAAGAAGATTCATTACATAGATCTTGATGTTATTGGCTAAAAATATTACCCCTTCCTTCCATTTCCTTGAATTAATTATCCAATTAAATGAGGATATTTTAAACCCTATGTCTACTTTTTTGTGAATTAATTGATTTTAATATATAGTTGTGAATTATCTATTTTTTAAAATAAAATATCTTGGACAAAAGATTTGTATTGTCAAGTAGTCATCATAACAGACACTGAAAGTAATGTATGATTAAAAATTTTATGGTCAAATATTAAAAAACTAATTATTGTATTTTATCAAAGTTGATTAATAAAAAATATTTTTGTTAGAATTAATATATTAGAAATAAAAGTTCCATCTGTTGCTATGACGGCTCTTTTGAAAATTCATTAAATCTCAAGTACAGTTTTCAGTACTAATATGAACTAATTAAGAAACCTTTTAAAGAATATATGAGCATATTTAATTTCCAAATGTTAATAAGCTACTTAATATTTTAAGGTAATGATTGAATAGTTTATCTCTCAAACCCAAAATTGAACAATATAAGCGATAGCTAATTTATCGTTAAATGATCCGTAACTAACAAAAAAAAATTATAATTCGTTGTTAAATAAGATAAATGGTGAACCTAGGCTAAATCGTTGTGATGGATTCGATACAACTTATCGTGTTTAGCTCGGATGTACTCTGTAGTTACATAAGACAAACGATGATTTTTAATGTTTAGCAACAAAAGGTGATCGTCATGAATTCAAACAACAATAATGTAAATATATGACATCCATCTAGGTCTTATTCAACCCCATAAGCTAGCTCATTAAGGAAGGATTGCTCAAGTCCATTTGAAGAGACTATTCATCTCATTAGCCATCGATGTGAGGCTTTTTCATTCTTTAATACTCCACCTCACGACCATGATTGGACATCTGAAACATGGGCAATTTAATTTGGGTGCCTGACATTGGGTGAAATAAGTCATGCTCTGATATGACACTTATGTCTAACTCAACCCCAAAAGTTAGTTCATGAGAGGAGGATTGTCCAAATCTATATATGCAGACCGCTAGTGATCTATTCTCCAATCAATATGGGACTTTAACCCACACTAACATCCCCCCTTCACGCTCAGGTCCAACTGTAGCGTGGATCAAAAAGGGATGGACCTAGCTTTTATGTATAGGTTTTGAACCTAAATCACACCTCAAAGTGGTATGTATGTCATGATATTAGAGTCAGATCCATTCACCTTTGGGCTTCAAATCCACGCACCAGTTCATTCTGGACGTAAAAGTGTTGTTAGAGTCTCACATTGGTTGGAGAATGAACTAGTGACCTGCTTATATGAACTTGGACAATCCTCTTCCGTGAACTAGCTTTGGGGGTTGAGTTAAACTCAAAATTCATTTTTTTTTTACAAATAACTTACCCAGTGTAATTCTATAGATGAAATCTTGGAATAATAGAGTGTACACAAACTTTATTCCTACCTCATAAAAATAAAGTGATTATTTCCGATAGACTTTCAAGTCAAATAAACTATTAGAGAACAATTGATAAAAGAAAATACGAAAATAAAAGGCTACAAATTGTAAATGCTTTGCTAGGAACCGTAGTGTATGCCATGAGCAAAAAGATATATGCCTTGGTTAAGAAACCTAAAATTCAGGAGCTTTAGGGAATTGCTTTAACCAAAGCCAAGTAATGAACTCCATTAAATATTATTATATTCATCAAAGAAAAAGGTCCTACAAACAAAAATAATAATTAAAAAAATACAATCTTGTTTTATATCATAGTTTTACATGGTGTGTGGAATCTTAAAAGTGTCTAAAAAGACAATTTAATAGAAATATATTTACTTAAGACAATGAAAATGAGCTGCACATGGTGTTGATTAGGACCACATTGTCGTTTTATTATGACAATAAAAGATTTAGTTAATCATGTCACTTATCTTTTCTTTCTTTTGTTTTCTCCCTATGAAAAAAAAAATGTTTTAACATATAAAACATATTTGTACAACCAAGTCATTTATATATAATCACCTTTTAATACATGTAAGTTTTATCTTATTGATAATAATGGCGCCATATTAGTAATATAAAGTGATGTTCCTAGGCAAATATCAATATCATTTGATTCAAGAGAAATTCTTTCAACGATAGTAAAGGCTAGGGTGAGTTAGTTTCAAAAACTCTCGTGCACAATTCGAATTTCAAGCTATAACTCACTTACATGAAGTCAAAATCATTAGTTTTAGTAATATGTAGAATGAACGAGAGAACAATCTAAAGATTTTATAAGAAAATTTTCAGTCATATTTAAACGGTTTGACTCTCGAAAAATGAAATGTGTCACATAAATTGGGACAAAGGGAGTATATAGTACATATCTTTATATTATTAGGGGTTGTTTGGTTGGGAACAAATTATCCTGGGATTAGCTATCCTGGGATAACTTATTCCACCATGTACATGGGATAATTTATCCCATCACTATGGTATAAATGGTGGGTAAGTTATCCCAAACATGACAACCAAACTAGACACAAAAATTTTATGTATAATTTACATAAATCTCATATATAGTGTTAAGAGCTAATTACATTATTTCCCTACTCTTTTTCAAATTATAAAAATTCCTTAAAATTTATGGATTTTGGATACATCACTGAACTTTCGGATACATCAGCAGACATTCCATCCGGATACATAGGTGAGGGATGTATCCGAGAAGGGAGGGATGTATCAGAGAGAGATAGAACATCCGAATACATCACTGGACTTCCGGATACATAGGTGAGGGATGTATCAGAGAGGGGATGGATGTATCATAGAGGGGATGGATGTATCCGAGAGGGGAGGGATGTATCCGAGAGGGGCATAGGGATGTATCGGCGAGAGGAGAGTGATGTATCCGAGAGGAGATTTTTGATATTTTTTTAAATGGTAGGAAATTTTAGAAATTATAATAAAATAAGATGTGTATTTACTTAATTTCTTCAAATTTTATCCCAACACTATTTTCTTATCCCATGACTATTTATTTTTATCCCTCACACCATGACGACCCCTTAGTATATTATCTTTGATGCATTCTTTCTTAGTCTATTTTCTTTGTTAACTCACTAAATACTACTACTTCCCTCTGTTCATATTTATTTATCCATATTTGACTTGACATACCCTTTAAGAAATGACAAATAAAATGATAAGTTTGCTACATCACCCTAATTATATTAATCCCTCTAAAATTTCCTTTTAGAGCCAATTCTACTTTAATTTACGAGATAATCATTATAGATCAAGTGAAATAAGGCCCACAATAATTTGTTTTGGGCCGGGACAGCGCAAAGTTCAAATAAGCCCATTCCAATTTACTAACGGGTAAAATTTAATAAATAACCACTTCCAATCCTTGTAATTGAAAAAAATAGCCATTTTATGAAATTTCGACTTCGACAATTGAAAGATACCATTACATAATTTCACTTGTAAAACTTGAAACTCTATAACATTGATTATTTTGTTTTTAAGGATGTACAATATTTTGTTTGAATACTCCCTCCGAAATAACTTGTGATCTAAAACAAATCTGAAAAAATTCTACCGCTATAAATTATTTCATCAAAAATAAAGTAAAATATTTAAAATTAAACTATTATTAAATACTTAAAAGGAAGAGTGTTACATAAATTGGGAGGAAAGAAATACTATTGAGTAAATTTATAAAATTATTGAACTTAAATTAGTTTTTTTTAAAAGGGACAAGGTGCAAACGTGCTCACGTGCAATGCACGTGGCACACATTTCAATGAAGATCATGTGGTTAAGTTATCATAAAGGCCTCAACTTTTTAATTTTGTACTTTCACATACTTTAGCTTTAATTTTTATCCTTTTTCACCTCCTTTCACGTGAAAACTTTTGCACTAATAACAACAATAATACATGTTCTTTCTCATACATGTGGAGCATACACGATCATTATCCTTTTTAATTAAAAAAAATGTGAATTTGAAGTTGGAGAAAAAATATTAGAAGTTGAACCTCACCCCGACTCCCAACTCGAGATTCGACATTTAAATTAGGACTCGCCCCTGCCCCGCCCCCAACACCTAAACATGTGCATGACCCAAATGATCGATCCAAAATCCGACCGACACCTTATTCGGGATCTAGTGGCTGACCCCGACATTCGAATTGGACTCGACCCTGACACCCGATCCAGACATCCAATTCAAGGCTCAATCCCTACCCGTGATCTGACACCCGAATCGAGACCTTGCTTCTGAACTGAGATCCAATTCCGACACCTAATGCGAGATCCGAGTTTCGAACCGAGATCTGACCTCAACTTTCGACCTAGGACTCGAATTTTGAACCAGGACAAAACACCAACACCCGACTCATTTCTCCTACTTCCACCAAGAAAATCATTTCCTAGTTTATAAAAAACTAATTTTTCTAGAATAATAATTTTTTCATTAATATTTTGACCATCCAAATATATTTGGTACGAGGATAAATATTATTAGGAGAACTGGTAAGCAAGCAAAAGAAGACTATTCTACTCAACTTTTGACATTAGCAAATTAAAATTAAATAAAACAAAGAATATTAATCCCATAATTTTAGGATCAAAAGAGTAAAAAAAACACCATTAAATTAGCAAAAAGAGTGAAAATGTTTATCAAATACAACCTATCTATCTTTATAAAAGATTACATACATACTACTCTTTCCAAACTTCACTGCAAATATAATTACATATAATATATGGCAATTACTAAAGTCAAAAGTTGAGTGACTTTCTCATTATAAGGTCAAAATGTACAAGAGGTACAATTTTAACTTATATATTTGCTAGCCTAATGTATACAACTAACTTAAGCCATGCACCTCTTTTTATTCTTATATGTTACATAGTTTTTATACAGTATTGTAACCTCTCTCCCAAAGTACAATTCAGAAAAATCCTACACACTAATTATTTGTTCTCACTATATTGTAGGCACTTTACAAGTTACTTGAATTCTTGCCTTCTTGTTTAAGTCGTTGGATTCTCTGATGTAGCCTTCTCCGATGATCGTGGATTTTCCAGAGTCCATGTCCGAGAATTACAGCAGAGTATATCCCATGTGTGATTATAGGTGCAAGAATGTTGTTTGTCTGTTGCATCCACAAGAACAAATAAGCTATAGTTACCCGAATTTCATGTATCAACATAGGCGAATTCAACATCTAAACTTGATGATTCAACCTTAAAGATTTTTAGTGCTAAGCTCATCGTAACTTTTAAACTATTGAGTTAAGAAGTTGATATTTGTTGAAACCTTAGTGGGTTTTTCACATGTGTCTACCCCTCCCGAATTCCATGTAGACAGTACCTTCCAGGTATCAGCAGAGAATCCATCATTTAAACTTGATGGGTTCAATCTTTAAAGTTTTTAGCCTGGAACTATTCAATAGTTATGAAACTATGAGTTCAAAAGTTGACACCGGTTGAAACATCGTGGTTTTTTCACGAATGTGTCTAACCTCCTAAATTTCATGTAGACACTACCTTTAACTTTCAACAGAGGCGAATCCAATATTTAAACTTGATAGATTCAATATTTTAAGATTTTTAGCACTGAACCCATCGTAATATGAAACAATGAGTTCAGAAGTTAGCATTCATTGAAATTTTGGTGTTTTTTCACATATAGTTGAACCCATAAAAACTGTTTCGTTCGCCTCTGAGTATCAGACTAGCTAGTACAAATAAACACAAACAGAAATTCATGTTACCTGGATCCATTCAAACCCAAGGTAAAGGGCTAGTATTGCTTCCAGTAAAGGAGAGTAAATCTTCTTCATTTGTCGTCTCTCATACCAAGCTGCAAAGACATTCAGGTAGGCGGAAAAAAAAATTAACATATCACGCTATAATATGATGTTTCCAGTACTAACTATTCAAGATTATTTTCGTTAAACGCCACAAACTCGTAATAATTAACTCTGCCTCATAAGCTAATAAAAACCAATTTTCCTTTGATCCGTTCTCTCCTTGGTCTCGTTTGGTGACATCCATACACAGAGAGGGGAATTCAAGATTATTTTCGTTAAACGCCACAAACTCGTAATAATTAACTCTGCCTCATAAGCTAATAAAAACCAATTTTCCTTTGATCCGTTCTCTCCTTGGTCTCGTTTGGTGACATCCATACACAGAGAGGGGACTTAATATATGTTAACACCTAGGGTGTGTATAAGGAAAATGTTTTCCACTAGAAATATTCTCTGCTGAAATCATTACTCTTAATTCTCCCGTGCTCTAGCAATTGCGCTCCCTAGATTCCTACTTATTTTCTAGTGTTAGGTAAAGTAGGCAGAAACTAGTCTCAAAAATGTATATATATAATCTAGGCAATACTATGAGGGGTGGGTTTGGGATGAGGTGTACTACAAGATGGGGAGGAGTAGAATATCACTTATGGAACTTGTTTTCCCTACTCGGTGGGAAGTCACTTTCCTCATACTTAAAGAACTTATTTTCCTACAAAAAATGTTTTCCAAAACTTATACCAACCAAGCACGGGAAAATTTTCTAGAAAATGGTTTCCTCCAATATCAAATACCCTCCAAGAATGAGAAGTAGGTCCTTTATTTATGGCGGGGAGGGTTCTACCCTCAGACTTAGTGGTATCATGTATTTATAATAATTTAGATAGCTATTCTTCTACTGAAAGGCTTGAGAAGCATGTATTTTGTCACACTCCTTCCCCCCCCAAAGGAGAGATGGGCAATATGCAGCAGACTGACGACTAGGAGGAGCATAACTATGATAGAAAGCTTCTTGCTTGCTGACAAACCCTTTGCCTTTCTTTTGATTCAAAGTAAGTCGTGACTGTTCTATTTTTGTCGGTCGGCTGTGGATACAGATTAGGCTGAGGAATATACTTCATCTCTTTTATTCCTAGGGCTAGTAGATATCGGATGTACAAATCACTTTATATCTCATTAGCTTTAGTTGGATTGACCCCGAACCCCCAGATTCATAGCATTAGGTTTAAATGTCACGAGTGAGAGCTGTCTTAACTTTGCCATGAGCAGAGAAAAGAGGCCAAACCTGCAAAGAGTTTTTTCAGATCTTCACGACCTGAACGCGACTTCAGCACTGGTGCAACAACATAGGTAGGATCTGAAAATGAAAGCAACAAATAGCCAAGTGATTAAGCATGCAATAGCAGAGGACAACGAAGGATCACAAACTGCAGCTTATGAAACAGACCTTTTGGAGAAGCAGCCATATAATACAAAGAACCGGTGAGAGCTGCTGTCATTACAGCTGCAAATGCTTGAGCAAATGGTACATAAGGTGGCAAAACACCAGTCTACAATTTAAGGAAACAGAACGTGTCAAGACATCCGAAAAATTTGGATATTTGTAACTTGGGAGTCTGAGTATGTTGCTCGGACTCTTCAAAGACGTGGATGAATGTATGTCAGATCCTCCAAAAGTAGGGCATTTTGGAGGATCCGTCACAGGTGTTACAGCATTTTTGGAGAGTCTGAGCGACAGCTAGAAAAGGATGCTAGAAATTGAATCCTTACCAATGATGCCATCCCTCGAGCATCAGTCACCAAATCGGTGCTCCTTAAGAAAATGTCAGCCAAAGCTCCCTGTGATAGCAAACATAGTCAGAGAAAGCAGCAGAACAAATTATTCTCCCCCTCTAGAGGTTCAGGTACAAGACTCAAAACATCTAAGTTTCATGTAATTAGGATAGTGATTCCCTTAAGTTTCTTTGAAATAAAATTAACAGATTCAAAAACTAAACAAAAGTACACTAATATCACAGTTTTTAAGAGATTTAGAAACAGTTCGAGGAAATTAGAGCCAGAACTGTTCGATTAGTGTCACATAAAAATGGGATGAAGGTGTATAATCTGTGAGAAAGACAACTCTTTTGATGCATTTTCTCAAGCTAAAAAGTTGTTGTGTTCATAATAGGAGCTGAAAAAGTACATAAACTATGCTTTCACATAATGAGAAATGCAGGGCTTGCACTATCAACAGAGGAACAGTTAAATGGAAGGCTGCAAATAAACAAGCCAATTCAACCTTCTGCATGCAATAAAATAGATAATTTACACTAACCTGAACAGCTGCGCGGTAGAAAAGCTCCTCTCCGACAGAGCTTGCAGCAACAATCAGAATGAACTACAACATCGCAGTACAATCCATTAACCTTTTTTCTTTTTTATTACAACATAGCTATTGCTGCTGAAATTAATAGATGTTTTACCTGCCAAGGTGACATTCCGTAAAAGAAATTCCGTAGCTCTTCATCCTCAACATCCCTGATTGCTCGCGCATGAGGAGATAGCTTCACAACTTCATCCTATAAACACACGTGATTTGTTATAAAACATCGACTATATAAGCAAGAACTTCAGATGGACAAAGCTTGAATGGCTACAATATATAACGCCAACATTTTGGCATTTTCACACGAAGAGTTAGTGAAGGCATGTGAAGATAGAAGAAATTAAGTCAAGGTAAAGATGCTGAAAATGCTGTTAGATACTCTAAAGAAAATGGATCTTAAACTTAACTTAACATCAAAAGTTAGCTTATTAAATGAGGATTGTCCAAAACTATATAAGGAGACAACAAACGATTCCCTCAACCATTGTGGGACACTTAACACCTCTAGCACGCCCAACATTAGACATCTGGTCATGGACAATGTAACACAAGGGTCTAATATTGGGTAAACCAAAAACAAGGAGGTCTTGCGCTTATAAAACGTGAAAAAGGGACCTTTAAACTAACTCAACACCGAGAATTAGCTTATAAGGTAAGGTTACTGTGACAGAAAGAAAAATGGGAAAAGTTGAACATACATCTAGTATAAATAGAAGAGCCATAATGGGTGGAGCTGCATATCCTAGTCCTTCAACAATGGCATCTAATGATGGACTGAACCCTCCTGTGCAGTCGATTCCAGATATTGAGCATATGAACTTTCCGGCTAAAGCCATTGCTACATAGATGCCTGAGTTCATAAACAAACTGAACATCAGAGAATGATTGCAGGACTTCATTTTTCATCTGTAAAGCTATCCAAAAAATTTAATAGGATGGGACTCATAGAAGGCTGGAAGAAATATATGCAACAAATATATGTAACAAACACATAAATACATTGGAATAAAAAGAAATGACTGTTTAACTTTTTTGGTTTAACTATTTAGCATTCAAAGCTCACTAGTACACTAATCCGAATTCATGTATGTTAAGCCCATTCAAGGTCTAAAGACACTCTTTACTGAAAAGTTCTCTGTTTTACGGGAGCAAATTTGAGATCTTAGTTAAACATGAAGGGATCTCATCAGTGGTGGGGCCATAATTTTCACATAAAATCAGTATCACTTATTTTCCTTGAAAAATTTACATGAAAACATTTTCCTTCATACACACCAGACAATATTTTAATCTAAACAAAGTTCATTTCCAAAATTTCTCCTAAAAAGAGACATCCAGACATATTTTGTTTTAAACTTTCTAAAATTTTGAGCATACACTACAATATTGAATGTGGATAAGTTTTTACCCCTTTTATTATTATTATCTTCTTACTTTGTTACCTCATTTCCTAGTCAAAAAACTGAGATCTCTTTCCCACTCAGAGATCTTGCTACATAGCTTCATATCTAATCAGCTGATATACTGATGCAGGAAAATTCTGCTCCTCTAACGACAGACTCCTAACCAGAGGAAATAGTGGTACAAAGTTTTCTTAAAAAAGAAAATTTTTAAGATTTATGATTAAATTAAATTATTACTCATATTTATGAGATTATACATTCTCCTACTAAGGGTAACATGAAAATCTTAAAATTAATATTTTTTCTGAATTTAAAAGAATATTATTCTTTTATAAACAAAATTTAAAAATATATATATATCAAAGGTACCACTTACCATGTGAATATGTGACTAGAAACATGATTTTTAAGGAACTACAAAGTGTTTATATAAGTTAGAGAGAAGAAAATCTAAGCCCTTCCACTATTAGAAGCACTTTAATGACATATACAGAAAGCAAAAAATATATATGCCAGAAAAATCCTTTCCCTTTACTTGAAATTTCTCTATCACTATAAATTCACTTTCTTTGAATAACTTTACTCATCAAAACTTAAATAGTTTGAACTATATGTATATATAAATCCTAAAATAATTTTGCACTCTATTTCTGATGTGTGGTCCCTATCATATTATTGATTCTTTTCATTCTCAAAGCCTATGTTGCTTGCACTATTTGAAAATATCTTTAGGTGCATGTCAAATCTTCTAAAAATGCATTAATTTTTAGAGAGTTCAAGCAACCGTGCTTTGAGAATGAAAAGAATCAATAATATGATAGGGAACACACATCATAAATAGATTGCAAAATTATTTTAAAGCTCAAACTTGAGCCCAATTCTAACATCTCTAATTAAGAGTGAAGAGAGTTCATTCATCCCACTATCCTCTTTCAAGGTATTATATATCTATAGTAGTAAAAATTATGGATTCTGAATTTTAAGATAGGACAATTTACTATATTCGTGCTTTATACTTTATTAACTGATTTTTTTTAACCAAAAATGCAGAAATTGTGTAAAACGAACTCACCAATTCCATAACTGAGTCTGACAACAGCACCGATTTTCTCCCAAACGGGTAATTGCGCATCACTGAAGCTCTGATTGAATGTAGTCACCTCCATAGTAGACCCCGTGTATCCTACTCCTCCATTTTCGCTCTCCCGAATTTCAACTGATGACGCCTCGCCGGTACTTGACTTCTCCGCCATAGCTTTAATTCTCACCACCGAAAACTTCTCATTATAATTCCTCTTATCTCGATTATTCCTAATCGGAAAATTGCATAAGCTCACTGTACATCCTAAAAAAGACGTCGCCGATGGAGTATTCTTACATCGAGCTATCAACGGAAATTCCATATCTACAAAATCTCCGGTCTAAACTGATAAGCGAATCGGAAAATGAGCAAACAGCGTCGTTTCAGCTGCTTCTTCGGGCGTCGTTTCAGCTGCTTCTTCGGGCGTCGTTTCGCTGCGAGAAAGTTGCTTCAGCTGCTTCTCCTGCGTCGTTTTACCGCGATAAACTTGTTTCAGTTGATTCTCCGGCGTCGTTTCACGTCGAGAAAGTTGTTTCAGCTACTTCTCCGGCGTCGTTTCGCGGCGAGAAAGTATTTTCAGCTGATTCTCCGGCGTCGGTTCACGGCGACAAAGTTGCTTCAGTTTCTCCTTCTTCTTCTTCGGCGTCGTTGTGCATATTGTAATGAAAATAGTTTTTCGGAACTGCGTAAGAAAATTGAATTAAATAACAGCCGTTGATTTTGATATTTTGAAGTCAATGTTGTTTTCTGATTTGAGGTGATAGTGTGATGAACGGTCTAGATTTGAGGGAGGTTGTAAGGTGGGGTCCAATGATATGTTGTGACTGTACTTTAAGAGGGATATCTAGGTGTCCAATGGAAATGTGCCACGTGGAGATAATATGATATATTCTATGGACAAATTGGATAGTTGGAGATTTTGGGAGGATAAAATATACTACCATAGATGGAGAAAATTAGGAAAATGATTCCAATCAATTTTTAGGATCCTCTTTTCTATGTATAAGGAATCGTTTTGATAGAATGCATTAGAAAAAATAATTATTGTAATCGATTATTACATTCTTGTTTGATTATTTTTTTTAAGGTTAGTATTTTTATTAGCTTAACTAATTTGGATACATATCATATTTAACTTATTAAAGAAAAAAAATATTTTTTTTAAAAGAATTTTTCAATTCTCAAAGTTTAAAATTGTCTTTATTTTTATGTTACTCATTGTAGTGGTTATAACATTTTAGGCATTTTTTGGAGGGGGCAATTTTCTTGCATAACACTTTTGTTTTGAGCTTCGATGGGATTCAATGAACTTTACTTAGATGTGGTTAAAAATTGTCTCTTTATTTCCATTTTGTTCAAACTCTTTTCAATAATAATTGATTGTCTGGAAAGTTAAAGTTATTTTCCTTTTCTCTTTCACAATTATTTTTCATTTTAACTTTATAAGACTATTCATTGTAGAGAATGTGATTAATAATTTTATTTTAATTTTACACATGCATGTTATTGTTTAAGTTAAATTTATATACATGATTTAAGAATATTTTGACTTCGCTCGTTGAACAATTGTCTTTAAGAAACTTCTCGATCTTGTTTGTATATTACCAAAACAATCATAGTCACAATTTAACCATCAATTTTTATTGGTATTTTAACTATTCAAGAAATGATGAACTAGTACATGTGTTTCATTAATCTATGAAAAAAGTCTCAATTATTGCCATTTGATATTTAAAAGTTCAAATAATTGAAACATGACATCGAAGTATAATTATTGTCAAATTGATGTATAGTAGTTGCCAACTTTTCTTTGTCTTGCCCTTTTTGGCTTTTTTTTTAAAAGTAAGTATGATATATATTAAAACTTAAAGCTGCAAATGTTGGGATGGTTCCGATATCGAGTTGTTGGCCGATAGATGGCCCTCATTGTCAATATCACGATTAATTAATATCTATAATCAAATATATGCAATAAAATAATTTTAAATTTTATCACGAAATAGTTATTCTTTATCCCATCAATCAGTAAATGATAACTCCTTAGAGTAAAATTTAAAGGTTTGCAATTAAAAGTTACATATATAAATATTGTACAATAATTTTTTAAAATAAAAATAATAATAATTATTATTAATTTAAAATTACAATAACAAATTTATAAATTTTATATCTTCGATATGTCATTGGGCTCTAATCTAAGTAGGTATATCTAGATTATAAGAAAAGTGAAAATTGGATATATAAAAATTGACATTGGTTGGTGAGAATTGTGGGGAATCTTGGTAGTTCATTTGGTTGCTTGATTGCTTTTTATTGGTGAGAGTTTGATTCTTCACCTTGTAATCTCTCCCCCATTTTTTCCTTCCTCTATTGCCGATCTTTTTTAATTTTTTTTTAATAACATTGACACTGTTTACAAAAAATTCTATTTACGCCACTAGTGTGTTGAGCTTGTTCACATGGATAGTAATCCTAGATGAAAAATGGGATTAAGGAATATAGTAAACGCCACCAACGTAAAACTATTAATTTATAATAAATTCTCACGATTGATCAAATAATAAAAATATTACAATATCATATATATATAAATAAAAGTTAAAACCCTAAAATAATTGGTCTAGATGTGTATAGAATTGTTCAATATAGAGGAGAGATTTATGGAAAAATCTTAACAGTTTTGGAAAGAGTCTTAACATAAATTCAGATTTGTTTTACATCTTAACAACCCCAATAAATAAGTGCACAACTAAACAAGAAAAGATAATAAGAAAACCAAAAATCATTTCTCCTCTCAAGTATGGATCCCTTAGATTCTCTTGTTGTAAGTTCATTTCTTGAAACTTATCATCTTTAATTTTGTATCATTATATTATGTATCTGTCTTTTGGAATCTCGATTAAGTGTTTATACTCGTTGAGATGTATATACATGCTTGTGGTCTTCTTTTATATTTTATCGATAATTTAGATAGATCAAATTTTGTCATCACAATCCGACTTTAACAACCTATGGGATCCACTCTACAAATACCATCAATCTCAATTTTCGAGATATCACATCAGCCCTATCACCACCAGTTCTAGGTTACCAGGTGACACTAGGTCCCGAAACTTGATTTATCTTATGTTTGTCAATTGAAGTTTACTTTCAAGCACATCATATATCACTTAATCTTCTTCAGACTTTTAATCTCCCGACTCGTCACATAAGGCCCATCAATCTCCTTATCATGTTTTTTTTTGCATGACTCGGGTTTAAGCCAGAGACATCTTATTTAAGAGTTAAAAAGATTATATCCATCCCATTATAATTTTTGATGATGTATAGTTATATATTTTTTATAATTTTTTTATTATTTGATTTATTTATTTTTTGTTAAAAGGTGAAACGTATTGAAGGAAAAGAGAAGTTGAAAAAGAAAATAATTAAAAGTCAGAAATCAATATCAATATGCTGCAAAGGAGAAGGGAAATTTGTTCCAATGAAAGTGGAAATTCAAGAAGCTTCATCCAAAAATTCACTATTGGAAAGAATTAATTCTCTTGAGACTCGACTTTTTCAGGTAAAATATATTTATCCAATTTATTTATTTGAAATTAAATTTATATATACTGATAGTATAAATAAATTTTAACGTTGCTAGATCATCTAAACATTAGTTATAGACAATCACGTTTTATTAAAATAATACATTGATATTTATTGTTTATTCTTAACACTCCCGATGCAAGTTTTGAGATTAATTTCATGAATGATCATTTAATTTTTATTTTATTTCACTAAGGTCGTTAAGTTAATTTTATAATTAAAAAAATCATTCTGGCTTTCTCCTGTCTCCTCATGGATCCAACTATTAGGTTCGTGGTTTTGTGGTCCGTGCCTAAAGCAACTCTTTAACTTTTTCTAGTATCACAAAACTTCACTAAGTAATTATTTTACTTTGTCTAAGTATCGCATAAAAATAGTATTATGCATGTCCACCATTACCATGTTTTTTTTTTTTTTCTCCTAACCCTTAATCAACCTCCTCAAGTTTGAACTATGAGATAAATATAAATTAGTTAGAGTTATCGATTAATTTCATGTACCAAATAATAAATTAAACAAACAAAACAAGAAGCTCAAATCTTAATAGTATTATATAAGTTGTTGTGATAATTAATCATATTCATTAATGCAGCTGTGCCTGGAAATTGAAACTGCAAGAACCACATGCAGCTCTTCATCAAATATACAGACTCCATTTGTAGAAAAATCAAAAAATAATGATACCAAGAGACAAGCAGCTTCATCTTATCCAATTTTTGATTTTTCACAGGTAATTTTATACATTTAAATCTACATTTTGTGCATCGATAGCTTATAAATTTTTCACATATCAAGTCTGATATGATAACATAAAAATAGAATATTATAACTGATGAAATATATTACAATATTATTAATATATATAATTTTAATTATTTTAATTTTGCTATGTGGCAATGCTTCGTTTGACCTTACAATTATACAAATAACATCGAAAATACTTATTAATTTTTGATTAATTTTTTATTACATAATCTTTTTTAACTTAATGTAAAAATAATCTACATATTTAGTCTTCTAGGTTACTAATTAATCTCATTTTTAAAATGGACGATTACTCATGAAAGATATGATATTGTTATTATTTTTAACTATCGGTATATAAAAATTAACTTCAGAAATATAAAGTTACAAAATCACCTACTATGATATGAATTTAGTCACATCAAGTGATTGTCAATTTTTTTTTCTTGTAGAAACAATCTCATAATTTTGCACAAGATTTGGAGCAATCAACTTGCATGAAGAAGAAGAAGAAGCCATTGTATTTTGGGAGAAGCAAAAGTACTAAAGATATTGAAAATATTACAAGTAAAAATGGGAAGAAAAAAAGTTTAAAAGCAAGTTGGCCACATCTCAGGATCTTAGGTTGCTAATAATAACTATTAAAATTATATTCCAATTTTAACCTTGATTTTGTTGATGGATTTTGGGAAAAGAGTTATGGAGAAAGACATATGCATGTATTATGTGTGTTGGTAATTTATTGCGAGATTAGTAATTCCAAAATTGTTATCCAATATTAAGTACGTTATTATTGATCCAATTGTGGTATAGATAATTCGAAGCTTGTTAATCCTAAAATCATTCAAATGTCGAATAAAATAATCTCATATTTTATTTCGTTATTATTATTATCCTTTATACTTTTTTTATGCCCCTATGTCTTTTTATTTCTCATGTTAGCTACATCTTGGAAAGGAATGTTTTTAATATTTATTATTTTATTCTTAATAATATTGTTTTTATAAAAATGTCATAATATTTTAAAAGCATATGTTCAATGGTCTTTTTTATATGTTATACACACACTTAGTTTAAGATAACTATAAACTTCAATAAATTTCTTTAAGGTCTCGATATGAGCTATTATGTTATAGATTAACTGAAATATGTATAATATATTTCGATCATCACCAAAGGATGTAATAAAATACTTGAATTTTTTTTGTCCTTAAGTAAATGAAAGGTCTCGATATGAGCCTTTTGAATTAAAAATATTTTTATTGGGAGCACTCTGAAATGGACCTACTCGATGTAAATCTAAATTAATTCCACTAAGTTCAAATATCAAATGATCAATAAAACCACAATTACTACGTAGTTTAATTTGGCCCAACAACCCATCTCTTTCTTAGAGTATCAATATTCTTTTTTCATCAAGATTAAATAAATCAAAGTTGGTATTTGGTACACCTGCGCGGATTAAAGGTGACAGTTACATCAATATATTGGAATAAGTGAAGGATCACTAAAAAATTATGGTGGGGTAGTACATATGCTTTCGATTAGAATTCTCAATTTTAAGCCTTTAAAATGAAATTATCTTTGATATGAAGTATATTATAACTAAAGTGAGATTTTTTGGAGACATAAATACAATAAAACGGAATTTTTTTTTTTAAAACAAAAGAGTATTTGATGAGCATATTTATATAAGAGAATGTGAAAAAGATGTGAATGAGCACCAAATGTTTTTTGTGGTGCGTTATTAAGTAGCATTCCATTTATAGCTAAATTTTTTGATTTTGAGCATTCGACATGTAATTTGTATTTGTGATATAGTTGCTCTTTTGGTTGCCGCTTCATGCTTTGAATCAAATCTTGTTTATGTTGTGATGTGGTTTTTTTTTTTTGGTCTTGTTTATAGAATTCTTTCTTTTGGTTCAATTTTCATCTATCTGCCCCATAAATTGGGGAAAAAGTGAGAAAAAGGAATCTTTTGAATTTTTTTTTACTGAAAGTTGCAAACTTTCACTTACATTGGTTATGAGTTGAGTTTCTTTAGTTATTGGGTCTTGATTAAGAATGGAACTTAGGAACAATGAGAGGTAATTGTATGTTAGATTAGTTTATACTTTATGTTTTACAACTTGTACCTTGTATTTGTGATATACTTGCTCTTTTGGTTGCTTCTTCATGATTTAACTCAATTTTATTTATGTCGTGATGTGATTTTTGCCCTTTTCATAGTTTTTTTTTTGAAGTATCATTGTCTTGTTTGTTGAATTCTTTTCTTTCTATTCAATTTTCGTCAGGTCTACCTCGTAAATTGAAAAAAAAAGGTGAGAAAAAGAGGGCAAAGATGATTATTTTTAGTCTTTTTTCAACTGGATAGTTACAAACTTTGACTTACCTTAATTATGAACTGTTCTTTAGTTATTGGGTACAACAACAACATACCTAGTGTATCCCATGAAGTAGGGTTTGGAGAGGTTGAAGTATATGCAGACTTTATCCCTATCACAGAGGTAAATAGTTTTTTTCCGATGGACCCTCGGCTCAAGAAATATTTTGTTATTGGTGCTTGATTAAAAATGATTGAGGATTCTAATCAAGGGTCTTAATGAAACTTAAGAATAATGGGAGGTAGTGGTATGTTTGAGTAGTTTGTACTTCATGTTTTACAGCTTGTACCTTGTATTTGTGATATACTTTTGGTTGCTGCTTCATGATTTAACTAAATCTTGTTTATGCTGTGATGTGATTTTCCCCCTTCTTATAGAGTTAATTTTTTTTTAGAATCGTGCTTCCAATTCTTCTTTTCTCTTGAGACGAGAGTCTATCGGAAACAATCTCTCTACTCCATAAAGGTAGGGGTTAGGTCTGCGTTCATCTTTCCCTCTGCAAACCCCACTTGTGGTCTTGCACAGGGTATGTTGTTGCTGTTGTTATAGAGTTCACTATTTTCCAGAGTATCATTCTCTTGTTTATGTCCATTTTATTTACTTCTTTTCTTTAATTGAACTTGCCCCTATTCAGCCCATAATTAGAAAAAAAGTGAGAAAAAGGGCAAAAGTGCAATTTTTTTTCTTTTTTATTTCATCAGGAAGTTGCAAAAATACTTTAGTATTAGAATTAAGGTTCTTAATGGAACTTATCAATACAAAACAAGAGAACAATGGGAGGGAGTGGTGTGTAAGATTAGTTTGTACTTTATGTTTTACAGCTTGTACCTTGTATTTGTGATATATTTTTTCTTTTGGTTGTTGGTTCATGCTTTAAGCACTTCTACAAATTCCATTATTTGCTCACCAATTTAATTTCTTAGAATTACAATCATTAAGTCAATCTTGTTTATGCTGTGAAGTGATTTTTGCCCTTCATACAGAATTCGTTTTTTTCGAAGAATCATTCTCTTGTTTATGTCCATTTTATTTGTTTCCTTTGTTTAATTGAACTTGCCCCTATTTAGCCTTATAAATTGAAGATGCAAATAATTTCATGTAGAATAATAGTTGCTTGTGGGACCAAATTCTCGTGTGAACTCATGGAGCAACAACTAAATGGATAACGTATGCATGCATGTCTTTGCATTGACCTCTCATATGTTGTGAATTTTCTTTCTTCTTCTTTTGCTATCTGCATGAAGTAATTCAAGACTTATCAAAACTTTCTGAAGATCTAATTTTTAACTTTTCTGAAAAAAAAGTCTCAGGTGAATTTTTCGACATGGCTATCGTTAACGATGAGCGTGAGCTTGAGGAAGAAACAACACATGAAGAGTTTGATGAAGATGAGGAAGTGGAGGTCGAGGACGAAGATGATGATGATGAGGAGGAGAAAGAGGTCATACAGAGCTCTGGTAGTGATCCACAAGTTCACTTTGTAGATGATGATGATGATGAGGACGATGAGGATAATGAAGACGACGACGATGATGATGAAGATGATAAAGATGAGGAGGAAGGTGAAGAAGAGGGAGTATCTTGTTAGGCCAGTGGCACGTGCTGAGGATGAAAAAGATGCTAGTGATTTTGAACCAGAAGAAAATGGTGAGAAAGAGGAGGACGATGATGAAGAGAGTAGCGGGAAGGTGGAGGCCCCGCCAAAGAGGAAGATATCAGGCAAAGATGATGATGATGGCGGAGAGGATAAGGATGATGAGAGACCATCTAAATGATAGGGCTTAGCCCTATCTAGTATAGAGGTCAATCCCCTTCATGTATGATGATGGTTCTTCTAGTCTTTAGTTTTAATCACTGTTGGAATTGTGACACCATTTTAGTTTAGTTTAGTTTAAGAACTTTGGTTCAAGTTTTTTTTTATGTGTTGATGTTTTTAGTTGTTAAACTTTGTTTAGTCTGCTATTTTGGTGCAAGTATTTATAGATGGTGGACTTAGTTTAAACATTGTTCAATTTTGTTACCCAGAATCATTATTATAAAAAATTCAAGACTTATCTCTCCCTCCCTACTGTTTGAACAAACTTTTATTGGACAAGTTTTGTTATACAAGGAGCTGATGCTGAGTAGCATGTACATCAAAAGTAGCTAAACTATGACCACTTCCAACATTACAAATTGAGTTGGCAATACGTGGTTAAACACCTTCATCATCAACCGATAGCTTGAGGGTTTGAGTCATGCTGGAGGGGAAGTGTAAACACGTCCTCCCGGTGAAAAAAAAAGTTGACATTATGCGTAACTGCAATGTTATTGGTAAATACATGGAATTGTTGGTCACCACCGGTTGCATAAGTAGTGATGAAAGTTATGTTGTTGTCCGTCGTTGATGCACCAAAACGGGTCAGTTAATCAACTAGCATATTCTGATATTTTCGTGGCGTAGTGTACTGTTGAATTATATGGGATGAGAGAGGCTCGAATTCTCGAATATTACGAAGATCTCGGGTTCAAATCTTGAAATGAAATCGTCTTTAACAAAAAATATTTTTCCTTCAAAGTGAAAATTCCAAGTGTGAATCCAAACTAGTTAGACATCACGTAGGTACCAAACAACCAAATGAGAAACAAAATTAAAAAAAATAAAATGTAAATGTACTTTAAGAAAAATAAAAAATATAATGGTAGAAAACACTATATTTTTAAAATGTGAATGCCCAATGTGAGTCTAAATATTACCAGGCCTCAAGCAAGATCGAACATTGAGGTGAGGCTCAAGTTGGTACCAAACATAGAATGAGAAACCAAAAAACAAACAAACAATAGGGTACTGAACACCGAATGAAGCTCAAGAGGTACCGAACATTGAATGAGAGAAATAAAAAAAAATATGGGGTGAGAGAGGCTCGAACTCTCGACCTCAGGATTACTCAGAAGCTATGACAAGCGCTAGCCAACTGCGCCACCACCCCAGTTTATGACAAGCGCACCATTTTCTTAATTTAGTCATTACTCGTTTCACCTTCAAGAAGTCAAGAGAACAAGAATTTCTTGCCCAAAAACACCATTTTTCTTGCTCTGTCTTCTTACATGTCTAGGGTTTTCAGATCTTTTTTTTTTCATCACCAAACAAACCCTTTCAGGTACATTTTTTTGCCCTTTACATAGTTTTTTTTTTTGAAGTATCATTTTCTTGTTTATAGAATTCTTTCTTTGATTCAGAGTGAAAAAAAAGTGAGTAAAAGAGGCAAAAATGGAATCTTTTTAGTCTTTTTTTTCACTGGGAAGTTGCAAACTTTCACTTTCCTTAATTATGAGCTGAGTTTGTTTAGTTTGATTAAAGATGCTTTAGGATTCTAATAAAGGGTCTTAATGGAACTTAAGAACAATAGGAGGTAGTGGTATGTTAGAGTAGTTTGTACTTTATGGTTTACTGTTTGTACCTTGTATTCTTGATATACTGGCTCTTTTGGTAGAAAGGGAGTGTTGGAGCAATGGTAAAGTTGTATCCTGTGTGACCTTTAGGCCACGGGTTTGAGCTGCGGAAGCAACCAAATTGTCTACATTACACCTCCTTGGGGTGTGGCCCTTCTCGGATCTTGCTAATGCGGGATGCCCTTTGCTCTTTTGGTTGCTGCTTCATTGTTAAACTCAATCTTGTTTATGTTGTGATGTGATTTTTGCCCTTCTTATATAGTTTATTTTTTGCCGAAGTATCATTCTCTTGTTTGTTGCCTTACTTTAATTGAACTTGCCCCTATTCACTCAATAAATGGAAAAGAAGTGAGAAAAAATGGGCAAAATGCAATCTTTTTCTTCTTCTTTTTTTTTTTTTGGTTTCAATGGAAAGTTGCAATCTTTCACTCACCTTAGTTCTAACCTGAGTTTCTTTAGTTATTTAGGTCATAGACGCTATGCATGTAGAAAAAAGAGTTCTCTTTTTCACAAACCATGAAATTTGGGAGTATTGAGTCTTGATTAGAAATTCTTTAGGATTCTAATCAAGGGCTCTTTATGGAACTTTTCAAAACAAAACAAGATAACAATGGGAGGTAGTGGTATGCAAGATCAGTGTGTACTTTATGTTTTAGAGCTTGTGCCTTGTATTTCCTATTTTTGTGTGATATACTTGTTCTTTTGGGTTCCTGCTGCACGCATTAAGCACTTCTACAAATTCTATTATGTGGTCACCAATTTAATTTCTTAGAATTACAATTATTAACTCGATCTTGTTTATGTTGTGATACGATTTTTTTTCCCTATTCTCAAACTTTATTTGCAAACTCTGGCTATTGATTTGACATTTTGTGCAAGTTGAACAAGCTCTTTAAGATTTGTGCAGTTGGATAGTGCTTTTATGATGTAAAGCAAATTGAAACTCTTGTGATTATAACCTGAAAGAATTAATAACATATGTATATAATGCTTCTGATATGGTAACTCATCTTGATACAATATATTTCCAAAATTAGTGGACTACATGCTTATATAATAGTGTAACTATATAAGTTGTCTGCTCCTTTCACTCTGCTGTCAACTGTTTAATTGGAGAAAGTGGTGGTGCTATTTATGAAAGTATAAGCTAATCCCTCTGTTTCAATTTGTTTGTCTTAATTTCCTTTTTAGTCCGTTTCAAAAAGAATTTCTCTTTCCTTTTTGCCAACTCTTTAATTTCAACTTTCCACATGACATGTTTAAGACCATAATATTATAGGACATTTTGGTACATTCTACATATCTTTAGTTTAAGACCACATGGTTAAAGCACATTTTGGTACAATCCTCATATCTTTAGCTTAAGATAAGAAGATTCAAAAATCTTCTTTCATTTCTTAAACTCCGTGCAAGTCAAAACCAGACAACCAAATTGAAACGGAGGGAGTAGTGCAATTTAATTGATAGAAATTGTCCTAATTACTGAAATGAGGATAAAAAAATGAGTAGCTAGTTCTTGTAAAAGAAAAATGCCGTTTACAGTATATACAGATAATTCTTTCCACTCAACCCCAGCATTTGCAGAACTGAACAGGAACTAGTTAGAAGGTTTTGATGTTCTACCATTTTTTTTAATGAAGTCGTTGAAATTCAACTTCACATGATTTAGTGGTTTAGTTGACAACTAATTCGACATAGTGCCGAAGACTGATAATGTATCTTGCTTTGACAAAGAATGACACTTTAGCTGTAGTTACGTCCCATGATAATCAAATACTTTCATGTAGAATAATAGTTTCTCGTTGGACCAAATTCTCGTGTGAATTCACGGAGCAACAACTAAATGGATAACATATGCATGCATGCCTTTCGTGTTGCAATCTCATTTGTTGTGAATTTTCCTCTACTATTTTTTTTTTCTATCTGCATGTAGTTATTCAAGACTAACCTCCCCATACTGTTTGAAGAACTTTTATTGGAGAAGTTAGCATCAAGCTGCCAAGCAGCAAGTATCTGAATCTCTGTAAACCAGTTTAGGTCCTTGCCCGAGTTTCTTCTACTCTTTCTTTTTTCTCTTTCTAGGTAGTCAGTTGCATGCTTTTTCTTGCTGTTTTAATTGCACAGATGCTCTGTTGGGAAATTTGCTGCTGAAGATAAGTAGTTGCAGTCAATTGACTCCCCCCCCCGGATTTAGTAGACAACAGAATTTATTAATGACTGCCATGTTTGACTTGTGAGGTCATAGAATATCTTTGGTATCATATGGGTTGGTCTTTGTCAACTGCCCACTCAAGGAAAGAGTTATTATGCAATCTATAGAAGATTTGGAGAGATACTTGTCAAATCATCTGGACAAATAGGTTCAAATCATAGCAGAGACAAAACACTAGGTGATTTCTTTCCATCTGTTCTAGTCATGGTGGACAGAGTTACTTGGTACCTATTGCTGGTGGGAGGTGGCAGGTATTCCGTGGAATTAGTCGAGGTGAGCGCAAGCTGGCCTGGACACCGCGGTTATCAAAAGAGAAAATCATCTGGACAAATGCTTGAGCATCTTAAAAGAAACTGCAATCGATGTTACCAGTCAAAAAAAAAAAGAAGCAAACTGCAATTGTCAATTTTAGTAAAATTGGCTGTCAGGGTTAGCTATTTCTGTGAAATGGGAATCTGTGAAGCTTTTTCTTCTTTTTGTAACTGTATTTTTTCTGTTGGTGAATTTGGATTACCGAATCATTATCATTTGACTATTTTAGTAATTGAGCTTCCATGTCTAAGTCAATGTGTCAACATTTAATCACTATCGGTATTCTGTGCAGCCATATGAAGGCATACTGGCATGCAGGATAATTTTGGTTAGGATGTGATGATTGATTTTTTCTTTTTTGTACAGGACGTCTCTGAAGTCTTCCTGTCAAGCTGATATATGATAGTTCTCTGTAGATGCTGCTTGACAGTTGCAGAATTGCATACTACGTTAACATTGGCCTTAACCCCACTGCATTGCACATGAGATTATTGTTTTGTAGTATTTTGCCAATTGGGTTTTTTAAGGGGGAATAGTTCTCTTTAGCCATCATATCAGTATGTTTTGCAAGTTGAATGGCTTAATCTATATGGAGGTGCGTCTGCGGAATTGATAATTTTCAGTTGAATATACCTAAGTGTATTCCTCTGAGGGTATTTATTCAGGTTCCCTAGGAGATTCTGCCGTTTTATGCTAAATATCAGATAAGATTGCCAAATACAGGTTCCTCGTGCAGACCATGAACCCGAGACTTCTTTACTCTTTTCTGAGTAGGTAGATTTTCAGGGTTTCCGTTTCCACGGAGTTAAATTGATATCAAACTAAGCATTTTGTTTGATTCACTCTCTGAGTTAATGGTTAAGGCATCATATATCTGTACTGTTCCGTGAGGTTGTTCCTTGGAATAAGCAACTATCTTAGTGTGAAGAAGTTTGTCCATAAATGCTGGTTTTGAACCGATAATTGAACTTCAAGAATGGATGTTCCTGTGAAGAAACCTCAGGATAATGGGCAGAAAACCTTAATCAGTGATGACATTTTGGCTAAGAGGCTAAAAAACCGGGAGCGTCAACGCAGATATAGAGAAAGGAAACGTCTTAAAGCTGATACAATGAAGGTGTTGGGCACAAACCAACTAGTTTCATTGCCAGTGGAGGTGCCAGTGAATGTCGCTCCTCAGGATAGTACACTGCCAGTGAATGTCGCTCCTCTGGACTCTTCGGTTCCAGTAAAAGTTGCTCCGCTGGACTCTTCAGTACCAGTGAATGTTACTCCTCTCGACTCTCCAACGCCACTGAATGTTGCTCCCCAGGCCTATGTAATGCCAGTGGATGTTGCCTCTGGAGAATGTGTGATGCCAGTCCGCTGTTCTTCCCGAGAGTCTGTCACCCGTGTTTACTCCGGGCGAAATTGGAAAAGGGATGCCCGAAAGGCCCATGCTGCCAGGCAGAATGAAGTTAGTACTAATAGTACACCAGATTTAGCTTCAACTGGTGGAAGTCAAGCAACATTGTTACCCCACGTTGAACAGTCAGATGTCGCGTTGAGCAATGTAATTTCTTCACCTGTGACTGCATCGGAAAATAACGGAACACCCAAATCTATTCCCAGCAGGAGAAACTGGAAAGCAGAAGCTAGAAATAAGAAGAGGTGAAATTGTCGACAATAAGTTAAAGATCAAGTATGTCACAGAACATTATCAATTGTTAGCAGCCTTGTTGTAATATCATTTTGTACAACATTGGAAGGACAGATGAACTTCGGATGATATTGTAAGTGTTTTGCGTTCCTTCTTTCCCCCTTTAATTTTTCTTGTAATCCTTTTTAAGTAGTGTCAAAAATACTCTTCTACTATACGAAAAACATCTTAATTTTACACTACTATATTTTTAGGCCTGCCATTCATACCCTTGTTGTTAGCAAATTGTCTCGTGTTTGTCCTTGACCTTAAAATGGAGGTCCAACCTAAAGTGTATTGGAGGACAAATTTAAACCATAGTTATAAGTAGAGGAGTAAATCTGGACCTTTTTCACAATGTTTTTTGACACGTGGAATCCACTCAATCTATGCTGGAGCTCTGTTAAAGTCAAGGGCAAGTATGAGACGTTTAGGTAACGGTAAGGATATGAATGGCCCGATATTGTAACAGAGGGTAAATTTTTACCTTTTTCCATTTAATTTCTGTATGTTGGTGCTCTTCATGTTTGTTGTTTATTTTCATGCACTCACCAACTGATGCAATTGCAGATATCGGATGCCCGACTTACACGGCTCTTAATTTTTTGCTTCTGTTGAAACAAGTGAGAAGATCCTGACCATTGCTAGTGTCCAAGTTTTGTCAGGTATGAAATTTAGGTTTTAGAGTAACTTTAGGTACTCTTCTTCTGCTAAAACTTTAGTGTTTGGGACTTACTTTCTTCCAACGAAACGAATCTTCATATGTTTCACTAGACTCTGACCATGTGTTTCTGTACATATCTGTTGTATGTGGATTACTCCACTTATGGGATTACACTGGATATGTTATTGTTTCTTGTATCTGTTGTATGTGGATCAATCGTCCCTAGTCTGATTTGTCATTCAAGAAGAAACTATCTTTCATGATTTGTTGCATTCTTTGGTTATCTGTTCAAGTAACATTTCAGAGTTTGAATTTTGCATATGGTTCTGAGTTTGCTTAGGGGAAATATTTATTGATTATGATTGCACAAAGACTATTATAGCATATGATTAGGCTAGACCAGGCTTTATTCAGTGGCGGAGTCAGAAAATTCTTCAAGAAGATTAGACAAAAGATCTGTTTCTTTTAGGAGATTCAACAATCTATATATAAGTGCAACTCGGTCCACAAAGTATTCCATGCTCATGCAGGGTTCGGAGAAGGATCGCACCTCAAAGGGTGTGATGTAGACAGCCTACCCTAATGTAGACATTAGTGGTTGCTTCCATGGCTTGAACCTGTGACTTATCACGAGGAGACAACTTTACTGTTGCTTCAATAGTTTATATAGCCTATATATACAATTCAATTTTTCTCGCGAAGGGTATTCAATTGAATCTCCTTCGATTAACGCGACTTCATAGCTTTATTAGTCATCTATTTTAGCTACTTTTACAAATTTGTCCTTAGGTCTTGTTGCATCTTGGATATTAGTATAATTGTCTTCCCAATTCTTTAGATGAAACAATCAATCAACTACGTCTCAATCTTAATTTAGTCGATAGGCCAATTATTTGACTTTTTCCTTCATATCTATGATTGTTACTTCGTACCAACATAGATATCGGGTCACTCTGGCAATTAAGATTTAAATAAATGAGAAGAAATTCAATCTTCATTTCTTTTCAAGATTCTTTCATTTCATTACCTAGAATCTAACAAATATGCAAATAATATCTGCATTGATGTTTGTATATATATATATACAAACAATGAAATGCAGAACATATATAATTACAGATAAAGATAATTAAATAGTTTCATCAAGTAGATGCACATACATGATCATAATTACATATTAATCAACCCTTAATGACGCGTTAATCAACGCTTAATCACCTGCCTCAAATCCTCAAAACTCCAATCCCTTCTCATCCCAGGGCTCCTCGCCAATTTTGGCGAATCAGTCATGAACTCTATCGGACCAGTATTATGAACCCTACGAGAACCTTTTTTCGCGTTATTTTCTTGTCCCACTAGTGTTCGAGCCCTCGTTTTCTGAAATCTGGGTTTTTGTACCAAGTTCCCGGACCAGTTCCTCTCGATTCCGCCTGAAAAAAGGCGAAAATTCGACTTTTCATGAACATTATTGAATTTTTCCCTTAGTTCCTCATGTGAATCTGTTCTTTTTAGAACTTGGCAAGTCAAGCAATTGAGAGTCATTGTTGTATAAAAGAAGAAGAAGAAGAAGATAAAAAGTTTAGAAGGTAATAAAAAATGCATAGGATATGAAAATAAAATAATGATATTGATAATTGAATTTTTGAGGATGTTGAGGTTAAGGGTTGTTTTTTTTTAAAAAAAATTTCTCTCATTTTATTGGAGATGTTAAAGGTCTTGTGTTAATAATGTCCATTCTTTTTTTGTTCATACCCTAAAATAAAGGTGAATCGATCTTTAGGGTAATGGCTATTGTTATTCTTACTATTAATCGACAACTTCAAAATTCGGTGAATATTGAATCTGTCCCTTTTCTCATTTCCGTTTAAATATCAAGCTTTTATTTGGGATATGATTGAAACTCATGACGTGTGTTTATTAGAAATCACTATGACACTTGAGTGTTTGGAATATGATTGAAATCTATGACGTGCGCGTAATTCCAAAGCTTTGGGGCTTATAACTTATTAATCTTATTTTGTGTTTATCAGAAATCACTATGAAATTTGAGAAAATTTTAAAAGCTACTCCTTTTAATTAGGTCTGAGAAGGACAAAATGTACGCATACTAAGTCTCTTATGATGAGACCTAGGTTGTAAATTTTCACGTTTAAATAAAAAAAATTATTTTGATTTTTCACTCTGTGTTCAAAATTTATATTAGAAATTCTCATATTGGAGAGTTAAAATGCTTTTAAACAAATGTGATTCAAATTAGGATTCAAAGTCGAAACCTATAATTAAAGATGAATGAGTAGTTGTCGAAACAATATTTTATAAAAGCAAATCTCCACCAACACAAAAACAAAAAAATATCCACCTACCCTACCCTACACTGACTCTCCAACTCTATACATTTATACTGTGGGCTCATTCATGAACTAAATAGAATTGTATTTATATTTACTAAATACTTTATTTATACATTTGCTTATAGAAAAAGGGAGTTTAGTATCATTACTACAACAACATATTTAGGGTAATTTCATAAGTGGGACTTCGGAAGAGTTGTGTCTATACATCCTTACCCTATCATGTAAAGGTAAAAAACTTTTTTTTCGATAGATCCTTAATTCAAGTAAAGCATATCAAAATCAAGTATAAAAAGGAAATACAATAATAATACCAAATAATGCGATAATCGAAATAAAAATAAATAATAAATAATAACAAAATTGAAGAAAACAATAGTAGGGAGATATAATCATAATATAAATAAGAAAAAATAGACAACATTCGATTATTGACTAACGTTTTACCTCAAACCTTGATCTTTGTATCTTTCTATCCAGAATTAAGTGCAAACAAAAAAAATATGAATACATAATGGACCCATCAGAGTGTAAACAAAAAATGTGAACACTATAATAATATATATTATATATATAAATGAATTTCACATGTAAAACATGATCATTTTAAAATTAATTAATTGTATTCAACAATTCAAATTTGGTCTTCAAGTCAATTTTATCTGGTCAATAAGATTCGCTTTAGACTTGAGTTTTTTTTTCTTTTATACACACTAATAATTTTCTTTTTAAATAAAATATTATAGAGGGTGATGTAGATGACTTTGCTCATTTTTAACAATCATATTCTTGGTGTATATAGTTATATATACTGACAATATACAATCAGATCTATATGTAATAACTGTTATTTATATTAACATTTCATTATAATGATCAAGTTTTTTTTTTAAATCGAATTTTCATATTATGTACGTTACATGTTTTTTATAATAGTATTTCGATATATTAGCAATAAAATATAGAACCAAAATAATTTAACTACAAGGTGATTTTGTGGCTTGAGAAAAATGATAAATAGCTGGCTGTAAAATTTAACTATTTATTATACATAAATTTAATCTATTTTGGTACTGAAATTTACATTTATTTTTATTTAAAAAACAAAAACAAATCAAACTATACATACAAGCTTTTATAAAACCTCAAACAAAACGAATCTTTGTCACATCTATCAATCCTTGTCTATTTGATTAACAAATATCTACTGTTTAGTGTTTATCACACAATTCATAAGACTAAAATAATAATAATACTCCCTTCGTCCCAAAATAGTTTCCGAGCCGTAAATTATATAAATTTTAATATGTATTTTTTCAATTATATTTATAAAAAAAAATTATATTTTATAATTCTTTCTAGGGAAAAGGCTCAAATATGCCAACGAACTTTATGAAAAGGCTCATTTATGCCATCTGTTAAAAGTTTGGCTCACCTATGCCATTGTTGTTAAAGAAAAGGCTCATCCATGCAATTTTTTTAACTCTAGTTTTGCAAAACCACTTTTTACACCCAAACAAGGTTTAACACTTTTCAATTGAAGTTTTTGGATCAAATGTACTCTTTTTGCTTGTTCTTCCTTGAGAACACCAAGAGCACGTGAAGAACATAAACAACTTTCAAATTTTGAACATTTTCAATTCTTCACGAAATCATCTCAAATTTTGGTTACATCATTAATTTCTTGTTTAAAAAAATCAAAATTCTAAAATCATTTGTAGAGTTTAAAAAATTTACTCATATTAAAATAATATTCCAAAAAAATGAAAATCAGCCCCAAAATTTCAAAAATTTGCTTTGATTCGTATTTTTGTAGTTGTTTTTGACACTAGGTCTTTGTTCCCTAGTATTTTTTGAGTCTATGTTCAAAATTTCAAATGATTTGAAGTTGTGGAGAAAATTATACCATTAAATAATGTTGAAGTTTTAAAACTTTGAAGAAATTTCAAGTGGGTCTTGTTGAGTTAGGTTGAATTCGCGCTAAAAAAATATTGAGTTTTGGTATCTAGCTCGGAGGGAAACTACTCTTGGAATTTGAGGTGATTTCGTGAAGAATTAAAGAAGTTTGAAATTTGGGAATTGTTAATGTTCTTTATGTTCTTATGGAAGAAGAAGTAAAAAGAGTACATTTGATCCAAAAACTACAATTGAAAAGTGTTAAAAGTTGTTTGGGATGTAAAAAATGGTTTTGCAAAATCGGAGTTAAAAAAATGGCATGGATGAGCCTTTTCTTTAACAGCGATGCATAGATAGGCCAAACTTTTAACGGATGGCATAGATGAACCTTTTCAGAAAGTTCGATAACATATTTGAGTCTTTTCTCATCTTTTTAAATTGTTTTTATATATATATAAAGTTAATTTAAAAAAATATTTAATTAAATTTAAAAATTAATCAAATTATTTTTAAGAAGCGAAATGTAACAACTAATTGGACGGTGAGAATTTAACAAAGTTTGTGCCTAAATTAATTGCACTTAGAGGGCTTGTGTCACTTCAAACTCAAATGATACTCATGACATTATAATAACAAACAATATTATATACTTTTAAATATTTCTTTGTCCAATGAATGTAGCTCTGATTTGACCAAATTCAATGTATTCTCTGTAAGTGAAAATGCAGCCCCACCCCTTTTTTTGGTGCTATCTTCTAGTTAGTAATGCATCCATTTATCTTTTATGTTTTTTCCCTCAAACTTCTGATTAGATCAAAAAAAATAATTTTAAAAAAAAACTCTGAAAAATGAACAAGAAGTACATAGCACTCAATCAATGATATAAATATATTAAGTCGTTTGATAGAGTGTATAAGAATAATGCTGAATGTGATGTATTGGTAATGCTTACATTAGTCATGGTTGCATTATTTTTTATACATTGTTTGGTTTGATGTATTAGAAATAACAAGCATTGTATAATTTCTATTAAAAAATGTTTGTTTACAAAAACACCCTCCACACGTTTTTGCTTTGTACACTTTCTTTGTAACAAGCCTTTGCTAAAACGTCATTAGCTCTTCTTTTTTTCCTAAAAATAAATTAAATAGTTGTTAGTATTGCTTCAAAATATTTTTGAGGAAAGTTAACAAAGAGCTTTTTTTTAAAATCAAACTTATCGTCCATTTTTTTAAATTTTCAAATATTTTATCAAGAAAAAAAAAACTCTCCGTATCAAAAATCTAAACAATTGCAATAATCTATCTATTTTTAACTGCAATTTGTGCATATGTTGCTGACACAGTTTTATATTTGATCAAGGAGCTTGGCTTACGTTTTGAGAATAATATCGGTTTATAGTGGAAAAGTATTGGGTAATGTTTTGAAAAGGCTTTGAGGGTAGTTTTGTCATTAGTTAATTTAATGCAAGTGTTAAAACCCTTTGTATTACTAATACCTAGAAATCAATGGTATTAGTAATACACCCCTTAATACACAATAGAGTGCATTAGTTATACATAGTATGAAAAAGTGTACCAAACAATGCATTACTAATACATAAAGTTAATGCATGTATTATTTTTGCTAATACACTCTACCAAACGAGAGTGTTCATAAGCAAGTAGAGGTAGAACTAGAGGAGTGAAAGGACATTCGTCCAAACTCTTTTGTCAGAAAATCATACATAAGGTCAAAAGTTATTTTTTATAATCGAGAAATTTCTCATGACTAGCTAGCGTACAACTTGAAACTCAATGCATAATTGATAGGCCCTCTATCCTTCTCCACTAAAATGCAAAGGTGCTTGTTTGTTACATGGATTGAACTTATGATATGCGTCTAGTCCTCACATCACGTGTTAAGTTCAATAAAAAATGGCAAGTACTTTCATCCAATTTGCCTGATTTTTGGGATTTTGGTTGTAGAGGTACTTAAAAGAAAGTGTTGGATTCAAAACTGGTGTTAAAAAATATAATTTGACATATCATATACTTGAATATCAAATCAAGAATACTAGTATATTGGCAACATTTCGAATAACTCCTCAACCTGGAGTTTCACTTGCTTGTAGTAGTGGAACAGATACCCAATGGAATAGTCAAATGGTGATAGTTTGGTACTGGTGATGGTGGGAGAGAAGATAACTAACAAAATAATCAAAATTAGGTACACGCAAGCTAACCTGAATGCTAATATTTTAAAAGAGATCCAAAAATGACGAGTCTAAAGATTCAATATACTTCCTCTGTCTCAAAATAAGTGTCACCAATTGAATGAAAATTGCTAATAACATCAAATTCATCAGCCACCAATTATTGCTTCCTCATTTATTTTCTGGATGAAGAATAGAAAAGGATGAAGTCGCATAATATCTCTAATCTTACATGAACTAAAAAGCCTCAACTTGAGATCTGTAGTATTGGTTTCACATTTATATACAGAAAAACTAAGAGAAAATTCTCTTTAACAGCTTCTTAGAAGATACATTATACAGAGCTCACTACTGAGATTCAGCAATTTTCGATGTCAATGCTATCCTAAGCTGCTCTTGCGCGTAAAGCCGGCTCCCCATTTTCACTGTCGCTTGTTGGATCATCAAATCATTCACAACGGAAACACTAGCGTGGTGCACGTCTAGGTCCAAGTCCTTGAGGGCTGACATTAGCCTCGCGGCTGGATGGTTCTTTTTACTACATTGTATACGAATCATAGCGTCCCATCCAATCACCTTAACGTCTATGTCCATATCTACAATCTTGAGATCTTGATTCAATGGAGGGGAGGCAGAATAGTTTGATGATCCCTTGTTGGCTAATTCATTCCTTAAAGATTCAATTTGGCTCCTCAACTCCTCTTTATCTAAATTTGAATTTTGAACCTTTGATTTCAACTCATTGATGTATGCAATTGCATCTCCAAGAAGTGATGCCTTATCCATTTTCGACACATTTGGGACTACGGCTCTAAGCGCGTAGAATCTTTGATTCAATTTCTCCCTTCTCTGTCTCTCCGCCTCCACGTGATTCAATGGCTCCTCCCTTCCATTGGCCGGTTTCCTCCCTCGCTTCCTCGGCTTCTTTTCAGGTTCTACAATGGCCTCCTTCACCACTGAGGCCTCCAGATCTGAGTGATCCGAATCCCCACCTCCACCGGACTTCCCCATTGTTGAGGTTGGCAAGATCACACCCGAAACAAACGAAAGCATTCCTTCTTCATTGTTTCCCCTTGATGCAGCTGACCTTTTCTTGTTCTTGTTCTCCTCCACGAGCCCGGGCCCAGGCCCGAACTGGGATTGGCCCGAAAACAAGCTCCCACTTCTCTTACTACAATCACCAAAATTCAATGTCTCCCCTGACTCCGGCTTACAAGAAATCGAAGAATTTCCCTTTTTATTCCTAGTACTACTTCCATCAAATCCATAACCCGAAAAATTCAACTCCCTAGTTAAAAATCCTTGTGTTTGTTGAGAATGCTGCTGATTTTGAGCACCATTTTCAGAATTCCCATCTCCAAACACAAGTTGCGCATCCTTACTACTATTAATTAAAGAATCCTTAGCTTCCACACGTGAGGAAGATGGATCCGTAAGCCAAAGGGCAGAAGGATCGGGCTCGGGATGCACAGCACACGAGCCCGAACCTGAGCCCGTAACAGAGCCCATATCAATATTGAAGTTAAACAAAAATTTAACCTTGTTCATCAAATCCGAGCTTTGGAATATCAGCTCAGTCGAACCAAGCTCGACTACACCGTTAGCTGAAGGAATACACACAATAGTCTGAAGCCCGAATCCTTGGGCTTGCCTGGCCCGTTCACATTGAGAAGCAGCTAATCTCTCTGTTCCAGTAACCCAAATCGGGCTTGAACTATACATCGCCAAGCCCGGAAGCCCGTTTCCATTAACAAACGATTGGGTCATTGAAATCAGAAAAAACCATTCCGTATCCGTCACTTCTTCATCCACCGCATCATCAGCCCCGCCTCCGGCGGCCTGTACACCGGAAATTAATGAATTCAGCTCCCGAAGCACCTTCTTCCGATGCTCTTGCTCAGCAACAAAATTAGCTGAACTAGACAAAGCTCTCCGCTTGCTCTTATCTTCCTCCCCTTTGTAATACCCATCTCCCCAACCCAACACAGACGGGCTCGCAAAATCAACAACCGACGATGATTGCCAGAAAATAGCATACGCCCATGATTCACGAGCACCTTCAATTAAAGCCTGAAGCCTTTGTTGTAGTGATTCTTGGTTGAAAAACGGCATCGTCTTTGATGGGTCTCCGACTCCGGTTCCGTTCACCGGAGTTGGAGAAATGGAGGTTCGATTGGGAGTGGAAGCAGGCCAAAAAGAGGATGGATCTGAAGATAAAAAAGCATCCATCATCATGTTATCATCAGATGTATTAGTAGTATTACTATTATTCCATAATCTATAGTCCGTCATTCAATAAAATTGAAGAATTGAATCAAAAATTGAAGATTTTACAAAAGAGAAAATGAGAGATTTTGTTTGTTTGGTGAGAAATGAAAGTAGAGATTTTTGTGGGATATATAATATATATATATATAATTAAAAATATTGTGAGCTGAAAATTAGTGAGGAAAGTGAGTGGACAAAGAGGAGGTTTCCAAGAAAGGGTTAATTAAGGGGGACGGAATATGGTGAAGTTGTAAATATTTATTTATTTTTAATTATATGTTTTGGATTTGAATTTTTTTGGAAACGAAATCGTTTATGTTAGGGAGCGATTTATTCTTAATACGAGTCATTTCAACGTGAATTTAAATTTAATCAAGCTTTAACATGAATGTCCAACATCAAATGAAAAAATTAAGGGAGGTGATTTAATGTGGAAAAATATACGTAGGATAAGGAAAGCCCGCGCGATGACTAGTACTACTTTTTATTTTTTAACTACCTAGGACTTTATACTAAATTTTTTTACTTACCTAACACTACTAGAGAGTCGTACTTACATAGGTAGAAGATCTTCTTCTACTATTTTTTATACTAACTTTTTTACGGACATATAGTTTAAAAGAAGTGATATTTTTTTTTATTTTTTTACTCGCCGTGTTTTGTTCTTGAGAGTCAAATTGTAAGGACTTTATTAATACTTTGAGATATTTTTTTTTCTATCATATTAATATGAGAAGGATTATGACTTATTTTATTTTTCACATAGTTTCTGAGCATTTAAAATTTAAATATTAAATTGAGGTAATTTGATTTAGTTCCGAAGTAAAAGTGAATGGAAGAAGTAGATATCTATGTTGCTATAAACGAGAAGTATTTAAGTATATAAGAAATCTTAGCAGTTCAGTTGATTCACGATCTAAACTTTTACCTTGTTGGTGAGGATTCGATTCTCACCTTGTAATCATCCCCTATCCCCATTTTCCAAAAAAGGAAAAAAGAAGAAGAGAGTATTAGAAGTAAATTCAATTACTTCAAAAAAAGTACAAGTATTAAATATTTTTGATGAGTTATTGAATTTGGAAAATATTGTTAAATAAGAAGATTTTCAATGAATGTTGAAGGAGTTGAATTTGGAAAATATTGTTAAAGAAGAAGATTTTTATTGATAATCATATTTGTTAAAGTGCTAATATTAATATCTAATAGTTCAATGTTTCAACTTAGAAAGAGAAACAAGTTTAATAATTTCCAGGTAACATTAAATTAGCATATCTCCTACATGTAGGCTTTATACTCTGAAGGAATAATTCATATATGGAAAGAAAATAAATGAAATGTTGATCTAATATTATATTATTATAACTACAATTATATCATAATATATATAATTTCAAATTCGTAACTTGCATCTAATCAATATATTATCAAATATAATAATCTTTTTATAGTTAAAATAAAAAAGTAAAATTGGTACCTCCAATTTCCAAGAAACAGCCACTAAGCGGCTTATTTAACCAAATTGCTTTATCTTAAAACTTTACTTAAAGTAAATGCTCCAACTGTTAAACACTTTGAGTTTAGTTCTTTCAATTTATTTGGTAACTTTTTCACATATATAACGTAGGATAATTTATTAAATCGATAAATATTTATCTTGATCTTGGTTTAATTTTTTTTTTAAAATAAAATAAATTGATCTAATCGACTTGAAATTTGAATGGATTATTTGTGAAAGTCAGGCCATCAAATGAAGATGCTTATTAAAATAAATAATTTAAAAAAAAAAAATGAAGATGCTTATTTAGAAAGACTATTCTCATCCATTCTTTGAAATTAATTTGAAAACAGATCATCCGTTGAAGGGGTGAGCATTCGGTTTTTTTAAATTTTGGTTCAGTATTTCGGTGTTCGGTTTTGAAAAAGTGTGCACCAAATACCAAACCAAAATATTTCGGTTCGGTTTAATTCGGTGTTTTTAAAACGGTTTTTCGGTGCAAGCAAATAAAAAATAAAATGAAAATTAAATTATCAAAACGTTTAACTAAAGATAAAAGTTGAAAACTCGAAATAATCAATTAACATATTTAATAGTTAAAGTTTCCAACAAAGAACTAATTTTTTTTTCTCTTTCCGATTTTTTGTTTCCAACAAACACTCTTTGTAATAGCAACCAACAATTTAAACCAAGAATTCAACACTTGAAACTTAAAAGTTAAAACAATACAAAGTTAAAAATGCCTTAATAGTCAACTTCATTCAAATAAAAAACAATAGGAGTCACAACTCACAAACACAAGTTACCAAGTATATAATTAATAAATTTAAAATATTATTTTAAATTTAGTTAGTAAAATTTCGATTTTTCGGTGCACCGAATTTTTCTTACCCTTACACCGAATACCGAACCGAAATTCCGAAAAAAAAAACACCGAAACCTAAAAACCGAATTAATTTGGTTCGGATCGATTTTTCGATTTTCGGTATTTATGCCCACCCCTAATTCGTTCTATAACGTGAGGCTCCAAAAATTCGCAATGAAAAAAATAAAATAATCCTAAAATTATCGGTCCATCACAAATTTTGTCCATATTAAAAAAATTCTTTATAATATCTATCATAATATTCCTCTCAATTTTTGTGATAGACATATTCATCACAAATATGGACAATTTTGTTGTTGGTGAATCCCTTGTAATTAAAGGCCATTTTTTTTAAGAAAAAAAAACAAGAGTTTAATCTTTTGTACATTGTCAATGGGTATTTATTTTGCATGCACAATCAAAGTAATTAAGGCACCTACAATAATTGTAAATCATATAATTAATCTAAATTTTGAGTAAATAATTTTTATTGGAACTTGTTAAAATATGTTAATAGTAAAAATAAAAAAAATTTGTCCATCGAAAGCAGACTCTCTACATACACAATGCATGTAAGGGTGAGACCACATACATATCACCCTCTTCAGAATTTAGTTGCTTTTTTCCACTCGGTATTTAGTACTTATATTGAAATTTGAATAATCTAAATTTACGCGTTGTGGGGCCTATTTATGAAGATTGCGCTCACAACATAACTCTTTTTATTGAGACCTCTTATTGAGGGTGAAAAAACTTCAAATCATTCCACTATAATACAAGTTATCTTCACAATCTACTTGTGAAATTACATTGAGTTCGTTGTTATCATCGTTGTAATAAAGAAAAACCTTATTGGTACGCGTTGGCGTCACGTTGTGGAATCATTTTAATTGGATCCTACTTGTAATTGTTTTTGTTCAAGATATCATAAAGTATATTATAATAATATAATATAATTTGTAGATATGTTTTAGACATATTAAATTATTAATACTAGCACGTTTTGGTGGATGCCTAACGTGAAAATAACATTGATTTTTTTATTTTTATTTTAATAACAAATAATATAATTGCAACTTGACATGTGAACCACCATTACAATGCCAGACAATTATAATTACTTATTGAATAATAATTTTCATGATATCTGTTTGTTTGTGTATTTTTAGTTTGTTTTCTGGTCAAAATGTTTTTCAACTTTTATTAATTTGAAGAGAAGGACCAAAACAAGAAAAGGACATGAAAGAAAATAATTTATACAAAAATTATTTTGATTGAATGTTTTTTTTAGTTGTAGTAATATTTATGTGAATCCAACCTATGTTTGAATGGAAATGAGATACTAATGTAATTTTTTTTTCTTCTTTTGAATAAGGTAGATTCAAATCTGAAAGAGGTTAACGATAATTTTTTTTTTAGAATTGACTATTCTTTCAAAATTCATTTGAGCCGGTCGTGGGCGAGGAGAGATTCGAAACTCTGACGTTGTAGTTTATAATCGCATGTTTTAATCCTTAGAGTTACATGCTTCATTCTTGATTTTGTCTGTGTCAATAAAACATTCGAAATATCTACACTTGTTTGGAATAAACTCAATTCAAATAACAATAATTTGAAGTACTCTCTTTTAAATTTTAAAAATAACTATTATAAATCGTTATACAGTGATTCAGTATATATAACTGAAATCTTTTGTAAATTGTTGATTCTAATGCACATTAGTCTTGGGCCATGTGTTTTGTGCAGTGCTTATTTTATTCTTAATTAATCTTTAAGACTAACTAAAGGCAGCTTAAAGTTAAGCCACCTTTTAAATCTTTTATATGTATTGTCAATGCAATTGTGACCAATATTACCAACTTTATAAACTGCTAATATATTACTAAATTATTAGTCAACAAGGAGAGAAATTGTGATTATTAGTGTTCAAATTTAAGCAATATTAGATGAAGTTTAACACAAATATAAGAAGTATAATTATTAATAGGGTCACTTGATTTATGGACTAGTCATCCAATAGTTATAATATCTAGATTGTTTTTATCGAACAATAATAATAACATAGACCCAATATATTTCTAGAGGCGAGATATGAGAAGATAGGGTGTATGCCGATTTTGTTCTTATTTCTATGGAATAGATCAGTGATTATTTTCGAAAGACCTTCAACCAAGGAAATTGTTTGAAATAAATGGAAAAGTAAATAATTATGGTGAAAATATTGAATAAAGAAAAAAGTATCGATAGTATAAATATTGAAGATAACCTAAGTAAAGGAAATAACGGTAGTAATAAAATTGAAATATAGATCCTTACATATTGTTTGGATGGTCGTTACATACTATATTGTATTGTATTGTTAGTTTAATACAATGTTTATTTTGATTGTTATTTAAATTTTATTGCTTCATATCGTTCAAATACATCGTTAGATAACGACGAAAAGTCTTGTTTTGTGTAACGATCAATTTTGTGTGATCGCATAGTTAACTTAGTATTTTTCTTTCATTTATCTTTTACTTTTTATTTAAATAGTTCTATTTTATCCTTTATCCTACCTTTTTTTATTATTATAGTTTTATCCTGAATCCTACTATTGTTGTAGGTTTATCATTCAAATAGTTAATGTGTGACATTATGCAATGACGGAGGGCGATACAATCTATTCAAATATTATATCGATTAAAACAATATAGTACGATACTACATTATGAAATAATACGTAACAATCATTGAAACAGAGTGTTGTGGTCCGGTTCTTACGTGGTGGGCCAAAAAGTATATTGGGCTTTAAACAAAATCGTGAAGGTGAAAGCTGTGGGCCACAAAAGTCCGTTTCTTACGAAAAAGGCCAAAATTCACGTCAATATCAGCAAATGTTTGGCATTTAGCCATATATTTTGCACAGGTAGCCTCTTTGCTAAACGTTATTAAATGCGCAATTATTTTTTAATATTTTTGCATCTATAATAAGTTAAGAATTTTTATCATTGTTAAAAATGTGACGAAGTGTGGAGGATATGGATTAGGGTAGATGGTTAATTTAGGTAGTTGAGAGTTATCTAGTCTGATTTTTTATATTGATGGTCGTGATATTATCCGGGGAATATCTTGATATTCTATTTCCATTATTATTTTCTATCATTTACTATTTCTTGCACTTTGACTATCGTAATATGTTACGGTAGTGATTGTTCTGTTTTTAGTTGCTTTGTCATGGTTCTTTTTTAAAATCATTTTGTCTTGATTTTTTTACTTCTGTTGTTTTTTTTTCCGAACGGCTTTGTAATAATTTTTCTTGAATTGAGGGTCTATCAAAAACAACTTATCTATCTTGTAGGGGTAAGGTCAGTGTTTACACTATCCTCCTCGGATCCTATTTATGGGTTATGTTGTATTTATTTACAAATTTGAAGAAGTTGATTTTGAAATAAAGACTGAGTTTAAATTAAATGCTTTCTCTATTATTTATTATTTGTTTTTGTGTGTTTCTTTTTCATTATTCTTTAATATGTGTTATTTGAATCAATGATTTTTCGAAAATAATTTTTTTATCTCCACAAAATAGGCGCAAGATCTACATACGTTCCATTCTCTTTAGACTTTACAATTGGAAATGCTTAAATATATTTATAGAAGTGAATTAGATTACTAGTTCAAACTTAAAAAATTATTTTCAATTTGAAATATATATATATATCTAAAACTTCATGCATACATGTTTAACGTTTAGCCTTGGCAAATTAAATTATAGGAAAAATATCGACCTTGACAAGACAAACTTACATAAAAATATTAGAATTTTCGATTGTGGATTCCAGAACTTGGATTCTGAATGATTATTTTTGCAAATTTAATATAATACAAATATGATTTAAATGATGGTCCCAAAAATAATTATTTGTTTATATTTCTTTATATTATTTACACAAATAATTGATTATAGATGAAAACACAATAATTGTGAAAGAAATTGGCCTGTTTTAGCCAAAAATGTTGTAATTTAAATTCATGCCAACCTTTTCCCAATCATAATTGTTATGATAACTTAAGAGTAAATAATTTTACATGTTCAATTAATTGTGTAACGCTAGTTAATCTGTTTGGACGGTTGTTACACATTGTTTTATAATGTAGCATATTATTTTATATTGTTTTGATGAATATAAGTATACAAAATTTGAATAAATTGTACTATTTTTCATTATTGCATAATATTAAACATCAACAATTTGAAGGATAAATCAATAAAAAATGTAAGGTACGGGTAAAGGAGTAGAGCTATTATAAAAAGGGTACGGTAAATGATAAAATAAAATTATTAAAGAATAAGTAAAAACAAAATAAGATGAAAAAAATAGGGTA
The DNA here is from genome assembly GCA_018342035.1 of Solanum appendiculatum. NCBI lineage: Eukaryota > Viridiplantae > Streptophyta > Magnoliopsida > Solanales > Solanaceae > Solanum > Solanum appendiculatum. Next base: position 192,098 of record JAGDQO010000319.1, read on the forward strand.
CATCACACAAAATCGATCGTTACACAGAGACTTTAATATCAATCGAAACTAACATTATAATTGAACTAATAACAGAAAACAATACAAAAGTAGATAAGCATTCAAACAAGAAAAATAATAATGTCGATAATAAAATCTTATTATTAGGATTATATTTGTGAAATTCAATAATGAATAGTTGCCTAGAAGAAATATAGCATAACATCTAAAAATTAATATTTAGCAATAGACCACAAAACTAGCACTTCCTAGGATTGGGCAAGTTTAGGAGTGTGGTCACATGAAGTAGCTAGCTGGAGCTAATTTAATTCAAAGAAATCGGAGCGGTAAATACTTTTTTATTTTTAATTACAAGTTTTGAATATGAAATTACTTTTATTAGGAAACGCGTTACACTTCAATATGAAACGTTTGAGTGCAAATATGTATTTAGGTGAATCCTAATGACAATATCGGAGTTAGGTGAACCCTAATAACGAACACCGGGAGAAAAAAATAGAAAGAAATCTTAGCAAATATTGTACTGCCTAAATGTTGGTAGTAGATAATTTCCTTTCTATATTTTCGACGTTATTAATTTCACGTTTGAATCTAATTATTTCTTCTTTATTTTTTTTTTTAGGCCAAGCAACATGTAAATTTCTTATCACCAAGGAGGAGGATTAAAAATTTGAAGTCATTTGTATCCATTTTGAAGCAAAAACAAGTTGTTGAAGTTTCTATACAACAAGTTATAATAATTGTCATGATTTCTAGTTAAATTTTCTCGAATCGTTAGAATATTTTTAGCTACAAACACTGAAAAGATTGGCTATGCATTAGGGTTTGTGGCCAAAATCCTTAAGATCTTCATAATTCTTTAATAAGGCAAGTCTTGTGATTGATATTCAAGCGACTTAATTCTTAACAATGTGAAATTTTATATAATTGCACCAAAAGATTCTATTTGTGCAAATCAACCCATAATAACATTTGAATCCTTCTAAAAAGCTTAATTAATATGCAACTCTTTTTTCAATCCTAATTAATTTACCCCTACAAGAAAAATAATTTGACTAATACAAATTTTCTTTCAATGCTAGAGGTCCCCTATGTAAGAAAATCAACATATATGTACCAAATATAATTGATCCTATCATACTTTAGCCTTTTCCTAAACCTTGTACACCTATTCTAGCTAATTAATTAAACCTAACTCATTGAAATTTTTACTGCTCATACAACAAAATGCACTATAAATTTGGGCATAATTTTTGTTGCCAACTTAAGTTTATGTACAAACATGGGATCCCTAGGACTCTAGCTAGTAATTAGAGTATAACAGAAATCTTGTTAGTATTAATCATGTAGGGTTCAAGTTAGGTTTAATTTTGGTTTGGTCCCCCTTCATTTGGACTTAAATTATTGTCCGTTAAGTCAAATAATAATAAACTTTGAAATTACACCTTTCCTTTCGGATACCATAAATTTATCTTTGAACGGGTTTTGCCTGTAAAGAAGAGTAATTGATTAGTGGACAAACAAGGCCGGTGGTGTAGAAAATGTGATCGCATCTAATTCTGAGGTTGGCCTAATCTAACTTAATGACAGTACGCTTCTAGAGTTGTTCAACCTGAAATACTGCGCAAAACGTCTTCTTTACTCAATAATTAGTTAGTCAATGAAGTCATTTTGGATCTCTAACTCGTCTTTTTTTTAGCCTTTCGACTAGCACTATTGTGGTTCTCTTGGATAAAAAAAAATAAAGAAGGAGAACACTCTACATACATGTTAATCATTTGATATTTGAAACTTTCTCACTTGATCGATCTGAATTCACTCTCGATAGGCTCATTAAGGTGAGTAAATCAATAAACTCTTTTTATCAAAAGGTTCTACATTCTCAAGGTCCAAACTCAAACCTTTTTTATTAAGGGTGAAAGGATCATAATTATCCCATCCCTAGATGGAAAAAATACTCAATTATATATTGATCCTATGATTATCATTGAGTCTAATTTGTCTGGTATTTTCACTAATATTAAATACTGAAATTTCTACACAATAAGTTATGATGATTTTCATGATTTGAAGTTAAATATTGATGGAAATTATGTTGAATCGCTAGAATTATAGCCACAAATGCTAAAAAGATTTCGACGATTCGATAGGATTTGTCGTCAAAATCCCAACAATCTGCATAATTCGTTGACAAGGCAAGTCTTGTGATTAATATTCTAACTAGTCCCACGTTGGCGAAACGATTATTTTTGCATTGTTTTTCTTAACAATTTTAAATTTTATATAATGGCACCAAATATTCTATTTGTGCAAATCAACCCGTAACATTTGAATCCTTCTAAGGCTACTTAATTAATAATTGAATGTGAAAAGGTAGGTTCACTCATGCTACTCTTTTTCAGAGTCCGGAGCCAAAATGACCACTTTTTTCTTTCAAAAAACATAAACGGCCTATTAATTTTTTTTTAAAACCAAAAGGGGCAAATCGCTTCCTCAGGAGCGAGATTCATACACAGAATTAACCCCTGTTAGCTCCGTCAAAAAAAAATTCTTAAGAAAATCGCTGCTGAGCCTTATCCTAAACCTAGTGTACCTTTATCTACCTATTCTAGCTAATCAATTAAAACTAACTCATTGAAAAAATTTACAGCTCTTTTAATAGGAATAACAAGTAGCAGTATTTTCATAAACTCCTATTAAATCTAAACCTAATAAATGATATAGAGAACCTATGTATATGGACAACATAGTACCTAGATTACAAATTTGAGCATATAATTTTGTAGTCAACTTATGTATATGGACAAATATGGGATCCCTAGGACTCTAGCTAGTATTATTGTATAACAGCATACCTACTATTAGTATCCATATATGTTTCTTCTTTATTTCCTCCCCCCCCCCCCCCAAGTAATATCCATGTATGATTCAAGTTAGATTATTTTTTCTTTGGTACCCCTTCATTTGGCCTTAAAAAAATGTTTGTTAAAGTCAAATAATGATAAACTTTGAAACCGCACCTTTTCTTTCGATGTATGATATTGAATATCATAATTTATCTTTGAATGGATTTCACCTTCAAAGGAGGGTAATTAATCTATGGACAACAAAACTAGTGATGTTGAAAATGTGACCACATCTAGTTCTGAGGTTCGCCTAATCTAACTTAATGACACGCTTCTAGAGTTTTTCGACCTCAAATATTGCTCAAAACGTCTTTCTTACTCAATGATTAGTTAGTCAGTGAAGTCATTGCGGACATCAAGACCAGTGGTGTCGAAAATGTGACCACATCTAATTCTGAGGTAGGCCTAATCTATCTTAGTGATGACACGCTTCTAGAAATTTTTGATCTGAAATATTGTGCAAAACGGCTTTCTTACTCAATGATTAGTTAGTCAATGAATTCATTGAGGACAACAAGACTTATGGAAATGTGACCACATCTAATTTTGAGGTTGGCCTAATCTATATATCTTAATAACATGCTTCTAGAGATTTTCGATCTAAAATACTGCGCAAAACGTCTTTCTTACTCAATGATTAAGCGTCTCATTTTTAGACTTCCACATATTTGACATTAACCAACCTAGCCACTAGCACTATAGTGGTTCTCTTGGAGAGAAAAAAAAGAAGGAAGGAGAACGCTCTACATCCATCGACATCAATATCAAACTCAGAGTGATTTCACAAGAATGATATTAAGAGGGGTGGGTTGTATGCAAATTTTATTTTTATATTTATAGGGTAGGAAGGTTATTTTCAATTAACCTTTGTTTAAAAAGATGTTTTTTCAAAATACATTTAAAAAATATAAGAGAAACGAAACATATAAATTATAATGAAACTATTGAAGAAAATAAAATATCGATAACAAACAAGGAAAGACAACTAAATTAAAAGAAGCAACAATAAAGTTAAAATAGAACAACAAAATTGATAAGATAATCATTGAGCCTAATTTATATGATATTTTTGTTAACGGTAAATATTTACCTAAAATGATATATACCACATAATCTGTCATACTATTTTTCTTGAACTTTCATTTTCTTTAAAGAAAAAACAAAAAGGAAAACAATATGTCATAGGCGTCGAGTGAAGTATGGTTTTATCTCTTTTTTTTTTTCTTTTTTCAAATTCCTCTTCTAGAAATATATGATGATTTAATAATTTGACTTTCAAATTTCACTAATTCAATTTATTCAAATTCACACCACATGAGTAAGCCCATAGTTAAGGGATTATCAAATGTTCCCTATTGAAACGTTAATTATTCATTCTTACTTAGGGTTCGAAATTAAGACTTTTGAAATACAAAAGAGATTTCAATTATTTTACTACCTCCTTCAATAATATGAAATATGACTTTAAACCTAAGAGAATCTTACCTTATGTAATTAGAGAAGAAGGGTTATCTTGAGTATTGTTTAAAAAAAGAACTGTTTGCAACATGGCTTGATTTAATGGTACGTGTTCTAATTTATAATCAAAAGTTATGATGGATTGATAAATACTTTTTATTTTTAATTAGAAATCATATATTTGAATATGAGAATATAGTCATTTTTTTGGTGGAGAGTATTAATTTACCTCATCCAAAAGTGAGACTTCTCAACGTGAATTTAAGTTAATTGGGTCCCAGGTGTTGGATGCTTTGGTCCAAGTCGGATGCTTTTTTTCAACTATCAATATGAGATTTTGTTCATACATCTAAATATTTCTCCGAACTAAGCTCCACATGATCCATCACTATTCATAGGCTACTTTGGAGATTATCTAAGTGCCACCCACATCAATCGAGTATTTATGGGCTATGGACACCAAGTGCCATTGACTTCCTTTTCGAATATGTGTCTTCAGAACTATGAGTAGCGGTAGAAAATTGTCTCGTAAATGGGTAATTAAAGCTGGCACTAAATTGGTACTCCCTATTTATCTCCATGTTCTTTTTGTCGAATCATTGGCTTTGATACCATTTGTTAGACTAATACAATTCAAAGATACTTTTAACATAGTGTGATATTATTCACTTTTGGTCAAACTGCCGACATGATCTTCTTTCCATGTTCGATTTTGTTCACACTGATCACCCTACAATTTTTCTTCTTTTAGCTATCAATGTGGGACTTTGTTCGCATACCCTACATAAAATACGTATTGAACCCCAAATGAAAAAAACAAAGAGTATATTATTATTAGAGAAAGAGAAATATCAATTTATTCTTTTTAACCATTTGATGTTTTGAACTTCCTATCGTGATTAATTATTAAACACTTCTTATCAAAAGGTTCTCCAATCTCAAAATAAAAAAGTTGAAACTTCTTATTAAGGGTGAAATGTTGGTAAAGATATGGCACCTGGGCCTAACTCAACCCTAAAAGCTAGCTCATGAGGGGAGGTTTGTCCAAGTCCATATAAGGAGACCAAATTCCCATCCCTCTTCGTACTGATGTGGGACTTCTTAACACTCCCCTGCACGCCCAGACCTCAACTGGAGCGTGAACACTTCTAAATGGGGGCCCAACATCGGTGAACAACAAATGGGCCTGACTCTGATACCATATAAAAATAAGGCACATGAGCCTAACTCAAGCCCAAAAGCTAGCTCATGAGGGGAGGTTTGTCCAAGTCCATATAAGGATACCAAATTCACATCCCTCTACCGATGTGGGACTTCTTAACAATGATCAGAATCATTGTATCATATCGATCCCTTGATGACATAAATACTCAATAATTAATCTCTTGATCACTATTGAGACTAGCTAATTCTAATCCAAATGCACATTTTATCTAACCTATACTTATCACCTAAATCTAATCCAGCTCACGAATATATATTCTAGGTTAGACCATGCTATTTTGAGAAAATAAGGCCCCGAACAAGAAAAGAATAAGAAAGATTGTCCTAATATTTTCACAAACGTTAAATGTATAGCTAAAATGATATTATACCACATATTCTATCATACAACATATAGTACACACTATTTTAGCATCTTCCTTTGCTCTATAAGTATTATTGTATGGCCCCCCTCGATTTATTAGCCATAAATAACGTTTTCAACTCAAATAATCCACCTAGCTACTAGTGCTAAGTTGTTTCCTTGAAAAGAAAATAGGAAGAAAAAAACAATTTATAATACACGGGTTGCGTTTGATATATTCTTTTATTTTAACGATCTAATTTTCAAATTTCGATCGATCCAGACTTATTAAAATTCACACAATGTGAGTAAGCCAATAAGGGATAAAATGTTCCCTACCAAAAGGTAAACTTTTTATTCTAATTTAAGGTTCGAATCGGAAACTTTAATTGAGAAAGAAGAGATCCCAAGCACCCCAATTCACATCGCAAGCATTTCCTATGAAAAGGTTAATTTTTCATTTAGATTCAAAATCGAGATATTTGATTAAAGAGAGAGATATTTCAATCATTTTAGCATACCCTTAGATCCTGTGAAATATATGACTTAAACCTAAGAGAATCTTACTTTATATAATTAGAGAAAATTAGTTAATTAAGTTTTCGACACATATAAATAAAACCCTCAATAAAAACAAGAGGCTTAGTTAATGATACATGTTCTAATTTACAACGAAATATTATAGTGAGTGATTATTGTTCCTCCATTTTAAATTAGAGTTCTCAATTTGAGCATGAAAATAGAATTGCATTATGAACAAAGCGATTTACCTTCCTGAAGTGAAATAAAGGAGAGAGAAGAGAAATGTCTTTTTTTCCTTCCAGGTGCGGGTCATAATAGGTTAAGACAACAATCGGGTTAAGATCCAACCCAACCCAAATTTGCATGAGTCAAAAAATGTTAGGTAATGAGTTATATAACGAGTCAAGACCCAATCCAACCCAGTTTTTACTAAACTTAATTATTTTATTTGTTTTTTAAAACTATTTTAGTACCTAATTATTTATATTTTTCTTTATTATAGCTATATATATATAATATATCAAATTGAAAAATAAGTTTTTCAAAAATATTTTGATAAGATTTCTCAAGAGCCTATTCGGGTTACATATCAACCCAATTTTTAATGGGTTGAAATGGATTGAGTTGAAAAGGGTTGAGCTAATGAATAGCCCGCCCAAACTTAAACGGGTTGGACGGGTTGAATTTGATTTTGTCACCCCAATATTATTTATTTTTTATTTTTTAAGAATTGAGAAATAAATAAGTGCGACTTTCAAATTAATTTATTCCAAAAAAAAAACAGAAATGATGCATTTCTATAATTTTAATAATTACTTTTACACCTCATACTAAGGGATTTTTACAGTACACAATATCTACAAAATCTCACAACAAAAAACAATCATGTCCTTTATTTTTATTTGTATAAACTTTTAGCAAGTATACAGTAAATGATCAATATATAATCACTATATTATCTATGATAATTGATGCATACACTGATTATACATACTTATATAGTTATGTATGCACTTGTTATGCACTCAATGTACACACTAGTGACAATTACAAATTATTACGATTAGATGGATAAAAAAAATGATTTGCCTAAAAACTTTATAGTCCCAAAAAACTTTTTTTTTTTTTTTTTTATAAGACCAACTGATCACATACATCCAATAGTGGGCCAATAAATATGCAAATTGGCACATGGTTTATGAAAAATCCTGATGATAGATAAGTGACTAATCAGAATTGATTTACCATGTGCTTATATTGTACAGTACTATGATTTGACACTATCTTTTTTGTCCTTTTTTTTGTTTTTATCTTAAATACTAATATATTAATGTGTAATAATATTCTAAAGAAAAAGAGGCAATTTCATCTAATATATGTTTTTTTGCCTTAAATAATATATTAATGTGTAAATAATATTCTAAAGAAAGAGAGGAAATTTCTAGCATATGTTTCTAAAAGAAGTGGCAAATATATGTGTATTTTTGTAATATGTATCGCATTCATTTATATGTTATCATTATAAGATGGCAATTAATTACATAGTAATTATTGCAATTTCAATATCGCGAAGAAAAAGATATGGAGAATTTTACATGTGGTATATCTTTTATCTTCTTATTTAAAATACGAGAGAGAAGATTTTATTTGAAATAATATTCTTTTTGATCTTATCCAAAGAAAAAGACATGGAGGATTTTACATGCATGTTGTATTTCTTCTATTTTCTTATATTTATTTAAAATAAGAGAGAAAAGATTTTAAGATAGTATTTTTTTTCGGCTTTTCGAGTTAAAGAAGGGACATAAGGAGGGACTTTACAGACTATACTCTTTTCGATGTGTTGCTTTGAGAGTAGGAAATATGATTGAAGAAGAAGATGATTTTGAGGCGTGAAAACACTTTCTTTAAAGAGATATTGCCCATATATATATTGGGGTAAATACAAACAATTCTCTTCAAGAATACAACAAATCCCTTTGTTTATACATGCAGATTTTCTTAGGCTACTTCTAGAGAGTCTTTATATTTATAGAACTTAAGAGATGACTCTTTATAAGAGTCATGTTCTTTCATGAACAGATATGTCATTTCATAAGAGTCATGTTCTTTCACGAATAGATGTGTCTTTTCATAAGAGTCATGTTCTTTCACGAATAGATGTGTCTTTTCATAAATGTCATGTTCTTTCATAAACATATAAGTCTGTTCAATTTAAGACCTCTATATATTAAAAAATATCCAACAATCCCTCACTAGTTTGTAATATTTCTCATAATATCATGCATACCAGAGAGTATCTTATACTAGATTTGAACTTTCTGTTCGTGCAAGTACTTTAAAGTTCTGAAGAAGTAATTGGTATCTTAAAAGATTTGAACCACAACTCCATGTGTCAAAACCGAAAATATCACACACATAATATTATTTGTAGCTTAGAAACCCCAGTATTTGCTTTAGCACGTTTATGGCAATGTGTTCATCCTGATTTCATGAATATTTACAAGACCAACCCTTTAGATCTTGCTTGAAGCGGCACCACTTCAATATACATATAGGTGAAATTAGCTACTATGTCCCTGTTACTGTAGACATTTACTAATTTCATTAAGAATTAATTCAACCTCCGTGTAACAGTCTGCACTATGGAGTTTGTCACTATGCTCCTGTTATTTCAAGCAGTTAACAACTCCTCCACTTCTCACATAACAATATGCAGTACACTTGAATCAAAGCTCTAAAAAGAAGACTCGTGCATTAGCAACACAAAGTAACTTGTTATTACCCGTTGAACTTGTATTGTTAGAGTGTATACTCAAAGTTGGGTTCCTATCACTTGTGTTTAGTTTAAGGATTTTAGCCTTATTCATTCACACATTTATTATACTGCATTTTTTAAAACTAAATTTTATAAGATTAATATATATCATAAACAAATATTTCACATAGGCATATCATAGATATCATCATTATCTCAATAGCTTAGAATGATTGCATCAGTTGTGGCCACAACATTTTAAAAAACATATTTTTTCCAACCATTCCATTTCTTTTCAAGCATTTATATGCTAAATATATACTTATTCCATTTATGAAATTCAAGCCTATTTTGATGCAAAACTTATGGCACCTTCATACATGTTACAAATCCAACTTATATGAATTTTATCATTATCATTAGAAGATTCACTATTTATAGACCAACACACCAATTTATCTATGTATAAATGGTCATGTCTGACAAAAGTTATCATACAACATATACTTCTTTTCATGAAAAGTCACAACACTTCAAGTGGCACTACTTCACGAAATTACATAATATTTTTTCAAAGGCTTATAGCCTAATCATCACATTGGCAGTTTAAACAACTAATCATTGCTAAAATTGTCAAGTTGTAAATGTAAGTGCCATGTCAAATACATCAAAAGATATATCTTGTGGGTGTTGAAGAAACAATTTATATATTAAAATTCTTCAAATATTATTGATTATTAATCATAATCTAATCACCCCCACACTTTAAATGTTTCAAATGTCCTTTTTCATAACTTGTGTGGACATGTAATTAACATCAGTAAATCATCTTGTTATCAAATTTATAGTGTTCCAATACTATAACACATGAACATTTAATAAGAAGACAAAATCTTCAACCTTTAATGAACACAAATGATCTAATAAAAAGTAATCATTTCTCTTAATTTCTATTATTCTAGTAACTTTCAAGTACATATATTATCCATCAAAATAAAGGAATTTATATATATCATGTCACAACTTGAAAATACAATTCACATGATCTTTATGCAAACACTATTATGCCATAATAATTTTCTTTGTCCCAAATAACAAATTTATAATAGGCATATCAAATATGTTATTCCTAAACTTATTTAAAAAGCATTTCAAGATCATCACAAGTGAATTAATTTATCCTAACATTTATGAAAAATCATTTCTAAAAAATTTCACAGGATAAAACTTCATAAATAAATAATAAGAGAAGTTAAGAAAGCAAAACCCGATATATGTCATTTCCTTCGTGATCCATTGTTGGCTCACTTTTTCCATATGACTTGCTGTCTTAGAATCATACTTTAAATCAATCGAATATTTTTTCTTACAACCCCACTTCCTCAAGAATTCAAGGATCTTGTCTCGTTTATCTTCTTCAATCCCAATATCTCTTTAAAATTGTTAGAAAAATAATAGTAGGAAATATGATTGAAGAAGAAGATGACTTTGAGGCGTGAAAACACTTTCTTTAAAGAGATATTGCCCATATACATATTGGGGTAAATACAAACAATTCTCTTCAAGGATACAACAAAGCCCTTTGTTTATACATGCAGATTTTCTTAGGCTACTTCTAGAGAGTCTTTATATTTATAGAACTTAAGAGATGATTCTTCATAAGAGTCATGTTCTTTTATGAACATATATGTCATTTCATAAGAGTCATGTTCTTTCACGAATAGATGTGTCTTTTCATAAGAGTCATGTTCTTTCATAAACATATGAGTCTGTTCAATTTAAGACCTCTATATATTACAAAATATCCAATACACTTTACCTATAGGACAATAGTGAAACTTTTGTTAACTATAGGATAATATCAAAAAAAAATTGTTCGTAGATTCAATAAAACAAATATTGTTATTTGTCTTTTAATAGCCAGCTCTCTAGCCAACTTGTGAGAAGAAAAAATATCTCGTGTACGTTTAAAATCAGAAAGTATATATACAAGATCAGAGAATAAGACATTACAAAAGGGTAAGATTATAATAAAAGGTGCCCATCAACTTAATCACAATAATAATAATTATGATTGAGCAATATCAACTATCATTAAATACTTTTTTCCCTTTTCAGTTCAAAAGGGCATGATTATTATAAATATCGTTAATATACATAATTAAAATAGTAATAATTATGTCATTAACTTTTATTATTGATGAATTATCATTTTTGTACACTATCACAAAAACAGTTTTTAGCGACAACAATTATATATATTAAGAAAGAGTACTAAAGCCTTTATTGGCATTAGGACTCTGAATTACCAAAAATAGAAGCGAATAAGAAATCTTTAACACCAATATCCCTCTCTAATTATAAACAACTTGTGAGGTTACTATGTATAACAACTCATTTCCTTTTATTAAGATTTCAATCGTACATTTAAATGATAAAATAAAAGGACAATTGCTTCATATACTTGTTGCAATTATCAAGTTATTTTTTTTTAATGCTAAATCGTCATAGATATAATTCATTTTTTATCCCAAAAAAAAAATAACGTTTATTTTTCTTTCGCTCCTCAAGCAGAATTATTACGCATATATAGTTCTTGACTTTGTGGAATAATTTTTCAAATTTATTTTTCTTGATATTATTTACTATATTTAAATTATAAATCATGTTAATAATATACTACTTTTCAATATTTTCTTTGATTTATTATTATATAGATTGAAAATTTTAATATGTACTTTCTAATTTAATTAAATAAAAATAAAATCTTAATCAAAGTCTTTCATAATAGATATTTTAAATAATTTTTCTCTATAAAATAATCTAAATATAAAACATGCATTGATACTTGTCCTTTTTAGTAGTTTGACACTCAATAACATTTTTTTAAAGAAAAAATTAAGCAAGTACAATCTGCTTATCAAAAAGAACTAGTCAAACATTATATTGATTGTTGCGATTTTTAGTAGGTTAGTCAAACATGCTCTAAGTTCACATCTCCCAAAGAAGCACAATTGTACTACATGGAATCGCTTAACTCTACTTTATTATTATCATTTCAATGTTATTTTTTTATATGTTGTATATCATTGTAAATTTAGCTCCTCGATCAATCGTAAAAAAAATTTCTTTCTATATTTATAATTTAGGTTTAATGTGACTAAAATAGAAAGTAATTTCCAAATATATTGAGGCAATCGACATCATATACTCTACTGAAAAAGATTCCACAAAATACCAAACAAAAATAAGACTACATTAAACTAGTTATAACATGGTAAATTAAGAAAGGATGAGTGAAATGAAATTTGATGAATGAGGGGTACCTTTCATGTTTCACTTAGAAAATGATAGATTTTTAGAAGTTAGCAATTTTTTAACACACATATATGTCATACTTTTGGATATATTATATAGAGACTTTTCTCCAAAAGGTCACTCTCTTTACCTTACAATAAACAAACGTGGTATGTTAAGGACCTAGAATATCAATGCTCCATTATTGCATAAATTTTTTGGTCCTTTCTAGACAATATATTTTACTCGAAATAACAATAATTTAATTTTTTTTTACATAATTTAAAGAAATTTTTGTGTAGATGTTGTTTTCGCCTTAAAAATGGTTATTTATCTAATAGTAATAATTTGTAAAAATTACATAAATCCCATAGTGTTAAAAGTTAGTTACATCCTATCCTTATTCTTTCCCAAATTATAAAAATCCCTTAAATTTAGAGGATCTCGGATACATCAGGAAACCTACGGATACACAACTCACGGATTGCGAATGATATATTACTTAATGGAAGGGATGTATCTGAGAGGGTAGGGATGTATCCAGGAAGGGATAGGGATGTATTCGAGAGATGATAGAGATGTATCCGAGAGGAAATTTTTGTAACTTTTTAAAATGGTAGAAAATTTTAGAGATTATGACAAGATAAGATGTGTATTTATATACTTTTTTCTAATTTTTACCATTTGGTGGAGCCAACTAAGATGGGCCAACATTAGCATATACATCGGCCCAACAAGCTCTTGTTGGCCTATTTTGGATTTTAAGGGTGTGTTTGTTATGGAGGAAAATATTTTCTACAAAATGTTTTTTAAACCTTTTCATGTTTGCTTTTTTTTTTTTATGAAAATAAACTCCGTAATGCAACTAGGGGAAACAAGTTTCAAAAATAACTTCAAAGTTCATTGTCTCTTCCCCACCAATCCAACATCCCCAACCCCCATCTCTTGACCATTTCACCCCCGAATCCTCACTCTCCACCCTATTCCACTCTTATAATGTTTCACTAGCTTACGTGTAAATGCTCATGAGATTATTTTTTATTAACTTACTGAATACTAGAAAATAAATAAATAAAAAAACTCATTTATTTTTCAAAAAAATATTTTCCTTCCTAGCAAACACACCTATTAAAGCACATAGTTCTCTGAACATGATGTACATTGGATGATGGAATCCTATACTATCACTTCCTTGTTGGATTGGGCCAAGAAGAACAATTAGCTGAGGATAAAAATATGAATTGCAGAAAATTGGACATTATTTAGTGGTGGTTTTGCACTTTTGATTCTTGTATAATAAGTTTTTTTTTTTTAAAATAAAATATTACAAATAAATTTTAGTTGTAGTGTGCACATAAGTTGTCTCCAACTAAACAACTTTATTGTCTATGTCACTCACTTATTTGAAACGTCCCCAACTCTTGCCTTATAGACAAATCTAATGTATGTCTGATGAACAACAAAAGACATTTTTGAAAGAAAAAAAAAAGAAAAGTTCAAGATCAACCCTTGTGAGATTTATTCTCTTAAATCACCCTACTTTGGAATATTGAATTGTTACAATCTTTAACCAAAAAATAGTACTCCAAATGTCTCAATTTTTATAAGACATCCTTTTTTTTTAATCCGCTGTAAGAAAAATGTCACATTAACTTATTTTGCAACTATTCAATGACACCACCCCCATTTTATCATTATTGAGTTTCACTTAACATTTTATTATGAAGAAACGTTAGCTAATAGTAAGCACTAAAGTGACATTAATAAGGGCAATTTGGAAATATAATAAAGTTTTCTATTATTTCTTAAATTCCGTGCCTAATCAAATGGCACCATATAAATTAAAACGAAAAGTGTAATAAAATTGTTACAATCTCATCTTACAAGTTGCAAGTGATCTTTTTGGGCTAATTTGGCTATCTTAAAGATACTTATGGCAAGCCCACTGCTTCTATGTGGGCCAACTAATTTAGCAAGTTTCTCTTTCTTTGGCCAAAGTTGCACTGATACTCGATTTTGAGATCACCATTTAAATCATACTAATAATACTTAAAATTATACTAATGGAACATTGTTTTTCATTAGTAACATATTTGCTTAGATACATTTGGAGTTTCTTACTCCTAGTAATACCAACTTGCCACATTGAAAGAACATTTTTGGGCTTACAAAATGAAGAAGATCAAGATTCAAGACAATACAACAATCTTACAATATGAACCAGACTCCATAGTACAGTTGCCTTGTTGGTAATGCCTTTTTACCAAAAATTGGGATCTTTGCTCATGTCAAAAGAAATTTGGACCCATCCCAGTCTATGACATGTCCTCATGATAAAGATGAAGTCCCAGCCCAAAACGAGCACAAGCTCGACGAAATGCCATACCTTCTGCCTTCTGCACCGGATCCCCATAACCTGGATCATCTACTGAAGCAGTGCCAGTTGATTCTCGATATATCTAAGTCAAAACAGAGGAAAGAAATCAAAAATCATCATCAGAGTTTTGATAATGTAAAAGTTTCTCATATAAATGAAATGCAAGCAAACCAGCAAAATAGGTAACAAACACAAGTGTACACATCTATTTTATGGATTTTCTCCAATAGGTAAGATGCGGTGTTGTTACATGCAGTGGCTCCATACCCCAATAGATGAAGAAAAGGAATTCAAGGAAAAAATCACAATTTTGAAATCAGCTACAAGCTTGTTCAAAGTAAAGGGACAACACAGCGAAGTAAAGAGGTGACATGCCACTGAAATACCGAACAATAAGCGTCAGCTTGCGCTCACCTTGACTAATTCGTTACATCTTTTTTTGAAGATAGTAAGTGATAGGCAACTAAGATGTTCTTCCTTACACCCAGGAAAAGTTGTCTGCTAAATAACTTGAAGAATAAATATTTACACCAAATGAAGTGTTTAAATGCGGAAACAAACTTTATGAGAATCATTGAACATTACATAGATTTAAAGTCTGTTAAAGAGTCTATCTGTCGCTTTTTAGGTAGGTCTTCTCAAGTTAAAAGGCAGCACCTCGTGAACAACAGTATTTAGTTGCTTAGAAAAATATTAAAGTAATGATATCAAGAGCAGGCTAGTTATCACTACACAAAAGAACATCTTAATCATAGAAACAATCTGTCAAGCATACGTAACAAAGATAGCAATACCTCTGCATCAGTCCCATATATTGTCACACGATAAACAACTGAAACCGACTTGCCATCAGATGAGTAAGTGATGCTTCGAACTTCACCAGACCATTCTAATGAGCAACAAATTTGATTGTCAACTGGCTGACTAAAGTAAAAGTAGTTTCATTTGCAAAAAAAGGGAAAAAAAAAAGATCTTTGACATACCCGGAGCATGTAAATTCATAATCCTATTCACAATATGCCTGCAAAGATTCAGAAGTCATAAAAAATAAGTCAATTTTCTTGATATTGTAAAAAGCAACAGAAACAAAATGCAGAACACACTATTACAGCAAAGTGTTGATTTGTCGATGATTGAAAGCTCACACCACTATAAAAAGAAGAAAAAACGCCGTTCTACACTTACACAAATGCACTGATGTCAACATGTTTCAAAATCAACTGAGCAACAAAGTTGACCACCCAGAGTTGTACTTTGAGTGCATTTGTTATGGAGGACAATATACTTCATAGAAAATTATTTATTTCAGCAAATCATTTTAATGTACATTTTCCTTGTCTGGTTGAGTATAAAAGTAAGTATGCATTAACTTATAGTAAGCATATAAAAGAGTAGTATACAATAAAATGATAGTATTTTGATGATATTTTTGAGTTTAAAAGATTGACAATACTCAATATTATGTACATTTGGGATGTCTGCAAAGGATATGATTTGCTTCCAGGAGGAGACTAAGGGGTCGTTTGATTTGAATACAAGTTATGATGGGATAAGTTTTGATGTGATAAGTTATACTGGGATTAGTTATGTTGGGATTAGTTATCCTGGCATTATTTCTTATTGATTGTTTGGTTTGTTGTAGTAAAAATAATAATCATTGCATACTTCCTAAAAATAAGTGGTTTGATTACAAAAATACCCTCTTATTTAGCTTTTTGTATATTTTTTTGGGTAGAGTTTTAATTATTCATTCTTAAAAACAAAACATCCACCTTATTTAGCTTATATTTTTATATATGAATTCCCATGAATTTTTTTGTATGAATTCCCATAAATTCCTATCGTTAATTAGGCTTTAATTAGTGAACATTGCACTAGAATTAGCAGTTTGACATTGAAAAACATGAACCTTGTTAGTTGCTAGTAAATGGTTTCAATTATTATATAATAAAAATAATTGAAACCAAAGAGCACAAAATCAACGAAGCAATTGATAAGGAAGTGTGAGTTTTTTTTTTTTCAAACAAAGCAAGAATTTCAAAAGATTAAGCTATTTTCATGGGGAATGTACTTGGTTAATGTGAAAAGTGATAATTAAAGGGTTTGAAGGGTAGTTTTGTCATTTAATAAGGTTATCCCATGACAACTTATGATGGTATTAGTATACCACCCCTTGGGAGGGATAACTTATCCCGGTACTATTTATTAATCCCGGGATAGGTTATCCCAAACTTTCCAACCAAACACTAAATTAAGTGCCACTAAATATTTATCCCAAGACTATTTGTGTTTATCGTTCACACCAAACGACCCGTAACAGTGGGTTACAATATGCTTTAACAGGGGTTGGGTCTATGACCCCTGTGATAGGTAACAGAGGCAGTACTTATGGAAAGAACTTGCTGCTATCAGTGGAATTGTTTCACAACCACAGGTTGTTGGAGGAGATTTTAATGTAATTACGTGTATGGAAGAAAAAATGGGACAAGCTAGCAACACCAGAGGAATCAGAGAACTCTCAAACTTTATCATGACCTATCTTTAGTAGATCTTCAACAACTGAATTCAAGTTCAGTAGAACAAGATAGAGCAGATAGACTATTTTGGGTCAACAGTAGGCATAAGGTATTCTCAGTTAATAACTGTTACAAAATGTTGTTGCAACGGTTTAATCAGGGAAATCCTAATTGTCCCTAGAAGATGATTTGAAAAACCAAAGCACCTATGAAAGTAAGATTTTTGCTTGGCCAGCAGCTAGGGATGCTTGCCAAACACAACACAAGTTACAACTGAGAGGTTTTTCCTTGTGTAGTAGATGCAAATTTTGCAATTTAGAGGAGGAAACAAGATGAATATCTTTTCTTGCATTGCAGATTCTCAAGACAATGCTGGGAATTTTTCTTTAGCATAATGGGCATATCTTTGGTGTTACCAGATATTATTAGTAGCTTGTTGGAAGTGCGGCAATCACAGAAAGTTAAAAGATCTTAAAACCAATATGGAGAGCTTTTCCTAATTGCATAACGTGGACCTTATGGCTGGAAAGAAACAAGGCATGCTTTGATGGGAAGATGCTATAGATTTGTAGAGTCAAAAACAAATACATTAAAAATCTGTACTTTGGGTGCAATCGCAGTAATTTAGATAAGATGGATAAGTATATGGACTTCTTGCACTTGCAAGGGCAAACAATTGCAGGAACAAGTGTCAAACTAAGATTTTCAAGTGAGAACTGAATAACCCTACAAGCCTTTTAGGTAGACCTAACCATCAGTATATTTGAAACAAAAAGAGTTTGCCCCAAGGCCTAGCTCGAGTGGCAAAAGGTGGAGGATTTGTGGCTTAGGTTGCAGGTTCAAGCCCCACACCATGCAGAATATATATTGAGATGGAACACATGTTGGAGGTGAGTTATGTCACCAATCAAAAACCACAAAACTCCCCCCAAAAGGTATAATCTTTATAAGCAATCAAGCACAACTAATCAAATGCAAAAGCATAAGCACGACAACAACATCATACCCAGTCTAATCCCACAAATGGGGTCTAGGGAGAGGGTGTTACATACACAACGTTACCACTACCTTAGAGAGGAGGTTCCCAATACACCCTCAACTCGAGTAAACATATCAAAAGTCAAGTATATAAAGTAATTACAAAGGCAAAGAAGCCAGCCAAACAGCAATAACAAATCATTTTGTGCAAAATGAAACAGAGAAAAAAAAGGGCAGAGCAGTCACATCACCATGGTATGTATTTGAGGGAGAATCCATTAGGTTCATGGCGAAACTTTATAAGTGAATCTGGAACTTTCTTGTTCAGCTCTTTCAGTATCTCAGAAAGTGGTCTGCTGATTCCTGAAGTTAGGTCCGCCGTTTCCCTTTCTGAATCAAACATCAATCTCTCTCTGTCTTTGTCTTTCGGAGAAGAAGAAGAGGCCTTAGCTGAGATGGAGCGCTGGCATAATCGGAGTCTATTCAACAAAGAAGAAGAAAAAGTTGAACGCAATGAAGAAAATGCCATGGTTTTTCCTCTTCAACTTCACTCCAAAACCCTCCATTGCCGCCTTTTCAAAGGGTTTATTTATAAGGGAAATGGCAACCAAATTCCTCAAATTTTCAAAAGAGTTTCAAAGGATCAAAAACATTTCGGTTTTTTGAGTTTTATATCTAAATTATCAAATTATGCTTGGTATTAATTACGAGAAAATTTATTATCTTGTTATATTAATTATTCATCTTTTATTCAATATAAAATAATACATAAATTATTTCATAACTTACATTTATATTAATTATAAATAGTAAACTTAATTAGTTTAATTTTTAATTAGCAAACGAACTAATATTACTTATAAAAAATTTATTAACTAAATAACTCACCTCCAATCTAGCTACGGAACGTCCGTAATAGGTAACAAAAACCATCCAAGCAAGCTGTTAGCGGTGACCGATATTTGTTGAGTGCTTTTGTGTATCTTCTCTGTTTGTGTCTAGTATGTTCCATGAGGAGGCTTCTTTCTCTCTCTAAAATATATTCATTCTCCTCCTCCTCCTCTCGGAACTTCACTCTCTCTCTATAATTTGTGTTTCTCTCTCTACAGCCATGGCCGCCGACAGCTTCACCGACAAAAATGCCGTTTTCCGGAAGCTCAAAGCCAAGTCCGATAACAAGGTTTCCATTGAATTCATGCATTTTCTATTTTTTAATTATCTGCTATGATGATTTTTCTATTTTTTCGTATTGTATATTTGATTTTTGATTGAACTGCGTGTTTTTCATTTGATTTTGTTTGTTTTGCTTGTATTTTTGTTTGAATTGGTTAGGAATTTGAGATCTGATTTAGATCTAGTGTTTTTGCTGAGTAGATCTCTGTTTTATGAACGATTTTGCTTGAATTTTGTTTGAATTTTATCAGATGTGCTTTGATTGCAATGCGAAGAATCCTACATGGGCGTCGGTTACGTATGGGATCTTCTTGTGTATTGATTGTTCGGCAACGCATCGTAGCCTTGGTGTTCACATCAGTTTTGTTAGGTACATTTTAAAGTTTGATCACTTTACTCTTCTTTTATGCATTTGTTTTTTGTTAAAAATCAATATTCCATCCAATTTTTTTTTTTCGATTCAGTTATGTTGTTTGTTTATACATGGTAACTTTACCATTGAATTTTGTTTGGGAAGTTATGTAACGTATGTGGTTTAGGTTTTATTAGATACTGTGTAAAAACGATTAGGAATGTTGAAATTATTGGAATCAACAAGTTAGAAGCTGTGATTTCTGCCTTATAAACAGCGGCTTCCTCTCATTGCTCAATGTTGCAATTAAGATGAGGATGTATTAAAAGATTGCATCTTTGGATGAATGTGTGCTGGACAATAATCAGTATAAATCGAGTTTAGGACACCAATTTTGTTTAGATTTTATGTAAGGAACACTTAAAGAGATAATATCAGGAAGTCTTCACGTAGTGAAGTCCATTCTCTTATCAATAGGTGTCAAGGGAATGGTTCTGCAGATTGGTTATGATTCAGATACATTATCATGTTGTAGGAGGAAAAAGGAACAGATTTTGCTGTATCATCTGGTATTTGTAGTCGAGTGCTACTTTTTACGTGGAAGAGTGGAACTATTAAAGGAACCTGACAGTACTAGTTTGTATCCTGATGTACGCACTAAAGACCATAGAAGCACTTGCCATAGGTTTGGCTTTGGGGCTTCAAATATATGGTTGATTTAACATTCTATCCAATTAGATTATTTTCATATGCACGAATACCTTGTTAGCTGGCTTTCATATCAAACAAACTAATAATCCAAGCTTTGATGGATATTAAAGTAGAGGAAGATGAATTCCAACATGAGTTCCAAGATTATGTTACATGGATTTTGCTAGGTGTGCACAAGTATTAGCACTTGTAGGTGTATTTTTTAATCTGCTCGGTGCACCACCACCATATACACTTTCTTGACATGATCCGTCATGTCAAATGAAAGATCCATGTTATATTAGGCCAACATATTAGTATAGTCAACACCTGAAAATTCTTGATAGTTGGATTAAAGACTGGCCCGATGGTAGATACCTACTAAAAACCAGTATCTACAGTGCTGGATGAGTTGCAGGGAATATTTTTACCTGTGAAGGAGGATGTTAATGTTTTAGGAAGTGCTGAGAGAACATAGCTGGAAGAACAAAACAACACAATGTATCTTTAAACGGAAGTTGCAATGTATTGGAAGTAGTATTGAGAGTTACAGTGAATGGAGTTTCTTCGATTGTGACTATACAAGGGGTAAGAATGTGAGACTTCTAGATAGCACTATCCAAAAGGTTGGGGATCTCAGTAGACTGGCAGCTGTGTTGCCTATCTTGTTCCAATTCCGTTGAGTTGTACCAGGAAACATAAAGCAAGCTTTGTGGAGCTAGAAATAACCAGTTGTTCAGAATATCAGTAGGTCACTTTATCTGTCTATTCCTCTTTGCATAATCTGTGGTATTTAAAAAGAGGGAAACAATAGATGGTTTGAAGATGGAAGAAAGACAGTTCAGCAACTAAGATACTTAGTTTTCAGCTTCTGTATTACTGATGTTACACACGACATGGATGAAGTGTTAGACTATTTGGGCTTCCTGCATAGCTAAGGGATGTTGTGTTTTCTCTACATATCCTTGTATTTTTGTGCATTATCTTAGTGCTTTTAACAATAAAGTACCTTAGCTTTCTCAAAAAGAAAAATAAGTTGGTATCTCGGAAAGTTGGGTTGTCATCTTGATTCTACATTATGCTACAACAGCTCCAAAGCTAGTGCTTCTTCATTTTTCCAAACTAGTGGTATGACCACCTCAAGAACCTTCCTGTGTTTGCCCAGGGCCTTGGTTCAGTGGTAAGAACACATCACGACAATGCACGATGTGTGGATTAGGCAGATGTCACGGATTTGAATCAAGTCGCAGACAAATGCTTGGAATGTAAGTGGAGAAAAGCAAAGGGCACACCGATAATCCATCGAGTTCCGAACCATGCTCCATTCGTCCTAGGGAATTTCTCGTTCCTTAGAATAGAAAGGAGTGAGATAAAACTCTTCCTGTGTCAACTTTAGTTTCAGTTCCTTAAGAGCCGAGGGTGATCTTCTGCCTCTGGCCCCTCCTCCTTTTCTTCTGTACTCCTACTCCCTCCATTCCAGTTTGTTTGGTATAATTTGACTAGGCATGAAGTTTTAAGGAAGAAACGAAGACGGTTTTAAACATGCATAGCATTTGTGTGGCTATAAAAGCTTCTCTTTAAGAGTAAAATAGAACTCGTGGTCTTAAACATGCCATACCATTTGTGTGGCTATAAAAGCTTCTCCTTAAAGAGTAAAATCGGAAGTTTCAAATTCAATTGTTACCAAGTATAGAAATGTACTGTTCTAAAATGTGCTTTTTAGAACAAACTAATAAGGAAATAATGTCGAACATATTGGAGCGGATGGAGTATTGTTTTGATGTGGGAGTGGGTATCGCCAGCTGCAAACAAATATATTTTGCCTTCTCTCTGTTATTTTGGCATTCCTAACTCTGTCCATTTTCTAATGAATTGATTCTTGCAGGTCGACAAATTTAGATTCATGGTCTCCAGATCAGTTAAAGATGATGTACTTTGGTGGAAATAACCGTGCTCAAGTTTTTTTCAAGCAGCACGGATGGACGGATGGAGGCAAGATTGAAGCCAAGTATACCTCCAGGGCTGCCGAATTGTATAAACAATTACTCTCAAAAGAAGTTGCTAAAAGTAAAGCAGAGGAAAGTAAAGCAGAGGATGCAGGTTTGCCAGCATCACCTGTTGCCTCTCAGGCTGTGCGGACTACAAATGGGTTTTCTAATATTAAGACTAGTGAAGCTCCAAAAGAAACCTCATCATTTAAGGATGAAACACCAGAGGTTTCTGCTTCACCCAAAGCATCACAATCAGTTTTTACTACTTCGATTAAGAAACCTATAGTTGCAAAGAAATCTGGCAAGCCAGGTGGACTTGGAGCTCGTAAACTTACTAAAAAGGTACATCTTAGACTTCCAAGCTAGAGAAATGAGTGCAGGGTATAAATTGCATATTTTGAAATGAAGATTTATACATGCAGTGTAGAGTAAGGTGTTTAACAAATTTGGAATTTAAATTAATTGATTGAGCATCTTTACAGACAAGTGAGAGTCTGTACGACCAGAAGCCTGAAGAACCGCCTGTTCAAGTTTCTTCCTCCAACCCTGCAAGTAATGCACCAACTGGTGGCTCATCATTCACATCTCGCTTTGAGTACACAGACAATGTCCAACCCTCTGAGATGAGTTCTGGACGTGTTCTTAACCATGTATCCCCTCCAATGTCCTCCAATTTTTTTGCGGACTATGGAATGGAAAGCGGTTTCACAAAGAAAAGCTCAAATTCTTCCAAAGTTCAAGTGAGTTCTTATTCTAGTTTTTATGTTCACTGTCATACAAGGATAATAAAGCTGTTACAGTGAAATTTTAATATTGATATGAGTATCTGTGAGATATAAAGAAAGAAGTGTCACACTTAGTTTAACTGCTATATTATACATAGGTGCAGCAGTTAGGTGGGTGGACTATATTATGATCAATACAAGTTGGGGGCGGTGACTACTGACTTGTGAGAGATTTGTTGCTTTTTGATCTTATTCCAGCATCCTGTGTTGTCAATAAGTACAAGGATTGTTATTGATTTAGGAAAAGGTTGTTGCCATTTGGAACTTCAAATGTTACATTCTAAATATTTGCAATGCAAGTTTCAAGTCTTAGGTTACTAATGAAAATAAAAATAAAAACGACTTTTGGATGTTTTGTAATATAGTTTGCCTGGAATTTTTTCTTTCTTTTTTCACCTCATTTGGTGTTGGATTTGTCCTTCAGTTTGTGATTTATTGTTCTCACGCAGTTCTTCCTTTGCTTGTTATTTATGAGTACACTGCTTTACCTAAGTTGTTTCTGTAGTCTTCAATTTATTTATTTTTTCGTTGATGGTGATCTGGGCCAGCTTTCTGAGCATCTCAACTAATACCACCAGGTACTTATTCTCTTCCACCAGCACAAGTAGTGGGCTTGGGTAGATAGGAAAAAATCACCTAGAGTTTTTTTGTTTCTGCTTGGGTTTGAACCTAAGATTCATGGTTCTCCCCCACTTCATTGATGCCACACTTTTTTCACGTTCTACTGATGGTGTTTGTTCTATTTAATTATCTTACATCCTATTTTAATCAGATTGAGGAAACTGATGAAGCAAGGAAGAAGTTTACTAATGCAAAAGCCATTTCATCCGCCCAATTCTTTGGTGATCAGAGCAAAGCTGAAATGGAAGCCTCAGTTTCTCTTAAGAAGTTCTCGGTATGACTGCTTGTTGTAGATAACATTCTCATATATTTATGGGTGTAGCTGTTTTTCTTAATCAGCTTGCAGACACATTGACTTGACCATCTCCCATTCGGCATTCATTATCATAGTAGGGTCTTGTCCTATAAATTAATTAGAAATAGCTCTCTGCCATCGCAACAATAATATGTCTTGCATTTCTCCTTATTCCTTTTCCCTTTTATCCTAATGCACTATACTTCCCATGCTATCATTTTGCTTCGAACTTGTCATAACTTGAAAGGACTGTTCAGAAACCTTGTGGGGGACAAAAGCCTGGTGTTTTAAGTGGATCATAGTTGAGGAGGCCTATTATCCATTAGAATCGTCCACCGGATGGCTCTGGGAAATTTCTCCAGTACTAAAATAGGAAAAAAAAAAAAAAAGAAGAAGATTGTTGACCGAAGAAAACCACCTAAAAATGGATGAATCAGATTCATGCTCCTAAAAATGTTTTCTACTGCTATCTATTCTCAGGGTTCAAGTGCCATATCAAGCGCAGACCTTTTTGGTGACGATGATAGATCAGATCTGGACCTCACTGCTGGTGATCTCATTAACCGGATCTCGTTCCAGGTATAGAAGCAATTATGACACAAATGTAAATGTTTTTCAGTTCTGACTCGAAGATATTGAAAGGACCGCCCTTTCGTTTGTCTCTATATTTTCAGGCACAACAGGACATGTCCTCTCTGAAAAACATTGCTGGAGAAACTGGAAAGAGACTTGGCTCATTTGCGTCAACCTTAATCTCTGATTTTCAAGACCGAATCCTGTGATGTTACAGGACCAGAATATCTCAGGCAGATGCAAACATTTTGTATGAAATTCTTTCAGAAGATGAAAAATAATATTGGAACTCTATATAGGGTTTGAAGAAGCTGGTCTAGCCATGTTAAAAATTTCTTTACGTGTTTTTCTTTATCTTCGTTTGGTTCTCGATGAGGTTTGTAGAGCTTTGTTCATCAATTTACTGTGTTGGGGTCGTGTCCAAGTTGTGAAATCATTGAACTGTAAACTAGTGAAAACTCTTAAGATTTTATCCTCTTTATCAGCCTGGCATATATATGTATATATATTGCTTTACGCCCCTCTAAGGCGTACTAATAGAGGAAGGCCCTCTCTATTAAGAGTATTTCCATTCCACGACTTGAACCCGAAACATTTGGTTGGTTGAATTTTCAAAGAAAGAGTCTAAGCATAAGGCGCCATTTAGCTTTTAAGGTTCAGGTAGTATCCAATTAGGAGTTTTTCATCACTACACATTTCTTGCATGGGTTGATTAATTTTAGTTTATCAATGTAGCAAACAGTACTCCAAATAGAATGATTAATTGTATTGATAATTAGAAACATAAAATTAGGTCACAACTTGTTATTCAAAATAACTCAAATATTATTTAATTTGAAACAATGAGGAGTTTATATCTAAAATTTGGAACTGTTAGAGGAAATTTGAGCTCATATACATGTTATACACTATTTATACAATATCGATACATTATGTATACATATAACTATTTTTGTTGAAAAAAGTATTTATCCCCTATACAGTTACGTAAAAAGTTCTAGAAACTAAATTTCAAAAACAGTTAAAGTTAGAAACATAATAAGGCTTCTTAGCTAATATTTCTCTACTTAAGAACCGTAGCTATAGTTTGATGTGCTATGAAATTAATAGAATGTATATTTCACGTCTTTGATCTGTTACTAATACAAATACATTTGACATTTAACTTATTTATTGACGCATATTAGCAGAACAATTTGGAGGGAGAAAGCAAATCTTGAAATTTCAAATTAGATATGAATGGGTGAAATTAAGCGAAAAGCAGAGACCGAGTGAGAGAGAGCTAGTTTGATGTATAAGGAAAGGAGAAAATGTGGGAGAGATGAGATAAATTTTTGATTTTGATATAAATGATATATGCGGGACCTATTAATATCAACTATATTGATTAAACATTAGGCGCGAATTGTTACTAAATTAAACTATAAATATGTTTAATAATTCATAGTAGATGTTTGCCATACCACATTTTTTGTTTAATGATTAAATTTTTTTAATATTATTTTTTAATAGTTGATCATTTTGAGTTATAGATAGTTATATAAAGAACTTTTCTTTCCATAAAAATAATATTATTTTGATGTATCATACATTAGTTATAAATTAGTTACGGGTTTGGTGTTATAAATTAGTTACAGGTTTGTCAAATAAAGAAATTAATGTGAGATTGATATGATGTGATTATAAATTGATCGAAGGAAGTCATGCGGATTGTTTGTGGTGATGAGTCTAGTGACTCGACACAAGTACAATAAGTAGTAATCTTACTACAATTTATGTTTTACAACTTTCATGATTTATACATGGTTTATAAAGTGAATGTATTATCAAATGTTTTTTCCTTGCATGTGGGACAAGTTTTTTACTTAATATGATATTGAAACAATTATGTGAGATGTTCTCACTTTTCTAAAACATATTTATTGTTAGTTAAGATATGATTATCATTATTGAAAAGACTTGTTAATTACTTGAGAAATAAGTATCTTGACTTATGTTTTTTATTAAAGTTTTATACAATATGATTGATAAGAACTTAAATGTTTTGTAGTATTTAGGAAATGCTTCTACTATTTATAAAGAAAAGTATAAATGGGAGTAGACCTTGATGGATCCCTTGTAGCTAACAATGGATTCGTTAGAACTGGGGCATCTTGTAATTATAGATTACTGATACAATTCTCGCTAGTGGGAAGATAGAACTAACAAGGGTGCTATTCAAACTCTCATTTTGATTGATGACGAAGTTCTTGAAATGAGTATTAAATAGTTGAAGGTTTTAAACTTCATCAACTCAAAATAAAATTAAAATAATCAATTATTTTAGAAAGAGCAATCAATCTTGAGAAGGTAATTATTATATCATTTTAACGTCTTTTTGGAGTAAAGAGGTAAACTTTTACAAAAGATTGCTACTAATTCTGCTTTTCCCCCTTAGATAAGTAACCATACTATATTTTATGTACCATATTTCACGAGACGTTCTGATCATTTTGATAAACTTAACATTTGAATTACCATAAAATATAATATATATATATATATACACACACACACACACACATTTGCCTCGGAAATTTTCATGGTGTTTTTGGGCATTTACGAGGCATTCAATAGAAATTAAGTGATTTTTCCCATTTTTCGTGTGTGTTAGCCCATAAATATTTTGGTGATATGGCTTCCGATCAATTTTTTTTTAAACCCTTTGGGGACCCAGCGTAAGTACCCGGGGGAGCGCAGCAGGTGAAGCCTCGGGAATTCTCATGGCGTTTTTGGGCATTTGCAAGGCATTTAATAGGAATTAGGTGATTTTTCTTATTTTTCGTGTGTGTTAGCCCATGGGTATTTTTTTGATATTGCTTCAAGTCAATTTTTTTCTGAAACATTTTGGGGACCCTCCGTAAGTACCCGGGGGAGAAGCAGGTGAAGCCTCAGAATTTTCACGATATTTTTGGGCATTTACGAGGCATTTAATATGAATTAGGCGATTTTTCTCATTTTTCGTGTGTGTTAACCCATTAATATTTTGGTGATATGGCTTCCGGTCAATCTTTTTCCGAAACATTTTGGGGACCCTCCGTAAGTACCCATGGGAGCAGCAGTGAAGCTTCGAGAATTTTCACGGCGTATTTGGGCATTTACGAGGCATTTAATAAGAAAATAGGTGATTTTTTTTCATTTTTCGTGTGTGTTAGCCCATGAATATTTTGGTGATTGGCTTTCGGTGAATTTTTTTCTGAAACCTTTTGGGGACCCTCCTTAAGTACTCGGGAGAGCAGCAGATGAAGCCTCGAGAATTTTCACGGCATTTTTGGGCATTTACGAGGAATTTAATAGGAATTAGGTGATTTTTCTCATTTTTCATGTGTGTTAGCCCATGAATATTTTGGTGATATAGCTTCCGGTCAATTTTTTGGGAAACCTTTTGGGGACCCTTCGTAAGTACCGGGGAGAGCAGTAGGAGAAGCCTCGGAAATTTTCACGAAATTTTTGGGCATTTACGAGGCATTTAATAGTAATTAGGCGATTTTTCTCATTTTTCGTGTGTGTTAGCCCATGAATATTTTGGTGATATGGCTTCCGCTCAATGTTTTTTCGAAACCTTTTAGAGACCCTCCGTAAGTACCCGGAGGAGCAGCAGGTGAAGTCTTGAGAATTTTCACGGCGTTTTTGGGCATTTATGAGGCATTTAATAGGAATTAGGTAATTTTTCTCATTTTTCGTGTGTGTTAGCCCATGAATATTTTGGTGATATAACTTGTGGTCAGGGGACCCTTCGAAAGTACCCGGGGGAGTAGTAGCTGAAGCATCGGAAATTTTCACGGCGTTTTTTGGCATTTACGAGGCATTTAATAGGAATTATGAGATTTTTCTAATTTTTCGTGTGTGTTAGCCCATGAATATTTTGGTGATATGGCTTCCAGTCAATTCTTTTTCAAAACCTTTTGAGGACCCTCCGTAAGTACCGGGGGAGCAGTAGGTGAAGCCTCAGAAATTTTCACGACGTGTTTTGGCATTTACGAGGCATTTAATAGGAATTATGAGATTTTTTTAATTTTTCGTGTGTGTTAGCCCATTAATATTTTGGTGATATGGCTTCCGGTCATATTTTTACCGAAATCTTTTGGGGACTCTCCGTAAGTACCCAGGGGAGCAGCAGGTGAAGCCTCACGAATTTTCACGGTGTTTTTGGGCATCTACGAGGTTTAATAGGAATTAGGTGATTTTTTTCATTTTTCGTGTGTGTTAGCCCATTAATATTTTGGTGATATGGCTTCCGGTCAATTTTTAGCCGAAACCTTTTGGGGACCCTCCGTAAGTATCCGGGGGAGCAGCATGTGAAGCCTCAGGAATTTTCAAGGCGTTTTTGGGCATTAACGAAGCATTTAATTGGAATTAGGTGATTTTTCTCATTTTTCGTATGTGTTAGCCCATGAGTATTTTGGTGATATGCTTCCGGTCAATTTCTTTTCGAAATCTTTTGGAGACCCTCCGTAAGTACCCGAGAGAGCAGCGGGTGAAGCCTCAGAAAGTTTCACAGCATTTTTGGGCATTTACGAGGCATTTAATAGGAATTATGTGATTTTTTTCATTTTTCGTATGTGTTAGCCCATGAATATTTTGGTGATATGGCTTCCGGTCAATTTGTTTTCAAAATCTTTTGGGGACGCTTCGTAAGTACCTGGGGGAGCAGCAGGTGAAGCCTCACAAATTTTCACGGTGTTTTGGGGCATCTACGAGGCATTTAATATGAATTAGGTGATTTTTTTTCATTTTTCGTGTGTGTTAGCCCATTAATATTTTGGTGATATGGCTTCCGGTCAATTTTTAGTCGAAACCTTTTGGGGACCCTCCGTAAGTATCCGGCGGAGCAGCAGGTGAAGTCTCAGGAATTTTCACGGCGTTTTTGGGCATTAACGAAGCATTTAATAGGAATTAGGTGATTTTTCTTATTTTTCGTGTGTCTTAGCCCATGAGTATTTTGGTGATATGGCTTCCGGTCAATTTCTTTTCGAAACCTTTTGGGGACCCTCCGTAGGTACCCGAGAGAGCAGCGGGTGAAGCCTCGAAAATTTTCACAGCATTTTTGGGCATTTACGAGGCATTTAATAGGAATTATGTGATATTTTTCATTTTTCGTGTATGTTAGCCCATGAATATTTTAATGATATGGCTTCCGGTCAATTTGTTTTTGAAATCTTTTGGGGACGCTTCGTATGTACCTAGGGGAGCAGCAGGTGAAGCCTCACAAATTTTCACGGTGTTTTGGGGCATCTACGAGTCATTTAATAGGAATTAGGTGATTTTTCTCATTTTTCGTGTTTGTTAGCCCATGAATATTTTGGTGATACGGCTTCCGGTCAACTTTTAGCCGAAACCTTTTGGGGACCCTCTGTATGTATCCGGGGGAGCAGCAGGTGAAGACTCGGGAATTTTCACGGCGTTTTTGGGCATTTACGTTGCATTTAATATGACTTAGGTGATTTTTTTCATTTTTCGTGTGTGTTAGCCCATGAATATTTTAGTGATATGGCTTCCGGTCAATTTCTTTTCGAAACCTTCTAGGGACCCTCCGTAAGTACTCGAGGGAGCAGCAGGTGAAGCCTCAGAAATTTTCACAGCGTTTTTGGGCATTTACGAGGCATTTTATAGGAATTATGTGATTTTTCTCATTTTTCGTGTGTGTTAGCCCATAAATATTTTTCTGATATGGCTTCCGCTCAATGTTTTTTCGAAATCTTTTGGGGACGCTCCGTAAGTTCCCGGGGGAGCAGCAGGTGAAGCCTCACGAATTTTAACAGTGTTTTTGGGCTTCTACAAGGCATTTAATAGTAATTATGTGATTTTTTTCATTTTTCATGTGTGTTAGCCCAAGAATATTTTTGTGATATGGCTTCCAGTCAATTTTTAGCCGAAACCTTTGGGGATCCTCCGTAAGTATCCAGAGGAGCAGCAGGTGAAACCTCAGAAATTTTTCACAGCGTTTTTGGGCATTTACGAGGCATTATATAGGAATTATGTGATTTTTCTCATTTTTCGTGTGTGTTAGCCCATAAATATTTTTTTGATATGGCTTTCGCTCAATGATTTTCCGAAATCTTTTGGGGACGCTCCGTAAGTTCCCGGGGGAGATGCAGGTGAAGCCTTGGAAATTTTCACCGCGTTTTTGGGCATTTCTGAGGCATTTAATTGGAAATATGTGATTTTTCTCATTTTTCGTTTGTGTTAGCCAATGAATATGTTGGTGATATAACTTCCGGTCAATTTTTTTCCGAAATCTTTTGGGGACGCTCCGTAAGTACCCGAGGGAGCTGCAGGTGAAGCGTTACAAATTTTCACGGTGTTTTTGGGCATCTACGAGGCATTTAATAGGAATTAGTTGATTTTTCTCATTTTTCGTGTGTGTTAGTCCATGAATATTTTGGTAATTTGGCTTCCGGTCAATTTTTAGCCGAAACCTTTTGGAGACCCTCCGTAAGTATCCAGGAGAGCAGCAGGTGAAGCCTTAGGAATTTTCACATCGTTTTTGGGCATTTACGAGGCATTTAATAGGAATTCGGTGATATTTCTCACTTTTTGTGTGTGTTAGCCCATGAATATTTTGGTGATATGGCTTTCAATTAATGTTTTTTCCGAAACCTCTTGGGGAACCTACGCAAGTACTCGGGGTAGCAGCAGGTGAAGTCTCAGGAATTCTTACGGTGTTTTTGGACACATACGAGGCAGTAAATAGGAATTAGACGATTTTTTTCATTTTTCGTGTGTGTTAGCCCATGAATATTTTGGTGATATGGCTTCCGGTCAATATTTCTCTGAAATCTTTTGGAGACCATCCGTAAGTATCCGGGGGAGCAACAGGTGAAGACTCGAAAATTTTCACAGCATTTTTGAACATTTACGAGGCATTTAATAGGAATTAAATTAATTTTCTCATTTTTCGTGTGTGTTAGCCCATTAATAATTTTATGATATGGCGTCCTGTGAATTTTTTTACGAAACTTATTGGAGACCCTCAGTAAGTACCCTGCGGAGCAACAAGAGAAGACTCAGGAATTTTTACGGCATTTTTGGGCATTTACGAGGCATTTAATAAAAATTAGGTAATTTTTCTCATTTTTCGTGTGTGTTAGCCAATGAATATTTTGGTGATATGGCTTCCGGTCAATTTTTTCTAAAACCTTTTGTGGACCCTCTGTTAGTACCCAGGGGTGCAGTAGGTGAAGCCTCAGGATTTTCAGCGTTTTTGCGAATTTATGAGTCTTTTAATTGAAATTAGGCGATTTTTCTCATTTTTCGTGTGTGTTAGCCCATGAATGATTTAGTGATATGACTTCCGGTCAATATTTTTATTAAACCTATATGGGACCCTCCGTAAATACACAAGGGAGCAGCAGGTGAAGTCTCGGGAATTTTCACGACGTTTTTGGGCATTTACGAGGTATTTAATAGAAATTAGGTGATTTTTCTCATTTTTCGTGTTTGTTAGCCCATTAATATTTTGGTGATATGGCTTCCGGTCAATTTTTTTCTGAAACCTTTTGGGGACCCTCTGTAAGTACGCAGGGCAGCAGCAAGTGAAGCCTTGGGGATTTTCACGATGTTTTTGGGAATTTACGAGACATTTTATGGGAATTAGACCATTTTTCTCATTTTTCGTGTGTGTTAACCCATGCATATTTTGGTGATATGACTTTAGGTCAATTTTTTTCTGAAACCTTTTGGCGACTCTCCGTAAGTACCCAGGAGAGCAGCATGTGCAGCCTCGGGAAGTTTCACGCCGTTTTTAGGTATTTACAAGACATTTAATACGAATTATGCGATTTTTCTCATTTTGCGTGTGAAACCTATTGGGGACCCTCCGTAAGTATCCGGGGGAGAAGCAGGTGAAGACTCAGGAATTTTTACGGCATTTTTGGGCATTTACAAGGCATTTAATATGAATTAGGCAATTTTTCTCAATTTTCGTGTGTGTTAGCCCATGAATATTTTTGGTGATATGGCTTCTGGTCAAACTTTTTCCGAAAGCTTTTGGGGACCCTCCGTATGTACCCGGGGGAGTAGCAGGTGAGTCTCTGGAATTTTTACGGCGTTTTTGGGCATTTACGAGACATTTAATAGGAATTAGGCCATTTTTCTCATTTTTCGTGTGTGTTTGTCCATTAATATTTTGGTGATATGGCTTCCGGCCAATCTATTTTTCCAAAATCTTTTGGGGACCCTCTATTAGTACCCGGGGGAGCAGCAGGTGAAGCCTCATGAATTTTCATAGCATTTTTGGGTATTTACGAGGCATTTAATAGGAATTAGGTGATTTTTCTCATTTTTCGTGTGTGTTAGCCCATGAATATTTTGATGATATCGCTTCCGATTCATTTTTTTTATGAGACCTTTTTGTGACCCTCCGTAAGTATCAGAGAGAGTAGCAGGTGAACCCTCAGGAAATTTCACAGCAATTTTAGGCATTTACGAGGATTTAATAGGAATTAGGCGAATTTTCTCATTTTTCGTTTGTGTTAGCCAATGAATATTTTTTTGATATGGCTTTCGGTCAATATTTTTTCGAAACCTTTTGGGGACGCTTCATAAGTACTCGGAGGAGCAGAAGGTGAAGCCTTGGAAATTTGCACGACGTTTTTTGTCATTTACGAGGCATTTAATAGGAATTAGGCGATTTTTATCATTTTACGTGTGTGTTAGCCCTTGAATATTTTGGTGAAATGACTTCCAGTCAATTTTTTTTGAAAACTTTTCGGGACCCTCCGTAAGTACTCGGGGATGGAGCAGGTGAAGTCTCGAGAATTTTTATGGTGTTTTTTGCCATTTACGAGGCATTCAATAGGAATTAGGCGATTGTTCTCATTTTTTGTGTGTTTTAACTCATGAATAATTTGGTGATATGAATTCTGGCCAATTTTTTTTCCCAAAACCTTTTAGGGACCTTCTGTAAGTAACCGGGGGAGCAGCAGGTGAATCCTTAGAAATTTTTACGGCGTTTTTTTGCATTTACGAGGCATTTAATAGGAATTATGTGATTTTTCTCATTTTTTGTGTGTGTTAGCCCATGAATATTTTGGTGATATGGATTACGGTAAATTTTTTTCCGAAACCTTTTAGGGACCCTCCTTATGTACCTGGGGGAGCAGCAGAGGAAGTCTCATATATTTTCACGGTGTTTTCGGGCATTTACGAGGCATTTAATAGGAATTAGGCGATTTTTCTCATTTTTCGTGTGTGTTAGCCCATGAATATTTTGGTGATATGGATTTCGATCAATATTTTTTCAAAACCGTTTGGGGACCCTCCGTAAGTACCCGAGGGAGCAGCAGGTAATGCCTCGTGAATTTTCACGTTGTTTTTGGGCATTTATGAGTCATTTAATAGGAATTAGGCGATTTCTTTTCATTTTTTGTGTGTGTTAGCCTATGAATTTTTTGGTGATATAGCTTTTGGTCAATCCTTTTCCAAAACCTTTTGGGGACCTTCCGTAAGTAACCTGGGAGCAGCAGGTGAAGCCTCAGAAATTTTTTCGGTGTTTTTAGGCATTTACGAGGCATTTAATATGATTTAGGCGATTTTTCTCAATTTTCATGTGGGTTAGCCTATGAATATTTTTGTGATATGGCTTCCCGTCAATCTTTTTCTCGAAACCTTTTGGGGGCCCTCCGTAACTACTTGGGGGTGCAGAAGGTGAAGCCTTGAGAATTTTCACAGCATTGTTGGGCCTTTACGAGGCATTAAATAGGAATTATGTGATTTTTCTCATTTTTCGTATGTGTTAGCACATAAATATTTTGGTGATATGGCGTCTTGTCAATCTTTCTGCGAAACCTTTTGGGGACCCTCTGTAAGTACGCGGGAGAGGACCAGGTGAAGTCTTGGGAATTTTCACAGTGTTTTTGGCCATTTACGAGGCATTTTATAGGAATTAGGCGATGTTTCTCATTTTTCGTATGTGTTAGCCCATGAATATTTTGGTGATATGGCTTTCGATCAATCTTTTTCTGAAACCTTTTGGGGACCCTCTATAAGTACTCGGGGGAGCAGCAGGTGAAGCCTCGGGAATTTTTACGGTATTTTTGGGCATTTACGAGGCATTTAATAGGACTTAGGTGATTTTTCTCATTTTTCGTGTATGTTAATATGACTTTCGGTCAATCTTTTTTCGAAACCTTTTCGGGACCCTATGTAAGTAGCCGGGGGAGTAGCAGGTGAAGTCTCTGGAAATTTCACGTTGTTTTTGGGCATTTACGAGGCATTTAATAGGAATTAGGCGAATTTTTTTAATTTTTCGTATTTTAGCCCATTAATATTTTAGTGATATGGCTTTGAGTCAATCTTTTTTTGAAACCTTTTCGGGAATCTCTGTAAGTACCCGGGGGAGCAGCAGGTGAAGCCTCAGAAATTTTCACCGCATTTTTGGGCATTTTCGAGGCATTTAATCGGAATTAGGTGATTTTTCTCATTTTTCATTTGTGTTAGCTCATTAATATTTTGGTGATATGGCTTCCGATCAATCTTTTTCCGAAACCTTTTGGGGACCCCTCGTAAGTACCTAGGAGAGTAGCAGGTGAATTCTCAAAAAATTTCACGGTGTTTTTGGGCATTTACGAGGCATTTAATCCGATTGGGCGATTTTCCTTAATTTTCGTGTCTATTTGCCCATGAATATTTTGGTGATACGGCTTCTAGTAATTTTTTTTCCAAAACCTTTTTGGGACCTTCCATAAGTACCCGGGGGAGCAGCAGTTGAAGCCTCGGGAATTTTCACGTCGTTTTCATGCATTTACAAGGCATTTAATAGGAATTAGACGATTTTTTTTTCATTTTTCGTGTGTGTTTACCCATGAATATTTTTGTGATATAGCTTCCGATCAATATTTTTCTTAAACCTTTTGGGTATCCTCCGTAAGTATCCGGGGGAGCAGATAGTGAAGACTCGAGAATTTTCATGGCGTTTTGGACATTTACGAGGCATTTAATCAGAATTAGACGATTTTTCTTATTTTTTCGTATGTGTTAGCCCATGAATATTTTGTGATATGGCTTCTGGTTAATGTTTTTCCGAAACCTTTTGGAGACCCTCTGTAAGTACCTGGGGAGCAGCAGGTGAAGCCTCAGAAATTTTCACGGCGGTTTTTGGCATTTACGAGACATTTAATAGGATTTGACGATTTTTCTCATTTATTGTTTGTGTTAGCCATGAAGATTTTGAGGATATGGGTTCTGATCAACTTTTTTTCCGAAACCTATTGAGGACCCTCAGTAAGTACCCGGGGGAGGAACAGGTGAAGTATCGGAAATCTTTACGGTGTTTTTGAATATTTACGAGACATTTAAAAGAAATTAGGCGATTTTTCTCTTTTTTGGTGTGCGTTAGCCCATGAATATTTTGGTGATATAGCTTCCAATCAATTTTTTTTGAAACCTTTTTGAGACCCTCTATAAGTATCCGAGGGGTAGCAGGTGACACCTCGTGAATTTTACATCATTTTTTGGCATTTACGAGGCATTTAATAGGAATTAGGTAATTTTTCTCATTTTTTGTGTGTTAGCCCATGAATATTTTGCTGATATGGTTTCCAGTCAATTCTTTTCGAAACCTTTTGGGAACCCTCGTAAGTATCTGGGGGAATAACACGTGAAGTCTCAGGAATTTTTACGACGTTTTTGGGCATTTACGAGGCATTTAATAGAAATCATGCGATTTTTTCTTTTTTCGTGTGTAACGCCCATGAATATTTTGTTAATATGACTTTCGATCAATTTTTTTCTGAAACATTTTGGGACCCTCTGTAAGTACCCGGGGGAGCAGAAGGTGAATCCTCGGAATTTTCACTTCGTTTATTGGCATTTATTAGGCATTTAATAGTTATTAGTTGATTTTTCTTATTTTTGGTGTGTGTTAGCCCATGAATATTTTGGTGATATGGCTTCCGATCAATTTTTTTCTAAAACCTTTTGAGGACCTCCGTATGTACCCAGGGGAGCAGCAGGTGAAGTATCAGTAATTTTCACTGTGTTTTTTGGTATTTATATGGTATTTAATCGGAATTAGTCTATGTTTCTCATTTTTCGTGTGTGTTAGCCTATGAATATTTTGGTGATATGGCCTTTGGTAAAAAAAATTTGAAACCTTTTAGGAATCCGCCGTATGTACCCGGGGGAGAAGCTGGTGAAGCCTCGGGAATTTTAACGGCATTGTTTTGCATTTACGAAGCATTTAATAGGTATTAGACGATTTTTCACATTTTTCGTATGTGTTATCACATGAATATATTGATGATATGGCTTCCGGTCAATTTTTTTTCCGAAACCTTTTGGGGACCCTCCGTAAGTACCCGAGGGAGCAGTAAGTGATGCCTCAGGAATTTTCTAGTATTTTTTTTGGTATTTACGAGGTATTTAATAGGAATTAGGCGATTTTTCTCATTTTTCGTGTGTGTTAGCCAATGAATATTTTGGTGATATGGCTTTCGGTCAATTATTTTTTCGAAACCTTTTGGGGACCCTCCCAAAGTACCAGGGGGAGCAGCAGGTGACGCCTCGGGAATTTTCAAATTGTTTTTGGACATTTACGAGGCATTTAAAAAAGATTAGGTGATTTTTCTCATTTTTCGTTTGTGTTAACAATGAATATTTTGGTGATATGGCTTCCGGTAAAAAAAATTCGAAACCTTTTGGGGACCCTTCGTAAGTACCCGGGGGAGCAGCAGGTGAAGTTTCTGAAATTTTCACGGCATTTTTTGGAGTTTACTAAGAATTAGGTGATCTTTATCATTTTTCGTGTGTGTTAGCGCATGAATATTTTGGTTATATGGCTTCCAATCAATTTTTATCGAAACAATTTGGGGACCTTCCGTAAGTACTCAGGGGAGTAACAGATGAAGCGTCAGGGAATATTGACGGCATTTTTGGGCATTTATTAGACATTTTATAGGAATTAGGCAATTTTTCTCATTTTTCGTGTGTTACCCTATGAATATTTTGGTGACACAGTTACAGATCAATTTTTTTCTGAAACCTTTTTAGGGTCCTTCGTAAGTACCCGGGGGCGCAACAGGTGAAGATTCGAGAATTTTCACGGAGGTTTTGGATATTTACGAGGCATTAATAGGAATGCGATTTTTCTCATTTTTCGTGTGTGTTAGCCCACGAATATTTTTGTGATATGGCTTCCGGTCAATTTTTTTTTGAAATCTTTTGGGGACCCTCTGTAAGTACCCGGGGGAGCAGCAGGTGAAGCCTCGGAAATTTTCACGCTATTTTTAGGTTTTTACTAGGCATTTAATAGGAATTAAGTGATTTATTTTTCGTGTATATTGGCCAATGAATCTTTTGGTGATATGGCTTCCGGCCAGTTTTTTTCTGAAACCTTATTAGGACCCTCCGTAAATACCTGGGGGAGCAGCATGTGAAGCCTCTTAAATTTTCACGACGTTTTTAGGCATTAAAGAGGAATTTCATAGGAAATTGGCGATTTTTCTTATATTTCATGCGTGTTAGCCAATGAATATTTTGATAATATGGCTTCTGGTCAATTTTTTTCTGAAACCTTTTGGTGACCATCTGTAGGTACCCGGGGGTGCCGCAGGTGAAGCCTTAGGAATTTTCACAACGTTTTTGGCCATTTACGAGGCATTTAATATGAATTAGACGATTTTTCTCATTTTTCGTGGTGTTAGCCTATGAATATTTTAGTATAATAGCTTCCAGTAATCTTTTTTCAAAACCTTTTGGGGACCCTCCTATGTACCCGAGGGAGCAACAGATGAAGCCTCGGGAATGTTCACGACTTTTTTTGCATTAACGAGCCATTTTATAGGAAATAGGTAATTTTCTTATTTTTCGTGTGTGTTAGCCTACAAATATTTTGGTGATATGGTTTTCGATTAATTTTTTTTGGAAACCTTGGGGACCCACAGTAAGTACCCGGGGGAGCAGCAGGTAAAGTCTCGTGAATTTTCACGGCATTTTTGGGCATTTTCGAGGCATTTAATAGGAATTAAGTGATTTTTTTGATTTTTCGCGAGTGTTAGCCCATCAATATTTTGGTGATATGGATTACGGTCAAATTTTTTCTGAAACTTTTGGGGACCCTCGGTAAGTACCGGGGGAGCAGCAAGTGAAGACTCGGGAATTTTTACGGCAATTTTGGGCATTTACGAGGCATTTCATAGGAATTAGGTGGTTTTTTTTCATTTTTCGTATGTGTTAGCCGACGAATATTTTGGTGATATGACTTTCGGTCAATTTTTTTTTGAAACCTTTTGGGGACCCTCTGTATGTATCCGGGGGAGCAGCAGGTGATGCATCGAGAATTTTCATGTCATTTTTTTGCATTTAGTACGAATTTGGCGATTTTTCTCATTAATCGTGTGTGTTTGCCCATGAATATTTTGTTGATATGGCTTCCGATTAATTTTTTTTGAAACCTTTTGGGGACCCTCCGTAAGTACCCGGGGGTGCAGCGGGTGAAGCCTCAGGAATGTTCACGGTGTTTTTTTGTTATTTACGAGACATTTAGTAAGAATTAAGTGATTTTTCTCATTTTTCGTGTGTGTTAGTTCATGAATATTTTGATGATATGACTTCCGATCAATTTTTTTCGAAACCATTTGGGGAGCCTCTATAAGTACTCGGGTTGCAGCAGGTGAAGCCTCGAGAATTTTTACGGTGTTTTTGGGCATTTACGAGGTATTTAATCGAAATTAGGCGATTTTTCTCATTTTTCGTGTGTGTTAGCCCATAAATATTTTGGTGATATGCTTTCAGATCAATTTTTTTCAAACCTTTTGAGGACCCTCCGTAAGTACCCGAAGGAGCAGAAGGTCAAGTTTCGAGAATTTTGACGAAGTTTTTGGGCATTTATGAGGAATTTAATTTGAATTAGGCAATTATTTCTCATTTTTCGTGTGTGTTCGCCCATTAATATTTAGGTGATATGACTTTCGGTCAGTTTTTTACTGAAATCTTTTTGGGATCCTCCGTAATACCCGGGGGTGTAGTAGGTGAAGCCTCAGAAATTTTTACGGTATTTTGGGCATTTACTAGGCATTTAATAGGAATTATGTTATTTTTTTCTCATTTTTTGTGTGTGTTAGCCAATGAATAGTTTGGTGATATGCTTCCCGGTAAATGTTTTTCAGAAACCTTTTGGGGACCCTCCGTAAGTACTCGGGGAAGCAGCAGGAGAAGTCTCAGGAATTTTCTCGGTGTTTTTGGGCATTTACGAGGCATTTAATAGGAATTAGGTTATTTTTCTCATTTTTCGTGTGTGTTAGCCTATTAATATTTTGGTGATATGGCTTCTGGTCAAATTTATTTCAAAACCTTTTAGGGACCTTCCATAAGTACCCGGGGGAGCAGCAGGTAAAGCCTTTGGAATTTTAAAGACGTTTTAGGGCATTTCTGAAGCATTTAATAGGAATTAGGCAACTTTTTCCCATTTTTCGTGTGTTTTAGCCTTTGAAAATTTCGGTGATATAGCTTCTAGTAAAAAAAAATTTCTTAAACCCTTTAGGGACCCTCCGTAAGTATTCGGGAATTTTCACGGTGTTTTTGGGCATTTACGAGGCATTTAATAGGAATTAGACGATCATATTACCAAAGATGAGGTATTTGTTAACTTGAGCTATTAACAAAATGTTAGCAACATATTTAGAAAGAGGTAAGAATAACTTTAGAGGTTCAAGTCAGTTAATTGATGGTGTTAATATGAGCCAACAAGATGAAAAAGTGTGCTAGAAAGGAAGAGATTTATGTATCCTAAATTGACTCATGCCCATAGCTAAAGAGAAGGTTAAATGATGTTGAGTGGTTAGGCATAAGCTAAGACCTATATAGATCATTAAAAGTAGAATTATAAATGCATGATGCTAGTAAGCTTTGATTGAAAGAGTTTTATTAGTTACTAAGTATATAATAATAATATTTTTGTTTCATAGTTCATTGGCTACAATACGATAAAGTTCGAAATCAAGGGAAGAAGGGTTAAGTATAGTTACTTTTTGTGTGTGTTAGCCCCCGTGAATATTTTGGTGATTTAGATTTCGGTCAATTTTTTTTCCAAAACCTGTTGGGGACCCTCTGTGAGTACCCGGCGAAGTAGCAGGTAAAGCCTTGGGAATTTTCACGTTGTTTTTTTAGGCATTTGCGAGGCATTTAATATGAATCAGACGATTTTTTTCATTTTTCGTTTGTGTTAGCCTATGAATATTTTGGTGCTAACGCTTCTGGTCAATCTTTTTCCTAAACCTTTTGGGGCCCTCCGTAAGTACCTGGGGGAGAAGCGGGTGAAGCCTCGGAAATTTTCACGGCGTTTTTGGGCATATATGAGGCATTTAATACGAATTAGGTGATTTTTGTCCTTTTTCGTGTGTTTTAGCCCATGAATATTTTTATGATATAGCTTCTAGTCAATCTTTTTTCGAATCCTTTTGGGAACCCTCCGTAAGTATTCGGGGGAGAAGCAGGTGAAGCCTCGAGAATGTTAACGGCATTTTTGGTCGTTTATGAGGCATTTAATAGGAATTAGGTAAAAAAAAATTTCATTTTTTGTGTGTTTTAGCCTATGAATATTTTTTGTGATTTGGCTTCCGGTCAATTTTTTTCCAAAACCTTTTGGGAATACTCTGTAAGTACCCGGGGGAGAATCAGGCGAAGCCTCAAGAATTTTCATGGCGTTTTTGGGCATTTACGATGCTATTAATAGGAATTAGGTAATTTTTCTCATTTTTCATGTATGTTAGCCTATGAATAATTTGGTAGTATGGCTTCCCGTCAATTTTTTTACGAAACCTTTTGGGGATACTCCGAGAATAATAGGGGAGCAGTAGGTGAAGCCTCGAGAATTTTCATGGCATTTTTGGAAATTTACGATGGAATTAATAGGAATTAGGTAATTTTTCTCATTTTTCGTGTGTGTTAGCCACTAATATTTTGGTGATATGGCTTCCGGTCAATCATTTTTCAAAACCTTTTGGGAACTCTCTATAAGTATTCGGGGGAGCAACAGGTGAAGCCTCGAAAATTTTCACGGTGTTTTTGGGCATTTTCGATGCA
Source organism: Solanum appendiculatum (assembly GCA_018342035.1). NCBI lineage: Eukaryota > Viridiplantae > Streptophyta > Magnoliopsida > Solanales > Solanaceae > Solanum > Solanum appendiculatum. The sequence continues at coordinate 234,018 of JAGDQO010000319.1, forward strand.
TTTAATAGGAATTAGGCGATTTTTCTCATTTTTTTGTGTGTGTTAGCCATGAGTCTTTTAGTGATATGGCTTCCGGTCAATCATTTTCCTAAACCTTTGCGGGACACTCCGTAAGTACCCGGGGCAGCAGCATATGAAGCCTGAAAAATTTTCGCGGCGTTTTTGGGCATTTAATAGGAATTAGGCGATTTTTCTCAGTTTTTGTGTGTAAGCTTATGAATTTTATGGTGATATGGCTTCCGGTCAATATTTTTTCGAAACCTTTTGGGGTCCCTCCGTATGTACCCGGGGCAGCAGCAGGCGAAGCCTAAAAAATTTTCACTGCATTTTTGAGATTTTACGAGGTATTTAATAGGAATTAGGCGATTTTTCTTATTTTTCTTGTGTGTTAGCCCTTGAATATTTTGGTGATATGGCTTTCGATCAATTTTTTTTGAAACCTTTTAGGGACCCTTCGTAAGTACCCAGAGGTGCAGTAGGTGAAGCGTCGGGAAGTTTCACGGTGTTTTTGGTCATTTACGAGACATGTAATAGGAATTTGGCGATTTTTCTCATTTTTCATGTGTATTAGCCTATGAATATTTTGGTGATATGACTCTCGGTCAATTTTTTTCCGAAACCTTTTGGAGACACTTCGTAAGTACCCGGGAAAGTATGAGGTGAAGCCTCGTGAATTTTTACGGTGATTTTGTGCATTTACGAGGCATTTAATAGGAATTAGACGATTTTTCTCATTTTTCATGTGTTTTAGCCCATGAATATTTTGATCATATGGCTTCCAGTCAATTTTTTTTCCGAAACCTTTTGGGGACCCTCCGTAAGTACCTTGAAGAGCAGTAGGTGAAGTCTCGGGAATTTTCATGGCATTTTTGGGCATTTACGCAACATTTAATGGAAATTAGGCGATTTTTCTCATTTTTCGTGTGTGTTAGGCCATGAATATTTTGGTGATATGGTTTCCGGTCAAATTTTTTCTGAAACCTTTTAGGGACCCTCCGTAAGTATCCGGTGGAGCAACATGTGAAGCCTCGAAAATTTTCACAGCATTTTTGGCATTTACGAGGCATTTATTAGGAATTAAGTGATTTTTCTCATTTTTCGTGTTTGTTAGCAATGAATATTTTTGTTATATGGCTTCCGATCAATTTTTTTCAAAACCTTTTGGGGACCCTTCGTAAGTACCCGGGGGAGCAGCAGGTGAAGCCTCGAGAATTTTCACGGTGTGTTAGGGCATTTACTAGGCATTTAATAGGAATTATGTGATTTTTCTCATTTTTCGTGTGTGTTAGCCCATTAATATTTTTGTGATATGTCTTCCGGTCAATTTTTTCCAGAACCTTTTGGAGATCCTCCATAAGTACCCAGTGGAGCAGCATGTGAAGCCTTGGAAATTTTCTTGGCGTTTTTGGGCATTTACGAATCAATTAATAGGATTAGACGATTTTTCTCATTTTTCATGTGTGTTAGCCAATTAATATTTTTCAGATATTGCTTTTTATCAACTTTTTTCCAAAACCTTTTGGAGACCCTTTATAAGTACCCAGGGGAGCAGCATGTGAAGATTCGGGAATTTTCACACTATTTTTGGGAATCTACGAGGCATTTAATAGAAATTAGGCGATTTTTCTCATTTTTTGTGTGTGTTAGCCCATGAATATTTTTGTGATATGACTTCCGAATAATTTTTTTTCTAAACCTTTTGGGGACCCTCCGTAAGTACCCGGGGGAGCAGCAGGTGAAGCCTCAGAAATTTTCCCATCATTTTTGGGTATTTACGATGCATTTAAAAGGAATTAGGCGATTTTCTCATTTTTCGTGTGTGTTAGCCCATTTATATTTTGGTAATATAGCTTCTGGTCAATTTTTTTCCGAAACCTTTTAGGGACCCTCCGTAAGTACACGGTGGAGCAGCAGGTGAACCCTCAGAAATATTTACGGTGTTTTTGTCCATTTACGAGGCATTTAATAGGAATTAAGCGATTTTTCTAATTTTTCGTGTGTTAACCCACGAATATTTTGGTGATATAGCTTCCGATCAAATTTTTACCAAAACCTTTTGGGGACCTTCTGTAATACCTGGAGGAGCAGCTGGTGAAGCCTTGGGAATTGTCACGGTGCTTTATGGAATTTACGAGGCATTTAAAAGGAATTAGACGATTTTTTTATTTTGGTGATATGGCTTCCGATTAATTTTTTTTCTGAAACCTTTTGGGGACCCTCCATAAGTACCTAGTGGAGCAGCAGGTGAAGTTTCGAGAATTTTCACAGCGTTTTAAGGCATTTACGAGGCATTTAATAGGAATTAGGCAATTTTTCTAATTTTTCGTGTGTGTTAGCTCATGAATATTTTGGTGGTATGACTTCCGGTCTATTTTTTTTTCGAAATCTTTTAGGGACGCTCCGTAAGTATCCGGGAGAGAAGCAACTAAAGCCTAGGAAATTTTTACGGCATATTTGGGCATTTACGTGGTATTTAATAGGTATTAGGTGATTTTTCTCATTTTTCTTGTGTGTTCGTTCATGAATATTCTGGTAATATGGCTTCCGGTCAACTTTTTTCCAAAACCTTTTAGGGACTTTCCGTAAGTATCCAAGGGAGCAATAGGTGAAGTCTCAGGAATTTCACGGCGTTTTTGGGCATTTACGAGGCATTTAATAGGAATTAGGCAATTTTTTCTCATTTTGCGTGTGTACTAGCCCATGATTATTTTGGTGTTAAGGCTTCTGGCAAAAAAATTTGGTGAAACCTTTTGGGGACCCACCGTGAGTAATCAGAGGAGCTACCAGTGGAGCCTCGGGAACTTTCATGGTGTTTTTGGGCATCTACGAGGTATTAAATGGGAATTAGGTGATTTTTCTCATTTTTATGTGTGTTAGCCCATAAATATTTTGATGATATGACTTCTGGTCAATTTTTTCGAAGCCTTTTAGGGACCCACCGTAAGTACCTGGGGGAGCAGAAAATAAAGCCTCAGAATTTTCACGGCGTTTTTGGGCATTTACGAGGCATTAAATAGGAATTGGGAGATTTTTCTCATTTTTCGTGTGTTAGCCTATGAATATTTTGGTGATATGACTTTAGGTCAATTTTTTTTCCGAAACATTTTAGTGAGAAGACTTGGAAATTTTCACGGCGTTTTTGGACATTTACGAGACATTTAATATGAATTACGTGATTTTTATTTTTTTTCGTGTCTGGGTCAATTTTTTTTTGAAACCTTTTATGGACTTTTCGTAAGTACCCGGGGGAGCAGCAGGTGAAGCCTCGGGAATTTTCATGAATATTTAGGCGATTTTTCTCATTTTTCGTGTGTGTTAGCCCATGAATATTTTGGTGATTTGGCTTCCGGTCAAATTTTTTCCAAGATCTTTTATGGACCCTTCGTAAGTACCCGGGGGAGCAGCAGGTGAAGTCTCGATATTTTTACGCCATTTTTTTTTCATTTACGACGCATTTAAAAAGAATTAGGCGATTTTCTCATTTTTCGTGTGTGTTAGCTCAGGAATATTTTTGTGATATGGATTCCGGTCTATTTTTTTTGAAACTTTTGGGGACCTTCAGTAAGTACATGGGGGAGCAGCAGGTGATGCCTCAAGAATTTTCACGGTGTTTTTGGGCATTTACGATGCATTTAATAGGAATTAAGTGATTTTTCAAAACCTTTTGGGGACCCTCTATAAGTACCCAAGGGAGCAGCAGGTGAAGCCTCGAAAATTTTCACGTCATTTTTACGCTTTTATGAGGCATTTAATAGGAATTAAGTGATTTTTCTTATGTAACACCCATTAATATTTTGGAGATATGGCTTCCGGTCATTTTTTTTTCGAAATCTATTGGGGACCCTCCGTAAGTACCCGGGGGAGCAGCAGGCGAAGCCTTGATAGTTTTCATAGTATTTTTGGTCATTTACGAGTAATTTAATAGGAATTAGGCTATTTTTCTCATTTTTCGTGTGTGTTATCCTTGAATATTTTGTTGATATGGCTTCCGATCAATTTTTTTCGAAGCCTCTTAGGGACCCTCCATAAGTACCCGAGGGAGCAGTAGGTGAAGCCTCGGTGATGTTCGCGGTGTTTTTTGACATTTACGAGGCATTTAATAGAAATTTGGCAATTTTTATCATTTTTCGTGTGTGTCAGTCAATGAAAATTTTGGTGATATAGCTTCCGGTCAATTTTTTTTTGAAACCTTTTGGGAACCCTCCGTAAGTACCCAGGGAAGTAGCAGGTGAAGCCTCAGGAATGCTCATTGCGTTTTTGGGAATTTTCGAGGCATTTAATAAGAATTAGACCATTTTTCTCATTTTTCGTGTGTGTTAGCCAATGAATATTTTTGTGATATGGCTTCCGGTCAATTTTTATCCAAATTATTTTTGGGAACCTCCGTATGTACCTGGGGGAGCAGCAGGTGAAGCCTCAAGAATTTTCACCGTGTTTTTGGTCAGTTACGAGGCATTTAAAAAAATTTGGCGATTTTTCTCATTTTTCATGTGTGTTAGCCCATGAATATTTTTGTGATATGACTTTCGGACAATTTTTTTTGAAATCTTTTGGGGACCCTCTGTATGTACCCGGGGGAGAAGCAGGTGAAGCCTCGAGAATTTCCACGGTGTTTTTGGGCATTTACGAGGCATTTAATTGGAATTATGTGATTTTTCTCATTTTTCGTGTGTGTTAGCCAATGAATATTTTGGTGATCTGGCTTCAGGTCAATTTTTTTTGAACCCTTTTGGGGACCCTCCGTAAGTACCCGGCGGAGCAGCAGGAGAAGTCTCAGAAATTTTCACGGGCTTTTTGTGCATTTACGAGGTATTTATTAGAATTAGGTGATTTTTCTCATTTTTTGTATGTCTTAGCCCATGAATATTTTGGTGATATGGCTTCCGATCAATAATTTTTCGAAACCTTTTAGGGACCCACCATAAGTACCCGGGGGAGACACAAGTGGAGTCTCAAGAATTTTCATGGTATATTTTGGCATTTATGAGATATTTAATAGGAATTAGGCGATTTTTCTCATTTTTCATATGTATTATCCCATTAATATTTTGGTGATATGCCTTTCGGTTAATTTTTTTTTGAAACCTTTTAGGGACCTTTCGTAAGTACCCCTTAGAGCATCAGGTGAAGCCTCGGAAATATTTACGGCATTTTTGGGCATTTACGAGGTATTTAATAGGAATAAAATGATTTTTCTCATTTCTCGTGTGTGTTAGCCAATGAATATTTCGGTGATATGACTTTAGGTAATTTTTTTTAAAACCTTTTAGGGACCCTCCATAAGTACCCGGGGGAGCAGCAGGTGAAGCTTCGGATTTTTTTACGCCATTTTTGGGCTTTTGCGAGGCATTTAAAACGAATTAGGCGATTTTTCTCATTTTTCGTGTGTGTTATCCCATGAATATTTTGGTGATATGGCTTTCAGTCAATTTTTTTCTGAAATTTTTTGGGGACCCTCTGTAAGTACCCGGGGGAGCAGCAGGTGAAGCCTCGGATATTTTCAAGCATTTTTGGGCATTCACGAGGTATTTAATAGGAATTAGGTGATTTTTCTCATTTTTCGTATATGTTAGCCCATGAATATTTTGGTGATATGGATTCAGGTCAATTTTTTTGGAAAACTTATGGGGACCCTCCGTAAGTACCCAGAATATCAGCAGGTGAAGTTTCGGGAATTTTCACTGCGTTTTTGGGCATTTACGAGGCATTTAATAAGAATTAGACGATTTTTCTCATTTTTTGTGTGTTTTAGCCCATTAATATTTTGGTAATATGGATTCCGATCATTTTTTTTCGAAACCTTTTGGGGACATGTGTAAGTATCTGGGGGGAGCAGAAGGCAAAGTCTCGGGAAATTTCACGGCGTTTTTGGGCATTTACAAGGCACTTAATATGAAATAGGCGATTTTTCTCATTTTTCATGTGTGTTAGCCCATTAACATTTTGGTGATATGGCTTCTGGTCAATTTTTTTTTGAAACCTTTTGGGGACTCTCCGAAAGTACCTGGGGAAGCAGCAGGTGAAGACTCGATAATTTTCACGACGTTTTTGGGCATTTACGAGGCACTAAATAAGAATTAGGCGATTTTTTTTCATTTCTCGTGTGTGTTAGCCCATGATTATTTTTGTGATATAGCTTCCGGTCAATTTTTTTCCGAACCTTTTGGGACCCTTCGTAAGTAACTGGGGGAGCCGCAGGTGAAGCCTCGGAAATTTTCATCATTATTTTGGGCATTTACGAGACGTTTAATAGGAATTAGGTGGTTTTTTTCATTTTTCGTGTGTGTTAGCCCATGAATATTTTGATAATATGACTTCTAGCCAATTTTTTTTTGAAACCTTTTGGGGACCCACCATATGTACCAGGGGGAGCAGCAGGCGAAGACTCTGGAATTTTCACGGCGTTTTTTGGCATTTACGAGGCATTTATTAGGAATTAGACAAGTTTTCTAATTTTTTGTGTGTGTTAGCCCATGAATATTTTGGTAATATGGCTTCGGTCAATTTTTTTCTGAAATATTTTGGGCACCCTCTGTAAGTATCCGGGGATCAACAGGTGAAGCCTCGGAAATTTTCACGTCTTTTTTGGGCATTTACGAAGCATTTTATAGAAATTAGGCGATTTTTCTCATTTTTTGTGTGTGTTATCCTATGAATATTTTGGTGACATGGTTTCCGGTCAACATTTTTTTGAAACCTTTTGGGGACCCTTTGTAAGTACCCAGGGGAGCAGCAGGTGAACCCTTGGATATTTTCACAGCGTTTTCGGGCATTTACGAGACATTTAATAGGAATTAGGAGTTTTTTCTCATTTTTCGTGTGTGTTAATCTATGAATATTTTGGTAATATGGCTTCCGGTCAATATTTTTTCGAGGCCTTTTGGGGACCCTCCGTAAGTATCTGGGGGAGTTGCAGGTGAAGCCTCCGAATTTTTTAATGTATTTTTGGGCATTTACGAGGCATTTAAGAGGAATTAGGCGAATTTTTTCATTTTTCATGTTTGTTAGCCCATGAATAATTTGGTGATATGGCTTCCGATAAATTTTTTCCCGAATCCTTTTTGGGACCCTCCGTAAATACCCGTGGGAGCAGCAGGTGAAGCCTCAGGAATTTTCACGGCGTTTTTGAGAATTTGATAGAAATTAGGCGAGTCTTCTCATTTTTCGTGTGTGTTAGCCCATAGATATTTTGGTGATATGGCTTCTGGTCAATTTTTTTTCGAAACCTTTTGGGGACTCTCCGTAAGTACCCGGAGGAGCAGCAGGTGAAGTCTCAAAAATTTTCACGGCATTTTTGGGCATTTACGAGGCATTTAATAGGAATTAGGCGAGTTTTCTCATTTTTCGTGTGTGTTAGCCCATGAATATCTTGGTGATATAGCTTCTGGTCAATATTTTTCCAAAACCTTTTAGGCACCCTCTGTAAGTATCTGGAGGAGCAGCAGGTGAACTCTCGGGAATTTCACATATTTTAGGCATTTACGAGGCATTCTATAGAAATTAGGCGATTTTTCTCATTTTTCGTTTATGTTAGCACATTAATATTTTTTTGATATGACTTCCGGTCAATTATTTTTCGAAACCTTTTGGGGACCCTCCGTAAGTATCCGGGGGAGCAGCAGGTGAACCCTCGAGAATTTTCATGGTGTTTTTTGAAATTTACGAGGCATTTAATAGGAATTAGACGATTTTCTCATTTTTCGTGTGTTTTAGCCCATGAATAATTTGGTTATATGGCTTCCAATAAATATTTTTCCGAAACCTTTTGGGGACCCTCCGTAAGTACCCGGGGGAGTAGCAAGTGAAGCTTTCGAAATTTTTACGGTGTTTTTGGGCATTTACGAGGCATTTAAGAGCAATTAGACGATTTTTCTGATTTTTCGTGTGTAACACCCAATGAATATTTTGGTGATATAGATTTCGAAAAAAAATATTTCGAAACCTTTTGGGGACCCTCTGTAAGTACCTAGGGGAGCAGCAGGTGAAGCCTCGGGAATTTTTCATGGCGTTTTTGGGTAATGTTATAGGAATTAGGCGAGTTTCTCATTTTTCATGTGTGTTGTGTGGTTACTACTTTTATTTTTTTCTCGACATATGTCATCATGATATCTTTTCTATACTCTATTTTAAGAGGTGTTTCTTTTTCTTTTTTTTTACAAAATTTACCTTTCCTATTTTTTATCTTTAATAATAAGATATTTAGAAAAGTTCATGTCGTAAATGCAATGAAATAGTTTTGACTGTGCGAAAAATTACTAGTTTTTATATATGACATGTGTGAGAGAAAAAATTTAGCTAATCGGATTTATGTATATATATAGTAATAATAATAATAAAATAAAAATACGCAAATACTCTTAAAAGAGCAATCAACCTTTTGAAGGTTATTATATCAATGAAAAAATGATAATGTTACTAGAAGAACATATAAAGAAAATTTATCAACCATTTCTACGCTTTTTTTCCCTTAAGATATATATCATCTTATTATCGTTTTTGTACTCTATTTTAGAAGGTGTTCTGATCATTTTGGTTAATTTATGTTTAGATTATTATTATTATTTTAATAGAACCTGTTTTATAATTTTTTTATCTTTAATAATCAGATATTTAGAAAAGCTTTTGTAGTAAATTCAATGAAATCATAGATCACGTGATATATATATTGTGTTTGTGGAGGAGAGGGGGAGGGGGGATTTAGGAGATAATGACTTAAAAGGTCACTCAACTATTGATAATTATCAAACAAAGTCATGTTCCTTTTTTTTTTGTAACAAAAAGGTCACCCAAATTTGTTTATATATCTTCGAAAGTCACTCTATTAATATTTTATCAACAAAATATGACATGTTATTTTATTTAGTTTTCATGAACTTTCTTTCTTTTTCAATCCATGTATCAATAAACTACAGTCTGATCCAACCCTAACTATAACCCAAACAAATAAAAACTTACAATAAATTGTAAATTTTATAAGAGTAGTATTTATTTTTATGAATAAAAATAAATTAAAGTTATATTAAAAAGAGAAAGTATTCATTCATATAAATGCATCCATAAAATAGATTAATAGAATATACCGTGTTATATGAAATTAGCATTCTACATAGAAAGAAAGATAAGTAATTAAGAAGTGATACACATGCTAAAATTTATCAAATATTTAAATATTGACCTGCAAACATCCGCATCGATACTTACATCAAACAAATATAAGTATGCCATAAGATTTGGTGAGAGCAAAAACTACAATTTTCCTCATGATTTTTTTCGAGCAAATAAGTTTAATTTAAATTACGAGTTAGGGTTAGGTCGAGTTATTGATTACTGCAGTGTAGATTAAAAAAATAAAAACAAAGAAAAAGTTTGTATGAAATAAATAAAATTTTGCTCGTTCAAATGTTTAATATGGTGACTTTTGAATAGATATAAATAAAGTTAAGTGACCTTCTTATTACAAAAGCGAAAAAACATGACTTTATCAATTAATTATCAATAGTTAAGTGACCGTTATATCATAGAATTGAGATAATCTACTAATTTAGACAATCACATTAAATTTCATCACTTTCCTTGTTGACTAATGTACTTTCCAAGTGCCCCCCCCCCCCCACCCCCAAACCCCTATATATATTTCCCTCCCATTTCAAAACTCTCTCCTATCTGTCAAAAGCCTTTGCAAAAACCCTCAAGTAAAAAAAAACATCCTCTCAAAATCTCCAAATTCCTTCAAAGTTCAATTTTTTACAAATTAAAGAAAGACACAGGATTTAGTGTTTTCCTTGATTTCATCTCCAAAGAAAACCCCCCTTTTTGTATCTGTTGTTTTTCTCATCATTTCAAAGCATATCATTTTCATAAAAAACCTCAAAAAATCAATCTTTACATTTCTCTCTGTTTATGTTGTTTTCTTGAAATCTCAATGGAAAAAATTATTGCAGAGAATCTGACTTCACCTGATCATCCAACTTTGAAATCTGATGAAATTGAAAAAAAAAATATCGATTTTTCATCCGTGAAAATTGAAGTTGAAAAAGGAGAACAAAAAGAAAAGGATTTGGGTTTGGTTGATGGGTCACCGGGTCGGGTCGAATCCGCTACAACGTTGATCACTGGTACTGATTCTGAATCAATTGGCTATATTGTTTCTTCTGATAGTGGTGGGTATTCGTATTCTAATGGGGACGAATGGTCTCCTTTAACAAATGAGCCCAATTCTTCAATTGGGCCCATTTACGCACCCATTTACTCAACTGAGCCCGAGAATTTCAAAAAGATAGTTGAGGAAGAAACTATGCCTATGGAGTATAAGCCTTTTAAAATAATGGTATGATTCCAAATTTTAATTTCTTTTGAGTTATACATTTTTAATATTTTAGCCTATTTTTATGACATCAAATTCTTAAACAATCAATTGTGTAGTGAAATGGAGCGGGCTAGCCACTTTTAAGCTCTTAAGTGATACAAATTATACTTTAAGTCTATTTTTATGACATCTTTATCAATCAACTATGTAGTGAAATAGCACGGGATAACCACGTTTAAGTTCTTTTCAAATGATACAATTTACAGTGAAATAGCGTGGGCTAACCACTTTTAAACTCTTACAATTGATATAATTAATTTACGATTTTAGCCTATTTTTGTGACATCTTAATTATGTAGTAATATAGTGTGGGATAACCATTTTTAAGCTCTTTCAAGTGATACATTTTACAATTTTAGCCTATTTTTATGACATCTTAATCAATCAACTAGGTAGTAAAATAGATAGGGTAGGGTCTAACCACTTTTTAGCTCGGTAATTGAAAAAATAGCCACTATTATGATAACAGTTTCAATTTAAAAAATATCCACTTTTCAGCATGGGGCTAACTAATATTAGGTATACTTTGAAATGTCATACATTACTAAACAACCTCTCTACTGTCGTAAGGTCTGCGTACACACTACCTTGTGGAATTACATTGAATTTGTTGTTGTTGTTGTAGTGTTGTAATGTCATACATTTATATAGAGGATAAAGCTCCTAGTTCTACTATATGTTTTTTGAGTGTATTCTAGCTATTAACTCGTTGTTGTTTTTAGGGCATTGGCATGTGTAACTTAGGCAACACATGTTTTCTAAATGCGGTTGTGCAATCGTTTATGCACACCGTGGTGTTACTTCAGCTCCTTACATCGATCGATCATGTATCTCCATGTCAAAGTAAGGATCAATTAAGAATTTTCCTTTTATTTTGATCCCTTTTTAGTGTCTTACCTTAGATTATCATCATTTCTTGTTGCAGGTTACCACCACGGATTCTGTGTAGTATGCATTATCCGAGAGCTCATTGACTATACGATGTTTTATGGGAGGTTTTTTTTCAGGCCGGAGAAACTTGTCAGCCATTTGAGAGGTATATCTAGACCTAGTCATTTATTTATTTCCTTCTGAAGTTTTTACTTTATAGAACACATTTAACTATCACTATGTACTTATATTTCTTTGTGAAAATATCAGATTTTTCGTCTTACTTTGATGGGAACCAACAAGAAGATGCACATGAATTCTTCCAGTGCTTTCTCAATCAACTTGAAAGCTGCTGTGACAATTTAGAGACAAAAGACAACATTGTAGAGGAGGCCTTCGGTGGTCGCCTTGTGAGCAAGGTAAGCATTTGCTGTTGTTTTCATTTTTTCAACTGCTTTGTAATGCTTTTACTTGAGCCGAGGGTCTATTAGAAACATCCTCTCTACCTCCCAAGGTAGGGGTAAGGTTTGTGTATACTCTATCCTCTCCAGACCCCACTTGTAAATATGGAATTTATATTAATGTTAGTCTGTTTTTCTCAATTTGCAGCTCCATTGTTGCAATTGTGGTCATTTCTCTGTCACACACGATCCTCTAATCGACATAAGCTTGGAGATTGAGGACGTTGACAGTGTCCCAGCAGCAATGGAGTCTTTCACCAAAATCGAGAAAATTGAGTTTTCTTGTGAAAGGTGCAAGACACAAGGGCCATTTGAGAAGCAGCTCCTCGTTGATCGTGTCCCTTCTGTTGCTGCCATCCATTTGAAGAGATTCAGAAATAACGGGATAGTTGTGCAGAAGGTGGACAAGCATGTTTCATTTCCGTTGGAATTGGACATGCTTCTTTATACCAACGAAATCAATAATGTGAGTATCTTCATTTGAACTTTTACATACATTTTATCTTTTGTTAGTATAGTTACATGATGTTGTTTCAAAATTTTCCTTTTCTCAATAGGAAGAAATGAAATACGATCTCTACGCAATTATAGTGCATTCCGGACCTTCAATCTCTTCAGGACACTATTACAGCTTCATTCGTTATGCTCCAAATGAATGGTACAAATTTGATGACGAGAGGGTATGGAAAAGAGTAGGATTTCCTTATTTTGTTAGAAACGTTTGTGTGTTTACGACAACTAACTTGATATTTTGTTTGATTTTGTCATAGGTTCTTCGGGTTCACGAAGATGTTGTTTTGGCAGAGCAAGCATACATTATGTTTTATGCAAAGAGAGGCACTCTGTGGTTTTCAGATTACATTCAAATCCACATGCCCTTTGTATATATAGCTATCCCCACAACTTCTGCAGATAAGACATCTCTCACAAAAATTGACGAAGATCATTTGCAGGACGTGGAAATAAAGCAGGCGTGTTCAAGAGATGAAGAATACATGGATGCATTGCACCGCGACTCACATGAAAGTTCTGTGAACGAAAAGAAAAGGAAGCTGGAAGATTCTCCGAGTAGAGACGATTGAAGTTCAACTAATAGTCGTCGATCTAGCTAGGTTTGAACTGTATTGGCTAGTAGCAGCAACAACAAATGAGTAGTTTGAACTCATAGAATAGTTGTTTTGATATAATGCTTTGGGTTTCCATAGACGAATTCAAAATTTTGAGTTCATTGATTCAAAGATAGAAACAATATCTTATAAGATGTTGGATGAATTATTTATCCATTTTAAAATAAATTTTTTTGGACATCTTTCCCTTGGCCATTTGAAATAAAATAGAAGTTACTATCTTGCCATACAGAGTGTTGGCTAGTAACTCATGTGTTCTATTGAATCTGTAATTAGAAAGCTACTCAGCTCCAGTCTAGAATCAAGGTTTAAATATTCATTTTGAAATGGATAAAAACGGAAAATATGATAAATAAATTGAAACAGATAAAGTAATACTTTAGTGACAAATGATTTTCTACCATAGAGGTTTGTTATCAAGTTTATCATTCCTTAAAAATCGATTAGTGTTTACGCATGCATAAAATAGATAAATGATTTTCCTTTAATTACATATAGGTTGGTTAGAACAAAAATGCATTATCGTGCTATCGAGAAATATAAACCTAACTATATATTAAATGACTTATTTAATGGTACAAGAATAATACGCAGAGGTTTTGAAAATAATATCAATAATAATAATAATATTTTTAGTGTAATTTCATAAGTGGGGGTACGAGAATGACATGACGTACCAAAACTAATATCTCTATATTTGTGAGGTAAAGAGGTTGTTTTTAATAAAACCTTGACTCATAAGAACAACTATTGAAACATAATTGCAAGAACAATATGACAACAAAATAACAATATCAAAAAATTAGAAAAAAATGGTAGTAAAGAGGGAAGATAGATACGACCAATGAAGGAACAAGTAACAATTAATAAAACGAACAAGTAAAAAACATTAGTCACGTAATAAATAATAATAATACGAATAAAGAGAAAAGTAACGGAAAAGACTAATATAACCCCTTAAAATTGCTATAGAACTTGGCTACTTAAAAAACTTCTATCCTAATTTTCAACCTTAAAATTGTTCTAGCTAGAGAATCATGTCCTCAGTCAATTGAAATAAATAGTAAAGGCTGACTAATTTAATGTTCGAATTATCAATATTCATTTTATTAAATAAAGTCTACTCTTTTATTTTTTATCTTTACATAATTACATATTTAGAAAAGCTATTGTTTATATATATATGATGTATGTGGGAGAGGTTTTAGCTAATTGAGCCAATTTTTTATATATATGGTATGGTGTGTGTGTGATGACTGATGAGTATTAAATAGTTGAGGTTCTAAACTTTATCAATTCATAAAGCTCAAGTACTTTAGAAAGAGCCATCAATTTTGAGAAGATAATTATATCAATGAAAAATTGATAACGTTATCTTGGAGACATTCGGAGAAAATTTATGGGTTAATACACATGAAAAATTAAGAAAGTCGCATAATTCTTAAAAGTAAACTCGTAATTACGAAAATATGCCTTTAAAATGGTGCGACTGTACGTAATGCTTCCCCAAATCATTACGGATGTCCTCATAAAAAAAATTTAGGAAAAATTTTCGGGTTATCCAAAGCGCCAGAACCATGGCCTAATACACATGAACAACCAAGAAAGTTCCTAAAATTTGGCTCGTAAATAAACAATATGCCTTAAAAATGGTGCGATTGTATGTAATGTTTCCCCAACTCATTATGGAGGTTCTCATAAAGTTTTTCAGAAAAAATTTCTAGGTGCTCCCAGACGCCAGATCCATGGCCTAATACACACAAAAAACCAAGAAGTCACGTAATTCCTAAAAGCTGGCTCGTAAATGTGAAAATATGTCTTAAAAATATTGCGAATGTACGTAATGCTTCCCCAACTCATTATGGAAGTCCTCATAAAAAAATTTCAAAAAATATTTTCGGGTGCTCTTAGGCTCCAGATTTATGGGCTAATACACACGAAAAACCAAGAAAGTTGCGTAATTCCTAAAAATTGGCTTGTTAATGTGAAAATATGTTTTGAATGATGCGATTGTACGTAATGCTTCCCAACTCATTACAGAGGCGCTCATAAAGTTTTTTCGGAAAAAATTTTCGGGTGCTCTTAGGCGCCAGATCCATGGGCTAATACAAACGAAAAACAAAGAAAGTCGTGTAATTCTTTAAAATTGGCTCATAAATGCGAAAATATGTCTTAAATGGTGGAACTGTACGTAATACTTCCCCAACTAATTACGGAGGTCCCCATAAAGTTTTTCGGAAAAATTTTCCGGGTGCTCCAAGGCGTCAGATCCATGGGCTAATACACACGAAAAACCAAGAAAGTCGCATAATTCCTCAAAGTTAGCTCGTAAATATGAAAATATGCATTAAAAATGGTGTTATTGTATGTAATGCTTTCCCAACTCATTACGGAGACCCTTATTAAGTTTTTTCAAAAAAAAAATTTGGCTGCTCCAAGGTGACATATCCATGGGCTAATACACATAAAAAACTAAAAAAGTGCGTAATTCCTAAAAGTTTACTCGTAAATGCGAAAATATGCCTTAAAAATGGTGCGACTATACATAATGTTTCCCCAACTCATTACGGAGGTTCGCATAAAGCTTTTTTCAGAAAAATCTTCCAAGTGCTCTAAGGCGCCATATCCATGGGCTAATACACTAAAAACCCAAAAAAGTCGCGTAATTATTAAAAGTTGGCTCGTAAATGAAAAAATATAATTTAAAAAATGGTGCATCTGTACGTAATGCTTGCCCAACTTATTACGGAGGTCCACATAAAGTATTTGTTAGAAAATTTTTTAGGGTTCTCCAAGGCACCAGATCCATGGGCTAATACACACGAGAAACTAAGAAAGTCACGTAATTCCTAAAAGTTGGCTCCTAAATGCGAAAATAATCCTTAAAAAATGGTGCGATTGTACGTAATGTTTTCCCAACTCATTATGGAGAGTCTCATAAAGTTTTTTTAGAAAATTTTTTTGAATACTCCAAGGCGCCGGATCCATAGGCTAATACACACAAAAAATCAAGAGAATTGTGTAATTCCTAAAAGTTGACACATAAATACGAAAATATCCCTAAAAAATGGTGCGACTGGACATAACACTTCTCCAACTCATTACAGAGGTCCTCATAAAGTTTTTAGTAAAAATTTATGGGTGCTCCAAGGCGTCAGGTCATTGGGCTGATACACACAAAAAATCACGAAAGTTGCGTAATTCCTAATGGTTGACTTGTAAATATGAAAATATTCCTTAAAAAAATGGTTCAACTCTATGTAATTCTTCCCAAACTCGTTATAGAGATCCTCATAAGGTTTATTAAGAAAAAATGTTCTGGTGCTCCAAGGCGCCAGATTCATGGGTTAATACACACGAAAAATCAAGAAAGTTGTGCAATTCCTAAAAGTTGGCTCGTACATGCGAAAATATGACTTCAAAAAATGAAGCGACTATACGTAATGTTTCCCTAACTCATTATGGGTTTTTCATAAAGTTTTTGCAGAAAAATATTTCGCATGCTCCAAGGCGCCAGATCCACGGGCTAATGCACACGAAGAATCAAGAAAGCCGCGTAATTCCTTAAAGTTGGTTCGTAAATGCGAAAATATGCCTTAAAATGGTGGTGACCGCACGTAATGCTTCCCAACTCATTACGGAGGTCTTATTAAAGTTTTTTCAGAGAAAATTTTGGATGCTCCAAAAAGCCAGTTCAATGGGCTAATATACATGAAACCAAGAAAGTCACGTAATTTCTAAAAGTTGGCTTGTAATGCTAAAATATGCTCTAAAATTGATGCGACTGTATGTAATGCTTCCCTTATGGAGGTCCTCATAAAGTTTTTTCGTAAAAAAATTTCAGGTGCTCCAAGGAACCAGATCCAGGGGTTAATACACACGAAAAATCAAGAAAGTCGTGTAATTCCTAAAAATTAGCTCGTTAATGTGAAAATATATCTTAAAAATGGTGCGACGGTACGTTATGATTCTCCAACTCATTTCAGAGTTCCTCATAAAGTTTTTTCAGAAAATCTTTTCGGGTTCTCCAAGGCGCCAGACCCATGGGCTAATACATACAAAAATCAAGAAAGTCACGTAATTCTAAAAAGTTGGCTCGTAAATACGAAAATATGCCTTAAAAAATAGTCCGACAGTACGTAAAACTTCTCCAACTCATTATGGAGGTCCTCATAAAGTTTTTTAAGAAACATTTGCGGGTGCTCCAAGACGCTAGATCCATTGACTAATACACATGAAAAAACAAAAAAGTCGCGTAATTCCTAAAAGTTGGCTTGTAAATGCTAAAATATGTCTTAAAAAGGTAGGATTGTACATAATGTTTCCCAACTAATTACGTAAGTCCTCATAAAAAAATTTTAGAAAAAATTCTAGGGTGCTTCAAGGCGCCAGATCAATGGGCTAATACACACGAAAAAACAAGAAAGTCGCGTAATTCCTAAAAGTTGGCTCGTAAATGCGAAAAATGCCTTAAAATAGTGTGATTGTACATAATGCTTCTCCAACTCTTTACGAAGATTCTCATAAAGATTTTTAAGAAATTTTTTTGGGTGCTCCAATGCGACAGATCCATGGGCTAAAACACACGAAAAGTCGAGAAAGTCGCGTAATTTTTAAGAATTGGCTCATAAATGTGAAAATATGCTTTAAAATATAGTGTGATCATATGTAACGCTTCCCCAGCTCATTATGGAGGTCCTCATTAAATTATTTCAAAATAAAATTTTGGGTGCTCCAAGACACCAGGTCCATGGGATAATACGCACGAAAAACCAAGAAAGCCGCGTAATTCTTTAAGGTTGGCTTGTAAATTTGAAAATATGCCATAAAAATGGTGCGATTGTACGTAATGTTTCCTCAACTCATTACGGAGGTTCTCATAAAGTTTTTTAAAAAACTTTCCGGGTACTCCATGACGCCAGATCCATGGGCTAATACACATGAAAAATCAAGAAAGTCGCGTAACACCTAAAAGTTAGCTCGTAAATGCGAAATTATGCCTTAAAATATAGTGCGACTGTACGTAACGTTTCTCCAACTCATTAAGAAGGTCCTCATTAAATTATTTCAGAAAAAATTTATGGGTGCTCGAAGACGCCATGTCCATGGGCTAATACACACGAAAAAACCAAGAAAGTCGCTTAATTATTTAAGGTTGGCTCGTAAATGCGTAAATATGCCATAAAAAATGGTGCGATTGTACGTAATACTTCCCCAACTCATTACGAAGGTCCTCATAAAGTTTTTTAAGCAAATATTTCGGGTGCTCTAAGGCGCCAGATCCATGGGCTAATACACACGAAAAACCAGCAAAGTCGCGTGATTCCTAAAAATTGACTTGTAAATGCGAAAATATGCCTTAAAAATTGTGCGACTATAAGTAATGCTTCTTAACTCATTACGGAGGTCCTCATAAAATTTTCTTTAGAAATTTTTTTTGGATGCTCCAAGGCGTCAGATCCATGGGCTAATACACACAAAAAATCAAGAAAATTACGTAATTCCTATAAGTTGGCTCGTATATTAAAAAATATGCTTTAAAAATGGTTCGACAGTACATAATGCTTCCCCAACTTATTGTGGAGGTCCTCATAAATATTTTCCAGAAAATATTTTTGGGTGCTTCAAGGCGCCATATCAATGGACTAATACACACAAAAAACAAAGAAAGTCGCGTGATTTCTAAAAATTGGCTCCTAAATGTGAAAATATTCCTTAAAAACTGGTGCGACTGTATGTAACTTCCCCAACTCATTACGAAGGTCCTTATAAAGTTTTTTCAGAAATTTTTTTTGAGTGATCCAAAGCGCTAGATGCATGGGCTAATACACACGATAAACCAAGAATGTCGCGTTATATCTAAAAGTTGGCTCGTAAATGTGAAAATATGCATTAAAGTATGTAATTCTTTCTCAATTCATTACGGAGGTCCTCATAAAGTTTTTTTAGAAAAATTTCTGGGTGCTCCATGGCGCCAAATCCATGGGCTAATACATAGAAAAAATGAAGAAAGTCGTATAATACCTAAAAGTTGGCTCGTAAATGTGAAAATATGCCTTAAAAATGGTGCGACTGTACATAATACTTCCCTAGCTAATTACAGAGGTCCTCATAAAATTTTTAAAGAAAAAATTTTCGGTGCTCTAAGGCGCCAGATCAATGGGCTAATACACACGAAACCCAAGAAAGTTGCTTAATTCCTAAGAGTTGGCTTGTAAATGTGAAAATATGCCTTAAAAAATGGTGCGACTGTACGTAATGTTTCACCAACTCATTACGGAGGTCCCCATAAAAGTTTTTCAGAAAAATTTTCCAGGTGCTCTGATCTGAGGCCAAAAATATATTTTCTTATCATTAATTGCATCATATTTATTATTTATATTTGTCTTTTTTGAGCAGGAATTTTATGGATTATGCTAAATAGTGTATTTTATTTGTAGGATTAAATTGGTACAAAGTTGAAGAAGTTTGGAGCTAAAATGAATTAATTATGAAAGATTGAAGAAGGAAAATCAAGCAGGCAGCTTAATGGATTAAATTGAATATAACAATATATATAATATATATACGGCAAAGAGCATATTCAAGAGGAGAAATTGAATTGAAGCATAAAGCTGCCACGTGGTAACATTTGAAAGACCCCTATTTTGAGAGGCGGTAGGAATCCAATTCCGTATTGGTTTTGGGTTCCTAATTTGTTTTGGACTCAGTTATTTTATTCAGGGTTTTCTACATCTATAAAAAGTCCATAGAAATAATTATTGGACTGAGAGACTTTTGAAAAAGACACTTTGTAAGGAAAAATTGTCAATACTTTTTAGGGTTCTTTTCTTCTTCTTTTTTCTTAGGTATTAGTAGCTAAAGATCCTTGTTCTGGGGCTGCGGCCATGGGTAATTGTTGAACATCGATTGTTTTGAATTAATGTTGGTTATCGTTTAAATTACTTTTGTTTTCTTGTTTTAGTATTTCATGCTTGATCACCATAGAAATAAATCTATTGTCTATTCTTGGACTCGAGAGATAAAGAGGTAGATAGACCAAAGAATGCAAAGAGCTTGTTCTAACTTTGTTTAGATTCGTGTTCAGGAGTGACGCCCAGATGAACACCTCGCTTGGTTACGAAACAGGATGAAATATAAATGCTCGCCAATTAGGACTGCCTATCCCCGCTCAACGATGTAGTTAGACAGCTAGTTGGAGTAGGCAATTAGAGGTCGAGAGATCATGATCATAAAATCAACCCTGTAAATCAGTAATTTGATAACCTTAGTTAATTTATTACATGAGATGCGATACATGAAACCCTATGCATGTTGCAGCCCTAGAATTGTCCCAATCACTGTAAGTTAATCTTAGTATTTAATTCTTGCATTCTTTTATTTCTTTTAATACTCTTAAATAAATAATTAGACTAGTATAATTTAGTAAATATTTAATTGACAAGTCCCTGTGGGTTCGACATTCCGGTTCTTAAAGAGCCACTTATTACTTCTGCGACCACGTACACTTGCGTGTGCAATTGGAAGCAACAAGTTTTTGGCGCCGCTGCCGGGGACTTAGAAATTAACTATTCTTCTAGGTTATACTTCTTATTTTTATTTATTTTAATTTTTTTTTGGTTTTATTAATTAGTTTTTTTTCCGAACAATAATTTTTTTTCCTTTGAATAATTTGGTACTCTTATTGATATGACTGATTGGGATAAATCGTGGTTGGGTGAGAAGTATCCTTGTAATTATTGTAATGGACCCCATTTGGATATCGAATGTCCTATTTGTCATATATGTGGTGGTCAATTTGGTCATTGGAATGGTTGTCCTAACTCTTATCCCCCTCCCCCCTATTATGATTCTTCTGTTATCTGTGATGTTGACAGGGGTGATGAAGTGGGGAATGCCCAAAGAGGTGGAGGTACGCAGAATTATGGGAACACGTATAACTCAAGTTGGAGGAACCACCCCAACTTCTCATGGGGTGGAAATCAAAATCAACACCAAAATCAGGCTTAAGGGCAGAACCAATACAGACCACAAGGTAATGGACAACAATTTCAACAGCCAAATAATCAAGGTGCGAAGCAAGGGGGCATGACTAAGGAGGAGTTGTTCCAAAGGCAGTTCGCACAATTGGCTAATGCAGTCAATGTGCGTCCTCCTGGAGATCTTCCGGGTGACACGGATCCTAACCCAAGGCAACCGAATGCGGTGAGCACAAGGAGTGGATTACAACTGGAAGAATTAGCTCCAAAGAAGAGAAGTTCTGAGGCGGTGAGAGAAGAAAAGAAACCCGAAGAAGTGGTTCAAGATGCGAATGTTGAGAGGATTGTTCCTCAATTAAAACCACCCCCTTCGTTTCCTCAAAAGTCCAAAAAGCAGAACGAGGACGCATGCTTCGGTAAGTTTTTGTCTCTCCTTAAACAAGTTCACATTAATCTCCCTTTGGTTGATATTTTGCAGGGAATTCCCAAGTACGCCAAGTATGTGAAGGAGATAGTGGAGCAAAAAGAGGAATTCCAACCATTCAACTATACCTTATTCCTTAATGTCAATGTTGAGAAAGAGTACAAAAGTGAGAATGTTGTAAATAATGTTGCTTTGGAGTTGAGGCACCTTGGATCTCATTCAAAACACTTGACTATAGATGAGGAACAAGGCCCCGACATCCTAAAGTTTTCTAATCCACATAGACAAAATGGCATTCCTCACTTAAGGGCCAAGAAGTGCAAGATGCGACATTTATTACTTGGTTCTGTTATCTTTATACCACCGCCCCTAGAGAGGAGCAGAAAAATTGATGCGAAGTTAGGGGTACAATTCATCAGTTCAAAGTGGAAAGAAAAGTAGTGAATTTACTTGTGTCGTGCCACGACATTAAATTAGGCGCTTATTGCGAGGCAACCCAATTGGTAGTGTAGCTTCTTATTTTAATTTTTTTATAGTGTCATTTTTTTTTCTTCTTTTCTTTTGATCTTGTTTTTGCAGATTAGGGGAAGTCTGAGTACCCAAGAATTTGGAGCTAAGGAGCACGTTTGAGCTTAAGGGTGGGCTGACGACCTTTGATGAAAATTAAGAGAACATGCTACTAGCTAGGCCTAGAGGCCTCAGGGAGATTTCCTAACCCTTGTTTTAAATTTTATTTGATGCTTTGGGGACATAGCATCTTTTTAAGTGTGGGGTGGAGGAATGAATTCCTAGTTTTTACTGCTTTATCGAGTCTTTTTGTATTTTTAGGTGGGTTCCTCGGCTTTTGTTTTCGGTACTTTTCCTGAGGATAGTCCCTTTGAACCGATAGGGAGTAAATTTTTTATTTTTATTTTATTTTTTAGAGAAAAGAAAAGACCCTTTTGAGTTGTGTGATACTTGCTATTTAGGCCTAATTTTAAGTAGTACGTTCTTGTGAATGCTTGATTGCTAATGAAATTGCAGACTCTTTGACACTTAGGCTCATGGTTGTGACTTTGTATATAACTTATTTTATTTTGTAGTTTGTTATGACCCTGTCTCTCTTAGAAGTAGAATTGATCCATCTTGATTGATACTTGTGCCATGTGTGGTGAGAATTTGTTTATTCCATGTTTTGCATCTTAGTCTAGAACTTGCCCTGCATGTTATTGAAGCGAAATAAAAAGTGTTGCTCAGTTTAGGAGATGATAATAGGCTTTCTTTGATTTGTCTTGTAAATTTTAGCCTTTTCAGATATTATATCACTAGTTCGCCCTTTTGAGCCTGTAGCCTTTTGTTGGTAGCAACTTTTGCCCTTAACTATTTTGTTGAATCCCTAGTTTTTGCACCTTGCTTCCTTGAGCACTGTAGCATAGACTGATTATAATTGTTATATTTGGAAGAAAAAAAGGAATGGCTGTAAGAAAAAGAAATCAAGGATGGCTACAAAGTGGTGAAAAAAGCCCTCTTCGAAAGAATGTGACATGAAAAAAAAAAAAATTCTTTGAGAAAAAAAAAATAATTATTGTGAAAGAAAAAAAATGATTGAAGCATTCTTGAGATGATGAGAATTACTTGTGAAATAATTGTTGAAGAGATGGCTGAAAATAAAGAGAAGAAAATAATGGGTAATGAAGTCTAAAAATACAAAGTGCTTAGGGAAGTGTGAGTCACTATTATATAATTTTCCTACCTGTCCCTTAGCCTACATTACAACCCGTTAAAGTCCTATTTGATTCTATTCAAGCATGCTTAATTAGCGGAGATGTACATAATGGGCAAGCCTATGGTTCTTTGTGCATACATGGGAATTTTATTTGTGAGTGTGAGAGTTGTTCTTTGACGCTAAGTTCTTAATTTATATTCAATCTTTTGAATTGAGTGTGTGGATTATTTCTTCTTGTGAGGGCACTTGTTTCATGATAGATAGGTGATGTTATTAACTTTCTTTGATGAGAGTAGGTGAGCAAGCTTAAATTTGATGAGTTCAGAGTCTTTCCTTGAGGTTAGGAGGTTAGAGGTTCGTTGTTTATTTGGATGTCTTGCATAATGAACGGAAATTGTACTTGATGTTTTCAAATTTCAATATGGCCTAATTGTTTGTATCAACCAAAGTTATGGCTTCCTAGTATGATTTTTGAGATGAACTTTAATGTTTGCTCGAGGACGAGCAAAAGTTTAAGTATTGGGTCATATGGTATTTCCCCGTTCTCTCCCCCGATCGAGATATCCCCCGTTTCGCCCAAGAAAGATAAATTGAATCATCAAAAATTTCAAGCGTGAAGTGCAATTAGATCCATTTTTGAGGGGATTCATATTACTATTATCAATTAGAATAATTCAATTAGAATAATTTATGGTTGGCTTGGTTGGACTAAATAAATGAAGTATCCAGGCTCCGTTTAGAAAAAACCCAATTGGATTGGTAAGATATCTATGATTGCTATTCATATTTTTTCTTTGTAAAGAGATCCTAATTGTCAAGCAAAGTTATCTCAACTCTAATAAATACTTGTTAAAATGAATTGAAAAAAAAAAAATACAAAAAGAAATGGTAATGGGATCATTTGTCCTATATGTACAAATCCAAATCGGGCAGATCTTTACCCGGAGTAGAGCATAAACCTAAAAAGATGAAACAGACCCATTCAGGAACAAGAAAATACCATCGCGGTTCCAAGGCGCCAGATCCATGGGCTAATACACACGAAAAACAAAGAAAGTCACGTAATTCCTAAAAGTTGGCTACTAAATGCGAAAATATGCCTTAAAAAATGGTGCGATTGTACGTAATGCCTCCCCAACTCATTATGGAGGTCCTCATAAAAAATTTTCATAAAACAATTCTGTGTGTTCCAAGACGCCAGATCCATGGGATAATACATACGAAAAATCAGGAAAGTGATAATTCTTAAAAGTTAGCTCGTAAATGCGAAAATATGTCATAAAAATGGTGCGACTGTACATAATGCTTCCCTAACTCATTACGGATGACCTCAAGTTTTTTAAGAAAAAAATTCAGGGTGCTCCATTGCGCCAGAACCATGGAGTAATACACACGAAAATAAAGAAAGTCGTGTAATACCTAAAAGTTGGCTCTTAAATGTGAAAATATGCTTTAAAATGGTGTGATTGTAGGTAATGCTTCCCCAACTCATTATGGAGGTCCTCATAAAGTTTTATCGGAAAACATTTCCGGGTGTCCAAGGCGCCAGATCCATCGGCTAATACACACGAAAAAAATAAGAAAGTTGCGTAATTTCTAAAAAATGGCTCGTATATGCTAAAATATGCCTTAATAAATGGTGAAACTATACGTAATGCTTCCCCAACTCCTTACGGAGGTCCTCATAAAGTTTTTTTCAGAAAAAATTTTCGAGTGTTCCAAGGTGTCAGATTCATGGGCTAATACACATGAAAAACCAAGAAGATCACGTAATTCCTAAAAATTCACTCATAAATGCGAAAATATGCCTTAAAATGGTAATATTGTACTTAGTGCTTCCTTAACTCATTACGAAGGTCCTCATAAAGATTTTTCTTTAAAAATTTTGGGTGCTCTAAAGCGTTAGATCCATGAACTAATACACACGAAAAACTAAGAAAGTAGCATAATTCCTAAAATTTGGCTCGTAAATGCGAAAACATGCCTTAAAAATGGTGCGACTATACGTAATGCTTCCCCAACTCATTACGGAGGTCTTCATAAAGTTTTTTCAGAAAAACTTTCCGGGTGCTCCATGGCCTCAGTTCTATGGGCTAATTCACATGAAAAATCAAAAAAGTCACATAATACCTAAAAGTTGGCTCGTAAATGCGAAAATATGACTTAAAAATGGTGTGATTGTACTTAATGCTTCCCCAACTCATTATGGAGGTTTTCATAAAGTTTTTTTAGAAAAAAATTTCAGGTGCTCCAAGGCGTCGGATCCATGGGCTAATACATACAAAAAAATTAAAAAAGTCGCATAATTCCTAAAAAATGGCTCGTAAATGCAAAAATACGTCTTAAAAATGGTGCGACTGTACGTAATGCTTCCCCAACTCATTATGGAAGTCCTCATAAAGTCTTTTCAGAAAAAAAAATTGGGTTCTCCAATGCGCCAGATCCATGGGCTAATACACACGAAAAACCAAAAAATTCAAGTAATTCCTAATAGTTGGCTCGTAAATGTGAAAATATGCCTTCAAAAAATGGTGCAACTAGACGTAATGCTTACCTAACTTATTACGGAGGTTCTCATAAAGTTTTTTCGGAAAATTTTTTTGCGTGCTCCAAGGCGCCAGATCAATGGGCTAATACACACTAGAAATCAAGAAAGTAGCGTAATTTCTAAAAGTTGACTCGTAAATGCGAATATATGTCTTTAAAAAATTATGCGAATGTTTAACCAATTTTAACCTCTTTTAAGTGATACAATTAACAATTTTATCCTATTTTTATATCTTTATCAATCTGCTTAGTCTATTATTATGGCATCTTTATCAATCAACTATGTAGTGAAATAGCACGGGTTAAAACTTTTAAGCTCTTTTCAGGTGACACAATTTATAGTGAAATAGCATGGGCTAACCACTTTTAACTCTTTCAAGTGATACAATTAGAGGCTCGTTTGTGACTGCTTTTAGCCTATATTTATTACATCTTAATCAATCAACTATAGTAGTAAATTAACCCGGGCTAGCCACTTTTAAGTACTTTAAGGTGATACAATTTTAGCCTTATATTGTTTATGACATGATAATCAATCAACTAAGTTAAATAGATAGGGTGGGGCCTAACCACTTTTCAGCTTGGTAATTCAAAATATATCTAGCCACTATTATAATAAAAGTTTCAATTTACAAAATAGCCACTTTTAAGTGTGTGGCTAACCAATATTATGTAGACATTGAGATGTCATACATTACTAAACAATCTCTCTACTATCACAAGAGGTGGGAGTAAGGTGTGTCGTACACACTGTCCTTGTGGGATTACACTCAGTTTGTTGTTGTTGTTGTTGTATTGAGATGCCATACATATGAGAAAGCTCTTATTTCTACTATGATTAAGAATGTTATATTTCGATATTAAATAGTTTGTCTTTTACGGTATATGAAGTGTTTCTAGTATGTATTCTATTAACATCTTGTTGTTTCTGGTGCTTATATTATTGTCTGTTTTTAGGGAGTTGGCATGTGTAACTTAGGCAACATATGCTTTCTGAATGCGGTTGTGCAATCTTTCATGCACACCATAGTGTTGATTCAGCTACTTGCATCAATTGATCATGTGTCGCCGTGTGATAATAAGTATCAACTTAGAATTTCCCTTCATGTCATTTCTTCATGGACATATTCTGTGTAGTTTGCATGATTCGACATCTAGTTGACCTTTCTATGTTTGGTGCCTTTGATTATGTCTCGCTGAAGAAAATTGTTAGCCACTTGAGAGGTATACTCTATCATATCTTGTTTGTGATTTAACGTGAGAGATATCCCCCATCTTACACACACACACACATGGAAATGGGTGGGTTCATGTGAACTTATGCTAGCTCCCGTTTCTAAACCACTTATAGTTAGCATACCCTAATCATTTATTTGCTTCCTTTTGTAGTTTGCTTTAATTTTACGTTAAGGGTTGAAATAACATTCTCATCAATGAAGAACATAAAAAATAATTTGCCTAATAGGATCATTTTTAAAGTAGAAAAACTCATCGAGGACAATTGTAAAATGAATGCTACTTTTTTTTATAGTTTGCTCGTCAACTTGTGCTTTGTGCCTCTGTGCCAACTATGTACCTTATATTTCTTTGTGTTCCTTAACTTTGTGAAAATATTAGATTTTTCATCTTATTTCGATAGGAACCAACAAGAAGATGCACACGAATTCCTACATTGCTTTCTCAATCAACTTGAAAGCTGTTGTAACGATTTAGAGACAAAAGACAAGATTGAGAAGGAGGCCTTTGGTGGTCGCCTTGTGAGCAAAGTAAGCATTTACATGTTTGTTCTCTGTATTTTACTGCTGTTATTTTCATTTTTACTTGAGTCAAGGGTCTATTAGAAACATCCTCTCTATCTCCCAAGGTAGGGGTAAGGTCTACGTACACTCTATATGCCATGCTTGTAAATATGGAATTTATTTTGCATCTGTTGCAACTGCAGTCATAACTCTGTCACAAACGAGCCTCTAATCGACCTTAGCTTGGAGATTGAGGACTTTAACAGTGTACCCGCAGCACTAGAGTCTTTCACTAGAATCGAAAAACTAGAGTTTTTTGGTGAAAGGTGCAAGACACAGGTGATAGGTGAGAAGCAACTCCTCATTGATTGTGCCCCTTCTGTTGCTACCTTTCATTTGAAGAGATTCAGAAATAACGGGATAGTTGTTCAGAAGGTGGACAAGCATGTTTCATTTCGACTGGAATTGGACATGCTTCTTTATACCAACGAAATCAATTATGTGAGTATCTATTACCAAAGAGCTGCATTTCGACTTTTGTTTGCAGTTACATGATGTTTTTTTAAAATTTTCCTTTTCAGATTATATTCAAATCCACAAACCCTTCATAAATCTGGTTATCCCCACAACTTCTTCATGCATTCCAAATAAACATACTTCCGGTGTTGGTGAATCCAATGATGCTACAGATGAGATATCTCTGAAGCCTGAACTCGACAAGATTGAGGATAATGAATCAAAGGAGACTGTTAACACCCCTTTAGTCATTTACCAACGGTTTACACATAGAAAATTTAAGAAAATTAGAAAGTACATTACTTTAGCTTATAAGTTATTTATTTGTGTAGTAGTTGTTTGTAGTAGATTACTCCAGCTTTTAAGTATTTCTTATCTCATTTTCTGTGTTTAAGATTATTAATATATATATTTATTACAAGTTAATAGTAGATTATTAATATTTATTTATTTACAAAATTTACTCTTTTTCTATTTTTATTTAATGATCAGATATTTTTAAAAAGTTTATGTCGTAAATTCAATGAAAATCATTTTGACCATGCGAAGCGCGGATAAATTTATTAATTATATATATTTATAATCAAATTTAATATATATATATATATATATATATATATGGTAAGTGCAAGAGTGTGTGTGTGTGAGAGAGACTAGTATTAAATAGTTGAGGGTCCTGAATTTTATCAACTCGAGAATAAAATAACAATGCTCTAATACTTAAGATTAATAAACCTTGAGAAAGTAATTATGTCAATAAAAACCAATTTCGAAGAACATAGAAAGAAAACTTATCAATGTGTCACGAACCAACAAACCGATCTGGGCACCTACTCTAATACCTAGATAGGAAAACTCTTATCATCCACGGGCAATACGAAAATAAACAAAATATTGTGAAATTCATATAATACCTTAAATATATTTTATACCATTTTTCAAATATAAATATAACCTAGGTCCTAGGCCTTTCGTGACTGGACGACTTTGGGTCTTTGCACTTTAATCAGCCTTTAATCAAATTAGGTTTAAAATTAGTAGATACTATAATAGATACTCCGTCAAACAATACGACAAAACCTATGTAAGCACTCATATTAAATGTTTAAGTTCAAACATTACGACAACAAGGTTTTTCGTTCTTGACTTCTTGGTGAAGAATTGAAGTGTTTCATCAAGAACATACTTGCGAAAGAAATATCTTAATAATAGCATATTTTGAGGTGAAATTTTAAAAGTAAAAAAAATCAAAAATTAATCAAACTGTACCGATACCGAAGAAAAACCGATAATCCAATATGATTGGGATGGTTTTAAAAAAATAATTTTTGGTTATATATAATAAAATACCAAAAAATTGAGATGGTATAATTTTTTAAAAATAACCGACCGAACCATCTCATTGACACCCCTATGTTATATCATAAAATTAAGTTAATCTACTAATTTAGACAATCTATTAAATTATATCACTTTCCTAGTTAGCAAATTTACTTTCCAAGTCTCCCCACCCCCATCCTCACCCCACCTCCAATCTTTTATATGTTTCCCTCTCATTTCGAAATCCTTCTACCTGACAAAAGCCTCTGCAAAACTCTTAAGCATAAAAAACATTCAACTAATTCTCTCAAAATCTCCAAATTCTTTCAAAGTTCAAATCTTTACAAAGAAAGACACAAAATTTGATTTTTTTTCTAGATTTCATCTTCAAAGAAAAAAATCATTTTTTGTATATGTTGTTTTTCTCATCATTTCAAAGTATATCCTTTTCTTAGAATTCCTTTAAAAAATCATTCTTTACATATTATTCTATCTGAATTTTTCATAAATTTTTATCTACCAGAAACCCTCCATACACCTAGAGTTCTCATACCTCCATTCTTGATTTCTCTCTAGTTTTTGTTGTTGTTTTCTTTTTGATATCTCAATGGAAAAAGTAAATGAAGAGAATGCACAAACATCACCTGATCATGAAGCTCTGAAAATCGAAGAAATTGGAAAAAATAATGTTGATTTTTCTTTAGTAAAAATTGAAGTTGAAGAAAAACCTAAAGAAAAGGATTCATGTTTGGATGAATTGTCACCGGTTCGGGTTGAACCCGATTCAATGATCATTAGTGATGATTCTGATTCAATGGGCTATAATGTTTCTTCTGATAATAATGGGCTTTCATATTCGAATTGGACTGAATGGCCTCCTTTAACAGTTGTGCCTATTTCTTCAATTGAGCCCGAGAATTTCAAAGAGACGATTGAAGAAACTATGCCTATTGAGAATAAGCCTTCTAAAATGGTGGTATGATTCCAACTTTTAACCTCTTTTAAGTTATACAATTTACAATTTTAGCCTATTTTATGACATCTTAATTCTTAATCAATCATCTGTGTAATGAAATGGCACGAGTTAGCCACTTTTAACCTCTTTCAAGTGATACAATTTATAATTTTAGCCTATTCTTATGACATCTTTATCAATCAACTTGGCCTATTTTTATGACATCTTTATAAACAACTATATAGATAAATAGTGTGGGCTAACTACTTTTCAGCTCTTTTCAAGTGACACAATTTACTGTGAAATAGCTCTCTTTCAAGTGATACAATTTATACTTTTAGCCTATATTTATTACATCTTAATCAACAAACTATTGTAGTAAATTAGCCAGGGCTAGCCACTTTTAAGTTCTTTCAAATGATACAATTGTATCCTATTTTTATGACATCTTAATCAATCAACTATTGTAGTAAATTAGTCAGGGCTAGACACTTTTAAGTTATTGAAAATGATACAATTTTAGCTTCTTTTTTATGATATCTTAATCAATCAACTATGTAGAACAATAGATAGGGTGGGGCCTAACCACTTTTCAGCTCGGTAATTGTAAACTAGCTAGCCATTGTTATAATAAAATTTTCAATTTACAAAATAGCCAATTTTAAGTGCGGGGCTAACCAATATTAGGTAGGCATTGAGATGTCATACATTACTAAACAATCTCTATCGCGTGTATTCTATTAACTCTTGTTGTTTCTGGTGCTTATGTTATTGTCTGTTTTTAGGGAGTTGGCATGTATAACTTAGGCAACACATGTTTTCTGAATGCGGTTGTGCAATGTTTCATGCACACCGTAGTGTTGCTTCAGCTACTTGCATCGATCGATCATGTATCTCTATGTGATAGTAAGTATCAACTTAGAATTTCCTTTTACTTTGATCCATTTTGAATGGCTTTTACCTTAGTTGATTCATGTCATTTCTTGTTGCAGATTACACAACCGGATTCTGTGTAGTTTGCATCATTCAAGATCTACTTGACCTTTCTATGTGCGGTGCCTTTGATTATGTCTCGCCAAAGAAAATTGCTAGCCACTTAAGAGGTATGCTTTATCATATCTTGTTTGTGATTTAACATGAGAGATATTCCGCATCTTGCACACACACACATGGAAATGGGTGGGTTCACGTGAACTTATGCTTCCGTCTCTAAACCACTTATAGTTAACCCTAGTCATTTATTTATTTCCTTTTGAAGTTTACTTTAATTTTAAATCAAGGGTTGAAATAACATTCTCATCAATGAAGTACATGAAAAATAATCTGCGTAATAGGATTGTTTTTAAAGTAGAAAAATTCATCGAGGACAATTGTAAAATTGTTATAGTATAGTATCGACTATAGTTTGCTCCTCAACTTGTGCTTTGTGCCTCTGTGCCTCTGTGCCAACTATGTACCTTATATTTCTTTGTATTCCTTAACTTTGTGAAAATATCAGATTTTTCGCCCGATTTCGATTGGTATCAACAAGAAGATGCACATGAATTCTTACAGTGCTTTCTCAATCAACTCGAAAACTGCTGTTACAATTTAGAGACACAAGACAACATTGTGAAGGAGGCCTTTGGTGGTCTCCTTGTGAGCAAGGCAAGCATCTACATGTTTTTTATCTTGGTTTTTTTCATTTTTCAAACTGCTTTGTAATGCTTTTACTTGAGCCGAGGGCTATCAAAGACATCCTCTCTACCTCCCAAGGCAGGGATAAGATCTGCGTACACTCAGTATGTCTAGCTTGTATATATGGAATTGTATTATTAATTTGTTTTTCTCAATTTGAAGCTCCGCTGTTGCAATTGTGGTAATTTGTCTGTCACACGCGAGCCTCTTATCGACATAAGCTTAGAGATTGAGGACGTTGACAGTGTACCAGCAGCACTGGGATCTTTCACTAAAATCGAGAAAATTGAGTTTTCTTGTGAAAGGTGCAAAACACAGGGGCCATTTGAGAAGCAGCTCCTCGTTGATCGTGCCCCTTCTGTTGCTGCCCTACATTTGAAGAGATTCAAAAATAACGAGATAGTTGTTGAGAAGATGGACAAGCATGTTTCAATTCCGCTGGAATTGGACATGCTTCTTTATACCAACGAAATCAATAATGTGAGTATCTTCATTTGGACTTTTACGTACATTTATCTTTTGTTAGCAGTTACATGATGTTGTTTCAAAATTTTCCTTTTCTCAACAGGAAGAAATGAAATACGATCTCTACGCAATTATAGTGCATTCCGGACCTTCAATCTCTTCAGGACACTATTATAGCTTCATTCGTTGTGCTCCAAATGAATGGTACAAATTTGATGACGAGAAGGTATGGAAAATAGTAGAATTTCCTTATTTTGTTAGAAACGTTTGTGTGTTTACGACAACTAACTTGATATCTTGTTTGATTTTGTCATAGGTTCTTTGGGTTCACGAAGATGTTGTTTTGGCAGAGGAGGCATACATTATGTTTTATGCAAAGAGAGGCACTGCGTGGTTTTCAGATTATAATCAAATCCAGAGGCCCTTCATAAATTTGGTTATCCCCATAACTTCTCCGTGCATTCGAAATAATCATACTGATTCCGATGCTGATGATGCTGCAGATGAGACATCTCTGAAGCCTGAACTCAACAAGATTGAGGATAACAATTCTCCTGGTAAACTCATGATCTTCTACTTCTATTCTGCATTTCCTTTATTGGAAACAACCTTTCTATCTCGTAGGTAGGTTAAGGTTCACTCGCACAAATTCTATCAAATGTTGTTCAAACAACTACTAACTGTTGTTTCTTTTTTAACATTAGCAGATCAGGTTTATTGCGAAGATCAATTGAAGGACGTGGAAATAAAGCAGGTGTGTTCAAGTGATGAAGAATTCATGGATGCATTGTGCCGCAGCTCTCATGTAAGTTGTGTGAACGAAAAGAAGAGGAAGCTGGAAGATTCTCCGAGTAGAGACGATTGAAGTTCAGCTAGATAGTAGCTGTCTGTCAAGCCTTGGCTCTGCAGGTTTACCTCCTGTAATGGCTAGTAGCAGCAGCAACAAATGAGTAATTTGAACTCATAGAATAGTCATTTTCATATAATGCTTTGGGTTTCCAAAGGCGAATTCAAAATTTTGAGTTTAGGGATTCAAAGATAGAAACGATATCTTATTGGATTTTGGATGAATTATTTATACATTAAAAAATTATTTTTGTTTGATGTTTGGATATCTTTCCCTTGACCTTGTGAATGAAAGAGTTTTGAATAGTTATTGAGTTCTGTTGAACCTGTAATTAGAACGCTACTCACGTCTAGCCAGGTCTTAAGGTGTGCTCGGTATGAAAGGTAAAATGTTTTCCAATTTTTCATGTTCGGTTGGTTAAATCTTTTGGAAAACATTTTCTCTAAGAAAAACAAACTCCTTAAAAATAAGGAAACTGGCTTCCCTAATGAAAGTAAGTAAAAAATATTTTTCATGGAAAACATTTTCTTTTCGTACCGAAAAACACCCTCAATGTACTACTCTTGAACTGGCCTAAGTAGTTTTTGGATATCCTGTTTAGTTTATTATGTATCAATGCATTAAAGTTGCAACTTGTAAACATTATGTATTACTACTACATTTTCTAGTTGCTGTACTTTACTGTAAAACAACATATTTGGTGTAATGTGACAATGGTATGTAGAGGGTGGTGTATATGTTGCCTTATATCTATCTGGAGAAAGATAGAGACTATTTCCGTTAGATTGTGTAAAAGATATCGAAAGTAAATTAAAGTATGTAAAGCAAATACAGTCATGAAGAAGTTGTACTGAAATAGAGAATAGAACCAGGACGATAAATAATATGATAATTGAAGCCAAAGAGGCAATATGTAATACTAAAATCGAAGAATAAGATAGTATATATGAGAGTAAGAATAATAATAATTACGATAAGGAAACTAGGCAATGCTCAGAATTGATTTGGATATGTTTTACTTGAGTTGAAAGTTCTCTATCGGAAACAACCTCTCTATCTTTGAAAGGTAATTGAATTTATTTAGCCATTTATTAATTGAATTTAATGGTTTGAATAGTCTAAACTCCATTTGCGTAGGTGTAGGGTTACTTTAAGGGGAAAACGCTCCATATTCAATATTTCTCCATTTTCAGGAATCTAACATGAGATCCTTTCAAAGAGTGAAGGCTCAACTAACTGATGAAAAATGTGAAATAGATAAGAGGTTGCTTGTTTCTCAGCCATGATCGAAATAAAATGATGAGAAGTCATAATAAATAGTCATAATCGAAGTTTGGCTCAAATCGATAAACTCTAATTAAAGGCGATCGAATTCCATCCATCTCACCATTTTCCATAGTCGTGTGTCATGATCACAATATTAATTACGATATGATATGTGCTTTTATTTTTCTACACTGAAAAAGACAACACCTTACATGTGCTATGGCTGGATTTAATTTGCTTTGATTTCTCTCAAGTTGTTATCAATTAAATAATGTCCACATTTTGATATTTATCTACAAATTAGTAATTAATGTCAGCAAACTCCAAAAAAATGGTCACAATCACAAAGTCTGTATGGATGAATAATTGTACTCTTTCCCTAACATGATGTTGAATTACTCCATCTATCAAAGCTGGAATAATAGAAGTATTTTTTACCTTCACTAGAATTTAAATATGTGAACTCAGCATTCGTACAATTTCTTTTTTCGATAATTATGATGTCTGAATTGATTTGTAATTTCCGACTAAAAGTAAGAGATAATAATTGTTATCTTCGATTCATATAAATATCAAATAATTAGAACTGTCAAAGATTGAATAGTAAATATTGAACAACTCTGATTATCAAAGCTTGAATAGTAAACATATAGTATATTTTACGTTCCCGTACAAATTCTTTTTTTGATAATTATAATATTGGTGTTTGGAAATGTCGAATAACTTTATCTATAATAACTTGACTAGTATAAATATTTTTACTTCTATACAATTAGCGACGGTTCTGTTAATTAACCAATTTCGGAGCTCTAGACGACAGCCGGAAAACCTTCATCGGACTTACCAAATACCATCCTTTCAACTTCTCCGGCGAGCAATTTACATCATTTCCGCCGGTTACTGACGTCATTGCCACATTCACCGATCTCGATCTCATCGCCGTCGTTATCGCGAATTCCTTAATCCTCGTATCATTGCAGTAGTATGCTTTCGATTCCGATTCGCTCTCTTTCCCTCTCTTCCTTAACTTAAAAATCCACCAGAACGACGCCATTTTGTTACTCTTCTCACTCTCCGTTGTCTTTCTCCGGTCACCGGAATCAACATCTCGCGATTTTAGAAACGGAATTCCGACGGATTTTGATCTACATAACGTCGTCTCGCTGCTGCCGTCTTCTTCGCCAATTTTGTTACTCTTCTCACTCTCTGTCGTCTTTCTCCGGTCACCGGAATCGACATTTCGTGATTTTAGAAACGGAATTCCGACGGATTTTGATCTACATAACGTCGTCTCGTTGCTGCCGTCTTCTTCGCCGATTTTGTTACTCTTCTCACTCTCCGTCGTCTTTCTCCGGTCTCCGGAATCAACATTTCGTGATTTTAGAAACGGAATTCTGACGGATTTTGATCTACATAACTCCGTCTCGCCGCTGTCTCCAATTTTGTTGCACTTCTCACTATCCGGCTGGTTCCTCCGGCTGCTAGAATTAACATTTCGCGATTTTAGAAACGGAATTCCGACAGATTTTGACCTACAGAAGGCCGGTTCCTCGCCGTTGATTTCGCCGGAGGATGAAGACAACGACGTCGTAGATGCGACGCAATTAGAAGAGCAAGGGCGCACTTTAGCACAGAGAGGGCAAAGTTCGGAGAGTCGATCCCGGAGACAAATTGAACAAACTCCGGTAGTAGTTCGCTTCTTCTTCGAAGAGTGTTTTGGACATTTCCATGCTTCTTCTTCAATGTAGTACGCCATTTCTGTAAGTCTCTTTTTATTTTCTCGTAAATAATTCTCAAATTTCATAAGGACTCTTTCTATATATATATATATATATATATATACACACAAGTATATTATTGATGCGATGCGCGGTTATTATTAGAATAAATTATAATTATGATTTTATTTATTTAAATGAGGACATTATATATATATTTGTTGTATCGATATAGAATTTGTTGTTTGGTGTGTGTGAATAAAAACTTAACACGGATAAGAAAGATGAAAATAACGTGTTGAATGCATGCGTAGCCGTCGCATCTATTTGTTGAAATTAAAGACTATACTATAATTATATTATAATTTAAACACGTTCAAGTTTTAGGGTAGGTAAAAAGAACATATTAGGTAAAGAAAATAATCTTAGATTTTGGTGGGATTTAAATATATCGTGTTTGGGGTGGGTGAGAGATCTGATGAAATAATTGATATATGATCGAGTTAGTTTCAAACATGGCATAGTTATAATAAAAAGTTATAATTAGAATTCTTGTTTTGGTAAATATGGTATTGGCGGTCAATTTGTAGTTTGTACGCACCTCGATTAATGCTAAGTAAGGTGGGTGTTTGAACTGTTCAAATTGGATATAAAAAAAATTTGTTTGCATTTTTTGTTTTTGGATTGAAGAAATTACAATCTAAATTAAGATTAGATCGGCTTGAATTTTTAATTAAGTTCGATTTGATTATTTCAAATTTCTTCTTCTTTTTTTTACTTTTGAGCTTTAAAAACATGTTATAACAATTAACCAACTCAATTTACCTAATAATTTGATCCTAAAAATGAAGATAGAATTTAGAAAAAGAAAAGAATTTTGAACTTTATTATTTAAAGCAAGTCACATACGTTTTCGTAATTATAAAATCACATCATTAAGAGTAAAAAGTGAATCTTTAAAGTGAAATTATTTTCAAATATAGAAAATATCATTAATCTCGAAACAAACTTAAAAGGAGTGTCACATAGCAAATGAAACAAATGAAGTAATAAATTTGATTGAGTAGAATGCATCTTTCCAAATCCGCTATATAAGTGTCGAGTGATTTTGTTCATTAAGATTTAAGTCATTAGAAAGAAATTATGTAATTTATTACTATGTCTTCACTAGAATTTGAAGATTGATCTCTCATAATTTCACTTGAACATCATTAATCGACTATTAAAACACATTTATTTTTGAATGCTAATTTCTATTAATATGGTAAAACTTGAGTTCAAATTTTATATACTGACGATATAAAAATCATTAATTTTACTTAAAAGGTAAATCATAGGTAAATATCTACACTATAAAAACAAGTGCCCCCTAGGAGACATCCAATAAAAATATCTATAATCTAAAAAAGGACGTGTATAATTTAATGTAAACAATCAAAATTTTGCACTGAAGTTTTATACATAATTTACAAGATAAGTGCAAAAAAACTAAAAACTCAAAGTGAAATGAACACATAGTATAGATTTTTATTTTTTGTTTTTCATTTAGTATTTAATATTTATATTGAAATTATGTCCATTTTTGAGAAGCAACATGATTTTTTCTATTTCTAAACTCAAATCTACTATTTCCAATTAATAAAGTTAAAAAAAATTCGAACTATTCCACCATCGTTAATATCGATACATAAGAAAGATCATAGTGGAATACCAAATAAATTAATGCAAGGGGCAGTACATATTGACTTCTTAACATACAATAATTGACTAGTCGAAAGTGATAATACTAAAGAAATCTATTGTAAGATTTTGTATAACTAATTGGACAAAGAAAAGTTTTTTGAATTTGACCTTACCATTTCTAGGTTAAAGTTTTTAATTTTTTTTATTATAACACGGATTGATTTTTCTATGATAAAAACATTGGAGCCGACATCTTAATAATAATCATTCATTGCAAAAATATTTTAGTATGACACTCGAGTTTGAGTAGAATCGATTTTCCTCTAGTGTTATATCGTATGTTCTTTATTGCTTAAAAAATATTTGGATTCTAAAAAATAATCAGGTTTTCAAAAAAATGTAAATGTTAAAAAGTAAGTGAAAATCAAGATAGACTGAGAATTATATGTAGTGGATTCGATTTTAAAATTTGTTTGATTATGTTTTCTTGAGTAAGAGGTATATTAGAAACAGTATCTCTATAGCTCTATCTATATACGCTATTGTTTTGGAGTTTGAAACTTATTGTATGTGAATCGAACTTTATTAATATCATCATGAAATTAAAAGTTACAACAATTGAACTTAATGACACTATCCTGGAATTTGAAGTTACAAAATTTGGAGTTAAAAAAAGTGAAAAAGTACATAGATATAAAGAAATATAATAGGAGTACCAAATAAACAAATTGCAGGAAGAGTACAATCATGTCTTTTAAAAATTAAAATACAACAATTGACTTGTCATAGAAAAGAAATCTATTTTAAGATTTTGTAGTACTAACTGGAAAAAGAAAGAATTTTTCTTTTTAGGTTTAAAAAATAATCAACTCTCATTTAGGGTAAAGAATCTGTGGATATAATTATTGGTATAAGAGCAGCATTTATCTTGCACTAATAGGATTTGATAGTAGCAATATGAAATTGGATTATTATATTATTATTATATGAGAAAAACATTGAAAATTGGAGGTGGCGTCAGGAATTGATGTGTGAATTTTGATTTTTTTTAGTTAATGAATTTTAAATTAATATTATGTACATATTGAATAAACATAGGATTTGACCTAAATTACTAAAATTTTGATCAAATTCATAGTCGACACTCTAGCTTTGTCAATGCTGAAAATCAAGGTGGATTAAAATTGATTTCAACATTATATATGATAAGTTCACCGTCACTAATTGAACACGAATAAAATACAAAAAAATGTTGGAAAACTACTTATAGTTAGAGATTATTTGCTATTATATACTATTTTTGCAAGAGGTTGGTCATAATAATAATTAGAAAAAATTAAGAGAAATTGTTATACTTTAATACAATATTAGATGAAAACATATATATTAAAGAAAGAAAGATGAGGAAAGGAGACTTGGCGCTGACAGAATTTATATTCTAAAACATTATAGATTATTTCTTTTTAAGTGATTTTAAATTTATCTAGTATTTTTTTAATATTTTCATTCACGGTAATTTCACATCTACAGACTAATGCATTTAAAGGTCGATACATAACATAATTATATTATATCTAGTGATCTTTTCTGATTTAATCTTCGATATGTGTTACTTGAAATCTTGAACCTTCTCACAAATATAATTACTTTTAATTTTGTCTAATCTTATATGATCATACATTCATAAAAAAAAATTAAAAAATCCACATTTTTGTGTCATCTCATCTTTTGTATGTGTATGTGTTTGCTTTATAAGCACAATAATGTTCACTTTCATATAACATATTTGATCTCATAACTTCATTTTTATCAGCTTGCTCATATACTAGTCTCACACGATTATAGTAGGAATTGACAACCAACACAAAATAAGTTGATTTAATGGAAAATGCAAATTGGAAAAATGGAAAGAAGAGGGAGTTAAAATGTTCTAAAAAAGAATATCAACTATAAATATTAAAAATTTTGGTCAAAAGAAAATTACTTATAAATTAAAAAATCCCAAATTGAACATGACCAACTTGTATTTTTCGAATGAAAATGCGGTTGGTATTTTATGCATTTTTTAAAAAATAGTTGGTATTTTATGCATACCCACTCGAAAAGGGAAAAAAATGCTTCAAAGCTAGTTGAACCAATTTAAAAGTTTACTCAAAAACTCAAATTATACTTTCTTCTAAAGAAACTTAATACATCTTTTCATCTTTGCAATGTGTTCTATTTATTACTTTTGATGAAATAATAGCCACTAAATTTGTGATGGTCTAAAAGCAAGCATTGAGTTTTCACTTGCAAGTTATTCTTCAAACACATTTTTAAAAAACTCTTATTTTAACAAAGAGAAGCTTACATGGTATGAACAACAACTTGTACTTGCCACCGACGGATGTGCTGTAGTGAATGGGGCTACTTCTCCTTTAATACAAGGTGAAAAAAAAATTTGGTAAGGAATGCTACCTAATGTGAATATGGAATAATCGGACACCAATACAGTAACGACATGGGATGGGGAAAAAAAACTACCAAGTGCAAAAACAATTATCTAAGGTGTTTCAAAACCTAATTTCAGTGTCTCTTATTCATTAAAATTTATTTTTAATTTCAAAAAATCCTTTCTACACCATTGTTTTAGAAATGCTTTTTTCTTGGCTAAAAAAGCAGATTACTCAATCTATTTCCATATCACTCATGATATAAATCTTAACTCGGACGTCCATTTCAAGTGCATATCCCCTTTTTGCACAGCAGAGTTATGAAAATCCCCGAGAAACTCAAATTCAATCACGAATTCATCTTCATCGACCCATGAAAGAAGATAACTTTGGGCCCAATAGAAGCCTGTTCTTCTTTAGCTGATCAAATGTAGCCCAAGAAGTTAAGAAGGCTTTCACTTTGCAGAAATAGCCTCTTTTAGGACTCATATAAGGAATAGTCAAATTATTTGTCGTATTTCGATCTTTTACATATTTCTTAAAAATATTGATTAGGAAGTGTTTTGGAAATCTTACCGTTATTTATTTCTTAATATATAATCTCACTTCATTAACTATTTATTCTATTTAATCAACAACATAAAGTATCTGAAATTTTTGTTCACTGACAAAAACATTTTCAACTTTTAATGAATTAAAAAACAAGCATTTCAACAACTTACATATGAAAATTATAATAATTAGTTATACTACTTGTCATGAAACATACATTGGAAAAACAAATATACTTGTCATGAAACATCACGTTTTAGGACACCAACTTATTCTCTACACACCCCTTAATTTCTTTTTCTTTGTCTTAATTATGTCATTAATTAGTAAAACTATGCATTTACTAATAGTCGTTGGAATTTTACTAATTTTTCATCTATATAAATTAAATTAAATGTATGTTCCATACCGGATAATAAACAAGGTTGCATATATAGAAGTTATTGTGTTATTATCCATTTCTACTATTTTAAAATTGAAAGAAGTGAAAATCGAGTAAGGAAGAGACATAGTCTATATAAAGAGTATATTAAATTCTTCCAGACCCTACCTCACGTCCAATATCGATGCGCAATAATTGAGATTGATCCTACTTTAATATCATATTTTAAAAAATTAAATTTTAAATCTAACTTAATCTCAAAAATTAATCTATGAAGAAACGATTATTCAAATATACATAAAGAAAATCATTCATTCTTTTTTCATCCTACGTAAAACTCTTTCTATCATGTGACGATATTTTTTTTGATTGACTTTACAAGTTAGAGTTCCAAATTCAACTGAAGTTATTATCATTAGCAGACGAAATTCTCTCAAAAATCGGCTGAGGAAATAAAAAATGTAGAAAGACCTAGGCAAATGGGGGTTGGTGAAAGTTGATATTTTTTTCAATTTCAATTTGTTTGTTTTATTTATTTATCATAATATTTATATTACTTGAGATTGTTTATGGTTATGGTTAAAAAATCAAATCGAATCGCAATTCGAATCAAACCGATTAAAAAAAATCAATTTTTAGTTTGGTTTGATTTTAAATTTTGAAAATCGATACTATTTGATTTGGTTTTGATTTGGTTTTGATTTTACTAAAAAACAACCAAAAAAATAACCAAACCAAACCGATAAATTAGATATATAAATTTTATAATTATTTGTATATTATTCATAAATAAAATATAAATATGTTGTTAAATTTTAATTAACTCGAGTCTTTAACTTTATCATTTTCTCAAGCTCAACACTTAAAGTTTAGCCCAACTATTACAATCCTAAGTCAAAATCCATCAAAATCCTTTACTTTAATCTTTACCTAACCTACCTCACATAAGATAGTCACATTTTCTCTTAATTGAATCACTTTGTTCGTGTAATAATAACTCTAATATTGCTTAATTGCTTAATTAAACAGATAGTAGCTTTCACGTGGATTGTTCATGTACTAGGTGTGTGTTTGTGTCTATCGAGATACGTATGTCCTCAATAAATTTATTACTTTCAAATCGAAAAAACTAGAAAAACCGAACCAAACCGACAATAACCAAATCGACGGTTATTTTTTTCGTTTGGTTTGGTTTGATTTTAGAAATTTAAAAAATTGACTAGATTGGTTTGGTTTTGATTTTAATCAATAACCGATCCAAACTAAACCACGAACACCTGTAATATTACTCCCTTCGTTCACTTTTACTTGTCATTTATTCCTAAAATAGATTTTCATTTTTATTTGTCACTTTTGACATATCAAGAATTTAACCTCAGCATTAAATACTTATTCTCCAAATCATTTTCCAAAACATAATATTACTAAGCATCATTTAACAAGGATAGTGTGATAAAATACGTATATCAATAATTGTTTTCTTAATGGATGTGTCAAATAAAACAGTAACAAGTAAAAATGAACTGGGAAGTGATATGAAAATATATAATTAATGCTAATGGTAAAACACTAAATACAATACTAATTATTTTTTCTTAATATAATAATAGTAATAAATATAAATAAAAATTTATTTTTAAAATAGTGGCCCATAAAAATAAAGAAATGAGTATATATGATGTCATGGGAATGGGTTGTTAGCAAAAGGCTGCTGAAAAAGGTCTTCTTTTTATGGCCGGCCAACCTAATGTTGTTTTCATGACTTATATTAACTTGATAAATTTTTTAACAAAAAAATCATTTTTATTAATGATATTTTAAAATATTATAATTGTTTTATACAGTTATTTAATATTAAGAAAGATACAAATTTAAAATTTATAAATTTTAGCGATCTCATGTTAATTGATGTTTTACCTCTTTTCATACTACTATATATTTAAAAAGCAATGAATACAAGATTATAATTTTTTTTTCCTTAAATATTGTGTATATTTTAATGTTAAGAGTATAGTGAAAAACAAAATGAACAAAATGAACAGCATGTAAATAAAAAAGAAATTTAAATAAGCAAGCTAATAAATGTAATGATTTGATTGGCACTATGGAGTCTAGAGCAACTTCAAGGAAAAAACCAAGTGTTATAATATGCAAAAGAACATAAAATAAAACAAAAATAAAAGATAGGATTCTCATTTTCCTCTATTAATTTTAAAAATTGTGGATGATATTTGAGGTTTACCATTCATGGTAAAGAGAATAAAGGTTCTTTTTAAAAAAATTAAAAAGAATTATAGAATAGGTCATTTTTGGTGTGCTATCCCCTTTGGGGGTTTTCCTTGTTTTATTGACTTAGATGACCCTATTTGACAATGATAGTTCATTAGACTCTA
Source organism: Solanum appendiculatum (assembly GCA_018342035.1). Classification (NCBI taxonomy): domain Eukaryota; kingdom Viridiplantae; phylum Streptophyta; class Magnoliopsida; order Solanales; family Solanaceae; genus Solanum; species Solanum appendiculatum. The sequence goes on from JAGDQO010000319.1 coordinate 277,442, forward strand.
GTCAAATTTGGGAACCTATATATCAAGTCTTTGCATTTTGGGCTTCATTTCCTTGTAAGTATATTAAATATTTTGAATTCACTAACTCGATTGTTTCAGAAATATGAATGATAGTTCATTAGACTCTAGTCAAATTTGGGAACCTAAATATCAAGTCTTTGCATTTTGGGCTTCATTTCCTTATAAGTATATTTAATATTTTGAATTCACTAACTCGATTATTTCATAAATATGTTATTTAGACGCTATGCTATTTAAGAAGGGACGACGTTAGTAGAGGCGTATTCAGAATTTCAAGATGATGGTGCACTATTACAAAAAAATTGATCTAAGATAATAATCTAGTCAGTTCAACATTTAAGTTCTTATTACTGAAAATCGTTAAAATTTTAATATTATAAGTTCAAAAGTGCTACCAATAACCACTTAGAGAGGTGTTATCTAATTTTAGAAAGAAAAATAAATATAAGATTCAAAATTTTAACTTCACGTAGAGAGGTGCATTCAGTCATCATCACATTATATGATATTTCGTGTGTGGGTTCACCGTTCACATATCTATATTTCAATATTTTTTTAAAATATAACACTACTATATATGATCACGTCAGTCAAACCAATAGAAAATTAGGCAAAAATAGTTGTACTTTGCTATGTATGCATGGTTGAATTTCAAATAAAAGTAATTGAATTCATCCATATGAAACCTCAGACATTACCTAATTGAAATTATTATAAAGTGGATAAATTAACAATTTATAGGAGATTTTTTTTATTTTTTCATTCATCGCACCACATCCCAAATAATTCTTTTCCTCTCCATTATATTGCACTTGTCTTCTCCGTTATTTAACATTCTTGTTGTTCTTTTAACTTGCTTACAAAGTATTCCATTTTACACCTTCATAAATACTCCACATAGCAATAAGGGAAGTCAACCATCACCATTATAAATATAAGAAATAATAATAAAAATACATTTAAAAGTATATTTTTTGTGAGTGTCCTATCTGAATTATCAAGTGTTTCAAATTTTACCTAAATTATTATCAAATATTTATCAAAACATATCTAGATTAGTATTTTATGGTATGTGGTCTACACTCTTTTTTTGTTTAAAAAAATGATATCAAATGACACTCCACATAGATAACTACAGGAATTTATTAGATTTTTGTAAAAATAAATTATTACTGGATCCAAAAGTTATTTTTTTAGGATCCAAAAGTTATCTTTTTTATAAACGCTTTCGAAATCAATTTTGGTCAAACACAAATTATTACTGGATTCATTTGCAAGCCTCTGCTTTGCTCCTAGGAAGAGGACATTTGAGAGGGGGTGGGGGTGGGGTCTTTTTCTTGAGTTATGATACATGTCGCGTATTGATTGGCACTTGTAATGCAATCTCTAAAAAAAATAAAGACATAATACATAAACATGACCCTTAACTTGGCGTCAGCTGGCAACTATGACCTTTAACTTTGGGTGTGCACAAGTAGGCACTTTAACTTGTATAAAATTGAACAAATAGACACATTCGTCTTACATGGCACCTACATGGCAATTTTGTGTCCTACGTGGCGTCCTATGTGTATTATGCCATGTAGGACATGTGTGTTTACTTGTTCTATTTTATACAAGTTAAAGTGCCTACTTGTGCACACCCAAAGTTAAAGGTCATAGTTGTCAGTTGACGCCAAGTTAAGGGTCATGTTTATGTATTATGCCAAAAATAAATGATAAAGGGATATGTATTTGACAAATTTATACAAATATTTAATTACAAGAATTTGTCTATAAACTCAAGGCCGGATGATTTGGGATCGATCCACCTCAATGTCTTCTAAGTTGAGTTTGTTGCATAGGGCTTACCTAATGCGATTTACATTTCATGTGAGGTTAGCAAGCTATTATACAGTGAGGATTTATCTAGTGGGTACAAAGTGTTTTCCACAAAGTGCTCACTAGAAGGGTAGAGGATATGACCTGCGGAGGTTATAGCAATTGCGAATTATCTTGAGGTTTCAAAAAAAAAATCATATATTTATTGGAGTCCTTTAAATACTCAAAAAGCTAGCCAAATATATATTGCCTTTTTTTTGGTAAAGCATATTCATTCTTTTAGCCCACCTAAAATGGCATAATTTAGTTAACTAGGCAACTAGAAAGTGGTCACCATCTTTTCCATTTTGCAATGGAATTTAAATCATTTCCCTCTAACATTCTTTAGCGAAAGGCATTGTTCTCCTTCAACTATACTTTTCAACTCTTCCGACCATTTTTTCCCCTTCCATTCTATTCGACATTTGCGACTAATTCAGATTCATGTTGCATGCAAAAGACTGATTAAATGGGACAATTTTCCATATCATTAATTTTGAAACATTTGATTAAGGCTAAAAGCATACTATTTATCTTGTCACAACCCTCGATGCTTGTGATGATCAATTAATTACATATACAATTTGCAAAGTTTCCTTACATATATGCATAAGCAACCTTTAATTTTGGTAGGTGTAAAAATATTTATTCTTTGTCAACTAAAAGTACCTTTCAAGCTTTTGATCACAAGAATTTATTCTACAAGACTATATCACAAGAGAATAATGCGTCATTCTAGCTAACTTAGTTAAGAAAAAAGAAAAAAAAAGTCCAAAGTTCCCATATGATTTTCTTAGCAATCATTTCTTCTTTTAACAAAACTAACATTTTAAAAATAATTTCCCTTCTTTTTTCCTTCAAGTTGTCATTAAATTGGAATATTTTTGATATAATTATTATCTGATATCATAAATTTACTAATTTGACTAATTTAAATTTACATCTAATATGGTACATTCAATAACACAATATTGTCGTATTAGTTGTAGCACTATATTTTTAGTTCTTTATGTTGGATTTAGTAATTATGACATAGTATAATGTGGATTTGACCAACCTATACATCACAAATATTTTATTCAAAAGTTATTTTAAAAAATGGAATCAGAAAAGCTGATGCATTATTGGATTATATCTGGCTTATGATGTTGTATGTACTTTTCCCACTTTATTATGTTGACACTTTAGATAACCCACCCCAATTATTGAGCTCTAATAATATTCTCTTGGAAATTGGCAAAAAAATTAATATACCTCTTTATAATCGTCATTTTTATATAAAAAAATATATATATTTTACTATGAAGGCTATGTTTTTTTGGAATCAATTTTCATATTATGTTATATCGTATGTTCTTTATAATAATATTTTTCTATTGTAGCCAAAAAGTATCCGAAGAATTGACATTATTATAGAAAAATTTAACTATATCTAACAAATTATAAGCCTTCCAATATTAAATTAATAAATAGAAAACTAAAGATTCTTATGTCATCTTTTGAGAAAATAAAAAGAAAAAAGAAAAAAAATTGAACAAGCTAGATGATATGCTCATATCATTTTCAAGGAATTAACCAACTAACTCTGATTGCATTTAACAATGACATTCTCATCTCTTCTTTTGTATATATATATATATATATCAGAACACGTATTATCTCAACTAATTCAAATTTGTCATTCATAATTTCTAGAGCCTGAACTCGAAACTCTAGCTAAGAATTCTATACACCCTCTCACACATTTTAGTGATAAGTGATTGATTACATTATTCTAGTTCAATTAAGTATTTCAAGAAGCTAGTGTATATTTGTAATTTAAAATAAAATAAAATATAAATATGAAGTAGACTTCGTTTTTTGATAGTTTATTAGTGTACAATCATGAATCATGACGAATGAATGAATTATTTGTAATTTTACTTTATTGTTTTTCTAAGTCAATTGTTTTTTTCCCCTTAAAAATCTAATCCTTTATCTTTTAGGAATAATAGCAGTGTTGATCCCTTAGTTATTTGTAATTTTGTTTTGGTCTTTGTGATATATGATTTGGAATATTTAACCTTTCACTAATTAATTTTTTTATCGACCTTTCATGTAAAAAATATGTTATATTTGTTTGTTTATAGAACTATATATCTTTAAATTTGAAGAAACAATACATAAGTAATTAAGTGATGAAGAAAAAATTATGACTATCCACAAGCAAATAAATCAAAATGCACCAAATAATTGAAGGTTTAACCTCAATATGTTCGAAGATTTCAAAATGATCTTTCAATTCAAGAAGAATTTGCGATATTCCATTTCAATTCATCGAAAATTGAATTGATTTTTCCTTATCATCAATGTCGCGCGAAATGCATGCGGAATGGGCAAGGAAAAAAAGTAAGAAGTGTGGAGGAGAAGCAACGGAGTGAATTAATCCTTTCACTTTTTTTTTATGCTTAGTCAAATATCATATGGACTAAAATTATAATTTACTTGTAACTGAAGGACCAAAATGATATTATCCTTAAGATTTAATAACTCTAATTAAGATGACCAATTATTTTTTCCATGCTAATTAAATGAGCAAATTGCACCAATAATTGAAATCTTTTATTTTCATGAGGTGGATTGAACTGTCACAAACCACAAACTGTTGAGATAGAAAAGGAAATATAGTATTTTCTTAATCAATGACCTAAACTAAAGAATTGATTCGAATGGCCAGCTTTTAAAACCAAAAAAATAAAATAAAATATGTGGTTATTAATTTGCTCAACAAATAAACATATCAATTTGAACAATTGCATCTAATTAGTGGTGACAATTTTCTTTGATATTTTCATACATTTTTAAAAAAGTAATGTTAGGTAATTGGTCCTCTATCTTGTGGATTGATAGAGCAAATGGCCTCTATCTTGTGCTTGCACATAAAAAAAAAGAAGTAAAAAGCATGCCACATATAAATATGTGTGTTGAAAATTATATATGAAAATTTAGATGTATTATTTTTTTATTTCATTACGAATATAGTTGACTTATAAAATAAAAGGTATGTATATATTTACATAGTTTAGTGTCCATTATTTAGTAATAATTATCCATATAAGATGTAAACATATATTGATTATTAGGTACCTAAAGTTGTCACACACAACAAAGAAAAGCAAAACAAAGTTCGATTAGGTTGCTAACTATAAATGGAGTGTAGCTAACATTCACTACCAAAAACAATGCAAATTTCTAATGAAATTCATCGAAAATTAGTTTGTCAGAAATGTTTCTCATTAAATTTCTATTAGAATTATTGATGTTTCAGTAAAAATATCTGTTGAAAATTCACATTATAATAATAATATTTCTCTAGATATATATTTGAAACTAGAAATTTCTTTCGAGGAAAAGGATAAAATAAATGAAGTAATTAATTAGAAGAGATATTCCCAATTTAAACAATGGTTAATATAAGATTGCGAAGAATATTTGTTCTTCATATTTTATATACTATATGCCTACTTTAACAACTTCTTAATGGTCAATAATGGAGTAAAGATACCAAATTTACAAAAAGAGAATAATATGCCAACTCACTATTGAAATCCCCCCACCCAAATAATAATATGTTTTTTAAAAAAAAAAAAGAGATTAGGCCATGATTATTTTGTGAACGACAACTAATACAATATATATTTTCTTAAAAAGGAGGAATTAAATGCCTTAAAGGTGAATGTGTAACAATTGAAAATGATCACTAAGAAATGAGGTAGGCAATAGGAGTGACAGAGACGGAATTTTCACCAACGAAAGAGTTAGCTAGACTAGAATCTCTTCATTTTAAATTGGAAATTTAATGTTCAAGTTGTGAGAATATGTAAAATTTCAATAAAGAATACTTTTCTCTTTAATGAATTTTAGACGATACGAATTGAAGTTAATCAAATCAGCAGATATTGAAATTCAAATATACTAACAAGAAGAAGAAAAATAAATTGAAATGAAAAGGAAAATTGAAAAGAAAAATGGAGGTTTGTTTTCTCTTTAATACATCCTAGATGCCAATTTGTATCAAATTAATACGTACCGAACATCAAACACCAAATAAACTAATGATATTAAACACATTGAATTAAAATGATAAGGAAATTGAAAAGAAAGATGAATGTTCGTTCTTTCTTTAATAAATTTTAGATGCAAATTCAGATCGAATCAATACATAGCAATTACCAAACATCAAATACCAAATAAACAAACATATTGAAAATGACAGGAAAATTGAAAGGAAAGATGGAATCGTATCTCTCTTAATAAATCCTACGCGATGAAAATTAGTTTTAATCATATCAAATATTAAATATTTAATTTTTTTAAAAAAAGAAGAACACATTGGAAATGAAAAGGAGAGATGGAGGTTTGTTTTCTCTTTAATAAATTTACGTGATGAAGATTCAATTTAATCGAATCAATAAACATCAGCCTGATTTAAAAATGACTCGAATACAATGTGTAGTTTACTAACTCGAATCCAAATTTAGTTGAGCTATAATCAATGGTGAATAAAATCCACCAATTAACTAATTCTCAACGTGAATTTTGAACTCTCCTCAACCATTAAGTCAACCTCTAATCTTAAGAGTAGAGGTCCAAAATCTATATTATTTTTTTTAACTTCAAAATCTATATATATACATAGAAAAAAAATACCTTATATATACCATGTAATTCAAAAGAGTGCGAATAAACCCTTTGCTACTCTCCGAATTTGCCTCAGACTATAATACAAATATCAAATATCTAGAGAAAACCAAAAATAAATACATAAAAATATTTTAATTGTACGAGAAACTTTTTTTCCTTTTTTAAAAAAAATAAATAAATGCTATATTAAATATATATTTTCCACCCACCCTAACACCCACCCCCCCCCCCTCGCACTACAAGTACCCTACATTTTCTCCCTCTCTCACCACCTAAAATCCCAAAAATCAAACACACCCTTCTCTCTCTAAAATGGAAGAAAAAACAGAGCTTCAAATTTCAACAGTCCTTGAAATCAAACACAAGAACAGAAGAACTATGGTAAATTCCAACAAAATCACTTTTGTCTCTTTTCATTCATTCATCAAAAAAAAAAGTTTTTGTAGTTGAAGTTTAGAAATGTTATTTAAAAGTACAAGTTGTGTTTTGTTTTAGGTTTTTATATCCGGTGTCTGATATTTGTATTGAAGTTCGATTAATTTGATTTCATGCATTGGAGAGCTTATTTCTGGAGGTGGTGCTCACATTATTTGATAATTAAATTGTGTGTTAGAACATGCATTTAATTTGAAAAAGTGAAATTTTGTGAATGGAAACGAAAATTCAATTATTGTTTTTTCAAAAATCCCAATTCATTGATTTGGTTGAAACTTTGGGGAAAAAACACAATAGTGTTCTTAAGTTGAAATTCAAAAATGTTATCTGAAAATTAAGTTGTGTTTGAACACGCATTTCACTTGAAAAAACTGAAATTTTGTAAATGATAAAATATTCAATTATTTTTTTTTCAAATTTAAGAAAATCATCACAATGCGAATACAAATAATTGACAATTAGGAAAATAAAAACTCATGTCCAAATAAAAAAAATTATTTTTTTTGTTGACAATTTTTTTAATTGGTATAGGGTGCTGAAGGACCTGATGAAGAAGAAAATAATTGGGCACCATGGTTAAAGCCATTGCTTAAAGAAAGATTTTTTGTTCAATGCAAATTACATATTGATTCTCATAAGAGTGAATGCAATATGTATTGCCTTGATTGTATTAATGGCCCTCTTTGTTCTCTCTGTTTATCTCATCACAAACACCATATTCTCATTCAGGTATATCTCATTTCACAAAGTATTCCATATTTACGCAGGGTTTGGGAAAGGGTCGTACTTCAAAGACTGTGATGTAGACAGTCTATTGTTAGTGCAAGCATTAATGAGTGCGGCTATTATTTTGATTATTATGAGTAGTTGTTTCTTTCACCCTTTTAAGTTGCAATATGTTTTTCAATGGTTACCTAATGTATATAGTGGCAGAGCTAGAAATTCTATCGTTGGTTAATGGATGCATTTGCCTTTGCATTGAACTCTTCCTTTGATCTTTTAAGAGAAAGAGACGGATTCAAAATTTAATCTGTCTATGAGTTCCAACATTTTTTATTTGAACCCGTTTTTGTACTTTTAAAGTTATGAGTTCATACATACTACTTGTTGCGATTTAGCATGTGGTTTGCATAGAAAATACTAGAGGTTCATCCGTTTATTTCAAGAGAATTCAACAATTTGTATAAATACTCAAGTGTAATTTTCTGACAAAGGGGATTTAATCGAATACTCTTATATATACACATATATTTTTTGGTTTATAGCGAGAATTTAGTACACTGAACGACTCTTTTAGAAAGAATGAAATGATTGATTTTTTGGTTGGACAGATAAGGAGGTCATCATACCATGATGTGATAAGGGTGAATGAGATTCAAAAGTATTTGGACATTTCTTTAGTCCAAACATACATTATCAACAGTGCTAAGGTTGTCTTTTTGAATGAAAGGCCACAACCTAGGCCAGGAAAAGGTGTCACAAATACATGTCAAGTTTGTGAAAGGACCCTTCTTGATTCCTTCAAATTTTGCTCTCTTGGTTGCAAGGTAATTCAAATTCATGTTACTCGAATTCTTCAAAAATAATGTTATATAAAATGCATCGAACGCTTCAAAAATGATATTTCACATGAGATTATCTAGAAGTGCATAACTTTTGACATACTAGGCAGTATCTTTGAAGAGTCTGCCTAAAACAACAATCCCCTTCTAGAGAAATTTTTCTTTTTTCCCTTGACCAAATTTTCTTGTATTTATTTGACTCTCTTTAAAAATATTGTTGTGAGATCCTCCAAAAATACAATGCTTTTGGAGCACGCGTTCATTGATATTTTTGAAGATTCCGTACATTTTAACATAAAACATCAATGCCCTTCTAAGGAAACTCTTTTTTTTTCCTTTACCAATTTTTCTTGTATTTATTTGACTTTTTAATGGCATTGAATTGAATTGAGCGTGTTCAAGAATATTGAATTGCGTATATTTTGGTTTAATGGTCGTTTGGCATTAAATGGGGTGTGGAAATTTCACTCATATTTATTGGTCTATAGATAGGAAAACTTTGGCATAAACAATCAACTTTTTTTTTTAATTTGAAATTTCAAAAGTTGTTAGGAATTGAAACTTCAATGATTATACTACGCAAATTCTCCAATCCAAAAATGAACCTTTCTAGCATTTTGAGAATTCGATACGCACCTCACAATTGACATCATTATTGAAGAAAAGTAAATAACCCTTTCTTGCATTTATTTTGTATCCAAATTTGGAAATGCCACTCAAATCATGAGTATTACATGTCTTTGACATTCAATAACATAATTGGTCCAAATAGAATTTATATAGTCGATTTCAACTCGATCTTTGCAGGTTATTGGGACCTCAAAGAACTTCATCAAGAAGCCGAGGGACTTATCAGCAAAGAGGCGGTTGAAGACGATGGCATCGGAGTCCGATGACTCTTACAGCAGCAACAACCACAACAAGGTGCAAAGTTTTATTCCGTCGACGCCCCCTCCAACTTCTGTTAATTACAGAACGGCCAAACGAAGAAAAGGAATTCCACATAGGTCCCCAATGGGAGGACTAGTTATAGAATATTAAGTCCTAAATTAATATACACAACTTTAGTTGTTACAATTACAAAAAAAATACTTGTGCCTTTTCCCAAAAAGGCCAGTTTTTGATGGCCATAAAGAGCAATAATGTAAATATAGTGTTGGCCAAATGAAAAGCTACACTATATTATATTTATGTAGTGGTAATATACTGTTTGTTTGTTTGACTTTTGCTTTTCAAAGGTTTTTGTATCGAAAAATTACTTCATATACCTCCACATTCTATTTATTAGTGTGAGAAAAATATATTCACTAGTCAATTTTTTTTGAATACTACTAAGTTATGAGACACTAATATATGACCTGAAGCCATGGATTTAAAACTCATCTGTCAGCAGTCACAAAGGGTCTCAAACTCTAATACAATAATAAATAATGTAACAAAAAGAAAGCCCAAAAGCCCTAAGAGAAAGCAATATTTTTAAAAAAGGTTATTGTGATGGTGATGTACTTTTTGTGGGCAAGAAAATCATTTTTAATGAGTAACATTATGATTTACCTTCTTCGGAAGCCTCTACATTAGATACTGATCATCTTCACTTGTTGATGGAGCAACCGTGAAGCTTCATTCTCCTACCAAGTGTGAAGTTCATTGCTAAGAGACTATAGGGGAAACACGAAAACTAATTACAAATAGCAATAGAAACATTTGAAAGAGAGAATTCAAGGCACTTACACATGTAATTGGCTTAGTTGGTCACATGTAAAAGTAAAATGCTTCTCCCTCAAATATTCACCTCGTCGACCACTGATAGCTTTCAATGCATGCCAAGATACAACAATACCTAGATCATCTGCAACATTTTCCTCTTTGTATTAAGCTGAAAAGAGGAACAAGTATGCTCCAATCTTACATAAAAAGCTACTTTATGTAATTATACATAATTACACCAAGGAAGGAAATGAATGGATACATTGGAGAAGGCAAACGAGAACACTCTGTGTGTGTGTGTGAGACAGAGTGCGTGTTTATACATAAAGAAATAATCTGAAGAAACAAAACAGTTAAGGGAAACAGGACAATGTGAACAATATTTAGATATTTGAGAAGCAAAACCTCACAGTGATACAAAACTGGCAATCTAACTTTAACCTTAGTCGAGATGAATTCACTATTCAATCAATCATCTGAGCATTATTAGCAAACTAGTTGGATTGGCTACATGAGTCTGCTGATTCCATTCCCCACAAAAGATATTGTCAGATTGTAATTTGTTGAATTCATCCAATCTGACACAAGGTGATAAGAAACCTTTTACTTCCTTCTCACCTAAATGTTCAAATTTCTCTTCTTCATTAACAAATAGAGACATCAATGAATTTTTTATGATACCCTTTAGAAGAAATAGAAATTTTAATCCTTCCCAAGTCTTTTTTTCCATTTTAATCATATACAAAATGACTTCTCACCAGAACCTAACTAGACATTTCCTTCCAGATAGTTTAACAATGAAATGGGAATTATTTCCGCCGATAACTTTGTGGAAGTCACATGTTTACCACTACAGAGCTACATACAAACATTTTGAATTACCTATACAAATTTGGAACACACAACAGCAAGGTCAAACTCAGAATAGCAAGGATGATTAAGTCCAATAAAATGACTTAAACACATGACATACATATTAGAAACAATCTTACCATGGCTGTATTTTCAAGCAAGTAGGGAACATAAAGCTGAAAAAGAACGGTACAATTAAACATTCATTGTGACCAACAGGGTGAAGATTCTAATGTTCCACTAATTAGTCAAACAGCTCTAGAAAAGTCTAAATCAATTTTTGACAGCAATACACACTAGATGCACCAATTGTGGGCATTCCTGATTCCTCAAGCTCATAATGGTTTATGGATGAGAATCTACACAGTTTAAACTAACTAACCATAATGCCACAATTCAAAAGTTTTCACAAAGTTCAATGTTTAAAAGATCCAGGTTTGGTTTAAATTCACAATGCTGAATAGTCATTCTAAGAATTGAAAATGCAGAGCAGGAATAAAATCAAGACCAGTTGCCCAAACTAAAGTGGAATTGCTGACGAATGCAGTCACAAATCATACAACTGAAGATAAAGAAGCATCAAAAGAGGACACAAATATCACGAACTAAAACTAAAAACAATTATATTGATTTCTCCTCCTAGATTATTTATTCCTAGTGCACTCAATCAAGTGACTTCTAAACTCAATGAACATACACTAGTTTTAAACCAAAACCAACTTAAAATGCATCTTTACCTTCTTTTTTTCTCCCGAATTTTAGTTCCAAAAGCAAACTAAATCATGAGAGAACAGTCAAGATCGAGCTTTTAACTTTAAAATGAAAGGCAACATATCATTACTTTAGTAAACTTTTCAACTCTCAGTTAAGAACATCCAAAACAAAAAAAAGATATTAGGTTCACAAAGAGAGCACATGGTCATTTGTAATACAGGTAGGACAAGGAAATTTGTTTAACTATTACAAAAACGTAAAGAAAAACCCAGAAAGTAATATCCATTGGTTAAAATGTGCATGGTTACTACAAATTGATCTCTAATGACGACACAAGGATACACAACCTTAATACATTGGTAAACTAAACTAATTAACATTGGAGAATTTCATTTGAACTGTATGCTGTAGAGATGTTTGGCTTTACTAATTAAAGAGTAAACAGAGTGTACTTCAGTATTTAGTTGTCAAGAATCTGCTAATTATTTGGTCTAGAAGGTTAGATACTACAGCATCTACTTCCTAGATGCACATATCAGTTCCTTAAAGAAGATAACCACAAATTAGTTTCTCTTATGCACAACAAATGGTTCACCTACATCATATTTAAGATGTCTTGTATGAAGAAAGAAATGGCACTTGGGTATTTGAGTTTGGGAGGAAGCGGAAAGAGCATCAAACAATTCATAACTACCTGAAATTAAGTTAACAAGAAACGCCTCCGGGTAAACAAGATGAAATGTTGTCATTCTACTAAACACTGACGTCTCTTTCACCACTTCCATTTTCAACAGGAAATCAGACTGATGCCATGCATTGACACAATTTTAATGACCATAAAATACTGGAACTTTATTAGAACCATAGTAACAGCCCCAACTTGCTAAATACAGAAAGTATTCATAGTGAAAACTAATCATGGCCTTAGGTTCCAGAAAGAAGTTCTGAATGGTTGGATTAGTATGACTTACTACTGCAAGATACACCCAAGTTCCAAATTGCACTGACCTCCACAACTTTTTTGCACATACACATGCAGCAAACTAGTGTATGCATTCAATAGCAATATAAGAAAAAATAAAACTACCATCCAATGCTGTTATGCTAAAGCAAGCTATCCCCGAATAGACCAGTTGAAGTAATAAGACTGGAACGACACCGTCTACTATGTTTACAGTCACTAAGTTTGTGACTCCATTGTAGATAGTGTTTTAAATATGTTTGTTAAAATATATGCTGGGTACCCAAGATTAAAAAAAAATCAATTAGGTCCACTTAAATTAGATATGTATAATTAAAGGCAGAACATATATAATTCAAAACCTGGCAGAACATATATAATTCAAAACCTTTCTTGATATACAGATAAAATAACTAATACTAGAGGTTCTTTGAATCTCACACTTACCCCTATTCTGACATACAAGTCTCTGATAAAACCAAAAAATACTCCTACCGAACATTGGAACTAATAGTAGATAATGCATTCATGAAAACAATGTCAACTTTGATGAGTTGAGTTAGACCCACAGGAATATTAAGATGTTCATTACTCTAGTTGATATATTAGATCCTCACAAATTATCTACCAGGCAGCACTGATAAATAAGTTGAATTGCCCATTTCATTCCTTTGTCATGACATCACACAAAAAACTGAACTATAATCATCATCCCTTGCAATTGTACCCAAAATGGTCCACACAACCATGAAGCGGGTATTAAGCTAAGACTTTTTGGGGGCATTACCCACTTTATGTTAGTGTGGACTATTTTTGGTACAATTGCAAGCGATGATGATTATAGTCAGCTCAGTTTATTACGTAATGTCATGACAGAAGAAATGAGATGGGCTATTCTCAGCTGTCAGTTCTGCCTGGTAGATCACGTGTAGTGGAACAATTGGATTTTTATCCACACATATCACCTATTTACAGCTTTTGCAAACTTCATTCCAAGCATAGGAAAGCAGGACTTAGCATCATTGAAACTTTTAGCATATATATCTCAAGAAAAAGGTTCGAATATGTTATGCATGTTTGACAAAAGTAAAACTTCTCGATCTGAAAAATAAATGAGATTTGTCAGAATAGCACAGAAACAGTCAATCACCGCTCCTTCACGTGCAGTAACCAGGAACCTATAGAATATGTCTCTTCATCAAAATTAAATAAACCACCTTGTACAATTTTGTTAATCAAAATAGCAAGAGTGCTGGATAAACAGAGAGGTGAAAAGATCATTCCTTTAGATTCTTAAAATTGTAGGGAACAAATAAAATGTTGCATCAAAATTACCAATTACACAGCAAACTAGAGTACACATTCAATAGAAAGATAACAAAAAATAAAACCACCCAATGCTGTTATACAAAAGGAAGCTATCCCGAGTAGACCAGTTGAAGTAATAAGACGACCGTTATGTTTACAGTCACTGATTTTGTGACTCTCCAACATAGATAGTTTTGAAAGATCAAAGGAGTTCACTTCTGTTTAGACGGCTTAAATAAGTTTGTAAATTAAATACTGGGTATCCAAGTTTTAAAAAAAAAATTAGACATGAAATTAAAGGGGGGGGCAAAACAAATAATTCAAAAAGTGTCTTGATATACAGATAAAATAACCAAAAACGGTTTTACACCCAATAAAATAACTAATAACTGTTTTTCTGGTAAAAGAGCAAAACTATATCAAGTATAAGAGCCAAATGAATAGCAACTGTTATGTTCATTTACGCTACAATCACACAAACTATCTGCAATAATGGAAGCAAATGAGTTCTTTCAAAATCTTCCAGAAACTCAACTAGAAGTTGAAGAAGAAAATCCCAATGCAAATTTTGAAGCAGAGCCCAGTGACGAATTTTGGGAATTCAATTCAGATAACCCAGAAGATAGTACAGGAAACAATGGCCACACTCAAAATCAAGAAAATTTACAGAAAGGGGTGACAGCAGACAGAATGCTTGAAGGGAATACTAATACTACATTACAGCCTACCTACACAGAAGATCAAACAACAGAAGAAGTTGATGCCCACACCATTGCTCAAATCAACGACTTACTAGAGCAATCTCCTGAAGCAAATCAAATTCAGGATGCAGATCGCTGCATAAATCCAAATCTTGCCCGAATTGAAGATGAATTCTCACAGCAGATTTCACGGATTAATGCTGAAGCAGAAACAAAAGATGAGGAACAACGTATTTCTGCAATAAGTCCAAGAATTACAGGGGTGCCTAGTCAAGACATTGCTACACAGACGGGTTTGAATGCTTCCACTCAGCAATCTGGTAATGCAATTCCTGCTAATACAAACAGTCCAACTAGAAAAAGGACTGCTAATCTGCAACACAGAAGAGAAGATGAGGAACAACATATTTCTGCAATAAGTCCAAGAATTACAGGGGTGCCTAGTCAAGACATTGCTACACAGACGGGTTTGAATGCTTCCACTCATCAATCTGGTAATGCAATTCCTGCTAATACAAACAGTCCAACTAGAAAAAGGACTGCTAATCTGCAAGATAGAGGAAACTGTGAGGCGTGCACACTTGATCAAGACGGTGAATGTGAACCAAATTGCCCATTCAAAGTATATTTCACCGAACAAAATATTGACGAATACAAGTTAATGTCTGGTCTATACCCAAGGGATCGTATGAATTCTTGGATAGAAAGCATTCAAGAAAATGACTTGAAGGAATTCTTTGACTATCGTGTTGAAGAAGCAACACTCGTGAAAAACGACAAATATGGCGGCCCGGCCAAACAGCTTCGAGAAAGTCAAAAGAAGATTGCTAAACTAGAAGCTGTTATTGAATCTCACAAAAAAGGATGAGTCGCTATAATTCTGTTTTATGATTGTTTAATATCTCTTCATTGAATGACTAAATTTTATGGTTATTCAGGTCAACTTCACAGAAAGCTCCTGCTACAAGTAGTATGAATCATCCAATATATCCCCAGTATCTCCCTCTATATCCACAGTATCTCCCTCTATATCCACACTATTTCCCTCTATATCCAAACTATGATCCTTACACTAGCAACATGAGAATTCCACCAGCATTTCATGAAAATATTGCATCCACCTCTCAGAACCCCTACTATAGACAAGGACATTCTCCTTATCCACACAATCAGAACCCCTACTATAGACAAAGACATTCTCCTTATCCACACAATCAGAATCCACACAGAGCATCAAGCTCAACCAATCAACTATTCCTTACATACAACCCTCTTAGCTATCATCCCCATCCATTTCCCTTTTACATTTACCACCCACAACCATACAGTCAAATTCCTACCAACAGAGGTATTATCATCCGAACAGAAACAGCACAAGCGGATAATAGGAGGCCGAAGCTGGACAAACTCCAGGTCAAGAGGATAACAGAAGGAGACAAACTCCAGATCAACAGGATAACAGAAGGAGACAAACTCCAGGTCAAAAGGATGGTGGCAATGTGCAGCCTGACCAAACTCATTAAAACAGTTTGTAATGATGTGTTAGTTCTATAAATACTACTCCAGCTCAAAAGGATATTCTTCTGCTTTTTTTTCAATGTCTATACAACAGATCCGATAAAAACTTACTTTGATAATCTTCTCATGTTTGTGTGCTCAGCAGATCTACCAAAATAAATATAAAAATGGAGTACCTCAATTACAAATCGGAGAGCTAAAACAATCAATTTTGTGCGATTCAGTAGGAACACAGAGAGGTACATTTTAGCTTCTGTGAGGAAGAAGAAATGAAACGTTTTATACAAAAATTTTAGGTAAGAGGGTCGAAATGAGGTTGTTTTTACCTTTGCGGTCTACAAACTTATCATTCATACCCTCCAAACTAATGATTTCCCCTAAATCGATCTCAAATTCCCAATTTCGACTCGAATTATCCATTTAGAACAAAATTCTTTTTTAATCCGACCCAAATAAAATCCACCACCATTATGAACAAAATCAAATATAATTTTCAATTTTCTCAACCTTATTGAGTCCATCAAAACAAAAAAGAATGAATTTCTCCCTTGTTATTGAATTTGTTGTAGTTGCTGCTCGTTATGTAAATATCTTCCAAGTCATTGTTAAAAGCTTTCAAGGGTGTTGGTTGTTGAACGGACGAAATAATTAATATTTATAGAGAGATAAACAAAAAAATAGGTGCGGATGATAAAGGGTAATCCAACTTCCAAGAGTAATAATTTCGCACGGACCTCTAAATCCAGATGCGTTCCACTTTCAATATATTGAAAATCACATAACAATTCAAAATATTTTTAAAAACATATATTTTGTGATTTAGAGAAAATATATTTTTTTTATCAAAAAAAAGTATGTATATATATTTTTTATCGTCTAACGAATAATGTATATTTGTCTTTTTCATTAATATATCAATATTTACTTAATTTAAAATTTTATTATACTTATTTTAAATTTAAAATATATCATATGAAAATTCACCTCTTTCTTTACATATTTAGACCCAATTCAAACCAAAAAAAGAAGTAATTCTTCTATTTAGTCATAAAATGAATTTGAATCGAATCTAAATAAAAGAAAAATTGAGTTCCATTTGGGTGCCTAAAATAATGGATGAGATAATTTCTTTTAAGCTATGTGACGTTTTCGAAATTTAAAAAATAATTTTAAGAATATATCTGATTTATATCACAAAATAAAAAAATATATTACCATCCCTATATAATAGGAAAAAGCTCCAAATCCAGCTGTGATCCACTTCCCATTTTTATATTAATTCTTTTTTTTTTCGTATCATTTATTTCAATTTCATTCTATTTTATGTGATATTGAGTTTACGTAAAAGGAATTTTGAAATTTATAGTCGAAAATCCTTATACATATAATTATTAATTATTTCATTAAAGATAAAAAGAAAATTTTAAAATGAAATTATTTATAATTATAATAAAGTGATAAGAATGCAGCATAAAATGAGAGAGAGGAAGTAATATACCATTTTTAGATATATATAGAATTATTAAGCTAGAACGAATTTACCAAAGAAAATGTCATTAATTTAATAAAAGATAAAAAAAAAAAAAAAGGATGTGGTGTACATGTGCCTAATGAGGTTATTGGGACATAATTATTTGAGGAAAAATGCTTGATCAAATGTATAACTATTATTGCTCTTTGCTAACTTGCAAACCCATGCATATATATAACCTTTGGTAATATGTTTCCACACAGCTCTTATGGATTGAAATTATCTATAGTTTGAGATGATAATAAAGTGATCTCAAGCCGTGGAAACAACCTCATGAGCAGGATAGAGCTCCTTTCCTGAATCTCGAGTTTTAGTGCATCATCAAGCCACTACCTAATTTTGGAGAGATCAAAGTTTCTGTATAAACAAAACCATCATCTATGGTCACTGAATCAATAATATTATCATTAGAATGTAAAGGCCACTTTAGATTGCTTGATCCATTGGACGTTTTGTATATATATCTTTCGTTTACTTTCAAAGAATAACAACTAAGTAGCACTTCATCATTTGAAAATTTATATATTGGCGTCATTATACCTCTCCCATCAGTTGGTAAAGTGAACCATTTCGTCCAAGATTCTTTTACCCCATAATGGTCTTTGAGTATCCATAAATTAAAAATTATCGAGTCGTCTTCGTGAAAACAAAGCCTTCCTCCCACAGCTGATACACCCCGTGTTTTAATTCTATTTGACCACTCTGCTTTTGGCCATGGTATATCTCCATACATCTCATTTGAAATATTAACCGAAACCACACGACCTCGCGAACTCACCCAATGAAATGCTCCCTCTACAAATGCCAAACACAATTCCCTTAAACGTATATAACTTCCTTTTTTCCCTCCTGCGTATTTACTAATTTTCCTCCAAGAACCACTTTTAAGCGCGAGAATTTCGTCACCTACTTTATTCTTCTGACTATCAGCAAACCTATCAACCCTAATGATTTTATAGTCATCAGTAGTAGAGTCGTATCCCAATCCATAAATATATTGATTTGGTGGCACTTGTGGATATTGAGTGGGAAGTTTTACCGATTCTCCCGTGGAGGGATTCCATAGCAATAATATCAAAGGGTTATTGGTCTTATCATGTTCACTCCAAATCCCGATTAAAAACAAGCCATCATAACAACAATAGACTCTAACATATTTTGGTCTCGAGATTGAAGGGGAATAAAGTCTGCGTATATCCTTAACAAGTTCAGGGTAAAGGTTGGATAAAGTAGAAGAATAAAAGTTAAAAGTGGTACGTTTGATGTTTTGGCTGAGAAGCAATTTTTTCGGGGAATTGTGATTGTTGACATGAAAATTGAGATGCATTTTCTTAAAGTAAGGTTGGGAGATTAATATATTCCAAAATTTTGAAACCTGCTTGAATCGAAGAAGAGACTTCACAGGTAGCCTACTGAGGATGTCCATAATTATTTCTTCGATGTCCATAATTATTTCTTCGTGATTTGCCAATAATTTGTAGCTAGAAGAGATTTTGATGAATAAGAAAAAAATATATAGAGAGAGAATAGAGGGATGATATTATTGAAAGACTAGGGTTTGTATTTATAGATATTTTGAAACTAAATTCCTTAATTTGATTCCTAATACAACAAGGTTTACCAACTAATTAATACTGACATGTCATGAAATAATGTTGACATGTAATGGTACGTGTACTTAATTATGATTATATTGGAAAAATTAATTAATTAATTAATTAAAATGATGACATGTAATGGTACATGTACAACTCTTTATATTATTTTATTTACCTAATAGAAATATCAAAGAAGAATTATTTAATTAAAATGCTGACATGTAATGGTACGTGTACAACTATCAACAACAACAAAAAAAGTGTTTGACAATGAAAATTACAAAATAAAATTTAAAGTTGTATTTGAAATTTGAAAATCACCCAGAACCTTGTTTTCATTTTCACTTTTATCACTTTTACTATATTATCTTTAAATTTTATCCTAAATTTTTATTTTTATAAAAATAACTCTATTTAAATCATATCATATTTTTTTTATAGGAAAAGTACACTCAAATAACTAAATATTATTTACAAAAATTATAACCAAACACAATTCCAACTTCAAAATTTTCAAATTAATTGAAAAAATATTTGCAATAGTATGTGATAGCTTGTATATGAGATTTAATCTATGATATTATGTGACTATCTATTTGAGATATTAATCTTTTAGAATAAATTTGATATAGATTTAATCTATGATATTATGTGACTATCTATTTGAGATATTTATATAACAAATTGATTAATTTATCTGAAATATATAATCAAGAATAATTTGTGAAAATCAACTACAAAAATTCCAAATAAAATAAAATTATTTTTCATTTTCATGGTCAAACACCAAATACTAATTCAATAATAAATAACTTATACTTCAGATATATTTATAATTAGTTTTGGTCATCAGCTTATTTTACAATTTTTTTCATAATTAAATTTTATTCATAATCAGTGCTTGCTGGGTCTTTTAACGAATTTTGTTATGAACTCTTCCAATGTTTAACAAAATATTTTTGTGTTGAGGCGCATATATCGTTTTTATAGCAAATTTTTATTAGTTCAGCAATAATCTTTTCTGAGAGAGAGACGTGACCTATGCATGAATTATAGATATATCTGGAACAAAGGAATCCCTTTTAAGATATCAATTTTCATATGGAGACTTTGGAAACAAAGACTACCTATTGGAGAAGTTCTTGTCAGGAATAGGATGTGTGATGGGATAGTTTGTGGTTGCTGTGAGGATGGTGTTCAGGAGACTATTGAACATCTATTTGTTAGATGTCCAGTAGCTAATTCTGTTTGGAGATATTATGCAGGTACAACAGGAGTGGAGGGTCCTTTCATGCACTTGAAAGACAGTGTATATAAATGGTGGAAAGCAGAAGCATCAGCCAAACTTAAGCCACTATTAATAGTTGTACCAATGTTTATTCTTTGGCAAATATGAAAGAGAAGGAATGCTATTAAATTTGGTGGCACAATGTCCTATTTGAATATGAGGGGAGGGATAGGCAAGAATTTAATATTGTTGGCAAAGCATTTATATCCATGGATGCATAATCTACCTAATAACTGGCCTGATTTGGTGAGATTTTTGGCAGATTATACTCCAAGGATAGGTTGTAAGGTGGTTTATTGGAAATTACCTAGGGAGAATACTTTCAAGTGCAATACAGATGGGGCCTCAAAAGGTAATCCTAGACCAAGCTCCTCTGCCTTTTGTATTAGAAATGATCAAGGAGATCTTGTACATGCTGAAGGAAAGGTGATTGGAGTGTCAACAATCCTAGTAGCAGAAACTGTAGCTATGAGACTAGGTCTGGAATATTGAAGAAATCACAATTTATTTCCATTAGTCTTGGAAACAGATTCCTTTGCTGTAAAGAATATAGTAGAAGGGTTATGGAATATTCCTTGGGAGGTGTCATTGGAGATCAGAAAAATTCAAGTTCTGAAGGAAGGGCTGGAGGTGGCCATTGAACACTCTCTAAGAGAGGGTAACAAATTGGCAGATTTTATGGCTAACATTGTGTTCTCTTTTGCAGGTACAGATCCTATAAGGTTTAATGATTTCTATGCTTTACCTAGTGAAGCTAAAACATTATTAAATATGGACAAAAGACAAATTCCTAATTTAAGGATAAGAAAGTTACATAATGCAAATTTTGTACATGAGGGATGATACAACATTAATGTTCCTGCTACTTCTGAAGTTAAAGACAATACACTAAATATATGCAGAATGGTAATAGCACATACAGAGTCAATTTGCGCAAAGAACAATGAGAAAATATCAGAAAAAGCAGTGTACCTGTAGAGATAGAACGAAGTAATTTTGTCCTAAGGCTTTTGACAGTGGTATTAGCTCATTCTGTCAAGGATAAAGGATGAAAGTTATGAAGTTCTGTTTGAGGTAACAAGTACTCAAAAGGATTGAGGCCATCACCTGAATTGAAGCTACACTGGGTGGGAGAAGTCTCCGATTGGGATGATTTCATGATGTTGGTGAGACTTGTATACATCCGATGTGAAATACGCCCAAAACTCGATGTACAGGTGGTCGTTTCAAAGTTGCCAGTGATAATCCTGAAGTTGGAGCGAGGAGAAGTCGATTATATGGATGAAGATTGTTTGTCAAGGTTATGATGGAGGGGTGAGGAAGATGACCTCCATTTCCCGACCCCTTTCCTTTTCTGTAATGTTTAGTTTTCTATGTTTGAATAGGTTGTCTAATTGGACCGTGTCCCCTTTTGGGCCTGGTTTGTAACATTTCATTTTAATTTAAGGGCGTGGACCCATCCGTTTGCTTTAAAAAAAAATTTAAAATCTTTTTAACTTTTTTCCGCTGAGATACAACGACTTAACAATACTCTATAATTCAATAAACTCTAATAAAAATTAAGTCCAGAACTCTACCAAAACATCATTTTCTTCAACTAAAATTAATTTATTTTTTTTACTGACTTTTATGCTCTCTTTATTTTTCTTCTACCCAATAATATATAAGACCACCACTATTTATATGTGAAAAATCTTTCTTTGTAATGAATAGTAAGAAGATGGATAATAAAGTGAGTAGGTTATTATGAAAAAATTATACTTGGAAATTATACGAATTACAAGGCATAATAAAATCGAATAATGAACAAATAAAGAGTGTTTGTTCGACCAAATAATATTTAGTAATAACTGGATTGACAAATAAATATTTACAAATCTTTAGTCCAAATACAAATAAAAGCTATTGAGTTTTTGTAAATCTATCCATTATTTTCTAGATTATCATTATTTAGAAAAAAATTGCAAAAATATGACAAGCTAATCATTTTTTTAAAAAAAAAATCATACTTTGTCCAGAAAATTGGATAACTTTAAAACTTCACCAAACCTACAATTTCCACTGATAGTTTTGCTATTCATTTCTCCAAAATTGATGCAACTTCTCATTGTGTTAAGCCCTTTCATATTTTTTGCCTTTATCACATGTTGAGGCAATCTCATAGTAAACCTATCTTCATTTTCCCTAATTATAATTATAGAGTGCCCCGTGGATCGTGATCTCGTGAATTTTTCACCATTCTCTCGTAATTCAACACGTTCAATTGTCGGTGACATCGTCGTTGTCGTTCCACTATTGCATCCTTTTTCATCATTATTAGTGTTATTGTCGTAATTGATTGTATTTTCTGATGACTCACCCTCGTTATTTGTGCCATGCATTGGATCATTTATTGATTGTCTCCTTGACCCCATACACGACTGAAGCTTAGTGCACTGGACTGAGTCGAGGCTCGCACGACATACGGGGCATGTCTTGTGTGATTTAAGCCAATAGTCAATGCATTCTTGATGAAATACATGGTTACATGTTAACAAACGAATAAAGCTATTGTCTACAAATTCTACCAAACAAATAGCACATTCTATTCCAAATTTACCCTCACCATAATCTTGTACACTTGAATAGATAAATGTTGGAAAAGATTGAATAATTAATGGATCAAGACCTTTAACATTTTTTGTTGGACAAATTGGATATCCAGCTACAGTAATATACCATGAGTCTAGTACATGTTGCATGAAACATCTACAAAAGAAAATGGTGAAAAGAATAATAAAAAGGACTAGAAAGACAATGAATGTGATAATTAATGGTGGAGCGGAATATGATAATGGTGGTGGTGGTGGTGATGGTAATGGTGAGTTCTCTATGGAGCTCATCGACATTTCTATTGAAGAAAGCAAAGCGAAAAAGTTATTTTAGTTCTGCGAGATCCATAAATGATGCCTTAAAACTATTTTTATTTTGTGTGGTAACCAAAAAAGTAAAGAATATTATTTTAAATGTGAAAAATAGATTTCTTTTGTCCAGAGTGACTGAGCAAATGTAGGATAGTCAAAGATGTATTTTATCTCTGAACTAGTCAATTTACTCGCGCTTTGCGCGGTCATAACTAATATCATCAAATTCTTACTTTATTAAATATGGATTTTCATGAAATTCAAATAAAATGTTGTTATATAGTATCTTTTATATTTTAGATGTGTTTAATTGCTCTTTTATATTTTAAAAATATTTGTGTTCAATATATGTAAATTACAACACTTCTAGAATCACATACTAGTATAGAATTATCCTAATTCTCGTGGACTCAATAACTTTTTATATTATCTTTGACACACACGAGCTTCAATTTTATATATTGATTTTGCGCCCGTCAATCTTCTTGATCATGATTTTATTCAATTTCTTGTTGCTTATCCTCTGTTGGATTATCTTTGTATCCTTCTCAAAACTATCAAATCAAAAAAGGAAAAAAATAAGAATGTTAATAATAAATCCATATCCTCAAAAATCCACACTAAATATAATGATCAATGAATGTATTTTATAAGCTTTCATAAAATTGAAATTTTAATTCCATCTCTGTAGTCCCACATTTATATATTTGAGCACTCTTCAACTCCTTTTAAAAATCTATGGATCTCCCACAGATTTTCCTAAGAGCGGATTTAGAGGGTTCGGGTTCGAGTTCGGGTTTGGGTTCAGTTAGCCTAGTACTCTTGAGATTGTTGTAAGAATCGTAAACTTCAATTCTTTGATTCGCCTTTAGACATTACCATTGGAATGCAATTGGTAATTTGAGATTTTCACGAAAATTAATAAGAAGCTGGTTTTGACGTATTCTATTAGAAATTCCACAAAAATGAGGATGTTATTTCTTTTCTTCTTGAACTTATAAATGTTTAGTCAAATACCTTTACATAAAACAAGATTAAGTATATGTCTAGTCAAATTACACGAAAATAAGGATGTTATTTCTTTTCTTCTTGAACTTATAAATGTCTAGTCAGATACCGTTACATAAAATAAAACAAATATATTTTTAGGGAGAGGAGGAAAATGAGAGACATATATACCTTGGAGGAGAAGAAGGCAAAGGAGACAACTTGTTGGCAAGATTAATAGCATCATCAATTGTATTAATCATGTGATTAAAACACAAATATCTACCATAGCTTGACACATCTTCATAGACACAAATATGTGCATCCACCAAGAAATCAACATCAAAACTCACAAAAACTCCATTTTCGTACATCTCTTTAGCTCCTTTTAGATAAGGATTTTTTATGTTTAAATCATGATCCATTAATAATCCTGAGTTTATTGACACCATGTTTATGCCTCTATCCATGGCTAAAGCCCATGCTGTTTTCTCTGCTAGTGTTTTTGACAAAGCATACCATAACTGTCCGTGCATAAAAACAACTTTTATTAATTAAAAGGGAAAAACACGTCCAGAGGCGAAGCCAGAGTTAGGAGTTTGGGGGTTCTAAATCAATTTTGTTAGGGGTTCACGAGTTAATATACATATATATTTATTTATTTTTCTAATACAAATACATGGTCTACGAAAAAACTAGTGGGTTCGTCCGAACCCATGAATCCCCACCTAGCTCCGCCTCTGATCAAAATATACCACATACATTCTGAATGAAAAAAAAATAATTTAAATGTTGTTGTCATACCTTGTATTTACGACAAAAATTGATGTCACTCCAATGTTTTTCATCAAGATCAACATGAGATAAAGATTTTTGATCATCAAATCCCCAAATAATAGCAGTTGCTGAGGAAGTGAATACAACTTTTTCTATAGTGTCTATTTGTGCACATGCTTCCAATACATTATGTGCTGCCCTTACCTCTATTTCTGCCTTATATTCCTACACATTTTTCATTAAATTTTAAATTTCTATAATCATATTATTTGTAAGTATTAAAGAATAATTTGGCAAATATGAAAATTAATTTGATATGTAATGAACTTTGCGTCAAATTCAACTCATAAGCTAGTTTATGCAGAGGTGATGATTGTCCAAAACTATATATATAAGAAGATCATATCTTCATCCCGCATTAGATGTGAGACGAGTTCAACACTCATTCCACACGCCCAGGTCTGCAGACATCATAATGTATGTATGTAGGGGCCTAACATCGCGTAAATTAAGAATTGAGAAGAATCTGACTCTGCTATCATGATAAGAAATAGACATTGAGCTTAATTTAACCATAAAAAGTTAGTGAAGATTGTCTAAGATCATATAAAAATACAAAATTGTCATCCCACAAATGATATAGGATAAACTCAACACAAATCGTAGTTAATATTATGTGTTTTGACGTAAACATTGATCGTGAATCATGGGGTCGTTTGTTAGCCGAAGGAAAATTGTTCATGTATTAATTTTTGCATAAGTAATATCATATTCGGTATTTGGTATTATTCTTTTACTGTGTGTTAATTAATATAAATTAATACAATATTTGATTTGCAATTTAGGAACATGCATAACTAATAATACATCAACAATTAAAACATTGCATAAAATAATATATCACATAACTTTCCTCATAGCTAAATCTCGCATTACTGATACGTATTTACATAACTCTAACTAGCCACCAAACGATCTGTCATGCTTGGACACGTGGAATTAGCCCACCAAACTTTTATTGGGAAATCCCAATTGTTCATTTTTCTTGGACTAACAAAGTAAGGAAATCATGGGTAGACACCAAATGGCCCAAAACAACACGCAGTTGTATGGAATGAAAATCGATCTTTGGAGGTTGGTTTTTCCGCACTAAAAATCGAAAAAATATAGCAAAAAAAATACAAAATTCAAGTAAATTGAGTAATTTTTGTTTCAAGTTTATATATATATTAAGAAATTCATTAAATAGTTACTATAAATATCTAATTGTAAGTCATTATAAAAAATTTAACTTTAAATACTTAATCCAACCTTAGAAAAGCTTTATTCCCAAATTGATTTTTTTTTTTTGAAAATCCAAAACAAAAAAAAGGACACCAAAAAAATATGGACGCCAAACTTTTCATTATTAGCTTAACTAAAATAGGACAACTTGAATTAATTAGTTGACCAACTATTTAGATCTTCCAAATCATTCTACACTAATGTTCTTCTTCTTATATACTTCTTTCGTCCTAAAATAAATGTTATTTTAGCAAAAAATAAATTCCCAAAATAAATGACGCTTTAGAAATTCAAGAAAAAAGATAGTAATTGTTTCCAACTATATCTTATATATATTAGTAAATAATTGTTTCTTCTTAATAGTGATCATTTCAAGAGATATCTAATAAGTAGGAGTAACTTAATAAACTATATCTTACCTTTATTGTTTTACTTAGTGGGCGTAAAATGAGTTAAAAGGAACACTAATTTTGAAAAAATCAAGATTTTACTGCAACATATTATAAAAATCTTCAAGATCGTTTATTGAAGTTATAATTTATTTTCTTACTCTTTAATTTTTGATAACGCATATATAGAATATTGATAGTGTATATAACTTCAACTCTATATGAGAACACACGAGGCATATATATACCCTCAAATAATTCATGAGAAAGCATTTGTTTATTCAAAATTAAGTAATTCGTCTATTTTCTTTCTTTAAACTTTTAGATGAGATCGATCACATGACACAATATTATAAATAATCAAATCATTATAAGTAATGAGATTATAACATTTAGACATGAAAAGGGCATAACGGGAAGGAAAAAATGAAAGGAGAAATGAGAGAACATACATCATAAGTAGTGGAGTGGTCCTTGGGAGGCTCAAAGGAGTAAAAAAGACAAGAACACCCTTTCAAAGCATCAATTATGCTATGGTAATCAAAAAGGTCCAAACAAAAAATCTTCAATCTCTTCTTGTCACATATTGACATCAACTCACCTTCATCACCTACACAATATTCCAATATCGTTGTGAATCTATCGCTAAATAGTTTGTAGCTAATAATTTTTTCTGATAATTCATTGCTGAAAAGGGATTAGCAGCGATGAAGTTTGTTATTTAGTTATGTATATGTTTAGTTAGTTTGTAATATATGCAGGTCTGAAATTGAACAAATCGATCTTTGTATCTATTCGTAAAAAAGAATATTGTCTTTTCAGAAAAGTATTCTTTTTAAAAGATTTATAAATATACGATGTACGAACCCTCCTAACGTATATTTAAGTTACAATATACAAGAGCTTTGTTCAATAATTCCCAAAAAAAATAATACAAGCAATATCTCTTTAAGAAAAATGAATTTAACATGACGATATCTTTCTTTCTTTTCAATTTATTTCCCTAGTTTTCAAAAAAAAAAACTAACCATAGTTTTGAATAGCAGCATGGACTGTGAAGCCATTTTCGAGTAGCCGAATAATCAAGCTCGAGCTAAACCGAGTAGAAGCATCCATAACACAAACTGTGTTGGAGATGCAACATAAAGAAGTTGGAGCCATTATTAATTATTAGGGAATAATATGGCTAGCTAGCTATGTTATGAATTTGGCTAGAAAAAAAAAAGGAAAAATGAATGTGTCAAAGGAGGGTAAGTATTAGAAGAAACATATGTGTATACTCCATATATATAGAGAGACAAGTTAAGCTATAGAAGCAATTCAAAGAATATGGGGTTTTAATAGATGTTTGACAAGTGGTTGTTGGGCGGATTGAGTTAAATTTGAACGAGTTAAAATAAGCTTGTTGATAAATATCAGGATTATTAACTCGCTCAAAGATTACTTCGGCTGATATTGGATGATTCAAGATGGGCTAGGGCTAGCTCTAGATTAATTTTTCGTCCAACGCTTATCAAATTTTAATTTTTATACTAAAAGTCAAAGGAAAGTTGATGCACTAAGTTCCCGATATACACAAAGTTTAATCCTAAACTCATAATTTCAAATACTAATTCACTAAGTTTCTGATATACACATAGTTTAATCCTAAACTCATAAATTTCAAATACTAATTTTCTGGCCCTATTGTATATGAAGTCACAATCTTGTTGATAAAGTTCATAAGATAAAAGTTTGGTTTGGACGTGGAAATTTGTAGTAACGTATAGATAATATTATATATTTATAGAGAGCATACTACCACAAGAAACACCTACTTCCCTACTTTGTCTTAACCAACAAAAATAAAAATAGCTATAGCTACTTGTCTTTGTTAACGTTGTAGGTTTGTTGTACACGTTGTAAGACATTCATTTTATCTTGTGGTTGAATACAAAAACATTGGGAAATAAAACTTTTATCCTTTAATAATAAGAATATAAGTAACGACAACTATAATATATTTAGGTAATCTTACAAATGAAATCTAAAAAAGAGTAGAATAATGTACATAGATTTTATCTTTACTTTTACGAGGTTTAGAGTCTATTTTCAATAAATTCTCTGTGCAAAAAAAAAAAGTATCTGACGTAGGATTGTAAAACAAAAGGCATCAAAATATAACAAGATACAAAACAATATCTATAACTATATTGAGAAGTATATATATATAAGTAATAACAATAACATACTCAGTAATTTCATAAATGTGGTATGAGGAAGGAAGGGGATGTACATATACTTTACTACTATATATTTTTACGAAGTAGAGAACTTGTTTTCAATAGATCCTTGACTCAAAAAAAGTATCTAACACAAAATTTTATGTATAATAACAAGATATGAAACAACCTATGTAACTATATTGGGATAAATCTTATTCCTTAATTTGACATAGTAAAATTATTAAGTGTGTGTATTTATATGAGAATAAATTTAAAAAGTGGTAGAATATATGCAATAATGTGAAGTAGTTGTTTAACAAGAGAGCATATATATATATGCAACTTCATAGTTCCTTCAATGCTATTAAGAGGGACAACAAGGAAATGAATAAAACGCATCCTTTGAATGCGATTTATGAACAAAATTTTGAAAAATGTTAATGGAAAACATTTTCTCTAGAAAAATAAGTGGCATAAGTGATATTCCAAGTTTATTGTCTATTCCCTACCCACCCAACACACAAACCCCCACTCCCCACCTCATCCGACCCCTAGTGTTTTCTAGATTACATATGAAATTTTTTGACATATTTCTTTTGTCGATATTATGCTCCACAGAAGTAGGATGTACATAGACATTATCTATAAGGTAGTGTTTATTTACGATAGATCTTCAGCATAAAAGGGTATATCTAATACAAGATTGCAAGAAAAGAGAAAGCAAAACAACTAGACACAACCATATTTATAACTACATTGAGAAGTATATAAGTAACAACAATATCATATCCAGTGTAATCCTACAAGTAAAATCTGTGGGGTGGAATATATGCAGACCATGCCCCTACCTTTATGAAGTAGAAAGTATGTTTCTGATAGACCCTAGAGTCAAAAAGAAAGTATCTGATGCGGGATTGTAAAAAAAAAACAACAAAAAAGGAAAAACAAAACAATATCTATAACTATATTGGAGAAATTTAAATCCTAAATTTGGCATAATAAAGTTATTATATGTATGTGTATTTATGTGAGAATAAATTAATGAAGTGGTGGAATAATAAATGCAATCAAGTGAAGTTCCTATAAAATAATAAAGAATATATGATAATTTTATTAATTCTATTAAGAGGGAAAATAAGAAAATGCATTGAAGATCACTAAGGCATAAAACGTTTTTGTCTAATGCGATTTATCAACAAAATTATGTTAGCGACATTTAATTATTTTTGCATGACTAAAGTAAATCATTTCTTTCTAAAATAAAATCAACAAAAAATGGGACAAATTATATATAAATGTTCTGCAAATTATGTATAGCAAATCTAACCAAGTTATTTATATGTATTTTTTTTAATCAATTTGATACGTTCCAAATTAAAATGCCTATGATAAATTTTCGTGTATACTATTACAATATTCAATAATTCAAATTAATAAATTAAACATTCATATAGTGATTTTCCTATCAAACTATATACTTTTTTCAAATATTGATTTAATATTTTCCCATTAGTACTATAATATATAAATTGAATTGATGTTTTAATTTCGTGTGAAGTCAAATATCATTGTATAAAATAACATAGATGAAATAGTAGTTATGTTTTTGAGAAGATAATAAAGACCATTGCTCCCACCTCCAAAGATATATGACCTAGTGATCAAAGAACTGAGTTGAGAATTAGAAAGTTTTAAGTTTAAATTCCCAAAAATATTAGTTGATTTATTCCATATGTTTAAATTTTAATGGACAAATTACCAATAACTATCTTAGTGAGAGGTAGAAGGGTGCTTTGTGAAATTAGACGAGGTAGCAAGAGTGTTCTGTGAAATTAATCGAAATACGCACAAGCTCAAAATAGTAGGATATTTCATGAGATTAATCGAGATACGCATAAGCCAATCCAAATACCACATTATCAAAACAAAATTTTGCCTCTTATTACAAGATGCATGGAGTTTAAATAGGAGTCCTCCCAATCATAGTTGTACAGAATACTATTCCGCCAGATACTTTGCTACCTCCCACCAACACAAATGCCAAATAATGCTGGCTGATGCCTAGCAAATAATACAAGGTCCAACTGCAGTAGACATCTAAATCCCATCCATGGCATGACAAGTAGCAAAGAAGTACTCCCAAAAGGAGCATGAACACCCTGTGACACATGCCTTTATCATGAACTGTGCAGCAGTTCAATTTCAACTTGAGACTAACAAGACCAGCAGTATCTGCAACAACATACCCGATGTAATCTCACAAGTGTGGTCTGGGGAGGGTAGTGAGTACACACAAACCTTACCTCCTACCTTGGGAGGTAAAGAGGTTGTTTCCGATAGACCAACATCATAAGCACTGACTGAAATATGAAGGAAACCAGCAACAAACTTATGCATGAATCATTTTACCAGCATCTCTTACTGAGTATCTATAACCCGCAATCCCAAAATAACACACTCCACGCAGTGCAAATAATTACAGCAGATCCTTGAAGTTCAAGAAGCTAACATGAGCAGAATACCACATCAAATCTGGCTCCAATAACTGAAAGAATTTTGCGTGGGGCTGAACACCACCGGCTACACCAGTATGTCCATATACGGTGGCTAAAACCTCACTTCATGTTTTCATTAAAATTCCATGCTAATGTCTGTCAGATTCCTTAAAATGCATGGCTGTGTATGCACAAGTTTAGCAGCCAAAAACAAGCAGAGCACGTGCATGAGAACACCAATACTACAATGCAGCAATGATAAGCAGATAAGTAGTGCATAGCGTGGGTGAACAACACAGTTGTTTGAAGTTTCACAATAAGCAGCATTAATAGGCCCTTCTGTTGTGTTGAAAATGCCAATTCCAGTTCTACAAAGGCTACGGTTACTCAAGTTACAGAGCCAAAAACCCCAAGCTATCTAGTATGCCAAAGATGCGTACACCAGAAAGAATGATACAACTTGCCAACAGGAACGTCAGGTGTCAACAATCAGTTAGTCTCCATTATAGAAAGAGGCGAAATCCAGTGGCGTCAAGCAACCCCAAAAATTAACACTTTAACCAGTTCAAGTGTAGGTCCTTGGTTAGCTTACCAGAGTCTGATTAGCACATCCGCATATTTTTTGAGAAATTATGTCAGTCCCATATCTGACACTTTGGGTACATAGACATAATTCCTACTCTTTTGAGGCCAAGCTACCATTCACAAAAGACACAAAAATGCCAACTGTTATCTGGTTAGATGTCCTTCAAAAGTTAAACAAAAATATTCAGTATCAGAACCTCGAGGCCAAGTATATTACCTGTCCTTGATAGCTTTCAGTAAGAGCAGAAACAATTTATGATCCAAAAAGAAATCACAATAAATTTCAGATAAAGTAACCAATGCAAGTCAAGATACACTTTTGTTCTAGGAGAAGGGAAGAAGAATGAAACATAGGGTAGTGGATTTACAGAATTGAATGAGTTTGAAGATACTACTATAAGGTCAATGTAGCATCATGCATATGAGCCTTTTTATAATGCTTAAAAAACTGAAGAGTATATCTGAAGTGCATTTCAATTAAAATTTAGTAAAGGAGCTCAGATTTGAACTCCTTAAATCGCAACTTCCCCTCTTAAGGAAAGAGCACATCACTGAACATTATAAGTTTGCCCTGAATGGCCAAATATCTGATTTAATGCATCAGATTGAAAATCTAATAATGTATCCATTGCGCCAATTCTCTCTCATTTTTTGCTATTGTACATCTCTGCTCCTGACGCCTGCTTCTTATAATTTAGTCAGTGCATAAATGTAGAAGTGCAGCCTAAAGAATCATTTCTCATACAGCTAAAAGATTAAAAGAAAAGGAATCCCTAAGAAGTCATCCATGACACTCTATATTTAGAAACTGACCTGTCAAGAAAATGAAAAAAATTAAAGAGGAAGCCAAACATACAAGGCAAGAAGAAGAAAGAGAAATACTTGTACCATTTTCTTTTCTGAAGAATGAGAATGTACTTTACCATTTACTGTTCTTAAAGATTGAGAATATGCACACTAATCAGTATCAAAACAAGGAAATAAGTTGCTCTGACTTCTGATACATCATCTTTCTATTTAAGGGTAGTACAGGTCCTCATCAACGAAAAATCTATACAGTGAGAGCACTTTCGGCTAGTCAAGTCAAGGATCAAAATCAATTGTGCAATTCTCCCTCCTTCCTGCTAAGAATCTCTCCATACATATTTTGTGTCATTCCAGGAAACAAAAGATGCAGTTAAAAGGAGTACATAACCAAGATGCTCATGTGACATGTGAGATACAAGCATGCACAGTATCAAAATGGCTGTAAGTGCACACACTAAAAGTATAGACATGGTTGTTCATAAAGCTAGATTTTTTTCCTAGTATTACATTTCACATTTCCCCAGCACTAGGGATTTTGCCAATTCAATCCATGCAACTCAATTAAAATGCCATCTTGGTCCCATGTCAAAATCATGCAAGAAAAGTTGTGCCAATTCAATATCTCACAGTTAAGCAACTAAATAAGAAAGTTATCTCGTCAACAGTCATATAAATGCAATTTATATCAAGCTGAAACCATTTATCATTACTATCTAACAAATGGAGTAGCAAACAAAAAAGGCAAAGCCTTTATGTTATTTGCATCGTCAAATAACAGAAATGATGCATGTCAAGCGGAACAATGTCCATAAATTAAAGATAAGAAGCCCAAAAATGTCGAGCTAACTCATCATCCAAAACCTACTTCTTCAGGTCCTTGTGTCCTAATATGTACTCCCTCCGTTTTAACTTATAGGTTCGTTATAGGAATGACATGGCATGTTTAAGACACAAGATCAAAGGGTGTTTTTGGTATGTTATGTATACCTTTAGTTTAAGATAGATTGAAAAGTCTACTTTACATTCTTAAACTTCGTGTCTAGTCAAACTAATATACATTAAATGAAATGCGGGGAGTAGTAAATACAGTGACATCAACTCACTCGGACTAAAACTTGCATAATAAGTAAGCATGACAAACACGGACTACTTTCTGAGATACTTTTTGTCAAAACAATGACCAAAAACAAGTGTCTTTCCTGAAAACGAATACATTGGTAAAAGATATTAAGTGTAGTTAGAACCCTAAGAGACAGATTGATTCAATAAATAGAATCCCACGCCATAACACATTTCTTTTCCTTATTGTACACATGCATATCCTCTTAAAGGAAAAGAAACCTTTACCAAACAGAAATGATGATACACTCTAAAATGCATCGTAAAAATGGTCTCATGGACCAACAAAAACTTAATAGAGAGAACAAGATAATGGAAGATATACCTTCTTCAACCATAACAAGTGAAATGCTCCCATAAATTAGGTGGCAAAATGAATGTCACTCTCATGCAGGTCACTCGAAAGAGATTCATAGGATCCGGTTTTTGTCAAGCTTTTTTCTTTTCTTTCTTTTTTCTTACCAAAAAAAAACATAGAAATACACCAGAGAAGCAAAGTAGCAGAGAATAGGAGTGTATAATGCTAAGGCTGCAGATCTCAGAAGATCATCTACTCTTAAAAAATTGGTGGAGTGCAACTACAACGGACAGGTTTCTGTTCATCCTTTTGTCTGTCGTTAATTTCTCCAAGGAATTGATATAGAGAGATAGGGAGACAAACAAAACAAGCATACAATCAACAATGCTTAAGTAGTTAAAGGGAAAACAAGAACTACAACAGCCTAAATTCAAAGCGAACTGTATAAGAGCAGAAACCCTGGCTTCCCCAAATAGCTCTGATTGATCAATGGCATCTCAACAAGTCCATCCACATGAAACAGTCATAAAAGCAAGAGTACAAAGGATTGGCAGGAATTGAAAGATCATTAGTAACATAAGAAGGTTAAGTTCTCTTTTCAGCAAGTTGTCAGCAGGACATCAATACAAGGATAAACACAGTGGGAACCTATCTCCTGGTATAATTGCATTCGTGCTATCTAATCAATCTTCATCATGTTCAAGAATCAGACTGACAAATAAGATCAGATGGATCTTTGAAAAACAGTTCTCCAATGGCAAAATTGTGAGACACAAATTTCAGAAAACAAAAGGCAGTGCCAATTCTTTTTCTGTTTCTTCACATTTGTAACGCTTACTTAAGTATCAAAAAGGAGCAGTCACCCTAGCACAAAAGAACACAGTAACCCTAGCATAAAAGAGAAATTCAATGGCAAAAGTAAATGATAACCAGTCAAATAACCATTATGCAAAAAGGTATGAATACCGCATGCCAAGCCTTAATACCAGAGAATCTAATTCTCAAGTGAAGGATTAACCTTCAACTTGACAAATTGATAAAGATGAGCACTCGTGGTAAGTTGAAGTTGCCTCTCATCCCCACATATAGCATAAGAATCTGACAATTAATATGAACTAACTGTTATGCTACAAAAGCTAATGAATATGATCTCATTCTGAACAGTCTTGTTTGGGTTGTGGTCCAGAAAAGGAATATTCTTGCAGTCTTGCTGACATAACTCACATAAACTTCCATGAACAAGACAGTAAAATAAAGAGTTATTCATGCCAACACCAAAAGGGAAAAAATATTCACCGAGCTATATTCCTCTTGGGACACTGAAATATATAAACAGAAAGAAGTCACTATTCAGGATAGAAAAAACA
This sequence comes from Solanum appendiculatum, assembly GCA_018342035.1. Classification (NCBI taxonomy): domain Eukaryota; kingdom Viridiplantae; phylum Streptophyta; class Magnoliopsida; order Solanales; family Solanaceae; genus Solanum; species Solanum appendiculatum. The sequence goes on from JAGDQO010000319.1 coordinate 313,396, forward strand.
CATGCAATTATATTGGACTGCAAACAGAAGAAAATGATGGAAATATAGTATGACACTCATTGAGAATACAGCAAATTTCATTGATCAAAGTTGTTAAAGGCACATTGAAATATTGTTACCAATGAAATACAATTGCCTTTAAAAAACTAAACTTTCCTAGTAAAAGAGTATCTGCAAGTACCTATCTCGACTGCAAAGATAGAATGTACATGTTTCAACAAAGAACAGCATCTACTGCCTTCAGAAGACCATCTCAGGAACCTACTTATTCACTTCTATACTAACTCCCTACCTAGAAGAAATCCCTGCAGCTTTACCAGTACCACCTGCAAAACAGTCCATATCTTGAGCAAATCTTCTGACTGACCCTTGGCCACCCCCGCAAGCCACGCAAAGATTCTCCACTTCACATCCTTAGACCTGAATAGTATTCTCCTTTTCTTCCCTCTTAAGAGGTGAAACTGGTAATGTCCCTTCATCCTCACCATAACCTTTAGTCCCAACTAACATCCTCACCTCCTTTTCACAACTACCCTTCTGTAAACTCTCAAAACCCTTATCATTCTTATTCAACACATCCCAGAAAAAGTCTGTCATCACACTCTCATAATTCGGCATCTTTGCATACCCAGGGAAATAGTTAATGTCAATAACAAGGTATCTATTTCCAACCCTATTGTCCCTAATCAAATCAAAATTAAACAGATACAATTTCGTAGCTCGTCTGAGCCCTCTTGCTATCTCCGTCAGAAAACTCAATGGGGGCAATTCAGCATCATCCAAATTCATCAGCTTGTAGTATTTATCATCATTTTTTTCACAAGTGTTCAAATTTGAAACCTGCGAAAACGATAAATAACTCTCCAATTTCCCTAAATTCTCCTCCATCACATCAGGCAACGACTTCCTCTTCACACACTTCACATAATCACCAACCACATAAACCTTAAAAATCACAGCCCCATGATTCACAAACTCCTGCAAAACTATAGGCGGTTTCAGTTTACTCAACCCATCCTTATTAAACACCAACAACATCTTATGCGATTTCGCACTTCCATCAGCCACCAACGGTTTCGCAATCACCGGAAACTTCAATCCCTCACTCTCCAAATAACTCGCCGACACTATTTTCGCATCATACACCACCGTCTGTTTAGGAATCCCAAACGACGTCGTTTCACACTTGATTTCCAGCTCAGTCGCCACCTGAAGCATCGAAATCCGATTATGCAACCGCTCAATCGCCTCAAGTGAATGAATAATCAACACATGAGGATATTTCAAAGCATACTCCTCCAATTGCCGCTTCCAATCCTCACCATACAGCTTATGAAGAACACAATCGAACGGTCCTTGTTCAATCAAAGGCTTATCCATATCGATCTTAACGAGATCGATTCCTCTTTCCTTCGCAAGGTTAACAAGCGTTACCTGTATGAAACTCGCTTGTTTCTTCGGTGCCAAAGCGTAACCTACTCCAAATCTCCTCATTCGCTCCGCCATTGATACAGAAACACAAATCAAAATCAAATTTCACACCGATTCAATGTATCATTCAACAAAAAAATCACATTTACACCGATTTGGAACCCTAATTTGATGATTTTAAGCTAGGGTTTTCGATATGATCGAGAGAGAAATGATTCATCCGTTACAATGTATGTGTTGTCACTCTTTAGTGAATTTGAACAAAATGGAGAGAAAAGAGAAGAGAGGACAAAAGAAGAAGAGGTGGGAGTATATATAGGGGTTTTTTTTAAGGGGTGGGAGGTGGTTAGGGTTTTCATAAAGTAACTCGGGTTGAGTTAAGGGGTGTTGACATGACGATTATCGTAAAAATATTTTTCATTATATCTTAGTAGGTCGGTTGATTAGATATTTGACAAACGTGATGTTTTACTCCATTTTTTTTAGAAAAAAAGTTAATTATAATTCAAGAATATTTTTTTTAGAATTTGATATGTGATCTTATCTTTTATATGAGGTAAACTATATCAAAATTTGGTATATAAATAATATTGATTTTAACTAATATATTCGATCAAATATGGAATAACTTTAGTTTCAAAATGAGAATATCTAAAATTACTATCCTGAATTATAATTAAAATTAGAACTTGATAGTTGATCTTATCTTTTATATGAGGTAAACTATACCAAAATTTTAATATATAAATAATATTGATTTTAATTAATATTTTCGATCAAATATGGAATAAATTTAATTTTAAATTGGGAATATTTTAGAATTATTATCCTGAATTATAATTAAGATTAAAATTTTATAGATGAAATTATCTTTTATATGAGATAAATTATATCAAAATTTTGGTATATAAATAATATTAAATTATTTAATATCTTCAATCAAATATGGAATAAATTTAATTTGAAAATGAAAATATTCTAGAATTATTATCCTGAATTATACTAATTAAGATTAGAATTTGCTAGTTGATCATATATTTTATATGAGATAAATTATATTAAAATTTTGGTATAAAAATAATATTAGTTTTATTTAATATCTCCTATTAAATATGGAATAAATTTAACTTTAAAATCTATATGGAGATAACACACTTAATACCCCCCTTAATGTCTATTCATAGCAAATTAGCTTGTATTTTGTTTTGATTTGACGAAACTAAAGCATGAAATTAATAAATTTACGTGTCAAAATAAATCCAAAAAAATTTAATTGTAAACAATGTTGAAGCTATATGTTAAGGTCAAAAGCAAATATGATATATTTTGCTAACTATAAATGTATGAAGATCATTCAAATTTTAATTGAGCATAAAAGTTAATTAGATAATTTAATTTGTCTAAGGCTTTATAACTTAAAAAAAGGAATATCATAGCAATAGTAAAATTATTTTCTTATAATTTACAAGTCATTAGTTTAAACTGTAAAAATATAGATCAAAATATATTGTATACATCACGCTTCTAAAGGATATATATTTTCTAAATCTTACATAAATATAAAATGCTCCGTGCATTAATCATTTTTTCTAATATCTTACCATTTGATATTTTATTTACTTTATGATCTTGGAATAATAGAAGTGGTGAAGCTAGAAATTTTGAGATGGGTGTGCAAATTTTCTTCTCACCTATGTTAAGGATGTGCAAAATCAAATATACACTCATAATAACTAACATTTAGCATTTATACACTATAATTTTCTGGCGAAGGGTGTTCGGGCTCCGCCCCTGAATAATAGTTCAATGCACAATGCTTAATCTTTGTCCAAAAAGATATTAGTCACCTCAACCACCCATTGGATAATTATTCTAGTCTTGAATCCATTCAAATATTGGATTCTTTGGGGATAGACTAAAATTATGGAACATAATGAATGTTTTGAGTAATTAATCATTCTTTTACAAAGAATATTGTGATGATGGTGACCTCTTTGGATTAGAAGGAAAGTGGGTAGGTTGGACTAACAATTGTGTATAGTTTCATGGGTCAAAAGTGAGTATAAAAAAAGGGTTATGTTTTAGTGGAAAATAGAATAAGAATAATAAATAGAAATTGGGAAAAGATTAGATTATGCAATTGGTTCATTGACATTTACCTTTTATAGTGCTTCTTTTATGATAGAGACTTGTAAAACCTAACTTTGGAAGCCATCTGGAGTTATGGGCCATCATGATGTAATAATTTGGAAAATATCTTAGTGTGTAACTTTTTTATAAGAGCATTTTAGATCAAATATCTTTTAATTGTTAGAGTAAAATGTTATTATGCATAACATATAATATGAATATTGTATGAATGTCATGAGAAATTAGTTTAAAAAAACATGTTAAAAGCAAAAAATTATTAGAGAGGATAAATGAATATTTTTAAGGGTACATTTAAATATTGTTTTAGCATATGTCACACTAAAGCATTCACCAAAATTTATCATTCTGTCATAAAAAATATTTATTTATGTAATAATTATTTATTTTATTTAAAAATTAGTGTTTGGAGTGAAAAAATTAAATTCAACTTAAAGTTGTAATTAAAATTTAAAAATAATGTATACTATGGTTTTTAACTTACTTTTCACTTTGAAGTTATATTTAAGTACATTCAAATGTAAATATTTTTCCAAATACTCTTTCCAAAAGTATAACTAAACACAACTTCATCTTCAACTCGAACTTCATAAATTGTTAATAAAATAAAATAATATTTAAAATCTATGATCAAACGCCTATCTAATTCCTCCACATCTTCATTATAGCACAAAAATATATAGTAAAGACGTGTATGTATCCAATGTTTGTATTAATAATATAATAAAATTATATTATCTAGATATATAACTTGAAATCAAATTATTTGACATGGACATAAACTTCAAAATAATATTGGAAGGCATAGGAAAGGGAAGTCTCAAATAAGAACAAGAATTGAATAAATGGATATGTGATTGGTGACAATTTTTTTATTTTTTGAAATAGTTTGTCACCATAAGTCATAAAGATACATACGTTACATCAGAAGTTAGGTTATTGATTTATTAAACTATTAATGGAGAAATACAAACATAAATTTAATTAATCCATCATTTTCAACAACAATAATCAACAAATTCAGTGAAATTCACAGACGGAGTTTGGGAAGATTAGATATGCACAAATAATTTTTGCATTGTGTGATAATTTAAATTCATCTTTGCAACCCTTCATATACCTTAATTAGAACGAAGATGCAAAGTATTAGTTAAAGGTTTATCAAATTCAGTAATTTTGACTTAAACTTTGTATATGCATTAAAAGATCATCTAAATAAGTACAAATAATATATTTGAGCAAAACAATAAAAGCTACATCGGGTCTTTCTGACTAGATGCTAACAATTTGCATCTTTATATGCATGTTTATTTTATCGAATCTCTCTTTTTGACAATTCCCAAATCATTATACATTCATGCGAATCAAAGCTTACCTAATAAATAGTTTCGCTAGTTTAAAATTGTTTTAATTATGCAGCTATCTAATAATTCGAATATATTGTAGAAGAATTTCAAACTAAATTTATAAATTGAAATTTTGAATTCATCTCTAAATCAAATCAGTACTACTAGAAGCTATATTTATTTGCTATAGAAAGTCAAACAAAACAATACTCTTTACTAGTATTATACAATGATGCAGTAAAAAATTTAGTGAATGATACGTAAATCTCTTTTTCAATTATATTAAGAATGTCAAAAATTAAATATATAAATTACAATAACTAATATCTAACATTCTAACTTATATACATTACATAATTTCTTACGATGAATATACACCGAACCACCCCTCATCTAATATGGCTCCACCCATGAAACTACATGATTTATATTCATTCAAATAGGGATAGTACATATATTTAATAATCTCCAAATTGAGTGGCATTCAATTGATCCCCTATCATTTGACAGGTGAAATCAATTATATCATGAAGAATTTTACCTTCCTTTTTATGGTGGGGTACTTGTGTTTCCACAAAATTAATTTTATTGTGTTTGGCAGCTAGTTACTTTCAATTTATCCCCACAAAAAACATATGCCAAAACAGGTACAATATAGGTGGAAAGTATGTTTTCACTTCTTGAGGTAAGATGAATAAAGTGAATGTTTGGCATAAATATGATCCATTGAACATTCTTCCTTAAAAAGTTATATTGTATACATATAAATTGAAAAGTATGAGTTTTCGTAAATTCATGTAATCATCTCTTTAGGTCATATATAATAATGTTATAATTTTATTAGACAACTTCGATATTAAGTGTTTGCATCCAAATTCAAAATATTTTATAGTGCAATAATTATTGTGTGCATTTTTACAAGTGAAGTGGCAATTTAAATTTCATACCTATCTTATTAAAATTTCCTTTCTTTTTTATAATTTCTTTTTTTTTCTTCTTTCTTTGTTTTGGTTTATTCTTTGAAAATTTCGAATTTGACTGATTGTGATTTTAATTCTATTTTTATCGCTGAATTTTTGTATACAATTAAATCAAAATGTTTATACTAAAATTAGTAATAGTAAACGATGTAGCGTATAACAACTGGTTCAATTAATTTCAACATTTTCAGATTTTGACATAAAGTAAAATATATATACGAAAATCATTGTAAAATAAATTTAATGTTGAACCAATAATGAGTTAATTATAAAAATATAAATTTTAAATTTGTCTCTTTTGAATCATGCACACATCTTGTTAAAATTCTAAATTTGCCGCACATAGAGGAACAAAGTTATGCGTGGGGGGTGGGGGATGGGGGTCATTCGTGGAAAATTATATTATTGTGTATTACATGCCAAAGTTATTTTCTGTGCATATATAATGCTTATATGATTTCTTTAATTTCTTTGTAACTGATCAAAAATTAATTACTAATTCACGTTAACTCAATAACTTTTGATCATATACTTTATATAACAGTGCCCACCGGCCACCAGGAAGGCTGTCATCCACTTGAAATAATGCCAGTCAATTTTATGGGCAAAAGTCATTTGCTAAAAAACAATATGTCCTGTAAAGTTCAACCCATAATATATATATATAATATGGTGACCACGTTTTTCATTTTAGAATGTCACAATCGTACTTTCATGTATGTTTTTTTTAAAAATATAATATTATATTTTAAATAGTGCCGACAAAGGTGAAATCGAAATTTAACGTTTTTAAACGTAGAATGTTAGTTATTTCAAGTTATTAGATTTTAATTTATTATTATATATATTAAATAAATTTCTTAAGACAAATATAATATTCAAATTATAATTATAATTGGATTCAATTAAACTTGTACTTTGATCGGTAGATCGCCCCTCAAATTAAGCTTGCTTCAGTGAGTCAAGAATGGTTATATTATTGACAATTCACACATGATAACGCTTCACCTTATGTAGTTAAATAACATCCACTGAAATTTCAATTTTTACAGGTAAAATTTAAGAATATTATCATGAAGTTTCACTTAAAAATTTCAAATTTTATGATAATATAATAACTATTTTAAAAAGACACAATATTTTGGCTTAATAACTTAACTTAGAAGCTTCTCATAATTGTATTGCCCTCTAATCTTAATTAAAGTGTCTAATATAAAATCAAGTTTTTTTGTGAACAACAAAGTAATCTTACTTTAGATGACATGAAAAGCTAGGTTAATTAAAATAATAATAAACCTCCTATGAAATATATATATAAAGAGTAAATTCCTCAAGTAGATTGTAGTCTCATGGATAATTTATTCCATATTTAATTATAAACTATTCTTCAATAACAAATCCCAGTCATTCTGCATTACTAACTTGCTTTAAAAATAATATAGTAATTTTTTATTAAACAAAAGAATCGGATCTTTTATTAATTATTCACTAATTTTAGATTCTTTAATTAATTAATCCAAGAAAGTATAACCACTTAAAGATCCTAATTGTTAATTAATTTACATTGCCCCTTTTCTCAAACTTTGCATTGATGCACCAGTTTTGGGATATGTATAGATTCTCACCCAATTATTTTATAATAATCTTCTTACTATATATTAAAACTTTGTTAGAGTTAATTAAAAATTTTGATTTTGAGTTTTGAATACAAAATATTGTTAATAGGGAGCATTATTCTGGAATGGGCTTCCATTTTGAGTTTTGAATACAAAATATTCTTAATAGAGAACATTATCCCGAAATGGGCTCTACCTAGCGTGAATCAAATATGTGCTATTGTATATTGCTTTTTTATTGTTATATTTTCTTGTATTTGTACTTCAATAACTTCTCTTATGAGACAAGAGTCTATCAAAAATAACCTTCTTATCCCACAAAAATATAAATAAGACATGCGTGCGTATATTTTATCCTCTTCTAACTCTATTTGTGAAATTACACTATATATAATTATTATTTGATATTATTGAATCAAATACAAAAATAAACTAAAAAATTCAAATAAGTTGATTTATAATTTAAACCAAGGTCATAATTATTTAGTTTGGTCACATTTCGTGATCATATTTGGCCTCTAGTGTCACATTGTTGTCGCTAGATAAATTTTGTTTGTATTCATTTATAATTTTATATCACAATTGTTTTTAAACTTATATATATATATACTCTATCAATCGCAGTAGTGCTATCACAATGAATTAAAATAGGAGGAATTGGTTTTTTAAAATACTTAGTATTTGAAATAATAAATCTCTCAACCAATTCGCTTCCTCACTAGCTGAAACTAAAGCAATTAGTTCAGCCTCCATGATAGAGTTAGCAATTATAGTTTGCTTTTTTGATCTCCAACAATTTTAAGGAGACTCATAATGGCTACAATTGAAAAATTCGCGGATGTCAAGATGGGAGGTCTTAACAAGCCATTTCGGTTCAATGGTAATCATTTCAAGAGATGGAAGGGTATATATATATATATATAAAAATTATATAAGCTAATTTGATTGACTTATAATTTTAATTAAGGTCATAATTATTTAGTATGGACGCATCAAGTAATCTTATTTGGTGTCTAGGGATAGATGTTCTTCACACTGATCTGGCTAGATAAATTTTGTTCTTATTTATTTATACCATGATTATTTTTATACTTATTTACCTAATATGATAAAAAATTTGCATAAGCTAATTTGATCGATTTATAATTTTAATCAAAGGTCATAATTACTTAGTATGGATGCATCTCATGAACTAATTTGGCCTCAAGTGACAAAGTATTTTTTCACATTGATCTTGCTAGGAAATTTTTATTTTATATTCTTTTACAATTTTGTATCATGATTATTTTTATATTTATTTACCAAAAATGTATATACACTAAAAAAATTATTATAAGCTAATTTAATTAGCTTATAATTTTAATTAAAATCATAATTATTTAGTATGGACACATCACGTGATCCTATCTGGCCTCTAGTGATAGGTGTTTTCACATTGATCTTAGATAAATTTTGTTCTTATTCATTTATAATTTATATCGTGAATATTTTATATTTATTTATTAAATTATAAATACACTAAAAATCCTTATAAGCTAATTTTAATCGGCTTACCGTCATAATCAAAGTAATAATTATTTAGTATGGATGCATCTCGTAATCCTATTTGGCCTCTAATGATAAATATTCTTCACACTAATCTCGCTAGGTAATTTTTGTTTTTAGTCATTTATAATTTTATATCATAATTGTTTTTATGCTTATTTACCAAAAACATTAAAAAAATAATAAGCCAATTTGAATGATTTATAATCTTAATCAAGGTTATAATTATTTAGTATGGATGCATCTCGTGATCCAATTTGATCTTTAGTGATATATATCTCTTACACTAATATTGTTAGGTAAATTTTGTTCTTATTCATTTATAATTTTGTATCATAATTGTTTTTATACTTATTTACCAAATACATTTTAAAAAAATCTTATAAGCTAATTTACTTGATTTAAGTATAATTGTTCTCATTGATCTTACTAGGTAAATTTTGTTCTTATTTCTTTTACAATTTTATGTCATAATTGTTTTCATGCTTATTTGGCAATGTATAGTGGTGTCTTTTACGATAGTGACAATTCCTTACATGAGGACAGCATAAATGGAGATCCAACCCATATGGGCACTTTTAATGATCTAAAGGATTATTATCTTACCCTATAAAGGATTAAAAATATTTTTTTAATTTTAAAATGATATTTAAAAATTAAAGTTGTTTTTTGGACTAATTTTTTAAAAAAAATTTGTGAGTGATTTAAAGTGTAAATGATGAAAACAAAGTTCTTTTCATTTTGAAAAACGATAACAATTCAACAGCAACAGCAACATGACAGTATATAATGTCATAAGTGGAATTTGAATAACAATTCTATGTCTAAAGAAGCAAAAATGGGTTATTGTTATATTTCTTTTATGGAGAAACTAAACATGCTCTTGATACTAGCCATTCAATAAGAGGAATTTGACACTTAAATACTATTTTAACTAAGGTGCAATTAACAACAATTGATGTAGCCAAAAAATATTGTGTAACACGTAATTTTTATAACTTTTTTTCATTTCTTCAAGGTTTTTTTCTCGATGTACCTTAGTTCTCTTCTCCAATAACGTAAAAAAAACAATTCTCAAATGTTATTTTTGTGTTCAAGATTGACTCTACTTTTCTATCTAGAGATACGCTTAGAGGGAGATCCAGGGGTTGAAAACGTATATATAAAGGCCCAAAGCCAGAATAAATGGGCCTAATTGGTCCTTGGGCCCAAAATAAATTTTAGTAAGGCCCAAAACAAGAATAATCTGGCCCATTTCTTCTGGGAAAAAGTTAAGTTGCTTTCATTGAGAGTCGAACTCAAGACCTCCCGCTTACTAAACGGGTGCTCTAACCAACTGAGCTATGAAAGCAGGATGTCAAGTTTGGCCAGTAATATCTATAACTAACGAGGGTTGTCACTCTTTCATCCTTAATCGAAGGTCTCGAGCTTAAGTCCCCTTGAGTATAGAGTTATCTATGTTAGGGAGCGCTTTACTCCCTAATGTGGGACTTCCTAGTGCAAATCCAGATTTAGTCAAACTCCAACAGAGATACATCGGGTGGAAACCAAAAAAGAAAGAAAGAATGGAAATAGTAGTTAAGACAAGTGAATTTACTCATAATTCCAGAATATATGGTGCATGGTGCATGTTTTTCAGTTTTCTATACGAATGTTAACCATTATAGTATTATTCACTATTAGAGTAGAAGGTTAATTTGTAGTACAGTGTCTCTCTCATCTCCATGCAGGATAGACCTGATGGTCATACTTAGATCTTCCTTCTCACTGATAGTGTTAGCATTATTCTCATAGTTTCTTGATCTTCAATCTCGACTATCACTATTATGTTTTTTGTGCTATGATTATTGTATTATTTTGTTGTTGGTACCGTTCTTTCTCATGTTTGTTGTGTATTACTCTCCGGTTCACTTTTTTTTTTTTTTGTTATTTCAAACATATCTGCATCCCCTGTTTGACGGACTTTATTAAAGCTGAGGGCCTATTGAAAACAACCTCTCTATTCTACGAGGTAGGGGTAAGGTCTACATACACTCTACCTCCCCAAACCTCACTTATGGGGACTACACAGGCTATGTTGTTGTTGTAATGTATAGTTGCACATGCTAACAAATCCATCCACATGCATATAGATCTGCATTTACAGAATTTGTACAATTTGGAGATGGCATCATCTTAATTGTAATAATAATTGTTTCTGTGGATATTCTGTATCAAAAAACATAGCATTAGTTGTTTTCACTGCTACTGCTGGTGCATCATCTTGCTATTTCCTATCCAAAATGATAGGGAAGCCCCTTGTGTTTTCACTTTGGCCCTGATAAGTTGACAGTTTTCAAGCGCAGGTGATTTTCGACTCACAACTCAACTGTCTTGCAGTAAAATCTCTGTGATCCATCAACAACAACATATCCACTGTAGTCCCACAAAATGGGGCCTGAGGAGGGGTAGACTGTACGCAGACCTTACCTTTACCGCAGAGGTAGAGAGGTTGTGTCCGATAGAGTCTCTGTGATCCATCAGGTGGCTAAAAGGCGGGAGTGGCTGCTGAATTACATGCTTTTCTTGAGAGTCACACCGACACTGCCAAACACATTTATCAATGTTGCTTCGCCAATTGTGGATGTGTCTTGCCATATATTTCCTCCAGGGAACTATCGTCGGGGTCATTCCTGCCACTTATGTCACTGTAAGGATCATCTTTTTATGTCAATTGCCAATGAACGACAAACTTGTGAGGCTCTTGTGCTTTTGAGCAACTAAGAGTTTTGAATGTTACATGTCTAAAGTAGTGTCAAAATGAAAAGGATTTGAGACATCTGAATTTTTATGGGAAGTAAAAATACCTGTCTACTATTCAAAACACTTTGCGCGCAGATGGCTAGAGTTGAACAAAAATACAGAGAATCGTAGACGTATAAATTCAAACAGGTAACAGCATCAGTCACACCAACAATAATCAAGACAGCAACAAATACAGATTGATCTTTGCAATGAGCAAGTTTTTTTGGTTTCTCCTTTCCCCATGGCATCTGATTTTTTCTCTTCTCTGAAAATCAATCAGAAAACCATTTACAAACTAATAGATACAACTCCTAAATCATCAACTGTATGCTAGAAATGTATCGACAACATGTTCATTTAAAGTACAGTAAATAGTGCAGTTTTTTAAGCAGATGCACAGACAGTATTTTTGCTCAGCTCAGTAGTGCCCTAGTGCTATATGGTTATAAATTGAAAGACAACTTATTAATGCAGGGCAAGCAAGAAACACCTGCATATAACTTCTGAAGACGATTTGCAGCTCCAAGTGAAAAACAAGGCACCTTGTTCTATAACTTATAACTGCTATTTTAAGTAAATCAATGAGCCTAAAATCTTCGATATATCTGAAGATTTGCTTGTTACTTCATTGTCTGTAGTATTATTCATGTTCAGACTTTGCAGAAGAAAAAAAAAAGCGAAAATGACAGGGAGAGGTATCCAGTTGCATTAAACTCAAAATCTAACTAGGCCATATAACCATGATATACGACACTCTTATCTCCAAGAGAACAAATAGGCAAGACGCTTTGCTTTTGACAGGAAAACGTGGAAATTTGATGGTTTAACATTCTGGAGTTTAAAAAAAAAACTGGATGCAATGGTAGGCTTAGAGACCAAGTCTAACCTCAACGTGGAGTGCAGAATTGGGGAAGCTCAACCAAGCATTGTGCGTTTTCTTCCTCTTTGCCTCACTGAAACAGGTCACAAAATCAGAAATATGTTGTCTCTTCTTTCTGGGAATAGCAAGGTAATAAACAGAAAGGGACGTGTACAAAGAGTCGGCAGCACCTTGGGCTAGCTTGTTCAAGGTTGATGACCACTGCTTCGAGGACTTCCTATATGCAGCAAGTATCCGGTCCATCTGCGATAACCATATAAAACCATAGAAGATGAATCTGTTCTTCACTATAAGTTAAAGTCCTATGGCTTTGCTACAGACTAAAAATAAAACCATTATCCACATGCGTAAGGCAAAAACTAAAGAGATTCACAAGACAATAGCCCAGTGCCCTTACCCCACCGTGAAGAGGTACATGTTTAGTGCAATAATATGATCACATTACATGAATGATATAACGCCCAAAGACAAAAGAAAAATTAATTTAAAGAAGAAGCTAATACCTTTTTTCCCTGAAACAAATAATGATTACAAATTAGGAGATAGAGAAGAGCAAAAAAGCTTCAAAATGACCTTCATGACAGCTTACCACATCTCCACAAGAAGAGTGCATAGAGAGTAAAGCACGTTCTAGTACATATAAATCAACTGCTTTATCTTCTGGAAGTGTTGAAGTAAAGCTTAAGCCAAAGTTGATCAGCACCTGGAGAAAAAGTATCATTGATAAAAAAGTGATCTCATTGAGGGTAACCTACGAACTTCATCCTTTAAAACAAAGAGAAAAAGGAAAACAAGGAAAGACATTGAAGAAAAAGTCAATCGTGAGAATTGGAGGAACATTCTAAGAGAGAAAGAGAAAAGTCCACCAGCTGATTGGCAGCACTCCACAGTAACATGTTTGATGTTGTCAAATCACCATGGACTAAGCCACCGTCGTGTAGTTTTCCAATAGCATTACCAATTTGCGTTGCAATATCAACCATCCGTTCTTCATCAACACCAACTAGTCCAAAGCCAAGAAATATATCTTTCACAGAAGGACCTTCAATATATTCATAGGTGAGAGTATGCATAACAGGGTCAACAGCATAAAGCACTGGAGTAGCAACACCAAGCCGTCTGGCTTTTGCCACACACCTTGCCTCCTGCGCCATAATTTCATTTCTTTTAGCATCACAAGCTTTAAGAAAGATTAAAGAAAAGAATAGGTATCCTTTGCACCAACCGCATTCAACCCTTTGAGAATAAGTTTTGAGTCCAAAGTTGGATGCCTGTATTTCTTTGAAAACCGTTCCTTGATAATACATCTTCTACCCACAAATGTTGACTCAAAAACCCGCTGATATCAACAGAGAAAGAAGATAAAATGTTAGCGAAATCCCAATGTCAAGTGTCAACAACTATCTGCCATCAAATGAACATTGGCAGAAAAAATAATACGCATTATTAGTGAGTTAAAAACAATACAAAGACGCCCCCCACCCACACACACAGGGATGGAATCTCATTTTCAGAAGAGCACTAAATGGTTGGGAGATTGATAGAGTTGCAAATAATCCACAGGTTCTGAACACATTCCCAGGCATTTCCACTGGCCCTGATAAACAACTGTGGAAGCTACACAGTAAGGGAGTTGTCACGGTTAAGTCTTGTTGCTAGAACAAAAATGTTAATTAGACACTGACAATAACTTGGCCCCGGATATTAATTTGAAAGATCAAAGTTCCCACTAAAAGAGTCTCATTTTGCTTGGCTGGTAATCAAAAGAGCTTGTTTAACTCGTGAAGTACTACAGAGAAGAGGTACACATATTTGCTCATGGTGTTTTATGTGTGGCCAAGAAGCAGAGATTATTGACCATTTATTTATGAACTGTAAAACAGCTGAGGGTTGTAACTGATCTTCTCATCATTCTTTGGATGATGAGTTTTTTGTGAATATACAGTTACCCTTATCTCAAAAAGGATAGAAAGAATAAAGAAAATATTACAGGGAATTTTATATCAATACAACAATGAATAGTTAAATATGAACTCACAGCCTCAGTTCCTTGCTTGATTAAAATCAAGGGTCCATCATTTCCATCTGTCTTGCTTTCCATCTTTATGAGATCTCCAATTAACTTCAGGCACAAAAAAAAATTTAACAAATAAGTAAAAACAAATGGATAATCAAAACTTTAGGCTTCCTTAAAACAGAGTTCTTTAGCTCTTTCAAAATTGAAGTACAACATGAAGCTTGCATGCAAAAGGATGCTTAACAATAGGAAATTCTTTGGCACCTAAGGGTGTGCCTACGGGTTGAGAACCATTTGCTCTCAGGTTCAAATTTCTGCGAAGGCAAAAATACTGGCTGACTTTTTCCATATTTGCAAGTCTTGGTGGACAAAGTTATCCAGTACGGGCTAATGAGAGGTAGCAGACATCCCGTGGAACTAATTGAGGTACGCGCAAACAGACCCAAACACGACAGTTATAATAAAAAAAATCCTTGATTTACACAAAGTTCTTTATGTGATTTTATATTTTCTTTGTTTTTTCTCCTTCCCACTATATCACGCTTCAATAAATGGTATCAAGGAAAGAGACAAAGCTACCATTATAGTTCAGAATAGAGGGAAATTAATATTTCTTGAAGTGTTCTTTATTGTAGCTAAAAGAAAGCTTCAATTTTTACAAGTATAAATACCAATTAGAAGCAGTTTTGGGCATCACCGAAGCAATAGCTGCAGAAAAGCAAAACCTTATACTCCCACATAAAATTACGAAAAAAGAAAAGGAACCTAATACTTAAATCTTGGATTTCTTGCAGAATTTAAAGATATAAATATAGAACTAAAGGATTTCTTCCACGAGTTTGAACTCCAACACAATACTTGTTAAAGTGAGAGAACTCAAGGAAAGAGTCTTTGAGTTCACGATTCTCCAACTAAGAACGTATAGATTTTGTCCTAAAGTTCAAACCCAATGAAAGACTTCTTTAGTTCATGATTTTACAATAGGGAGTTCAAAGATTCGGTCATTGAGTTCAAACTCTAACATCTTGTGTCGGAGTTTCATTTGTTAAATTTCAAACTCCAACACCACATATTGAAGGATATTCTTGTTCAATTTTTTTCTAAATTACATTTCAGATATCCCACCTAATTTTTCACATTCTATAAGCCATCTCATGAACCTTAGGAAACCCATTGGGCCATCTCTTGACTAAAGTTAAATACGCAAAGCATAATCGTTGTAGGTAGTTTCAAAGCCAAGATTTTCACTAAGTAGAGTCAAATATAAAAAAGTAACCACACGAAGTACTTAAGGGAATTCACATATAGAATATAGAATATATACATAAAAAAGAAAATTGACCTATATAAGCAGCGTAATTTTCCAGAAAATTGACACCATGGACAAGGTAGCTCTGCCACTGACTAGAGTTAAGGGGTAGTGTGAAAAATAGTCTAATGATTCATATTGTCTACTTCAACTAGTTTTGAAAAAAAAAGAAGTTAGATTGCATTAGAATATTAAATCAGCTAATATTCCTTGTCCAAATTGATTCAATCAACGAGAAGACATTCCAAAAATTCAATTTTGAATTTACATCTAGCTCACATACGCCAAAAAAACAAAAACAAAATTTAAGACTAATATACTGTGCATGTGAACTTATATTCTCTATGCATATATTTTCTAAAATTGGTATAATATTATTTGTTGACAGGAGGCTAAATGGTGCACGCATGTTCTAGAAATCCTAGGTTCAAATCTGTTATTAACATTGAGGCTGATATTAATTTGCAACAGTAGAATTAGAACATGTAAACAAGCAAAACAAATAATGGTATTCAACAGAAAAATAACAGTTACCTTCTCTTCTGGTTCAGCAGCAGAAAAGAATCCTTTTTTGAGTCCTAAACAGATATATATAGAGATACAATAAGAAATCAAGAAATAACTATAGATTAAAATACAATCAAGATGAATTTCGACAAACAAATTTGTGTGTTTTTCACAAAATCCTAGTGATGGTGGGTGGGTGGGGTGGTGGAGGTGGAGGTGTGGGGGTGCGGTTTGTTGGGCAAAGGTTCAATTGTATGTTTTGGGGTATGGGACTGGGATGTTGTTTGTGTAGTTTCTTGGGCTTTATGATTTGTTGGTATGGGGGAATAGGGAGAAATGAATAAATATTGAGGTTTTGATGTAGCCATCATTTAAATAAGTCATCCGTAATATATAAACGTGTCTTTTAACTTGATATTAATTGATATTTACGTCCTTCAATTTTGAGTGTATATAAGTATACATTTAAATTTGTATAGAGTTAAACAAGTAGACATACACATCTACTTGGCATCTTATGTGTAATATGCACATACGACCTTTATATCTACTTGTTCAACTTTATACAAGTTTAAATGTTATTTATGCACACTCAATGTTGAAGATCATAGCTTGAGACTAAGTTAAAAAGCATACTTATGCATTATACTTTTAAATAACATCTGTATCATAATGTTTTTGAATTAGTTTAAAACATCATACAATCGCATCTAAAGCTTGATGACTTCCGAACATTTACATTTGAAAATGTAGCCTTGTGAAGACTAAGCATCATACATTTTCATATGATGTTTACTTTCAGGCATGTATGGTTGTACTTCAGTCATACGAGTTATATACAAAAACAAAAGAAATTAAACACAAGTTATAGGACAATATAAGTTCGATGGCAAAAACTATATCTCAACTCTATCCTTTCAAATCAAGTAATTTTTAACCCGTTCATTTATTTACTCAAAGCATTTTAACCTGCTCAAATTTAATCCCACCGCCCATTTGTCCTCTCAACCAACTACAATAGCCGCCGTTTTCATCAACTGCAAAGCTCAAAAATGCTATAAATAACAAGACTCAAAATCTCTGTGCCGCAATTGGAATATTCAGCTCAGATTGTTCAATCAAAGATTTACTACAAGCCATGTCCAGTTCAAGAGGAGGCCGCAGAGAAGG
Source organism: Solanum appendiculatum (assembly GCA_018342035.1). NCBI lineage: Eukaryota > Viridiplantae > Streptophyta > Magnoliopsida > Solanales > Solanaceae > Solanum > Solanum appendiculatum. Next base: position 331,129 of record JAGDQO010000319.1, read on the forward strand.
TGGAGCAAAATCAGCTCAGTATTCTCGTCGCAACTCCAATCAAAATTGGGTAATCAAATCTCCAAATGAACAACAAGGGTCACAATTATCATCATCTTCTTTGAATTCAGGTAAAAAAGATGAAGCTTTGCCTGTAATAGCAACTGTACAAGAACCCATCTCGGAGTTTGTTCGGGAAGATCGAAATCCAATTTACCCACAAGGGTCACAACTATCCTCCTCCTCCTCTTTGATTTCAGGTAAAAATGTTGAGTTTTCACCTGTAGTGGAAAAAGTACAAGAATCCATCTCGGAGTTTAATCAAAAAGATCTAAAACCCCATCAGAATCATAGGACTTCCAAAAAGGTATCCCGGAATCGTCCTTCTTATGGGGTTAATGGTAACTTCGAGAAGAAATCAGAAAGTTCTAGAGAGGTGGTGGAAGATAAGTTAAGTGGTGATGAGGAGGAAAAGGGTGTAGAAAAAGTTGAGGTGTCTGGTTTGTGTAATGATGTTGATGATGTTTGGAGAAGGCTGGAGGAGCTGCAATTGGGTGCTGAGGAGCCAGAATTATCGACTGAACAGCTTATAATCAATGATCAAGCACAGGAGGATGAGGTAAAGCCTATTAGCCTGGACTGGATGTGCTCCATTTTATATACTCTCTCCGTTCACTTTTACTTGTCACGTTTTGCTTTTTGGAAGTATGATTCTTTCCATTTTAAGACTGTTCCGAACATTTGACACAATTTTATGCTTATGCTGCTTGAATTCAAATTCATTATTGGGGTATTATTCAAAATTCGAACTTTGGCTGACATAAAGTTTCAACATTAAATAAGTTACTTTGAATGGAATCTTAGCCCGCCTCACTTATGTGATATTTGTGGATCAAACTAACTTTGCAATCATTAATTTAATATTATATTTAAGTACTATTACTAAAATATAAGCCTAATGAACATTTAAGCTCCGGGTCAAATTCAATGGGTTTGAGCTTCAAGGTTTTTAGTTATAAACTCATTGTACTTTTGAAATAATGTGTTCAGATTTGATGTTTGTTGAAAGTTTGTGCTTTTTCACATATATATCGGAACATTGTCAAAAATATTGGGTCTATTGAATCCGACCCAAAGGTTGAACCCCAGGTAGGTATGTTTTGGTATAGGTTAAGGATTTCAATGCACTGAGGTGTGGAAATGTTATAATTGAGTCATTATTTGATTCGAATGAGTGGGGAGATCGTTAAAAACTGCAATATGCATCAGTGTGTCCTGGTTTCTTATGGTTGGGCTAGTTTAGAACAAATAGTTGAATAATCTTGTATGAATGTGTATTATTGTAGTTCTTATTTTTTATTTTATCATTGTTTATTATTGTTTTAAATAATCGATTATCACATTATTTTATTGTTGTTTTCGGCTCCTTTCTGGTAGACTTTACACTATTACCTTGTTACTAGCTATATTCTCTTCACTGTCTACTTCTTCTGTGCACCTGGATTTGTTGCACTTGAGTCGAGGGTCTTTCGTAAACAGCCTCTCTACCTCCATGAAGTAGTGGTAAGGTCTGCGTACTTTCTACCCTCCTCAGACCTCACTTGTGGGATTTTATTGGGTATGTTGTTGTTTTAATCTTGTATGAATGCAAATTTGTTTCCTTTTCTTTTTTATTACTATTAATTTAAATGTTTGCTGCAATATGGCTAATGATAGTATTTTCTTGCTGTTTTAGTTTGCAATAGTGTGCTATACTGAGATGGTTGTTTTTCAATTTCTTTCTATCTCATCTCTCCTTCTGTTTAATGATTTATGTAAAGTATATTTTGACATTGTACATGGTTCTTTGCAGTTACTAGCGCTGGAATCAATTTTTGGTGACAATGTCTTCATTCTTGATAGACGAAATGGTCTACGATCTTTTCAGGTTCTGTAGTGCCTTGATAAACTATGCTTTATTCTGGAAAAGCCAAACCTCATTTCACGTTGTTCTTGCAGATTCATGTACATATTGAGGTTCCTGATGAGCTGACGGTGTCTGTAAATCTGAATTCCTCTGGTGTTCTTGGAATACCAGATGATAGTTCACCTGAGTTCTCATACTCCCTCAAAGTTGAGCATCTACCACCGATTGTTTTGACGTGTTTATTACCTAAATCATATCCGAGCCACCTTGCTCCTCACTTTACAATCTCTATCCAGTGGTTGAGTTCAGCAAACATTTCTTCTCTTTGCTCCATGCTTGATTCAATCTGGAAGGAACAATTAGGTCAAGAAGTTTTATATCAGTGGGTGGAGTGGTTGCATGCCTTTTCTCTTTCTCATTTGCAGTTTGATCGAGAAATAAAGTTAGGTTTTTGTGCCGAGCGACATATTGGAGATAGGCGTGCAATTTCAGGAACTGTCTCACCAGAGGTTGATATCCCCTCACTCAAGAGCTATGACGAGGAACAACGCCATGATAATTTCCGTAGAAACATTCATCAATGCTGCATCTGTTTCAGTGAATTTCCTGGTACTTTCGAGTCTCATGCTTTATTTTGTTTACAATAGTATATTGTACAAAGCCGTTGGATGATTCAAATATACCTGGAACTTAGAAACTAAACTTGAACAACTTAACTCAGTTAATGACACTATATTAGTTTCTCCCATTTTAGGGTAACTTTTGTTTGTTGGCCGCTATTAATTTATTGATGCCGAAGAATCGGTAACCAGTTCAGATTTCAGACTCTCCCTCATTTTTTTGATATTTCTATTTCTATAAAGAATCTAAGGTGGTCGATTCATATGCTTATATTTGGTACTCGTTACCATTATCTCCTTGGTTATTATGTGTAGAAAAAAATTAGAAGGACGGGCTCTTGTTATCTCTGCTCATTTTTTGCCATTTTGGCGAAATTGTTTTAACCTTTATATCCTAATAGCTGAAATCTACCCAACAAGCATAGTAATTTTTGATATGGAATTAGTGTAAAAAATTATTTAAAAGCTATGCTAAAATTTAAGCTTGTCTTCTCTTCTCTTACAATCACTAACTACAGTACTACACTTCTAATTACCCCCTTAGTTGGTGATTGCTGAGATAATATCTCAAATGGATACTTAACTATGGACTATTTTCACAAAAAGTCAGCAAATTTTAATGAAAAAAACAATTAAATAGGTTGTGTGACTTTCTATTAAAAGAACCTACAATTTAGTGATTTTTGAGTTTAAAATCAAAGTTGAGTGACTTTATGTGAAAAACGTCCATAGTTGAGTGACTTTTGAGTTAAAAATCAAAGTTGAGTGACTTTCTATGAAAAAAGTCCATAGTTGAGTGACCATTTGATATATTATCTTGGTGATTGCTGTAGTCATTTAAGATTTATGATACTGTAGGTGTCTTTCAACTTAAACGCCCTACTTGTATAAGCTTTTCAAGACCTTGTCAAAATTGATGGTTAATAAGATTCAATTAAACCATATTCCCTTTAGTGTCAGGACGGAAAAGCTTTATACACATAAATCAAATTTAGAATGTGTTCACCATGAGCTTTGGCATTAACACTGTATTACGGCTCCGTGCTAGCAACTTCCTGAATTTATGAACACTTACAAAGTTTTGTATTCCAACTTTGATTGAAGTGGCACCACTTCTAGTGTTATATAGATGAAGTTTACTCAAATCCTTAACATGGACTTCCTTGGTTCTTATTCCAAAGTCTTTTTCTTCATTAAGAGTATCTATGTACTCACCTGTTTTTTATGTAATATAATTTTCAGTGCGTGCTAACTGTCATAAACTATAACTTGTCTTTACCTTTCAAATCTTAGTACTATTGAACAATAAGAAAGGAAAGGTTTCTGTTACTATTGATAAATGAAAATTGCCTTAGACCCACACCACTTATAGGCTATAGCGCATTTTATTATACCTCATGAGAGTCTTTTAGTCAATGGATCAGCAAAGTTCTCTTTAGATCTTACATAAATAACTGTTGATACTTCTACATATGCAGTTGTTTTATGTCTCATGTCTCAACTCTCAAGCAATATGTCTAGATTTTCATTATATATCTTGCTAATGCCATAGATATAATTGCTATATTAGGATGCAAAGTTGTGAACTATTATCATAGTTTGCTTCATTGTTTCTTCCTTGTTAGAGAGACCGATATATTTCCATTTTGAATTGTTTTTCTCTATCAGCCAACCCTCAGTAATGCGCTTAAATTCCTTAAGACTGTTGGAGAAAAAAAAAGATTTTTTGGGGAAACAGAAAATCTGTTGGCTTTGATAAAGTGATCTTTGTCCTTATTTGCTGCAATGAGTTTGTGACAGAATTCCTTCAGTATTTTATAAAGCGAAATGAAACTTAAGTCCAGGAAAATTTAAATTTCCCCCAAAACACGGTGTTAATATTCTGGAAGGAAGAAGAGAAGCAAATCGTTAGACAAATCTGATTTTGTGTATATTAAGGAGACCAAAAAAAAGGCTTTTATAATACCTTTATGTATCTATTAAGATAGTTATTCATAATAGACACTCTTCCTAAGACACTTCAGAAGTCATCTTAAAATTTAACTTGCTTTCTCTTCTCTTCTGATCACTAGCTGCATAACACTTCTGTGGTTTATCTTCATTCTTACAATTAGTCTTCCTAAATAGGATCCATGGTGTTCCAAGTATGGACACATGCAATTATGCAAACGTTTCAGTTTTAAAACATACACATTCACACAGAAAGATATATACCTAGCTTGTTCCTTCTCGTATACATACTAGGCATGAACATATCAGAAATCAGATATCCAATAACCTCTCAAGTGGTAAATGGTTGCTGAAGCTTTTTAAAAAAAATCAGGTATGGAGTTTGTGAGGTTGCCATGTCAGCACTTCTTTTGCTGTAATTGCATGAAAACTTACTCCGACATGCATGTCAAGGAAGGTACAATCACCAAGCTTTTGTGCCCCGAGGCAAAATGTGGAGGTATGATTCCTCCAGGTTTGCTAAAGCGGTTACTTGGTGACGTGGAGTTTGAACGCTGGGAATCATTGATGTTACAGAAAACATTAGAATCAATGAAGGATGTCTGCTACTGCCCAAGATGTGAAACAGTATGCATCGAGGATGAAGATCAGCATGCCCAATGTGCAAAATGCTTCTTTAGTTTTTGTACACTGTGCAAGGAGAAGCGTCATGTTGGAGTTGCATGCATGACACCAGAAATGAAGCTTCTTATTTTGCAGGTATTAGTTTTGTCATAATTTCGATATTTTCTCCTGTATCTTCTTTTTTCCTCCGCTACGCTTCTCCTTATTAGTAGTATTATGAAGTAGTCACATTGTTCCTTTTCTTTTATGTGTATTACTACATGTTAATTCACTTGCTTTGTATCTTGCTATTTTGTTGTCACATTTTCTTGCTACCATGCTTCGAATTCTTTTCTTGTCTATCGAGCCGTGGGTCTATCGGGGGAGTAAGGTATCCTGTTGCTGGTGGGAGGTGGTAGGTATCTCGTGGAATTAGTCGAGGTGTACAAAACTGGCCCGGACACCACGGTTATCCAAAAAAAAAATGCTCATCAGTCAACTTTATTACGAGTATGAACATGAGGACATGTGTCAGTACAGAGAAGGTAGAGGCTGTTAATTCCAACTTATCATGAATGCTGTCCTGAATAAACTCTAAGGAGGCACATGATAAACTCCAACCACCACCCAACCCCCCGGGCCAACAATGTGTGTTGTACTATGTTATATGATAAATCAACCTTCGCTGCAACATACTACAGTAAAGCATTTGGCCTCATTAATTACCCTATAGTTCAACCAGTTGACACTATAAATTTGGAAATGATGATGAGGTAAGCAATATGTATTCCATTGCATGCTTCCTCGAAGTCCCTTCTGGAATTTCCATAATTTATCAACAACAGTTAACATGGTTTCTATCTTGTTGCTAGAGATGGCACAATATCGTGAATTTAAACATGCAGGACCCGAACAAGGTTTCGGATAGCAGAATATGGGTTCTATCTTGCTGCTCTTCTGCTATGAAGTTCAATTCCTAAACTAGTACTAATCAACAAAAAAAAGTTCAATACCTGAATTCGTTTCACCTTTCGCTTAATGTCTAGAATGTTACGGTTCAGGACTGTTTCGAGAACTTCGTCCACACTTGATGACAACCTAGTATAAGAAAAACAACTACGCCTCAATCCCAAGCAAGTTGGTGTCGGCTGTATTAATCCTTGCTAGCAATCAAGTGCTACAATCTTTTTGGTCTACTTGGGTTGGTTTCATTGTACAAGATCGTTGTCATCAAGTGCTAAAGACTTTTTTGTCTACTTGGGGTAGCTTTCTTATATGAGGCTGTTTTTGCACTTTGAGACTATAGTTCTACTTTCATAACTTGTCTATATGAAGGCACTTTGTGGTTGGTATTCTTATTTTTGTGTTTTTTGTCTATTGCATCAGGAACGACAGAGTTCCTCTCAATTGAAAGATAGCCAAAGACAGCGTGAGAAAGAACTGATTAATGACATTCTCAGTATGAGGGAAATTCATCGTTCTGCGAAGCAATGCCCTTCCTGTAAGATGGCTATCTCGCGAACTGAGGGCTGCAATAAGATGGTGTGTGATAACTGTGGAGCATACTTTTGCTATCGCTGTAATCAGGCGATTGATGGATATGACCACTTCAGGTTGGTACAAGTCTCTAGTATAGGTTGCTTCACATATGGCCTCAGTTTATGACCTTGAAATTTTGTTTTGTATTCTTACTTGAGGAGCGTTTTTCTTGTTAAAGGGAGGGGAAATGTGAACTTTTCCCACCAGAAGCAATTCAGATGTGGGAAGAGAGGATTAATGCTCGCCAAGTTATCGGTCAGATTCAAGCTCAAATGCTTCCTAATCGTGCTCATCCATGCCCTAATTGTCGCCAAATGAACGTAAAGGTAAGATTGGTGCTGAGTGTTCTTTTCTAGAAAACATCGTAGCACACCTCTTTGATATTTTGAAGTTGCAATGTTCATCAGTTCATGGAGAATGAGTAACAGGTCATTCACATAATGATAAGGGCATTTAGTAAAATTGAGTGCCCAAGTAAGCCTTTTCTGTACCTTGTGTGAGAATTCCTGCATTTATTTAAACAAATTTTGGTTCCCTCTATAGTAATTAGAGTTAGAAGCTTCGCAGCTTCCTCCACTCACCTCCATGGGAAAATATAGTCTACTAGACTAGCCAAGAAAGAGTGACGTAGACTATATTCTAGGTCATTCGGAAAGGCTTCGTATAGTTTTGGGGTGTAACATTATGATTGTTCCCTCTCTTTTCAGTCTAGTGACTTCATACCTATCCGCTCACATTCGGCTCCATAGAAGGAAAGATCAGAGTCATCTTATCTTTACTGCTCTCTAGAAGACAGAACACAGAGCTTATGTTGGAAATCATAATTTTATCGACATCCAACATTTCTTCTTTTACCGTATTGATTTGTTAGAAGTGGGGAACGTGTGGAAGCAGTAGTTAACACAGGAACCTTGTCATCATCTACTTTTAGTTTAAAGTCTTTTCCAGCCTCTGAACTGATGGCAAATCTAACATAGAAGCCGCGGGTTCAGTGGAACTCATGGCTTCCGACTCGAACACTATGTATGTATGTGAAAAACAAGAATAGATAGAGTTAAATATATATATCAGGACCTACATATTGGACATAGAACCCACGACATCTAAATCCTGAATCCACCATTGCTTTTAACAGTTCTATCCTCTTCATTTTCCTTCTTTCTGTATAGTACTGTAGCTAAATCGTTGCCCTTTTTCTTTGTTGTCATGGTCACAGGCTGGTAATAACAATCACATATTCTGCTGGGCATGTCAGAATCATTACTGTTACCTTTGTGGAAAGACGGTGAAGCGAAGCTCCCAGCATTATGGACCTAAGGGCTGCAAACAACACACTACTGATCCAATTTAAGGGGATCCATCTTTTTCCGACTATGTCATTGATCTTGCTCATCCATATCCTTGTTCCTCATACGTGCTTATTTTAAAGGTCGACAGCTAGGGTGCTAGCTAGTTGCTCAAGGACATATCTTCTCCTCTGATATATAGCATTTTCACAGCAGCTGTAAGTGCATACAGTAGCGTACTCAGAATTTTCGTTCAGCCAAAAGGTGAGCATAGTAAGGGTGACACCGGTATAACGAGCAGATTTTTTTACCATTTTTTTAAGTACTTTTCAAAGGTAAATGAGTGTAGTTGAGTGAACTGTGTAATACAACAGAGTTGAATAATGGTTATGGTTTAAGAACATAATAAGATGTCCCTGCTTTAGAATTTTAGCTGTAAAGAGAATCGGTTTGTTTATCTTTTATTTTGACTGGATTTTAAAAAAAAAAAAATTTTAAAAAGAAGTCTTATTTGATAATTATATGGTAATTATGTTTGGAAGTTTCTAAGTGACCAAGTAATTTATGGTGCAATTCATTTATTTTTTTTATATGAAAAGATAAACTATTCAATTAATCATGTACTAGTACTAGTACAAGTGGCGAGGACCGTAGGTCCAACACATTGATCTTGAGGATCCTAATTGATCAGCTTTCGTAGTAGCTAGAAACATGATTTCAATTTCTAAAGAATGTGTGTCCCATTAGACATAAATTTGATTGCTTAAAGATATGTCCTTTCATAACAAATAACTTTTTTTGTCTGGCATAAGTTCACTCATATCATAATATTACACGTTTATATTCGGATATAACTTCAGTTTTCAAAGAATTTATACACACCCCACTAGTCATAAACTTGACAAGTCCACTTGAAGGGTAAAACTTGCTAATATTACATGGAATTCCTCCACTATAAACTAAAAATCTCGAGTTTAAGCCTTTAAAAATAGAATTTTTTGATTGCAATATGCCAAGTCAAAATTAGTCGAATCGGCAAAAAAAAAGAAAAGAAAGAGAGAATTTAAGTTCAACTTAAAGCATAAGACAATAGTGATTTAGAGAAATAGAGTAAATATTTATATTGAAATATGAAATCATCAGGGATCCGTGGCGCAATGGTAGCGCGTCTGACTCCAGATCAGAAGGTTGCGTGTTCGATTCACGTCGGGTTCAATTCTCCCGAATATGGTCCCTATCTTTTTTTCTTATTAAAATTAATTATTATTTTTCTTATTTTACTATTAGTATTGATTATTTATTTCTTAAATAATTTTTCAAGATGTAACACTATACATTAGTTAAAACTTTAGCTTTCTCAATTGCGAGCAAAATTTGATTTTAATCCCTACGAGGAATCTAACTAAACACGTTGAATGTTCCATTAATTGAAATATTTTTGCATATTCGCATGACTAATTTGATTGATGCATTTTCAATATTTCACTTGGAACTTTTCACATATTATTGATCTTATTAACAAATAAAAAAGAAACTCTCTACAAATTATCGAGTTATCAACAGAGGCATATCCAGAATTTCGAGATGAGGGGTGCACTATTATAAAAAGGTAGATCTAAGATGTAAATTTGATCAGAAATATCTATACATATATAAGATTTAGATTTCTAATGTCACTTAGAGAGGTGCACCAAATCATTGTCACATAATATGATACTCCGAATATGGGTTCACACATCTATATTTCAATATTTTAAAAAAAATATAACACTATTATATATGATGTCGGGAGGGGAGCCTGGGTTCATGTGAACCCAGTGACCCCCCTAGATACGCCCCTGGTTATCAATGGTTACATTATTTAAATATTATCATAATATATATATATTATTAATAAAATATGAGTGGGCTTTCACTCTTACCCCGTGAATTCCAGTCCAAAACAAAATAAAGAGGGGTAAATTGGTCATTATCTCTTAATCTCTACCGCCGTCACTTCAAAAATATTTATTTTAACCAATTCTGTCCCTTTTTTCCTCCGCCGGTCCAATTTCAGTCATCTCTTTCTCTCTCTAAGAACTTCACTCACTCACTCGCACTTTCTCTCTCTAAAATCTTAGGGTTTTTTCTCGACCTCCGTCCATGGCTGACATTCCAAATTCAATTGATACATAACATATATATGTAGTGTATATATCGTCGGAGTTTGATTTGATCCGACCCGACCCGACTAGTTCCGGTTTGAGGCAGAGATATCGTGGATGGAGCCGAATTCTTCTGGCAGCGGGAAAGCTTCTTCTGTAGACGGAGGAGGAGCGGCGTCGTTACAGCCGGTGCCGGCGCCGGCGCCAACGCCAATGCCGAGTGCGAATGCGCCGCCGCCGTTTCTGGTGAAGACGTATGATATGGTGGATGATCCGAGTACGGATAAGATCGTGTCATGGAGTCCTACGAATAATAGTTTTGTGGTTTGGGATCCTCCGGAGTTTGCTAAAGACCTACTTCCGAAGTACTTTAAGCACAATAATTTCTCCAGCTTTGTTCGGCAGCTGAATACTTATGTATGTATTTCTTTCCCTTTTGTTTTTTATTGGGTTTTTGTCAACTTCAATTGATACAAATGCTTAATGAAGAATCGAGACTTAGCTAGTTTGTGATTTAGACATAATTGTTGTGGTTTATTGTGGTAGCTGAAAGATTATAACTTTTTGTTTGATGGTTGTATCTTGTTGTTGGTGATTGCTAAAAAAAATTATTTTTTAAAATGAGGAATGCTAATGTTTTCAACCTTCTGATAAAACTTAATCAACTATTGTGTTGAATTAAAGAATGCTGTTCTAGAGGACCTGTCATTTGTTTTGTTATGAATATCATGTGCATTGTTCTTGTGCCCTATTTCCTCAATTATCCATTTGAGGACATCTTTGAGTGTTGCGCCTTGCAACTTGTGTTTTTATTATATCTAGTGCAATCCAACTTCGTGAATTATTTGAGTTTCAATCATGTACCCTTAGAGCTGAATGATCCCCTTAATGATATCTCACTTACTTCATGAAAAATTTAATCTTTTGCTCTTAAGATCAATATAGGATTTAGTTCCCCTAAGATAATATGATATTATTACTAATAAAATAGAAAGATAATGAAAAATTATTACATCAAAGTTGTGCTTATTGTGACCACCATGACTTTGGAGTGGTTAGAGCACAATATCTGATTTGTGGACTAGGCGCACGTCAAGGATCGAATTCTGCCGCTGTCAGAAGCCTGGTATTTAAGTAGATCAAGGTAATTACCGTAGATGGGCAGGCCCCTATCCACCGAGTATCAAACCTTACGCGATTGACCCTCCAGAATTTCTTGCTTATCAAAAATAAAGGTGTTCTTATTGTGTCATCAAGTAGATAATCTATCAGGAAGCATGTATATTTCTTGACCAATAAATCTGATTATGGGACTGTAAATATCTGGATCATACATGGACAGTGGTAACTTATATTATTATCACTGCAGTTCCCAAATGAGTAGGGGGTCTGATATAGTAGCTGCAGGTTGTTGTGATGATGTCTAAATATCTTTCTCCCTAGTGCACCTCAAGGCTTGATCTGATTTTGACTAAAGTTAAGTGATCAATAAGGTTCTGACCTTGTTTCCAGTACTTTCTCCATGGAAAAGGAGGTTGTGTTGCCTTTTGTGGATTTAAAGGTTGTGAAAGGGTGATAATCACCCGTGTAGGGGGTGGGGGGGTGTTGTTCTAGCATATATAAGAAGCCTTTGATCTATAGCAGGAACTCATTGAAGATGCTGAAGTGAGTTATGAAAGTTTGGAGGAAGCAAATAGACAAATCTGGAAATCTATTTAGAATTTTCTTATATCATAATTCATAGGACCGAAAATGTTATCGTCCTTATACTTTTGGGTCTCACTAGATTGCTTATCTCTTAACTCTTTCTGTCTTCCCAAGAACCCTTCACATCTCCCATCGCTTTTACTTGAATCCATATGTTTCAAACAACAAAATATTTAGCTTGTTTTCAAAATAAGTTTTTTTAATTTCCTGGCACCATAGCCTGTCCAGTGTTTCTTAATTTTAATGCTATATGGACAGGCAAATTAGTAAATACATACAAAGTATATAGCGAGATTGTCATACATAACCCTACACCTTAGGAAGAGGATCCTCATCTACTCAAGTATCAAATGCATGGTTTTTACTTTTGCACCATTCAGTTCTGTTATTTATGTCTATGTAAAAGTGTGTACTCATAGTAATATGAAGATGGCCAGCTCGTGCGTATCCATATTTGTGGTACTTCCCCTGTAAAACTTAACCTGGTACAATATCTTTTTGTTGATTCAGCTTCTCATATTTGTTGGTTGAACCCCGAAACATTTGAAAAAAAGCAAGGGCAATTTCTCATAGACTGCTTGGTTCCATCTGTTAACCAAGAGCCACTTTTTTCATTATTATTTAAAAAAGATGGATCTTACCTTTTGATATCAGCTACCCACAGCTGCATTGAGTTTACCATTGTATTTAGTGTACATGTTTTGTAGTACATGGCCTTCAAAAAAATTGTACAGCATCTTTCCAGTAATTAAGACTAAGAATAGATCCTGAAACTTCAGAAAATAAAGTGAAAGTTCTGCTTTGATTTTCGATTATCTATCTCTTTTTTAAACTTTTGGCTTTTTTTTCCAAATGTGTCATTAAATTGACCTGTGAAACATGCCAAATTATGAAATGTGAAAGAAGGGAGATTATTTTCTTCAAGTTTATTAAATATAATTACTTACTGACACCACTGGAGCTTCTCTAGCCTATAAGGCGTGTTGGTCAATATAGACATGACTTCACAGGAAAGAAGGGAAGATAACAGATTAATTATATTGCTTAGGCCTGTGGAGAAGGAGGACCTTCCAGATAAAATCAAGAACAGAAAGGCCACTACCCCTTCCTTCCCACTTGTGATGTGACTCCTCCCAGTCTTCCTTCTCTATCACCTCCTAATATCCTCCAAATCTGGGAATGACCCTTGTCCTGTCTCCATCTCCGTCATGATTAAATCTTTCTGTTATCAGTTCATGTTGGTTGAGCATAAAAATCTTCTTTCTTGGTGTTATCTGTTTTGGGTGATTTTGAAATTTCATTTGGTGCCTTTTGTGAACAAACTGGTATTTACAGATGATAATTATTTATCATAGCGTACCCGTATCTTTTGACTTGTTTTCAAACTGTGTTGGTGCAGTTTTTTCTATTTCCTTTTCCTAAATCTTCTATATTTGAGGTTGCCTTTTTATATTTACTCCTTAATTCCTTCTATGATGTATAGCTAATTTGTTCTCTTTTGAGCCGAGGCTGTATTGGAAAAAGCCTCTATACACCACAAAGGTAGGGGTAAGGTCTGCGTACACCCTACCCTACCCTCCCCAGATCCCACTTGAGGGATTGCACCTGAGAATGTTGTTGTTATGTATAACCAATTTCTTATAATGAAATGGTCCTTTGCTACCCTTTCTTGGCTATATCTCACTTGCTGCTGACTTTAATGGTAATTCAAAAATAGTAAAGCCTGGGACTTGGATAGGTGCACGTCACATGTTAAAAACATAATAGTGGGCTGCTGTGACTGGATTTATATCGGTTCTGCTTGCATTGGTGTAGTTTGTCTTTTTCCTTGGCAGAAGAACATCTTTTTTCTCCAAAAGCTTTCTTGTCTCCCTGCTACATCTGTGCCTTCTGAATAACATGCTATAGTTGAGTATCAGTTGGATGTGGAGATGCATCCATTATTTACCTTTTCTTCATATATTGTATTCTAAGGGTGAATATTCTCATGTGTTTTATTAGGATGGTTGTGTGTATGTTGGGTTACATAAATGTATTTATCTGTATTTGTATCAGAATGATTTCTTTTTCTTGTACTCTAGGAGAAAGTGCTTGTTCATTTGAGACCTATTTGTACGCTTGTTGTGGGGGTGGTTTCTGAAACAGTTCTTGTTAGTGTTTCTGATAAAGTACCTAATCATGTACTGATTTTCAAATCATGCTAATTTTTCACCGAAAAGCTTATATGAGGAAACAAAGTTCCTCTGTGAAGTGTGGGTGGATATTTGAATTGTTTATTGATTTCTTTCTGTTTACGAAGTAAACCTGATGAGTGATCTTAATGAAAAACAAAGCCATTTGGTAAAATCTTTGTTGAGTAATAACCTTTAATTCGAAATGTTGGTGCAGTGATCTTTGTGCTGTTTATCAAACTCCTACTCATGCCTTTGTGCTATTCTCTTTGCTGTTTATCAAACTCCTACTCATGCCTTTGTGCTATTCTCTTTTTGGTGCTTTTGTGGAAATACAGGGTTTTAGAAAGGTAGATCCAGACCGCTGGGAATTTGCTAATGAGGGATTCTTAAGAGGTCAGAAGCACCTGCTTAAGAGTATAAGTCGGCGTAAACCTGCTCATGGACATGCTCAACAACAGCAGCAGCCACATGGACATGCTCAACAACAGACGCAGCCACATGGACACAGTGCATCTGTTGGGGCTTGTGTCGAGGTTGGAAAATTTGGGCTTGAGGAAGAGGTTGAGAGGCTGAAAAGGGACAAGAATGTGCTTATGCAAGAGCTGGTTAGGCTCAGACAACAGCAGCAAACCACTGACAATCAGTTGCAAGGAATGGTGCAGCGCCTTCAGGGTATGGAGCAGCGACAACAACAGATGATGTCATTCCTGGCAAAAGCTGTTAACAGCCCTGGATTCTTGGCACAGTTTGTACAGCAGCAAAATGAGAGTAATAAGCGAATAGCTGAAGGCAGCAAGAAACGGAGGATTAAGCAGGACATTGAATCACCGGATCAATCCGTTACTCCTGCAGATGGACAGATTGTAAAGTACCAATCCGGGATGAATGAGGCAACTAAGGCAATGCTCAGGGAGCTTTCAAAACTAGATTCTTCTCCTAGATTAGAGAACTTCAGCAACAGTCCTGAAAGTTTCCTGATTGGTGATGGTTCACCACAACCTAATGCATCCTCCACTCGTATTTCAGGAGTCACTCTTCACGAAGTCCCACCAACTTCTTGCCAGCCCTTGCTGAATACAGCTTCAGCAATTGCAGGTCAAATTTTGCCGCCTGCCACTTCCGAGATCCAGTCATCTCATCTTGGCACATCTTCTGAAATCGCCAATAATCAGTTCTCGGACATAATCCCGTTGGTAGGAGCTCAAGATTTGCATCCTGGTTCACTTGCTGCATCAGATATAATTATGCCTGAGTTATCACAGTTGCGAGGAATTTTGCCCGAAAACAATATAGATATTATTGAATCTGCAATGGAGCATGATTCTTTCATGGATACTACCGCAGTTGGAGTGAACGGAAAAATGCCTCTAGATATTGGTAGTTTCTCTCCTGATCCTCATATTGACTGGCAGACTGGTTTGCTGGATGATGATATGCAAGAGTTTCCTAGTGTGGGTGACCCTTTCTGGGAAAAGTTTCTTCAATGCCCTTCCCCTGGAGAGACAGAGGAGATGGACTATGCTGCAATGGATGATATTTCAAACACAAGTGAAACCAAACCAGGGTTAAATGGATGGGATAAAACTCAGAACATGGAACATCTTACTGAACAAATGGGGGCTACTAACATCAAACAACAAAAAAGTATGATCTGATCTCTAAATGAAATGTACACAAAGGTATATTTGTTAATTATGGTAGTTTCTTGACTAGTGTGGGGGAGTTTAGGTTCACTTTAGCTTCTAGTTTCTCTATAGTTATGTTTGGTTCATCTTCTTTCTTCTCTTGTTCCTGACATGAAACTCAATGTACTTACAGTTTCTATTGAATCACTGAAAGATGTGCCCTCTCTTGTATACATCCCCTACTAATATATAACCAGGTAGGTCATGGTCAACATGCATGCCTGCCTGGCAGCTGCACATATATTCATTTTTTTCTTCCGTTTTAATTTATTTGTCTTATTTTTTAATTTTTAAAAATTGCGTAAAAAATATTATAAATCATGATAATTGACAACTTAAAATATTTTTAAATAAACATACCAAAAAGTTCAATATTCAATGTGAAATCGTTATTGGACAACTTAATAGAACATATAGTTGAACATTTAGCGGCAAAGTAGTTGTCTGTATTATTATATATTCAAATGTAGAGTCCATGTAATTAACTTTCCAACACTTGAACTTCAGTGGATTCAAGAGGAACCACTTCTATTTGGATTAATGATAGTGGTTATGATTTGCTAGGAAGAAACCAAGAACAAACCGAGCAAATAAAGACGAAAAGATGTCAAATAAATATATATATACCAAACACACGTTCTAAAAAAAGTGTTAGGGTTAGGGCTAAAATGGCAGAGAATGGTAAGCGAAAATTGGAAGAGGAGAGTAGTGTGAATGCCGATATCAAAGGTGTAGAAGAAGAAGAGTATGATTCTGATCATGATATGTATGTCGGGAAGAGCAGGATGAGCAGAGAAATTCGGGACAAGTATTGGAAGCAGGTGAAAGAGAGCGAGGTACGTACATAATGCTTTTCTTCTTCTTCTTCTTCTACTTTTGTTTGTTTTGATTTTTAATTTTGTCCCTCTTTGCAATTAGGGTTTTGATATCACTTTGGATTTGGATTTGGGTGTTCGTCTTGGGGCTCCAATTGTTCCACAACGGCGTGGCCGGAACGATACAAAGTTTATCACTTGCTGCTGGATATTGGTGTCGTAATACCTTTATAGCAAAGGATTCTGATGCTTCATACACCTTTCAAGCATTGGGGTTCACCGGAATATCTGCAGAAAGAATTATTGCATTTTGCATAGATACATTTTAAGGTAAAGCTTTTAATATATTTGTGTCTCTCCTAATCTACATAGATACATATGCCATTTATTATCCATGCTATGCTTGCCAATAGTAAAGTTACCCTCTCAAGATTACCTTGTTTCTTGCCAATGAGGTCTGTGGTGTCCCTATCCTTTTATATTCCATATGCCAACATTTATTGCTAGTTTTTAAAAAATTATGTTGCTATTATTGTGTGTGCTTGCTGGAAACCACCAAAAGCTTTAAGCTCAAAACTTCATGTTAGCCCCTACCAATATCATCCACAGTTTCCATATATTATTAAATGAGAGAAGGAATGAAAAAATATGAATTCTGACATCTTTATACTTATTTAGCGACTAGGATTGTGGCCAATTCACTTTTAAGAGCACATCCCTGCCTTTATGGTTGAGTATGGTTTATGGTATCCAAGGAGTTTACAAAGCAATGTGTTCGACAAAGAGCATCTGTTATGTAAATCATTACAAGTGTACAAGTTCCTAATGTCCAGTGTTTTGGACGGCGAAAGGCGATAAAAGGCGACAAGGGTCTGTCTCGCCACAAGGCGAGGCGAGCGACGAGGCGCTTGCCTTTTTTAAGTGCGGCACCAATTAATACCAAAAAATAAAAATATTTAGTTGCATATGTAAATAATCAAAATCTCAGTAGCAATAACATATTAGCAAATATTTTAATTCAAAAACTGAAAATTGAAAGTACATACTAAAAGTCTAGAACTTGAATGAAAAAAAAACAAAACAAAAGTCAAAACTGAGATAGAAGTGATTCTTAAGTTCGAAGAAGGAAAAAGAAACCGAAGAAGAAGAAAAGAAGAAATATGTATTGGTTGGACTTTGGTATAGCTGAAAGGTCGCTAGAGGAGTCTAGTCGTAAACCCTAAAATTACCTTTTAACTTTTAAAACCCTAAATTGGTCGTCTTTTTTTTAAGAATATACCAAAGGCGACACCTTTCTCTCTTTTCTTGCCTCTCCTCTCGCCTTTTGTCGCTATGGCATCGCCTTTTGAAGATCGCCTCGCCGCAAAGCTAAAAGGCGATGAAGGGTCACCTCGCCTTGCCTCTCGCCATTGGCGACAAGGCGATCGCCTTTCACAACACTGCTAATATCCCTTAGTGTGAGCCCTCGTTTCCTTTCTTTTCAAATTGTTCACATGAGAGTCAAAGGGGACATTTCTTATGCTTCCTAATTAGGTTACTTTTTGGCAAACTCTTTAGTAGACGGGGTTTTTCTTTCACATTAAATGATGTTATACCTAAAATATTCAACTCCCTTACCGTTGCTACTTGTTGCATTTTCTGGTTCTAGGTGTTTGCTTTGCCAAATTGTTTTGTATTTATACATATTATGAGAAATTGATGCTTTAAATTTGTTTGGGTCAGCCGTGCTTGCTTTTCTTTGTTAGAATTACTAACGTTATATTTTTGGCAGGTGATGAATACCCTCCCTATTCCAATGCTGATTATAAAGCTCCACAGTGAGCTTGTCATCTCTTTACGCTCGTGTGGTTTTCTGTTCTTGTAGTTATTACATTGAAGGCGTTGTATCATTTACTTTCGTTATAATTAAGACGTGAAAAAACGCGTTGCGATGTATCTTCTACTCTTCTAGTTATTTTATTAAGAATGTAGGTTTACTTATGTTATTGCTTAGGCAAGGACACAAGTGTTTTGATGTTAAGGTTATGTTTGGTAATGAAGCTTTTATCATAGTAACTTGGTATTGAGGAATCCTTTTTAGCATGGTGTTTTGCTTCCCCTGTATCACACAATTGTTGTTCTGCACGTTTGCTACATGAGCTAATACCTCTGCGATCGTGAGAAATCTTGCTTTTGATGGTTCATACTATCAACTTTTAAAATAATAACAATATATTTAATATAATTTCATAAGTGAGGTCGGGAGAGAGTGAGATGTATGTAGATTTTGTCTCTATTTTTTGTTTTTTGTATTCGAAACAACTTTTCTATCTTCACAAGGTAGAAATAAAGTCTAGAGAGAGTGAGATGTAGTTTTCTATATAATACTTTTGTATCCAAAACAACATTTCTATCTTCACCAAGTAGAAATAAGATTCGGAGAGAGTGAGACATACATAGATCTTATCCCTATTTAATTATATAATAATTTTGTATATGAAACAACCTTTCTGTCTTCACAATGTTGAAATAAGGTCCGGAGAAACTGAGACTTACGCAACTTTTATCCTACTTTTTTATATAATGTTTTTGTAGAAGGTTCGGAGTGAGCGATATGTACGTAGATCTTTTACCCTACTTCTTTATGTAATGCTTTTGTATACGAAATAACGTTTCTACCTTCACAAGGTAGAGATAAGGTATGCATTGAATATGTTTGTTTTTTTAATTCAATTCAATTTTTTTTTAAATAAAATAAAATAAAATTTCATGGCGGATCTGAATATCGGGCTTGGTAAAATATCCACTTTTTTCCCTACCCGAGATCCTTCTCTATTTTCCCCCAATTCCAAATCCAAATCGGAAACTTTCGCCGGCGAAGCTAAAGGTCCCGTTTTCTTAACATAGATTCCGGTGTTTGTTGTAGTTGAAGTGTTCCTAGAATTTACTATTTTTTTCTTACTACTGTATGTAGACATTGTTGTGTGCTTCAAAGAATTGATAAACTTAGTGAATTTTGTGATTGTAAGCATAAGTTGAGCTTATGGAGAAGGATTTGAGTGAGAATAGACATCGTAGTAGAAGGAACGATGAGGATGTGAAGAAAGTAGAGCAGCAAAGGCATAGGGATAGAAGCTCGGATGATGATGAAAGAGGTGATAGGAGGGCGAGGAGACGAGTAATCGAACGTGAAAGTGGTGATGATGGAAGGGGGGATAGGAGGGCGAGGAGGCGAACAATTGAACATGAAAGTGGTGATGATGATGATGGTGGTAATAATGGAAGGGATGATAGGAGGTTATCGAGGCGAACAACTGAACGTGGAACTAGGGATGATAGTGATGATGATTCGAAGCGGAAGAGTCAAAGAGATGAACGTGAAGATAGTGCTGAAAGGGGTGATAGGAGGCCAAAAGAAGAACAGGAAGAAGAAGATGATGATGGTGAAAGAGATAAAACGAGGGAGAGGAGGAGAAAAAGTGAATGGGTAGGTGATGATGAGAAGGATGATAGGAGGGAGAGAAGACGAAGAAATGACCGTGAAGATGATGCTGGAAGGGATGGCAGAAGACAGAGGAGGCCAAAAGATGGAAGTGAAGAATATGATGAAAGGAGGGATGGTAGGAAGGAAAGCAGAAAAAATGTAAGCCAAGTTGATGAGGACGTTGAAAGGGATGATAGGAGTAAGAGGAAACAAAGACATGAAAGTGAAGCTGGTGATGTAAAGGATGATAGGAAGGAGAGGAGTCGAAGGAATGGAGATGAAAGAAATGATAGGAAGGAGAGGAATCGAAACAATGGAGATGATAGGAAGGAGAAGAAGCAATGGGAGTCTGATGATGAAAAGGGGCAAAAGAGAAGGGAGGGTAGGGTTGAACGGTATAATGATGGTAGAGAAGGGGATAGGAAAGAGAAGAGGAGGAATGTAGAAAGAGAAAAGAAGGATGATGGTGATGACCATGATAAAAAGGATACAAGGCAAAGGGTTGGGGCTGATAAGCATGGAAAAGACGAAAATAGGGAAGATAATACCCAAGAAGATGGGGCTCTGAAAGCCAGTGAGGTTTCCAAGGTGCAAAAGCAAGATGGTAATTTGAATGTCGATACAGCAAAATTGGGCAGGAGTGGGGGAGTGTACATTCCACCATTCAAATTGGCTAGGATGATGAAGGAGGTTCAGGACAAGAGCAGTGTTGAGTATCAGAGGATGACTTGGGATGCTCTGAGAAAGAGTATCAATGGACTGGTGAATAAAGTTAATGCAGCAAACCTCAAAAACATTATTCCAGAGTTGTTCGCAGAGAATTTAATTCGAGGGAGGGGTTTGTTTTGTAGATCCTGTATGAAGTCCCAAATGGCTTCTCCGGGTTTTACTGATGTGTTTGCTGCTTTGGTTGCGGTCGTTAATACCAAGTTCCCTGAAGTGGGTGATCTTTTGTTAAGAAGGATCATACTGCAGCTGCAAAGAGCTTATAAACGTAATGATAAGGTTTGTATCTCTTGCTTTCGTGCTTGCAGTACATTTTTTATTTGTGCAACATACAGTATTGTTCTTGTACAAATGATAAGGTTCTTATCTCTAGTAGTGCGGTTAGTCTAATTACTTCAATGCAGTCCGAATCTGTTCATAACCTTAGCTGGACAAAAAAATCTTGTCATAATTTGTCTTACCCCTAATTTTTCACGCTTGCAGCCTCAGCTGTTAGCAGCTGTCAAATTTATTGCTCACCTTGTGAACCAACAAATCGTCCACGAGCTTATTGCTCTTGAACTACTCACGGTTTTGTTGGAGAAACCTACTGATGATAGTGTTGAGGTTGCAGTTGGTTTTGTTACAGAATGTGGTTCAATGCTTCAGGACCTCTGTCCACGAGGATTACATGGTGAGTACACATTGAAAGTTTGTTATATAATATTCACGACTTATATGTTGGTTTATTTATATAAAGATTTTGCTTTGGTTGCCATGCTAATACCTTTTTCCTTTTAAATAGGAATCTTTGAGCGGTTCCGTGGTATACTTCATGAAGGAGAAATAGATAAACGTGTTCAGTTCTTAATTGAAAGCCTCTTTGCATTGCGTAAAGCAAAGTTTCAGGTGAGTTTGCTTTTTAATTGTTTTCTGAGTAAAAAAATACTACTCAATATTTTATTGTTTTCTGAGGAAAGATTATATTTTATCCCTTGTTTATCAAAGCAAGAATATTAGATCCCTTACATGCATCCTACTCAGGGTTACCAAGCTGTTCGTCCAGAACTTGACCTTGTTGAGCAGGAAGATCAATTAACACATGAAGTCTCTCTCTCAGATACAATAGATCCAGAAATTACTTTAGGTATGTCATGATCGATTTTATAGTAAAAGTATTAAAATGGATTGCCTTTGGAGGCTACTGGCTATTTTGTTTCTTGGAGCAACTATATGGAATGTCGATTTTTATGTTTGTTTTGTGTGCTCAGATATTTTCAAGCCGGATCCTAATTTCCTAGAGAATGAAAGTAAGTATGAAGAATTAAAGAAGGCAATACTTGGTGAAGAATCTGAGGAAGGAGATTCTGATGCCGAATCAGAGGATGAAGATGACAATGAAGATGAAGAGTCTGAAGAAGAAGATGAGGAGCAAATGCAAATAAAGGACGAAACAGAGACAAACTTAATCAACCTTCGGAGAACGATCTACCTTACTATTATGTCTAGCGTTGACTTTGAAGAAGCAGGGCATAAGCTGTTGAAAATCAAACTAGAGCCTGGTCAGGAGGTTGGTATCATGATCTCTTTCTTATATTTTGTGTTATTCTGCTACTGTTGAGCATGTCCTTCGTGAAACTGTGTGCATACTTACATGGATTGACATGTTCATATATTTGCATGTGCTTTGAGTTTCGAAAGATAGTAATGTCGCCTTTGATTTGTTAACATTATATGAAAAGGGCTATAAGTTAAAAGGGAAAACGTAATTGAACATTTAAAAAGGTGTAGGAAAAACTTAGTTTCTGGATACAAATAGAGAGTAGAAATAACCAAATTATGAGCTTTCATAGAATCTGACTTCTCCTTGTATTTTTCATGGATAGCATAGGGGCATTGTCATTCTATCATGCATCCCATAAACCATATTTCTGGTGTTCCGTTAAACTGATGGTTGAGGAATAAAGATGGACATGAACGTAGGGTAACATGTAATTGGCTTGCCTTGTGGTCCATGCAGGTGGAGATTCATGTAGCCCACAATGCAATTTCTAACATTGATAAATTGCGGAATTAATTAACGCATGCTTCATTTGTAACTATCATAGGAGGACACAAGTCACCTGCTACTTCACTGTTTCTTTGGACTAGTGGCATCTTTTATTTTCACTTCTGGAGTCAATCAGGTTCTTCCAGCAAATAGTAGTTCTCTAGGAACACATCCATCACAACAGAAATATGGGTCGAAATTTTGAAATTGAACCTTTGTGTCTGCTCTGGAAATGTTATAGAAAAGAATGTGGGCTTTTGAAGGGGTTGACAGTTCTACTCATTAGATCAAGAGTACACTTCTTCACCTATTTTTTGTATATTGATGCTTTTGCTTGATGTACTGGAGTCTGGAGGTACCAGAACTTCAGTCACATAAGTTAAAAAGAAATAAGACTGGACACTTACCCCTTTGTTGGTTTAATATATTAATATGTGGTTTGAGGCTAGTAATTAGTACTCCAATTTCTTTTTGATAAAGAGTACTCCACCAAATCCTCAACTAAGTATTTCAGTTATAATCCTGAAAAAGAGAAAAAAAGAAAAGAAAAAGGAACACATTCTCTTAGATTGGTTCACTCTCAAGTCTCAATGTCAGGGAAAGATTAGATAATGGGTAAAATATTTTAGGTTTGGATAGATTCAACATCAGTATGATAATTAAGATTAAATATATTAGTTTTATCTTGTTTACCTCGGTTGTCAGTAAGTAACATATTTTGGTAGCCTGGTATTCTTACTTGGTTTCTCTAGGAGACGGAGACTGCTTAAAGTGAACTGAGTGTGGTGTTGTACATTTCTGGTGTACATATTTTGGTTGCCTGGTACACTGAGTCTCCTGAGAGACTAATTAAAATGAAAAAGATTGTGATGCTGTAATCATTCTGTCCTGTGGCAGTATTATTCATTCTTGTATTAATTAATAGCTTTTTGATTGATACTGTCAAAAAGAAAAGAAAACCGATCTATATTTATTTGATCCATGCAGATGGAATTGTGCATAATGTTATTGGAGTGCTGCAGTCAGGAGAGGACTTATCTTCGTTACTATGGACTACTGGGACAGCGATTTTGCATGATTAACAAAATTCATCAAGAAAACTTTGAGAAATGCTTTGTGCAGCAGTACTCCATGATCCACCGGCTCGAAACTAATAAACTTCGTAATGTGGCCAAGTTTTTTGCTCATTTGCTCGGCACTGATGCTCTTCCTTGGCATGCTTTGGCTTATATACGGTTGACAGAGGAGGACACGACCTCTTCTTCTCGTATATTTATAAAAATCCTATTCCAGGTACATTTAATTTATCTCTAATGTACAGCTTGGTTTATCTTTTTGTTTCTTTCAAACATGTTACAGCGCTTTATCTTTGTACTAGTCAAAAAAAAAAAAAACTAGCTTTATCTTTGTGGCTTACTTTTTTAAAAAACTATATAATATGAACAGGATCAATGGTTGTTTCTGAATTTTTATTTTCTGTTTGTCTACTTATTTTAAGTCTTTTAATCACTGCTAAATGTTAACGTTAATGTCAAAAGTTGCATTAGTCCAAGCATATCATTTTCTCCTGTTCTTTTCTGTTTTTTTTTTCCTTTTTCTTTTTCATTTTTAAGCTGAGGATGCTTTGATAGACATTCCTTAGCAGTAATATCACATATTTGTTCTGTTAGCTTCAAGTTCACTCAAAAATGCGTCATTAATGCAGGAAATGTCGGAGCACCTTGGCATCCGCTTGTTGAATGAGCGTCTTAACGACCCCACCATGCAAGATTCCCTTGACTCTATTTTCCCCAAGGACAATCCCAAGAATACAAGGTTTGCTATCAACTTTTTCACTTCCATTGGTCTTGGTGGAATTACTGAAAATCTACGAGAGTATCTAAAGAACATGCCGAGGCTTATCATGCAACAACAGAAGCCTGTTTCTGAATCAGATGAGTCTGGGAGTTCTGGTTCTGAATCTTCAGGATCCGAATCATCGTCATCCAGTTCTGACGACAGTGATAGTGAAAGTGATCATAGTCGGAGAAAGCGGAGGAGGAGAAGATAGAGGGACCATGTATCTTCGAAGTACAAATTCCCAGATTGTACAATTTGGCATTGTCTTCAAATTCTGTTGTCTCTGACTGTAGAGTTGATGGGACTTGGTTAGTTAATTTTAGAAGAAATATGAATGTGAAGGCTGAAACCAAGGTAAGTTTTGTGTAAAATCTTGAAAAAAGAAGAGCAACATCTCAAACCGTGGCCTCGGAAACAAATCTGGAAGTCTAGAGCTCCTCATAGAGGTGAAGTGCGTTTCTCTTGGACTGATTAATCTCCTGCAGAGAAGGGCTACATTTATGTAGCAAATGTTATTTACGTGGGCAACCATGCAGAAACTCTTATTTGTCTCTTTTTGCACTGTCCTATTACACCAATTATGGCAGCTCTTTCTCAACTTTGTCAGGCTGGACAAAACAAGAATTAGCGAGTGGTACGCTATTCCAGCGAGCATCTGGTGAATGATTTGGAGAGAAAGGAACTCGAGATGTTTTGAAGGGAAGCAGAAATCAGTCCAGACAAATCGTCTAGAATGTATCATGTTATTTAGCTTTTGGTGTGAACAAGTGGAAACTTTACTAGAATTGTTAAAGAGCTACTGTGAAGATTTTATACTGCTCAGAAACCTGAACATTTGAACTATTTTAACTGTTCCGGAAACAAAACAAGAAATGTTAACTAAATAGGCAGCAAGCTGTTCAGATGAAACCCGAATACCAGGAAGAATAAGTTGTGAACTAGATTTGCAGAGGCAGTGGCAACTGGTTAAGAAGTGATCGTTTTATTAGGGCCTTCACCGTGCTAGAGCATTTTTTTTAAAAGGTAGGATACAACACGAGGACTTCCCAAAAGGTCATCGTGGTACATGCATTGTGCCTTAGTAGTGTAAAAAATGCTTAGTGCGCGAATATGTCAAATAAGGGCTTCCCAAAATGCAGACTGAAGAGATGGTCCCTCCAAATAAGAATCAAATTTTATTAACAAACCAGCCATTACATGGCAGCAACACACAATTGCAAACACAACACAAATTTACACACATAGCAGACAAACCCTCCTTCACATGTTCACCCCCCACTCCCACCCCCACAGCATATGAAACTTCCTGTCACAGTAGCACTACTTCTCTAGCATGTCTAAAAGATTCATGGATCACCCCACAAGTATACTTTATGGTGCCTAAAGAACATCTTGAATCACAAAGATCAATTCCATTGATGAAGAGTTTAGGATCTCTTTCTCCCATATCAAAATCTTCTGATCACACCGCAAGTACTATGATCACAATTAGAAGTATGATCCCAAATATCACCAGAAGCAAGCATGTCTGCAGAAAAGAAAATCCGCTAAGAATTATATTGGGAGGATTTAACATCGAGTATAAAGTGGCCAGGAATGAATGTTAGTAGTAATTATATTTTCCACCTACATTTGATAGGGAAATGATGAGGTTGAAAGATTTAACACCATCCAAAAGGGCTTTAAAATTAGTCCCACTTTCAGAGGCGGATGTAGTCTCTGGGCTGCGTGTTCATCTGAACCCACTATATGGTTTTTTAATAACCGTAGTTTCAGGCAAGCTTGTGAGCACCTCGACTAATTCATTTGAACCCATAATTTTTTAATAACTGTGGTTTCCAGGCAAGTTTGTCCCCACTCCTAAAAGAAGAAAAATCCAACCTGGCCACATTGCTCAGCGCTTTCCTTCCAACATTCTATCCACTAAACCAAACCTAAGAAACTAATCGCATGACTTGACTTCTTGTTATGATTCATTACTACTTCTACCCACAATTGCCTCATAATGACACTTCAAATTTGGTACCACAACCATGCCCAGAATTAAGTAGCAAAATGGCGTAACTACTCTTCTACTCTCTATTTCTATTAAATTATGCTGTAACTAGAACATCTAGTTACCATTTAGTCATTGCTTGCAAAATGCAGCACCTTAATGCTATGACAGGTTTCCCGTCGTCCACATCTATATTCTCGAAGATCCAAGAGTCTTTAACATACAAGTTCTCATGGAATATAAGCAGAATAAAAATGTGGCAGATTTATGTTCAGGGAAAGTTTGTATAAGTAATGGAAGTACCAGAGATGAATTTGATCTTTGGGTCTTCGCAGCTTTAGCAAGTTGCGATCTTCCCTGTGCAGTAGCAGCATGAGAATTCTCAATGTTGGAGCCAATATCATCTGAGAAAAAGAGAACCGTATACATCAAATAATGTTCTCTAAAGATTTGAATGTTGAAACAAAGAAAAATGATCTACCAATCATAGTTCCTTGCTCGTGAACAAGCACAGCAAGATCCTTGAAAATCTCATTCACTTCACCAATCTGTTGTTGTACTTCTTGTATTCCAAGATCTCTTTCCTCAATAATAGCTTCATTAAAAGCAATCTCATTGTCTAAATGCAAAACATCCTGTCTGAAGCAAGGAGCACGTGGAACACAAAACAACCAGATTAGAAGTGAAGATAAATGTCTTAAGGATGCAAAACTATTTATCTTTGATTGTATTGCCGTCACAAGAATAGTTTCATAACAAAAGTCAGATGTCAATGCAACGTCAGCAAATGGCCAAGAATGCAAGTTTTCAATTTATTGTTTCATGGAAACAAATGAATTTTCATGGCAGTGCTCATATTTAGGGTGAATTATAATTCAACTCGTTGTCCTCTGTTCCCTTTCCCAGATTTGATGTGGACATATGAGTCCCTAGGATTTTATGAAGATCCAAAATAACTACATATACTTTGTCTTTCAAAAGAATAGGAGCTACATTAATTCACTGTTAATAATAAGCCCAAATTTTGGATAACGTAAATAATTATATAAGCAAATGGAGAAACCCCGTATACAAGCCGTACACGAAAAGGAGAGTACCTACATCAAATATGGTTCTCAACAAAAGAGATCCAATCTTCTATACAAATAGGGACCTCGTAAGTACACCAAAAAGAAACTAGAGACAAAGCACTCCTATGCAAATTTACAAAGTCTTGTTCCACCCCATCAAATATCTTCCTATTTGTCTCTTTCCAAATGACCCACATGATTGCTAAAGGTGCAACACTCCATTCCCTCGGGGCTTCTCTTTCCCTTCCTATGAGCTCAACTTTGCAAAGGCTCCTTGACTGTACCCGGCATCACCCGTTGCATCCAAAACAAATTGAGGCCCACCCTCCATAATCGATTAGCCACCTTATAGTGCAAAAGAATATGATCAACATTTTCACCTGCACTCTTACACATAAAGCACCAAAAATAATTGATCTTCCTCTTCCACAAATTTTCCTCAGTTAAGATCGCGCCCCTAGCCGTCAACTATACAAAGAAGCACATGGACTCCTTGTCTCAATCCTCTTGAATTCCCAAAGAAACCGCATGGACTCCTTAATCAAAAGACAACACTAATACAATACTAATACAACATAAATTTAACATCTTTACACCCATTGGTAGGTCATTTCCCAACACTCTACGCACCGAGCTTCATTATCTGATTTCTCTGTACCAACAAATAGTCCTCTATCTAATTCGCAGTAACCCAACAGTTGTCTAAGGATCAAACACAAAAATGAATTTCATTTCCCTGAATGCCTATAACTGATGGCTATCTAGCTGGTGAGTTTTAGCAACCAATTCAACCATCAATGTTTCTTTAACTAAATGCATATCTGAATTTTGATAAAACAAGTCTAATAATCTAGACACAAGTGCAAAAACTAGTAAGAAACAACAAAATGAGTAATAGGACTAGACTAACTCACCTTCTTGATTCCACAAGGAGAGCTCGCTGTTCCTGACTCTTATCTGAGGCAACATCAACCTCACTGACTGTGTAACTGCTTACCAAAACACAATATAAATGAAGGGTATGAGCAAAAATGTGGAGCAACAAATATAGATGAAGGGTATGATTCAGTAAGTCTATAAAAAAGGGACTGTAGAGTAAGCACTACAAGTATGGGACTGTAGATTAAGCACTACAAGTTTCTTTTTATGTAGTTCTTCATATGCCAATAACTCTGTTTACTAAATGACAATTCCCATAAAAACGACCATTGCCACTAACATTACCTAGAAGGAAGAACGGCTTGGGGAATGAAAGGTGTATATGCTGTCTCCCTCTCTGCTGCAAGTCTCTGAGCCTTTTGAAACTCTTTCAAGACAGCTTGAAAATCTTTAGCAAGTTTAGCATCTGTTATTTTCTTGCTAGCCTGAGAAAAAGCAGTATGAACTTAAATTCTTATATGTAAGAGAAAAGTTAGATATAAGAAGAGGAGGAAATACACATCAGACAGCCCGCTACCTCCAAAAAGAGAAGGATGAGAACTTAGTATATCAGAAACTGACAAAGAAATAAGATGAACAGTATGCATTTAAATATATGTGACCTGAAAGTGCATACCCATCAAGATGAACAAAAGTGGGTGAGGAGAAATATCAAGCTCTTTGAAACTTACACTAACATCAGCATGATGATCTATTTCACTTGCTTGCTTAAGTTTTGCAGATGTATCTTTGACTAACTGGCCAATATGTACCCTTGTCTTGTGCCTGCAGTTGAGAAAAATCAGCACAAATACTGTCAAACTAATGTTCGGTCAAAAGATAACTAGTACTATTTTTTTAACCACAAGCTAAAAGGTAGGCAACATCTTTGAGCTCCACTGGATCAATTGCTAAAAGCTAAAACTGGAAAAGGGGTAATGTGAGCATCTGGTAGAGGTTAACTGAAAATTGAACAAACAAATTTCAAAATTTTCCAAAATCAATGTACTGCTTTTTCCCCACCACCCTTTCATTGTCCTAGTAACCCACCCCTAATGTCTACCCTCTTTTCGCCCAGGGAAGGAGTGAGACAGCACTTAACACCAGTCCGGCCAGAAAGCATTTGATAGGCAATAAGTAAACAATTGCTCAGCCATCCTTCAAGAAATTGTCCAGTAGACTAATTCCACGATATACTTGCTACCTTCCACCGTACCAGCTAACTCTATTCACCAAAGCTTGGACAGATAGCAAGAAAGGGTTACTTAACCTTTCCGCCGCCTGCTCTACTCTAAACTTCTTCTTTCACCTAGTGTTTTTGCCTCTACCGGGAATTGAGAACCCGAGACTACATGGTTCTCAACCCACTCCATTGATCACTAGGCCACACATTTGGGTGACCTCAATCAACAATCAATCAATCACCTATGCCACAATCCCAAACTAGTCAGAATCTACTGTATCAATCTTTTGTATCCATTTTCAGCTCCTTTTGGATAAATCATCATAATTATATCAACTCCCCCTTCACTCTGAACTATCCACAAGGTAAAACTAACATACATTAGTTATGCAATTCAATCTAAATGGATACAAAACAACAACATACCCAGTGAAATCCCACTAAGTGGCCTCAGGGGAGGGTAGAGCGTAGGCAGACCTTACCACTACCTCGTGTTGACCAAAATTAATAACAAAAATTGAATAAAATGTTCTTTAAAGAACACTTACAACTTTTCCCTTAGCTCAGGTGTATCTTTTGGGGTACCAAGTGTATTCACTAGCCTCTGAAACGTAGACACAGCAGTATTGATCTGGAAGATTCCAGAAGCTACTGCTTGAGTCGGGTCTTGCTTCCCATTTGTCTGGAACCGACGAGACCCCAAAGGTCGACCCGATTCCAAATCTTGAAAACTCATACTTTTGTTATATTTCTTCAAATTTTTCGACCCAACAATCAAAATCTACAGTTAAACAAACAAAATCAAATCTTGATCACAATAAGAAAATGGGGTTTGGGGAATTTGAGAAGGGCAAAATTTTCAGGTGAAATTCCCAAGAACCAAGAATCTGTAATTATATGTACAGGGACAAACAAGATCAAATTTTTATCACAAATATGTTAAGATTACGAAGTTTTGGAATTTGGGTCTTGGGGAATTTGGAAGGAGATGGAGAGAAAATTGAATTTTGATGGAGAAGAGAAGTACAAATTAAATCTTCTTGAGCATTTGAAAATGAAAAGGGGTAAAAGGAAAAATGATCTGCATTTTGTGTGAGGCAGGTCTCATTGTCCCTTTGGATGTGACACAGCTCAGCTGGTTGCCACTTGGCAGCTTACCTTTATATTATTCAAATAGCATAACATGAACGTGTTTTTTAACTCGACCTCAGCTATCACCTAATTCAATTTTACATATGTACAAATAGACACTATAAAGTTGAATAAGTAAGGAACGTTTATATATTATATCTATTCAAATATAGTGTAATCACCTACTTCATCTGAATCGACCGTGAAAGTGAGAATTGATATGCAAATCATTAATGAGAGAGAAAGTTTCAAATATCTTCGATTAATAGTCCAAAAATTGTTACTGTACTTCTGTACATTTAACTTCTTTAATTTATATTAGAGTAACATTTGAGTCAACTTAGGAATATTTAAATTATATCATTTAGTACCTACTATCTCCACTAATATATATAAATAAATAGGGAGTAACTTTAACCTTCAAATTTTTGCCAAATATAATGAAATAACCTACTAGTATTTTTGTATTCGTTAAAATTTAAATTCAAATTTTGTATACTTTTTACTCACTTTATTAATTGACATGTCCTACCTTGAATGCCTATTCAAATAATGTTCTGGCCAATTTCAATAATATAATTTGGGTCCTAATATTTGTCAAGTTAAACATATTGGACTATGACAGGTCAATGATTAAGTTGTTTGTATAAATTTGAATTTGAATTGTTCTACTATCAATTTTAAAATCAGTAATCAAATGGTCAATAAAGTATGGCTTAATTTTTGATGGAACTCTTCGCATGAATTTTTAAAATTTTAATTAGTTTTACAATTTTTAGATCGTTCATGTTTTATTATTATTGTTTCTTATTCTTCTCAAGAACTTTCTGTATGAAGTTTTAAACGGTTGGAATCCAACTTTATACTCAAAAGATAAAAGGTTGACCTGTCAAAAACAAGACGTTAGAACTCAAGCATGAAGTTAGGCCTTGACAATAATGAAAATTCAGATCGATGATTGAAACCTCATATCAGAGATTTTGAAATTTGATTATAAGGTTGCTAAATTTAGCAAATTTGTGATCTTTACAATCCTAAGATATAATTAGTATTTTAGAATGTCACGTATGAATTTTAAAACTAAAAGATAGGGACTTTTTAAAAACTAAATGTGGTTTTATCGAAAATAGTTTATCTAATCCATAAAATATATGATTAAGTTTGTGTACATTTTATCTTTTTCAGACCTTACTCGTGAGATTATCGTGAGTATGTTGTTGGAGTGGTTATTAGTGAAGATTTTCCTCTCTTTTGGTATCCACTCTCAATTTTAGGCCCATGTAAACTTTGGGCCGAATATATTTTGGTCCAATTACAGCAAAGTGCCAAAAAAAATAAAATTGAAAATCAATCAAAGTTCATTTTCTTTGAAAATGGCGATCTTCATGCTCTGAAAGCAGAAATCTTCAACACCAAGAACCGAACTTTTCAGGTGATCTAAGTTTGTTGTTTCTCTTACTTTAATGGGTCTCAATATTTTTTGCTGAATTTCTGCAATTTTTTATAATTTTTTCCATTTCCCACATTCATATTGCCAAATTTATTGAGTTTTTAGTTGATTGATTGATTGAGTGATCCATCAAAATGTCCAATTTTTTTGTTTTTTTGTGATCTTTGTAGTCCTTCTGGATCATAACTTGTGAATCTTGAGCTTTTTGAAAACTAATTTCTTATGGAACCTACTGAGATTATGGATTCATGTTCCATAGTTTCTGAAACGGGTAGTTGGAATTCATTTCATAAGGTCTGCGTACACAGTACACTATGCTCCCTAGACCCCACTTGTGGATTACACTGGGTATGTTGTTGTTTGAATTCATATGAAATGAGTTTAAATGAAAATGGGGATTGATATAGCCGACCACAACTTGTTTGGGACTGAGGCATAGTTTGTTGTTGGAATTCAAAGGGGCTTATCAGTTTTGAGATCAATCCTGACCCTGATGCCAATGCTCGGGCCAGGTGGCATTTTTCTTGTAACTCTAGTTTTTCTGGTATAAAGTTTTTAGCTTTGGAATTCAAATCATGTCTAAAGGTCTTTTTTGTATGAACCCCGTTGGAAGTTTATTTCAATTTGTTTGTCTGGTTTTGACTAGGCACAAAGTTTAAGAAAGTAAAAAAGACTTTTGAATTTTGTGGTCTTAAACCAAAGTTACCTAGAATGTATGAAAATGTCCTTTAATCTTGTGGACTTAAACACGCTATGTGGAAAGTTAGAATTAAAGAGTTGCAAAAAAGAAGAGACGTTCCTTTTGAAATAAACTAAAAAGAGAAGTAAGACAAACAAATTGAAACAAGAGCGAGTATCTGGTAACATGTTCTGGGGATGAGTTGGGAAATATTTGAGAGTTTTTACTTTGTTGTTGCTTTTCTTTTTATTTTAGTTCTGAATAGCAATTCTTAGAAACTTTTACTAAGAGGTGAAAGATATTGGTTATCGAAATGGATATGCCTACGGTTTCTGGTGGGGTTGCTTAGAAATTGAGAGATGGGGGTGATTTTTTTTTTTTAATAATTTTGCGATTAAATAATCTGTGACTAAAGGTGTTTGTCTTTGTGTAGTTGATGAACAGTTTTATCTTTTCCCATGTTTTTTTTAATGATTAGTTTATTATTCATTCGTAACACCACAAGAACTTATGATTCTGTGTCGTTTTAGCGTTCTCCTTTCCAAAGAAATGGAATCATATCGCTCACTGAAGGTTGGTAATTTTTTCCTTTTGATAAATAGAAGATTGGTAATTTTAAGATGAAATGGATGGTAAAATGGAAGGTCTAATTAGGATGGACTTGCTTACTTGTCTGAAAGATATGTTATACTCTTTGAATGGATGAGAATATGTCTGTCCTTTAAGAGTTGGTGTTCCTTTATGTACTGTATACTATGGATAGGATCCTCGACTGTGGTAGGTATGTTCCGAAGATTAGATTAACTTCACCTCAGCTTTAACAAGTCTAAGTATTAGCTCTACCAATGGTATAGTGTTCACCATTATAGCTTAGTTTTAACCCCTTTCAACTGTGTAATTCCACTAATGACTAGGGAGTTCAAGATATTACTCATTTTCTATTAGGAAATTAGAGTCCCGTTGATAGTTCGCTGTAGTAGTAATTTAGTTCTCAGAAAAATACTTTTCTTGTTCTCCAACTTGACTAACTTAAGCATTTTTAAAAGTATGATCATCCTGTGCTGTGTGCTGTTCGGGAGTGGGAAGACATAGCTTCTCTTTCTTGGCAAACATCGGCCCTTGCAAAATTTAGTTCTCATTGACGATAGAAAAACTAAGGTCGGTCTTATTAGATCTGAGATATAGATTGAACTCTAACGAGCAAACTCATGTTAATTTGTAATATTGTGTCCTTACAACAACTACAACTACGCCTCAGTCCCAAACAAGTTAAGGTCAGCTATATAAATCCCCACTTCTCCATTTAAGCACACCTCATGTCATCATCATACCAAATAAGATTATAGTGAAAATAAGTTAAATATATATAAATTGTAATATTGTGTCCTTACGTAACAAATGACCTTTTCTGTAGAATTAGGGCCTAATATGTGGCCAAGCTTACTCCCCTATCCTATGACTTCATTTTGTGACTCATAACCTGGAGTTCTTTTTAGGTAGACATGTTTATTACCTTGTCTTTCTTCGGGCTGTTGTCATAGTTAAAAGCATTGTTATTGACATCTTGACAAGGAGAAGTTATGTCATTTTGTGGTCAGGACTCCGGATAGTGCAACAAGAGTGCATTGAGACTTGAGAGAACTGCTCATGTAGCTTTCTGAATTTTTGCGTGGCAAGACATATGGATGAATGATTGGGTAGATATTGAATGTAACACGTTCCTTCACAATGGTCACATGTTGGAAGACATGTACTAAACTCAACACATGTTTCTTTCGCTTCGTTTATCTTATTATCTTGGTGATGTTAGTCTCTGTTATTACTGCTTCTTTTTAATCTCTCTTTGATCCGAGGGTCTATCGGAAATAGCCTCTCTACCATCACAAGTTAGGAGTAAGGTCTGTGTACACACTAACCTCCCCAGACCCCACCTGTGAGATTATACTGGGTTTGTTGCTGTTGTTGTTGAATGTAACATCTTTCTGGACTGTGTTCCACTTTCATCCGATCTTTTTTTGTCTTCTCTCCTTTTAGTCCCTTGAACCTTGTATGACCAGGCCAAAATTTTTGTTTTAACCCTCTTCTTCTATGGTATATAAGTTCTTAACAAAAACATTCTTCTTTTACAGGCGGCACAAGCAGAAGAGTCTCGATGGAGTTAGCAGACAGAGCAGTTGGGCTGCTTTTAACAATGACTAGTTTGTCCATTTTCACATATTATACCTTCTGGGTCATCATTCTGGTCAGCTCATATTATCTTTCATTCCATTCTGTATTGACCTTTGCAACCTAGTTTCATCTTGAGACTGATGTATATATGCTGTTTTGTCCTTTCAGCCTCTGGTTGATAGCGATCATTTCGTGCACAAGTATTTTCTACCTCAAGAATACGCGATTCTCATTCCTGTATATGCTGCAGTGGGGCTCATCTGCTTCTTGAGCGTGTTTATTGGATATGTCATGCTCAAGTCCAAGAAGAAGAAGGCATGATGTGGTTGCGGCAAGTCCATTTTTTGCTCTATCGAGTTCATGATAATTGATAATATTTTTTTAGCTACTCGTTTGAACAGCCCATGTCATAAATCACATAGATTTTTCTCGTTCACTACAATTTGGAACTTCTAGATATGAGTTTCAGTTGTCACTACTAACTACATAAGGCATTATACAAAACATGGTTGATTTATTCTCTTGTTATTAGCTGGAGGAATGTAAAAAACTTTGATCAAGGACAGTTCTACAAAATAAGTCTTTTAGTCTCGACCACCACCGTTGTATCATCAATTACCACTTTGAACGCCACAACTGAAAATATACAACATAAAGTGCTGTCTGGGGAGGGTAGAATGCACACAAACCTTGTTTCTGCCTTGTGGAGGTAGAGAGGCAACAAGTGGAAATATAAAGGTAGCAAAGTTCTAAAGTTTCTTGTAAAAGTTTTCTACAGGTAGTTATTTTTCTTTTAAAATGTAAAAAGCTGCAGCAATAAATTTTTAGAGTCATCCATAGATCTTTGACTTATGCCATGCACATCAAACTTGAATTCAACTTCCTATTCTTCATCCCCTCTACTTACTTTTTCCAACTACTGGATACAAATAACATCAGAACTTCAAAATAACATATAGTATATGCAAATGCCAATTTTCAGTTTCCTTCCTCTGACTTATGGCTATACAAATGGCACTATAGATTAAAAAGACAAGATGTATCTCGCTTTACAGCTATGTATTGTATATATGAAGCTCCAAGGACCTCTACATATCATATACATACAAGGTCTGACCTTGCTACTGATCTAGAAGAGAACTCTCTTCCTTAACGAGAACAAAAAGCCCGCCATCTCCTCTGGAGATCCGGAGATCATTGTCAAGGTATGTCGTAATAAGCCAAGATTTTGTCCTCTCACCTGGAATTGGAACCTTGAGAGGAGGCAGACCAGAAATAGTTCGGGCTATACCTGCCACAGCATTTTCTAGAGGTACCAGAGATTGCTGTAGAGGTGACAAACTTATGTTTTCGCCAAAGATATCCATGTTTTCTGGCAGATCTATTTTTGACTTGATCTCTGGAGGCTTAAATGTCCCTTCTTTGAATTCAACCTGAAAATACACCAGTTAGTATATGAATGCACACAGCTATGTATATACTCTAAAAACTTATGGAGGTTTATCAAGATAATCTATGCGTTGTTTGCCAGAGAGTCACATCACCAAGACAATTATTCTTATTTGACTGTAGTAAGTGGCTTGATCAATTTGTTCTCTTCGCATAGGATACTACAACTTCATCTCTGGTGAAATTACAGTGCAGTCCAAAAAAGGTACCTGTATTCTTGATGGACCCCGAACTTCAAAGGCAGCAGTTGCACTGAAAGATGAGGTGGCAACAGGGCTTGATAATGTAGTTGAGTTCTCTATGGTAAGGCTGCTCGTACTAATTGTTTGACTAATCTTTTCGACCTTCAACAAAGGAATGGTGCCCACAGCCAGAAGAGGTAACAGCTCAGAAAATGCCGTAAACCTGACACATCAGGAAGCAACATAAGAATGAGTTTGTGCCAGTGGTTATCTACCTCAATCTAGTCAGTGCATGTAAGTGTCCTTTATAACATTTCCCTTTCCAACAAGGAAATGATTACATTTCCAACTAGTTCAACTCTTCTATATATGTCAAGGGGATTCAACAATTAATATATACACAAAAAAATGTTTTTACCCTACTTGCACAGTGTAATTTTCGGAAGGGGATTCAATTAAATTTCCTTCCTTACTTTAGCGCCACCATTGCGCGAAGGCATTTTAGTATATTGCAACAACACTAGCACTACAACATTGAATACTTGCGCATGCTGCCGTGGGAATTGATAAAAATTGCAGCTAACGAATCGCCACAACATGGTGCTCAATAAGCCAAGAAGTTCTACAGCAATCTTAGCCAAGTCAAAATCTGAAAGCTTATAGAATAGCTTTTCCTATTAGGACTTTCCAAAATATGTCCACTTCTCTAGGAGAGACCTTTTATTAATTCTAGAGCAGAGATTCACCCAGAAACCACTTTCTTACATCGCGAACCACACTCAAAAACACAAATTCATTGCCCCTAACAATTCCTTACGAACTACCTTAGTGCACCAGTTCGAATGGTATAGTTTCAATACTGTAATGCAACTATATTGTTCAGTCAATGCTAGAGTTTGTCAAAAAATTATAATACCAAAAAATCTCTGACTAGAAAAAAAGGTAACACAATTGATAGTTTTAGGCAAATGATTCAATGAATGAATTGACTACTCAAAGCAACCTACCAAGCTTCCATCCTTTTACTTGAAACTCTCGTGATTAATGTAGATGTTGACACAATGCACTTTCCATATTGGTCTATACGTATAATCTCATTGAATCACCATCTAAAGCTACTTTCACTAAAGTAAAGAGGAACTTTGAAGAAAACAAAAGAATCTTAATGCATGGCAGCAACAGTGTAAATGCTGCTGTCACCTGTACTCTTTTTTTTTTATTTTTTATAATTGTGGTGTCCGGGCCAGCTTTCGCGCACCTTGACTAATTCAATAGGATACGTGTCACCTCCCACCAATGTCAAGTACCATGTAACTCTATAAGGAAGTTATGTCAACTGTACTCTTATCTAGTTATTAAGTGACTATATAAGCCAATCAATCATTCAATAACCATCTACTTCTATATTCTAAATTAGATGGAATCAAGTATCAACAATATCAATCCTCCATGTACTCCACTTTATGTTGCTTAGACTCTTCAAAAATGTCATCCGGGGCATGTTGAATCCTCCAAAAGTAGTGATCTTTTTGTATCCGACATACGAGCAGCAACATTTTTGGAAAGTCCGACAACATAGACTCCATTCAATTTGAGCACATATCATTCCACCACAGGTATATAAGCCAAAAACAGAAAACTGAAAGTGAAATGAGAAACAAGAACTCACACTAAAATCCAGTTCCCGTCAAGCAATTCAGGTGATTCAACTGGATTTGGAGTTGGATTTGCTGCCTCCAACTTAGCAACCAGCTCCAGAGCCTCAGCTCGAACCTCCGATGAGGCCCTGAGCCCAAAATCTGTCCCATAAACCGTATCAATTAAGCACCTTTTCATCTCTGCAACTCTCTCATCTTCTACAACACCTGCATTGATTCTCCCCATTACCTCAGCTTTGCCCCATTCATCTTCCTCCATCGATTCGGGTTCGGAAACACCCTGATTTCTAACTCTATCAATGTTGTTGTTGCTGCCTGCTAGCTTAGCTCCGATCCATTCGTCTTCGTCTATAGGAGGATCCGAATCCGATACCGTTTTCGCGGGTCGGAGCTCCGGAAACGACTTCTCGCCCCACTCATCTTCAATTCCTGAAGAGTTGTTGATTCCTAGCTCAGCTCTACCCCATTCGTCTACGTCAATAGGAGGATCCGATTCCGATAACTTCGTCATGGGTCGGAGCTCCGGTTTCGACCTCTCGCCCCATTCATCAACAAATGAGAATGCTTTATCATCAGAATCATCGTCGTTTTGCTTTGGTTTTGGTACAAAAAAATCTCGAGAATCATCGAATGATGAATGAGTTGAAAATTGTGAATGATTTCTAAATCTAGAACTTGAGATTGAAGAAGAAGGAAGAAATGAAGTGAAAGAGTAGGAATTAACAGTGGTTCTAGCGTTGAAAATGAGAGAAGGATAATGCAGAATAGACATTTTTTTTCTTCTTCCGGCAGCTTTCAGGGTCGGTGACGACGGAGATTCCGGCCGACGATGTGGATTTTCTCCTTTCAGCGGCGGTGGTCGGTGGAGATGCCGCCGGTGGTTTTTCTCTTCTTCTTCTTCCGGGAGGAGTGGACTTCATGTATTTTCACATTAAAAAGAATGGATAAAAGAAATATTTTGTCGGAATCTTCAAAAATATTGAATTCTTCAAAATTATGAATAATACTTACTGAATTCTTCAAAACTAATATACTTTTAAAAAATGAAAATTCAACATGAATGCAATATCAAAGTAAAATACATTGCAACTCAAAGAACAAAAAATTAATATATTTATCATTCAAAATCCGCAACTTTATTTGTAGATATGAAATATAATAGTATTCAAATATAAAAGATATATTTACAATATTTATTCTATGTTGAATGATCTATCAAAAAATATTATTCATAAATTATAAGTCAATTTCATACTCAAATCTCTCTAATAAAAAATTAACTACAAATTAAATTATTGAAAATTTCAAGACAATTTAATAATGTAAAATTAACGATCTCAACTTTGAATAATTAAATACTCATACTCATGTGATAATAAATTAATCATATGAACACAAGCAATCGCAACAAAAATAAATTTATAGATTTTTTTTACCTATTTGAGAAACAACATAATAAAAACAACATGATATGACTTTTGCTCACATTCAAACACATTTATTAATTACTTGCTTACATATATGTAAATTATCGACCATACAAGTAAT
This sequence comes from Solanum appendiculatum, assembly GCA_018342035.1. Lineage (NCBI taxonomy): Eukaryota > Viridiplantae > Streptophyta > Magnoliopsida > Solanales > Solanaceae > Solanum > Solanum appendiculatum. Next base: position 371,027 of record JAGDQO010000319.1, read on the forward strand.
ACATAGTTTAGTTCCTAGACGAAAATTATGTCGTAATTAACTTAAAACTTGTGGTGAAGTATTCCTTGATTATTAAGAAAAAAAGTTAAGTAATTAGAAATTAGAAATAGACATGTGATAAATGATTCAAAAGAATATTCTATAACATTCATCAGGTTTAAAAGATAAATGCAATAAAAATGCTTAAATTAAAGAAATGTGATTATAAAATAAGTTACATGGGGCAAGGTGAGAATGAACCTCGTGAGGGACAATTTGAGAAAAGTAAAGCTTATATAATTTAGACATATGAATAGAAAGAGTGTTCATGCTGTAACGGGAGTTAAGAGAGATTGATTCATGTCGAAGAATAACCAGAGAAAGACAATTAGATAAATGTGACATGATACAACTTCAAGGTTGTGAGGATATGCTCTAGATAAAGAGGGCTATATGTCAAGTATTAAGCTAAACAAGTTAATAGATAGTCGAGTGTTATCGCACTTTATTGCTTTATTTGTTTTGTATTTTACTATCATTTTCTTGCAAAAATCATGCTTCAGTTTTTTTTTCTTTTATGTCGAGTCGATGGTCTATAAAAATAATCTTCTAACCCATACAGATAAAACTTACATTCTACCTTCTCAAACTCCACTTATGAAGTTAAACGATTATGTTAGTATCATATTTCATTATAATTTTTCTAAACACTAAAAACTTATTATTCATCCAATAAAACTAGACTAAAAAGGGAAGTAAGTAAAAACACTAACGTGCCCTTCGGTTGACGTGGTTGAATTTGCACGACAAGTGGAGACTCTACGAATCTCAAAAGGGTAATATCGTCATAAATAAAAACAACCAATAAGCAGCAAAACTACGCCGTTTTTACATCACCACTATAAAAACCCATCAAGCTTCAATTTCACTGTTCTTTAATTTTTCAACATTCAACTCCGCTATCCCTCGCCGGTAAACCAAAAAAATAAACTAGGGTTTGTTATTCACCGGAGTAACGCCGGTCATGGCTATGCACGCTGGAGTAGGCTTAACGAAGATCGTGTTCATCGTCGGAGCAGGTATACACTTATTCATCGACTAGTGTGTTGTAATTTATTTTTTTTGTGATTGATTCTGGTGAATTTTGTGGTTGATCTGATATTATATGAAATATATATGTTTTTGTGTGTATGTAGGGTATACTGGTACTTTGTTGTTGAAAAACGGAAAATTATCGGATGTGATAGGCGAGCTTCAGGTACTTGTTCAATATAGTTTTTTAATTGCTCGAGGTTAGATTCGATTTTCTTTGCGTTATTTTGAATTCTGTTACAGAGATGGAACGATTGTATGTCTATGTGTGTTGTTGCATCTTCAATTAGCTAGAACTTGAGTAGGTTGCTCAAATGATAAACACCCTCCACCTTATTGCTAAGTTAGCTTCGATTTGCCTATTATTTTATGAATTTTGTTATAGAGACGATACAATTATATGTCTCTGTATGCTATTTTTCTGTTGTTGCATCTTCAATGAGCTAGAACCTGAGTAGGTTGCTTAGATGGTAAACACCCTCCACTTCCAACCTTATGGTTTTTTTATTGCTTAAGTTAGCTTCAATTTGCTTTGTATTTTTTGAATTCTGTTGTAGGGTCGGTACGGTTGTATATCTATGTCACTATGTGTGTTATTTATCTGTTGTTGCATTTTTAATGAGCTAGAATCTGAGGAGGTTGCTCAGCGACCTTCACAAGGTTATAGGTCTGAGTCACTAAGGGACAAAAAAAGTGGGAGTTCCAAGGGAGGAGTAGAAAAATAGAAGCTAGTACCTGGTAATCTAAATTGAAATTGGAACTGCCAAGTGGCATGATGAAATAATTGTATAATGGCTTAATTTTTGTTCTATTGATTCCAATCTTGAAATAGATGATTGAGTTCACAAAAGTTATGCAGCATGCGTGTGAAAGGCATCATAGTGAGGCAGTGCTTATGAGCTACATTATGAACAATAATACAATGATTATACTAGATTTTTATTGGAATCACTAATGCAACGAGGTAAAATGTTGGAATCACATAGTGGTTTAATTTGTATGTCATTAATTCCCATCTCAAATTAGATGATTTTAGTGAAAGTTATATTATACTTTTGAAAGTTAGCGGTACCACAGTCAACTACTGATTATGATCTACTTTATGAACAAAAACTGCAACAATCAAATAAATTTTGAAGGTTCTTTTTCACATTATGGTGCTACCATAATAAAGGTATGAGGAGTCTTGTTATAAATTGTAATAAGGCTGGAATCTATTTGTCAATTTACAAACTATTTCTTAACTTTTATTCACATGTGTTGAGCTTAAACGTTTCTTTCCCGATGTTTTTGGCAGAATGTGGTCAAAAGTTATGAAAAAACAGGGGAATCAGATGGTGGAGAATCGGATGTCATTGCTGCACAGGTAACCAAATAATAAAAGTTTAAGTTATGAAGGGTTAATCTTGTTGTTAAGATTATTGTATTTATTAATATGTTTTTTTGGATGATCAATCGAGTTGTGGGGTCTGTTTTACCTATCAATTAGAATTAGCCATGAAAGCACACGTTCTAATTCTGAAGTTCAACTTCCTTTTAGTAGAATGACATTAAATGCTTTAAATATACACACACATGCACATATGTTAATGTAAAAACTTTATTTATTAATATATGAAGATTTGAGTTGTTTATTCAAAGTTCTAAAATATTCTTAATAAAAAGTAAATGGTTCTCTTTCTTTTTTTATTAATTTTTTAAATTTTATTTAATAATGTTCAATATTATTTTAAGTGAAATTAAAATCATAAAATTCAGTGTTAAAATTTGTTGGGGCCTCAAAATTTTAGGTCCTAAAGCAGACACTTTACTAGCCTTACCCTTGAGCCACCCCTATGCCCACAATATCTAGATGTTGTTGCATGTGCATGAGATATAGTTTTGTAATTTGTTATGGTGTTGTGGATGAAAGTACTGATAAATTTACCATAAAATGTAAAATCTGCCGAAGAGAAATACCATTGTTTGAGATCCATGGTTTATTGGTCTAGAAACTATAAGCTAGTGGTGAGTGATAGGATGATGATTATCCCGACGCCATTCTCCCAACCGCCTCTCCAGTGGGACTTTTTCTGTCTTGTATGGACGAGATTTGAAATCCACGGTGAATCTTCTTTACCAAAAATAGATTAAAAAGTTCCACGTATTGTACTTATCAAAAAAAAGTGATCACCCCTACTTCTATAGGACCTCAATTGATTCCTTTATTTCTTTTGTAGGTTCGTAGGTTGGCAATGGAGGTTCGACAGTTGGCTTCGGCACGATCAATTACTGTTCTCAATGGAAGTTCTAGTGGTATCTTCTACTATTCTTTCAGTGATGCCTTCTCATACTAGATTTTTCTATCTTTGCCTTTGACTTGGCAGAAGTTGCTTTTTATTAGATGGTGTTCATTAATCCCATTTTCCCTGGCAGGTAACTGGACATCTCTGGTAATGCCAGCTGCTGCAGCAGGTGCCTTAGGTTATGGATACATGTGGTGGAAGGTGAAATAGCCCTTCGATCCCTTATTTATTGATACTACATCTCAAAGGAGATTGCCACTAGCCTGAAGTAAAAGACACCATGTCGAGCTTCTAATATTTCATGCAATACTTGCCTTCTCTCATGATCTCTAATTTCATTGCATTATCTTCACCTCTTTCTCTCGTAATACCTGCAGGGTTTGTCATTCTCTGACCTTATGTATGTAACAAAAAAGAATATGGCATCTGCTGTTTCAAATCTGACAAAACATCTCGAGAATGTCTCAGAGGCCCTTGCTGTGAGTATACACCTGTGCTTTCTTCTTTAGTTCTTCCTCTGCAATCTTTGCACATGTTAGCCTTGCCATGCATTCAAGTTAAAAGTATGCCCTTTTTCCATTCTTACTTACAGTGGCTATGGTTCTTCCGGTAAAAACTTTATATCCAATAGTGTGCTGTTACTACACTATCAGAACCCTTACCCGCCGAGGACTCTTGATGTTAGCCAGAAACCTTTTTTTGTGTTTGTATTTTCTGAATTTACCTTATCATATCTGGTTCCCTTAGGCTTTTTCCGATGTTAATTAACTTTGGGAGGAGGAGGAGCGAGCAGGAGAGGGGCCCGAGCCGGGACCTTGAACTTAGAAACTACCTGGATTGATGTGTCCGACATCTGTTTAAATGTTGGAACTCCAATTTCGGGTCTAATTACTAAAACTCACCCAGACAATCCATTTGGCACATTTTAAATCAGATTGTAGAGTACACCAAAAGTTGTCTTGGAGATTATTGGATGGTCCTATCTGGGCTTGCACATGCATCATTTGTTAGTTGCTGCTTCTGTGCATCATGGCAGTATCTGCCACATGTTCCTGCTGCATAGGGACCACGTTTTCTGCATGAGTTTGAATCTCCAAAGGAGTGATTTATTTGTCTGCCAAGATTGAGCTTCAACTCACAATATAAATTATGGACAAATTAGCTTGGTATGGACAGACTTGCTGTACAGCTTCCTTAAAAATTCGGTCACTGGAACTTATTCTGGTTAAGTTGGAATTGGTTGAGAGAGTACACATAGCAGCTGTTTGCACTTTGCAGGAAACAGCGAGTTCAAGACTATGCAGTGGGCAATGAAATATTAGTGTGGTCACTGTGTGAAAAATATTCCAACTACTATACATAGGTGTAAGTTTTTTAATCTGACTTGGCTCATCAAGTCTGTGCTTCTCTTCAAGGGTGACGTCTGTTTGAATGTGGAGATGATGTATCTCTTTTATTCTTGACGTGTTTATATTTACGAGCAATACTAAATTTGAGGGAAGCTTCATATTCAAGCCTAGTTATCAGCTGGTTATCAAGGGTCCTGTTACCTTTCTTCATTCAGAGGAACAAATAGAGATTCATTACTTTGATCTATATCTTACAATTTTATTTTACATAGCTTCTTCCGAGCTGCAACTTTGACACGTTTCATGTGAATAAATTGCATCAGCATCAACATTTAACATCGTTTCTAAATGTTATAAATACGCGGGTTTGTAATTATGTATAATGTCTTGTTAATTTCATCCTTCCTTATGTTCTGTTTTGTCCTTTGATCAGGCTACAAAGAGGCACTTAACACAGCGAATTGAGAACGTGGATGGAAAATTGGATGAGCAAATGGAGATGTCAAAACTTATTAGGAGTGAGGTGTGTACATCTACTTCACATCTGTTTATGTTGTTGTCCGGGGTTATCTAATTTCATGGCACTCCATTATTTTATTTTTATGTTTCTCTTGTAGTGGAAATGTCAGATTCCTACCTTCCAGAGTTCCTGTACTGATGACCACAAGAGAATCATAATACTTTTTCCTTATCAAAGTTAAAATCACAGAACAAAATTATAATTAAAAGTATGGAGTTGGTACCAATTAAAAGAAAAGAAAAGTTAAGTATGGAGTTGTTATAATCAGGTTTTCGTTGTTCTGGAACAGGTTAATGACGTGCATGGTGATCTGTCCCAGATTGGTTTTGATCTGGATCAACTAAATAGGATGGTTTCTGGTCTGGTGAGCTCTTCTTTCAGGCATAGTGTGTATTTCTCAAAAAAGATTTCAAGGCTCTTTTCTTTGTGTTATATCAAAATTTGTGTGGAGTTCAAGCTTTTTTCAATGGTCTTATCTGTCATCTTGGTCATTGTGCCGGTCTATGTAAACATATATTTACGTATGTATTTCATAATAATAATATCTGTTACCTACTGATCTTTTTGTCTCAACCTGTATTTGAATTTGTAGGATGGCAAGTTACTTTCTTTGGAAGGCAAGCAGGTAATTTGAAAAAATTGTTATTTCAGCTACTAGGCTACAAATTCTGTTTATTATTATCAATAGCCAAAAAGGTCTAATGTGCGGTTTCTGGAACTACTACCAAATATCTATTTTCCAAGTCATCTTCATTGATATTCAGTACTAAGTATTGCACTTACTATTGATAACAGGACCTTGCAAATGCTGGTGTTATGTACCTGTGTAGTTTTATCAATGGAAAAAAGGTGAAGATGCCTGAGACACTACAGGTTCGTACAATTATTAGTTCAAGTAACTTTTTCCACTAAAATGATGTTTGCCTCAGCTTTATGCTTGCACAAATTGACTTATGCTTCTAATTCTCTCCCTGCATCGGAAGGTTCGGGAGTGTGGATACGTCTAGTGAACCAGAAAAGAAATAAGTATCCTTATTCTAAAAAAAAAATCCTTCAAACTTTAACATTTTTTCAAATACAATTTTACACTCTTTCTCGACTTAACTTCAAATATTACTTCTTTTTTCAAATATCACTCAATGCATGTCCAAACACCACCTACTTGATTATTCTCCGTGCATGATAGGATTTTATTGAAGTTTTTCGTATTTAAAGCATGGAGAGAACCTCTTAAGATACTTATACAATGATCCGAAGACCACATAATTGGATAACAATTTTGCCTTAATGTTTCTGATTTTAGTCCTGGAGTGAAAGTGAGATGGAAAATTTTGCTTTGTCAGTAATTTTACTTCCCTTCGAGAAGAGTTCTTATAAATAGACCAAAACTATTAATGGCTTCGGTAAAGTTGAGTCATTGATATTTTGGTGTATTGAGATATCTTTTGCAAAACATTGGGAGGAGCATTGCAAGAATAAAATACGGTTGGAGATAATAAAGATTTTTATTACATACATTAAAAAACTGTGAAACTTTCTAGGTATTTTATGCTCTATGAGCCTATTTTCCTTCTCTTTTTTTATGTTATGACATTTTGATTGTTTAGGATTGTTGATGCTTGCTATCAATGTCTTTTTTAATCATAACTTCCTGCTGCAGGAACAACTTAAAATTGTGGGCAACTCTACACCTACTCTGATGGTACTTCGGCTAACTTGAATATTTTTTGTCGTGTTACTGCTCATTGTCCGTCTATTAGAGCATATGCTATGGTTTATATTTCTTGTCATTTCATATCGTTTTAGTGAATATCAGTAACCTTTGTAATGTCACTAGCATTTGACTTCGCTAATCTTGTTATAGGGCCTTAAAGAACTTGCAGACTCCTTACCGGAAGTAAACAGCAACAGATTTATTACAGATGGCATTACTCAAGATGGTATTGATAAATTGAAAGAGCCGCCTAGACCCCTGCTCAGGTATTGTTTCTTCAGTTCCAGATTTCTTTCACAAGTTTTAACGCCACATTTCCCCATTCTCTCTTTTCCTTTTATTATCTGGATTTGAGTTGATAGTGTAGCTGCCTGGTTATTTTAATCATTTTTTCTGCTTGGAGAATTGGCATTCACCTTTCTATAGTGGGGGCGGGGCGGGGCAGGGTAATAACCTATGGGGTCCCAAGAAGCAGTAGCTTTTGCCAAGATCTTCTAGATATCTATAAATACTTGACTACGAGTCCAATTATTATTGTACATTAACTTGAGGCCACTTTAGGAACCGATAAACTTCAAATCCTATATCCGCTTTTGGAGCAGGGGATCGAGTAGAGTTAACCTATATAGATCAAGATGCTTAGGTATCCTCTACTGTGGAATAACCATCTCTCTTTCTAATCATCTTTTCGTTTGTGGATTTAACAGGACGGCCTCTACCAAGTGCTGATCAAGGGAAATATGTGAAATTCTCGTTTTGTTATTTTATTTTATTTTTTGGTGTGATATATGATTACATATATGTAATTGTAATCGCAAAAAATAGTACATGCTGAAATAAGTACACGCCAGTGAATGGAAGAATATTGCAATGTTATGTTGTGTTCATATTTCACAATTTAAATCTCTTTTGATCTATACCATTCAAAGCCATAATGACCCTGATTCTATCATGGGAGTACTTCTATAATTCCATTTTACTTTGGGCTTTGACCAAACAACAACCAATTCAACCTTTGGTATCCAAAGGACGAACGAGATAGATGTTTGTTGTCTCAACCAATCTTTTAGTCACAAACCCGTAAAGGAAAGAACTTTCTTAGAACGTCTTCGTGTTGTTGATTTTTAGGTTAGACGATTACTTGACAAGTCTATCAATAGCTATGATTATCGAAATTGTTGCAAATCAATAGTAGCAAATTTAAAATTTAGAGTCAGTAAGTTTTGTTCTTTATATATATGGCTTTTTAACAAATCATATAATAAAGTTAAACTTCATGAGTTCTATCGAATCCGTTGCGTGTAATTTAACACAAATTTTGCATTGTGTAGATGTTTTTTTTAATATTAAAGAAAAGTAATACGTAATATCTTTTGCAATGCCCTTAAAAGACTCAAAGTTTTTGAGTCCATTATAAAAGCAAGATTCCATTTTCTTTTTTGGGGTCTCTACTCTTTATTGTAATAGTCTTATGGTGGTTTATTATACTTATATTAACTCTATATTTGTTATCACAAATGATAATGAATGTGGTGATACTTCACACTCGTTAAATTTAAAATTTTGAATCTGTCTCTAATAACATGCGTAGGGATTCAAGTAATGTCTCAAGCAAGGACATAACCGAATGATTCGAAGGAAATTTAATTGAATTTCTTTTATCAGAAATAATTTTTTTATTTGTAAAATCTTTGGACATAAGGGTAACTTCGAATGGAACAACAAAGCTAGCTTAAATATTTAGGTCACGAGTTAGAATCTCAAATATTTTGGTACTTTTGCAATTCTTAAACGAAATCTATTAAAATTACTGACTTCATCACTAGACCAATGGTCGGATAGATCTTCATAATTTCTATTTTTTGGTAGTTTCTTGTTTGTTTCACTATGCTCAACTATAACTGAATTTTGTGAAAGATATCATAGTCAATAAGATTGAAACTTAAAAGAAAATATCGAATTGAAAAGATAATTTTCTCCGTAAACTGATCGTACCCTAAACCGACATTTCTTAGAAAAAGAAAAAGACTAAACAGGCCAATAAATTTGTAGAATTAGACTAATTCCACCGCCCAAAAGATGCCTTAGAAACATCATTATCAATAATACTAAGTCAAATTCTAAGAAGAATTAGCATAATTATTAATTAATAGTTTAAGATATTCATGCATTTATTAGCCATGATTGAGCTTTCGATTATGGTTAATTGTCATGTGTTTTTCATGAAAAAAGGAAAAATAGTAATAACTGACTTAAAATATTAGAAAAAGAAAACTTACCTTAATTTCTTTTACTAGTGCTCCACCAATAATTGAGATTTGAAACAATACCAACATACTCAGTGTGATCTTACAAATAAATTAAATTTAGAAAAGATGCGATCAAGAAAAATAATTTTGAAGCTGAAGGTGTAATATAATATGTATTTCAATATCTATATTTCAAATTTGAAGTTAAAATAATGACCAATTTGATAAACAAACAATCTCGAAATATTATTTCAAATTTTGAAACCAAAATTGATGGCATAGTATATACATTGGGTACCTAGCTATAAGTTTATGATAATTTGGTTTATATTAAAATGAGAGCGTTTTCTCTTTTAATGAGCTATATGTGGTACTAATCATGTTAGATAAATTTGCAATAGGAATTGTTGTCATTGATAAAAATAAATCGACACTCAATATTTATATCAACATATTGTGTTCAAATTATTTAATGAAGTAATATCATATATGTATATCCAATGTATTTCAATTTATATATCTTCCTTTCTTTTAAAGTTTGTCTAAAAAATAATGTGACTTTCTAATTCCGCATCTCACTTGGTACATACATTTTTAATGGATAATATTAAAAAGTTTTTCTTAATTTCTAATTAAACTCTCATATTCAGTCAAATCAAGACATGTAAAATAAAATGAAGAAATACTAATTAATCATGCTAAAGTGAAAAAACTCAATATACAAACATATAACATGCATATATTAATTTTATCAAGAATACGAGTAAACTTTAATCGGATACATATAATAAACAAAAATAGTAGTAGTTTGGGAAATTCCTTTTTTTTTCTTTTCTAATATAGTTTACTGGTTGAAAAAATTAAGGTGAATCTATATTATTAGTTACAGATTTATGAAATTCAATAATTTTGACTAAAATTTTATATTTATATTAAAATTTTACTTAATATTTATATATAAATAATCTATTTCAAATTCATTAAGCTATACTGTCCTAAAATTTGGAACTCAAAATTTAAAATACTAATTCTGTCCTTTTAATATCATTGTTGATAGATACGTTAATATATATATATAATAAAGAGGATGAGAATTCAAAAGTTTGAAAATAATTAGTCAAAACTTTCATCTCTTTGACTTTCAACATTATTTTTGGATTTTAGGCACATGCATGCATGCATTAATTTATATTTTGTCAATATGAAAAAGGAGTCTTGTAGCCACGATAAAATTATCTTTATGTAATAAATAGATCATAAGTTTGAATTGTAAAAAAATCACTAATATTTATATTAAAATAATTTGTCTATATTACACCAATTTAGGAGTATAATCCTTTTTTAAATTCTGCTAACGCAGAATATTTTGTTCATCGATATATTCTTGTCTTGTTAATGTGAAAAGAGATTTTGTATATGTGGTATAAATAATAAAATAAATATTCTTAAAGGGGGGATGTACAGTAAGAATTGATTATGTTTGGTAAATGATAACGTGTCTGCTGCATTTGCTTGGTAGAGTTTGATTAATTACAAAGTTTAAGAAAGACCAAGATTTTTAAAGTTTATAATTTAAAATAGAGTAGTGGGTAGGGGAGGGTTGTTTTGCTTTCCGAGGGTTTATTTTTCTGTTGATTTCTATTATCGTATGTTGTTTACATTATTTTGATTATTACGCTATATTTTATTGTTCTTGTTCCTTTTTTGATGGCTTTATGCCGTTTTTCTTTATTACTTGCTATGATTTCTACATAATTTTTTTCTTTTTTATACTTGAATTTGTTGCTTTTGAGTCGAGGATATTTCGAAAAGAGTCTTTCTACCTCTACAAAACAGTGATAAGGTATGCGTATATAATTCTCACAATTATGGAATCTCACTAGATATATTGTTTTTGTATAATATTAAATATGACATAATATTTGTATGACTATAAAAACTCTAATTAAGCGTATATGTATAGAAAGTTAAAGTTGATTGTTTCTAAAAGAAATGTACCAAAAAATTTTAGGACAGGCTACAAAAAAAAACACAACATATCTTGTGTAATCTCACAATAGGGTCTGAGAAGGCTAAAGTACGTATGCAGACATTGTTCCTACGTCGTGAAAGTAGAGAGACTGTTTTTTAAAGATTCTTGACTTAAGTAATGCATATAAAAAACAGTTTGAAAAAGAAAATACAAAAATAAAAAAGACATAGCAAATAATAGGAAAAACATCATATAGCATGCAAAAAAATAAGGAACAACAACAAAATAATAGGATAATCGAACTTCAATTGTCATTAGGGGCTTGAAAATAGACTTTTGAACATATACTAATAAAATATTCAAATAATTTGAAGTATATATAGGTAGAAAATTATATATAATCACCAAAGATACAGTGATGGAGTGGTAAGTACTTTTTTTATTTTTATATAAATATTTTTGAGTTTGAACCTTGAATATTAGTCACTTTTGATAGAAAGTGTTTTACCTATAAAATAAAAATTTTCGTTACAAATTTAAATTAGCCGAATTTTAAAGCAAATACTGAACACCGAACGAAATTTTTTTATTTAAACAAGTAAAAAATAAGCCAGAAAAAGGGGAAGACAAAATGATGAGAATATAAAGGGATAAAAATAATGTAGTGGACAAATGAGGCATATATCACTTTCTAAAGCCCCTTTGCTGCTAATTTTGTACTTTTGGACTTGAAATTTTGCCCTATAATTAGAACTACAAAAAATCTTTTTTTTTGCTGCTATTTGCAGATTTGCTCCCTCAAATTCCTATCTTTCAACAATCCAATCAAATCTTTTGGTCATAAATAATTTCCTTTTGGATCATAAAAAGATAGTACTTGACAAAACAAAATCTTAACCAAAAGATATGTTTATTTAGCCAATACACATGATTTTATACAAGTGATATCACCTTCTTCTTTTTTTTTAAAAAAAGGGATAATTTCAGACACCTCCCTCCAGGTTTCGCTCTATAACACTTACTTCCTATGTGGTTTAAGATATTACGCCTACCTCCCTTATTTTGATTTTTTAGTAACCATTCTTTAACCTGTTTAAAATAAATATAAATTAATTATGATTTGACAAATTTTCCCCTCTTTATATTTATTTCTTCATATTAACAAATATTATAAAAAATGACTTATTTAATAAATAACAATTTAAAAATAAACCAACACAAAATGAATTTAGAAGTCGAGGCTATCTATTCCTAAACTAATTTTTTTTTCAAGCTGCATTATATCCTCCAAATTTTCCACACTTACATTGCTCCACTTGAGCATCAGAATTTAGAAGTCCATTCTCCGAAGGCCTTCCTCTCTAGAAAATGAAAACTATTTCAGAAATAGTAATTGGAAATATAAAATCGACTTCTAAATTCATTTCTTTTTTCGTTTATTTTTAAATTATTTATTAATTAAGTTTTTTATAAATAATATGAGTTAATATGAAGAAATAAATATAAAGAAGGGCAAATTTGTCAAATTGTAATTAATTTATATTTATTTTAAATAGGTTTAAAGAATGGTTACAAAAAAATCAAAATAAGGGAGGTAGACGTAATATCTTAAACCACAAGAGAGGTGAGTGTTATAAAGAGAAACCTGGAGGGAGGTCTCTGAAATTATCCCAAAAAAAGTAACAAGTGTTTTGGTCAAATTTATAAGCTGATCAAATTAGTTTATAAGTATTTTTAATTTATTTATGTGTTTGATAAACATTAAATGTTTTTATATGTCAGTAAGCGACGTATTTATAAGCTAAAATCAGTCAAAATTTATAAGTTGATCATCCTCAACTTATGAATATTCAGTTTATAAACACTATTGATTTAACCAAATATTTTACTTGATAATTTTATTCTGTAATTCTCAACATAGGAAACAAAACTCCTCACTTCATCTTTACTTTGTATTCGTTGTTCCTCATTTTCTTTATATGGATACTTTAAAATATGTTATCTTTTGTAAAAAAATATTGAGGATAGTTTAGTCATTTTAACAAAAAAACAACTTACCATCACTTTTTACTAAACATATTTATGGCTTATCGACTGTTTTAGCATTTGAAAAAGTTTTTTAGCACTTAGGGGTTGTTTATTAGCTGATTTGAAGGTGAGTTATTCAGATATTAAATTTTCTATAAGTAATACCCCGTTTGGTAGCCGGTTAGGAGTTAAGTTATCATGTATAATAGGATGTTTGGTTTGTAATTTAGAAACTCATATAACTAATACATAAATAAGTTATGAGAAAATATATGTTAAGAGGCCTTCGCTCAAATTTAACTTAAAAAAGATAATAAAAAATTGATATATTATTTTATGCATGATAAAACATGAAATAACTAAACCTTACACAACTAATATTTGCATAGAATAATACATAGATTAAATTAAAATGATTGCAGCAATTTGATGAAGTAGGCTACCCATTCTATCTAAGCCCAAATAGTTACATGGCTATTTATCGATTTTAACCCGCTCAAATTAAGTCCAATTTGTCAATTTAACACCTATAAGTGATATTATTGTTTGGATAAGATAATTCTGTGCATTAAAACTCATGTTATGCGCTGAGATATATGGAATAATTTTAGGCATAATATATAAATATGCCTTTTAACTTAGCATCAACTGACATTTATATCAGCCTCTAATTTTGAGTGTGCACAAATAGACATTAAAATTTGTAAAAATTTGAACAAATAGACACATTCGTCCTACGTGGCGTCCTACATGACAATTTTGTGTCCTACGCATCCTACGTGTATTATGTCACGTAGGATGTTATCTAACTTGTTCAATTTTATACAAATTTAAATATATAATATTGACACCCAAAATTAAAAGATATAGATATCAGCTGAAGCTAAATTAAAAAAACATATTTATGTCATAACTTTATCCATGAGTAGGAGTGTATTATTCACGTATTGTGATAAGGCTGCATGATTGAATAGTTAAATAGACTTTGCTTTTATAGTATCTACATGGTGGGGATATATGGCTAAAAGTGCAAAGACTCTTGGGAATCAGCCACTAATGTGACATTATTGCAAAAAAGAGAAAATATAAAGAAATTAGGTGATGTTTTAATTCATCTGCTATTAAAATATCGATGATCAAAGTTATCCAATAATTATATTGATAAAATAAATAATACATATCAGGTGGAACAATTGGGACACAAGTTGGTTTAATTGTTATGAAAATATAAAAGATATACATAGCACTAATTAATAGCTTTTGACTCGGACTATATATATATATATATGCCTAAAATTTCATTAACTAAATATACATAGTAAATTTTGGATTCGATAAATTGAGTAATTGTAATAGAATGTTAAACTGGAATTTTTAATGTTCAAATTCTAAATTTGTCTTGAAGATGAGAAGGATCTGCAATATAACGCATGAATTCACGTGATCCTAATATTTTTTTATCTATATTATATATATAATATATTTTAAGAAAATATTAAATATCTATAAAGAAATTAAACGGCCTTGGCGTGAATATATATAAATAAGATTTTGTCATATTGCATATGAAGGGAGTTTTTTTAATTAAAAAAAGTAGTTTAAGAACCTTTTGGCATTTTGTGCATTGTTAGGTATGGATATTCTTTTATAAGTAAGTATATTTTTAGAATTTCTTTATAAATTACTAGTACCAACCACTTCTCCATTTTGGTACGAAAATGCAACGATCAATAATAATAATATATTCGATTTAATTTTACAGGTGAGATTTGAAAAGATAATATATACATATTTTTATATATAATACTACATCATCTTGAATGTTATGAGTTTCGATACGTAGATCAAATAATACAATGCAAGCAAATGTTTCTAAATCCATGGAGCTATAGAACAACATATCTACAAGTTATCATACTTGCATATCTATCATTTGAGTCTCCAGCATTAATTCCAATAATTACACATCTTATTTGGCCTATATGGACGAATATGCTAGTATATGTACGTTTCATATTTGTTTGAGTAATAGCAATGAGATTACCCAATATCATACTAAAAATAGCGACAACTTTTTAAAAATAGACGTCATTCGAAAAATAAAAAGAAACATCGAAAATTCGAGTGGTTAAAGCTAAACAACTACTTTGAAGTAATAGAAAGAACAACAATAACTGGAGTGAGAGAGTCAGAGTCGAAAGAGGATTTCTCACTTCTTTCTCTCTTTCAAAATCATGCATAAGCATCTCACATAGCTCTCCTAAGTCCTAATTAATAAAAGAAAGAAAAATTCATTTCCTTAACCTTATTCCTATCTCATCTCGAGGAGATAGAACAATTGTTTTCAAAAGATTATCGACTCAAATAAGACATAAATGTACCAATCATTTGTTTTTAAAACATTATATTAATTTTAGCTTTTACTCCAATGCTTTTTTGCGTACCTTTTCTAGTTACATTGCACCTTATTGAAGTGGTACAATTTTTATATTTCCCGTCCATAATTAGCCATTTCTATAGTTTAATTACTAGCTCTTCCTTGTTAAAGTGATATATATATATATATATATATATATATATATATATTATAAAATCCACTTTAGCCTTTTTGGTTTATATTTGATTCACTTTGATTTTCTTCTTTATGAGAGATTTAAATTTCAATAGAAAATATAATGGTATTTAATTGCTAATAAAGAAAAACGAGAAAGTGAGATCTTTTGTCCACTAAAGAAAATATCTTTTCAGATCTCTTATGCGTAACAATGAAAGTCTCATGTGTG
The DNA here is from genome assembly GCA_018342035.1 of Solanum appendiculatum. Lineage (NCBI taxonomy): Eukaryota > Viridiplantae > Streptophyta > Magnoliopsida > Solanales > Solanaceae > Solanum > Solanum appendiculatum. The sequence goes on from JAGDQO010000319.1 coordinate 386,998, forward strand.
TTAAAATGAAGATATCTTGTAAAAATAACTTAAAACTAAAAATAAATTCATTAAAGGCTAGAAAACAATTTCTCCTATCGATTCTATCTTATTTAATTTGAATATGAAGTTTAGCATTTTCTTAAAACTTTTTTTTTGGAAAGACAAAAATAGATGTACGAACAAACAAACTATAAGTTACTCTACAATTTCATTATCTTGAAAAAAAATAATCATATATTTAACATTTGGTAGTGAAAGAATAATGATGTATCATATTGACCAATTGCAGGCCTCCAAAATTATTTTTAAAATGACACAATTATTAAGCCAAATTAAGGGGGTTTAGTGAGCTAATCAGTTGATGTTTAGTAAAAGAAAGTCAACTACCACTTGTCAATTACACAATTCCCAATTTGGAATTTATAATATTCTCATCAATAATGATTCCATGTGAATCAATTAGTAATGATGGAAGCATATTGTTGGCATATTTTACTTTCTCAATTTGTTAATTACCACTAAATAAGAATGAGGTGATCCTTCCGTCTTTAATTAGAGATTTTTGAGTTTTTATAATAAAAAATTCTTTGTTAGAAAGCGTATTTCATCTTTAATATATCTAATTATGCACTGTCAATCTAAATTAATCGGGAAAATAAATACCTTATATCAATTATGCAAAGAAAAATCTCAATTGATTTAGGTTCTTGAATAGAAACATTAATGATCAACTTCTAATATCACATGCTTTAACCAGAGGTCTTGATTTCAAATCTCTCTGAGTAAGAAGTCAGCTTTGTTGGAAAGCGCTTTATCCCTCAATTTGAGACTTTTCAACGTGAATCTTAATTTAACCGGACTTCAATATGGGCACCAGACACCATATAAGAAATTAAAAAAATATATAACATGTTAGCCCTTTTTAAAATTTTTTTTTTCTTACTAGAGGAACATATGTTACTATTTTTACTAGCCAAAACCAATTTGGTGTCAAGGTAAAAAATAATCAATTACACCAAAAAATGTGGTTAATATAATTAGAACCACACTCGTAAAATTAGTTAATTCGTGATGTCTTTTAAAGTATTCAGTAGAATACACACTAAATAAATATAGAATCATTATTAGGACTATCATATTTACTGACTATCGATGAACTGATCAGATTAACTAATCAAAATTGGCTTCAACCATTATATATGAACATAAACAAATACATCAACAACGATTAGATGATAGTGAAAAATTGTAGCAAATTCGTTAACCAATTATACTAAATTAAAACAAGTGCAATCCCCCTAAACAACAAAAGATATTGACGTGAGAGGAAAATACTTATTAATTATATTATCTGTAATATAATTACTTGAATCTCAAGACATTCTTCCAATCAAACAAATTTTATTACCATATACATACACTAACAATTACATATTCAAATGCAATTTGCGAGTTTGATATAAATTTAGAGTTTCAAGTTAAACCTTATATACGTGATTAATATGAAGTATAAGTACAAATAAATTTTAAAACTTAACCACACAACGTCTAAATTATGAATTCATCGATACTCTTAATTTAATATCTTCCTACCTTCTTGGCCATTGGGAGATCCACCATTTCAGCATGGGATTACAATGATGTTTGCCTTGCCTTGTCTAGTGGTTTCACATATATATGTCATGAGTGAATTTTTAATATTTGCATCCAATAAAATAGGAAAGTTTTCTTTATGGTGCAACTTTTTAACCTATCATTATCAAGACAGGATCTTTTCTTGTATTTTCCAATTATTACATTTGATATATTGGGAATGCCATAAGAAAATGTTCTAGTATTCAGATCATTATATTATAAAAATAATCAATAGGTCTAGACATAATGTTTATAAAGAAATGGGCATCATTGCCTAAGGTCTAATGGTTGTTTTTACCATGTGCCAAGAGAATACATGTTCGAATTTCCATATTTTTTAAAATTTATATTTTCAATATGTTATGACATTTTAATGATTATAAAGTGCTTAAAATTTGTGGTGATTTTAAATATGTCAAAGTTATATATATATATGAACAAAATTTCACATTAAAATAGTTGAACATGTTACTTTATTTAATTAAAGCGAGAACGATGACATATAATTATGTTAATCGTACTTTTTGAGTTGCTTTAATCCAATCGCCAGTATCGGAATTAAATCAATGATTCAACAAAATAAGTATGAAGATGGTAGAGTAATGACCCATGACTTGGCTTAGTGCGGCCTTTGATCATTTACATGTTGAATTACTATCTTTATTCGTATTTTGGAGGTGCAACTGCATAAATATTATATGATGTGGATGTGACATGACGAATCTCCAAATTAACCCATGAATCTTGATGAGAAAAATCATGTTGATTTCACCTAAATAGACAATATCATAAGTATCATATTAGGAATATTTTTTGATTTGTTTTAACTCAACAATCATGACATTTGCATGCTTATAAAAAGTTGTCTCATTAAAAGTAAAACAAAAATATCTAAATTAACATTATTACTAAATCATAATATTTTTATAATGTCATATAAATTGAAACGAAGAAATATCGAATTGAAAAAATTGTTGACCTTCCAATTAAAGAAAGTGTAATAGAAATAGCCGCCGACCAAATTAAAGAACTTTTTAATTTGTCCCTTCAAGTTTCGTTTTCTGATGAATGGGGAAACCTAATCATTAACCCAACCTCCTAATTACAAATAATAAAACCTCCAAATTAGGAAAAGCCCCCTTCAACCAATAGCAATGCATTGTTGTCCCCCCCCCCCCCCCCATCCCAAAAGTATTGTTGTCACTCCCTTTAAGGTAAAATGTTTTATAATAAAGATGACTTTGTATCTACTAAGATTTATAACGAAACTTTTGATTAAAAAATATATTTATTATTTCACGACAATATTTAACTAAACATGAAATTTTTGAAAACTGAGCTTTTAGTATATATTAAAAGTATTTTTGAAATCTATCAATCTTAAATATGCTATTATACTTCTATAGCTATAAAAATACTTCATAAATAGTAAATAAAAAGTTACAAAGCTTTCAAGTATAAAAAGGTATTGTTTATCTTTGAACATATTAAAAAGAAAACCACACAGGAGATATGTAAATCGCATTAGACAAACCCTATGTGACTGGCTCGACTCAAAAGTCAGAAGACATTAAGGGAGATTGATCCGGATTATATGTGTAGATGACTACTTCCCAAACTAGCTAAATCATCCCGAAGGATGATCTATCTATTTTATAAAGATAGAAATATCTCAATATGAATAACCACTCATTTATTTAAACGAATAAAAGATTATATAATTGGCCAATTGTGTAACTTCCCCTAAAGTTTTGCCTTTAAAATTGGCCCATCTAATATTTTCCTTTTTTGATAAAAGCCTAAAACTCACGTTACTTATTTGCCTTTTTCATACGATTCTCTGTAAAATGACATAATCACCCTTTATCCAACAGTCAAAAAGAGGCAACTACCATGGACAGAACTGTCATTTCAAATAACCAAAAGTAACTGACGGATTTCACATCTAAAACATAAAAGTTTATCTTCCACCGTTAAATATTGTAACGAAACATAATCAACGGCTAATATAAGCTCCCCACAATATTCTCCTGTACTAAGTGTGCACTGGATCCTCTCTTCCCGCTACTTTCTCTTTATACACTTTTAACCGCTATAGAAACAAAAGTTCTTCTAGGATACTTCCGAAATCGTTTGGTACGTTAGATAAAAATAATAAATTGATTTGATCATATATTTAATTTGAGATATTAACTAATTTTGAAATGATTTAAAAATTGAAACGCCATTGAACATGAATACAAATTGAAATTGTTTCAAAAATTTTACGAGTGATTTGGAATAAAAATTGTGAAAACAGTTTTTTGAAAAACTTTAAAGTATCAAGTCTGTGTCCAAAAAAATTCATCAAAAGTGAAAGTTATCTATGATCAAATGGATACTTAAGAAGATGCGTGTATTTACTTGTTCAACGTTGTACAAATTTAATTATTTACTTATGCACATTAAAATTAGAGGACATAAATACTAGTTGATATCATATCAAAAGACACGTTTACGTATTATACCTTATCCTTAAATCACATTTTGAAAACGCTTTCTCAAATTAGAATTTAACTATCAACGTAAATTTAAATTATTCGAACACGGAACGAAAAAAAGCAAGAGTATGATTATTTTCGAGAGCCGGCAGGCATTTGGTTCAACCAACTTATCAACCACTTTCTTTCACACTTCTTGTTTTTTACAACTAAACAATTAAAATCGAATTATTTATTTCCAATTTGATCGATTTATTTATTTATTTCCTTTTTGTTTTTATTATATATAACTCTCTAAATTATCCGCACTTTTTCTCTTTTTCATTTTTCTAAAATTATTCCCTTCTCTCTCTCTGCTTTTCTCTATTTCCCGCCGGAGAACTGCTTTGTTCGCCGGTGAAGAGTCGCCGGAGAAGTTTCAACGCGCACAGTTTCTCTGTTTCCTCGATTTTGAATAGTGTCCCTTGTTTCCGCGTGGTTAGACTATCCGGAATCGCCGGCAAACGTTTTTCGTGTTGCCGGAAAGCTGCTTGTTCACCGGTGCACAGTGTCTCCAGAGAATATATACTCTCTCAGATTCTCTATTGTGCTTTGGTTTTTAGTAGTGTACCTTGTTCCGGCGCGTAGTTCGATCGCTCGAGCTGTGAAATCGTTCTGATCTCCGAGTTTGGCTCGGTTTATGCAGTCTCGAGGTAATGTAGCCAGCCTAATGCTGTGTCTATGGTTTATTGTGCTGTAAATCGTGTTCTAGGGCTTGGCTGATGGTCTCTCTCTCTCTTTTTTTCTTCTTCCTTCATTGTTGCTGTTTCTGATTTAATTTTCCGGTGAAGTTTAGGAGAGGACTGCCGGAGGGGAGTAGAGCTTTGGAATGCAATGCTATGAGAACAGTTGACTGTACAGTTTATATTTAGAAGAGTGTAGCGTTTCGTGTAAGTTTTTCCTATTTTGATATGGTGAATGTGATTTTGTTCTTTGCGCTTGAAGTTTGGATCGCAAGCATTCTAATAGAAAAAAAACAATTCCTATAGTTTTTTTGTTGTTGAAAATTTAAGGTTTTGTATATTATGTTTTGCAGTGTTAGTATTGGAATGAAACAGTCCAAATAAAGCAGAACAGATACTGCAGATTAATATTGCTAACACTAACTAGTTTGGTTTGCTGCATAGTAGTAGTAGTTTCTCAGGAGGAGATGATTTCTAGTGACCAGTTGCAATTTGAATAGAAGAAAACAAACTTATAAGCAAAGGTGGATATAGTATTTTTGAATTTATGAGTTCTGGATTTTAGAAAATGCAACTTACTAAGTTCTTGATAAATGATTTATAAGTGAAGTTTTTAACACACATACAAGGTTTGAGCCAAAATTACTGGGTTATGTAATTATGTTGAACCCTTCGGCGAAGCTATAGCTCTGCCTCTGCCTATAGTGATCGCATTTTTTTTTATTTATTCATCTCTCCTGTGGGAAGGGCTATATAAGCTAAAATAACATTTGTCATGTGCCTAAAAACGAGCTCCTATTTTATCAGTGGTCTCTTATGCACAATCTAAATTCTTAACTTTAAATCATGTGCAGTATATCTGTGATTACATATTGTACTGAATCTCATGTTTAGGTGGTACTTTTTGGTATTTCTACAGATAAACAAACTTTTTCCATATTTGAAACTGTGTTAACAATTTTTTGTACTTGTCCTAATTTATAAAAGAAAAACTGTAAACGAAGTGTGAACTTGGACTATAGGTTTGTGACCTTTTCTTGAATGTTTCATCTAAAGGTTGCTGATAGCATGTCGAGGGAAGCTATGTTGGAGTTTTTGAAGCGAAAAAGGCTTCAAAGAAAGAAAGCAGAATCTATGAATGATTTGACTTCTGTCAGCAGTACGATGAGTAGAAGTGGAGGAGATGCCCTAAGATCGTCAGCTTCCTGTGGTGTAAGAATTCGTGTTAATGCTGATATGCATTCAGGGTCTGGGACTTCTTTAAATGAAAGAGATGTTTTCCCAAAGCACAAGGTTGCGAAGTTTGATATGTTTGATCTTGAATGGACTGATAAAATTCCAGAATGTCCAGTGTATAATCCAAGTAAAGAGGAGTTTGAGGATCCTTTAGTTTATCTCCAGAAGATAACTCCTGAAGCTTCTAAATATGGTATGGTCTATATTAATATTCTGTGTCAAATAAGTCAATGCCCTTTCTTATGTCTCTCCTTACAAACATGATTCAATTAGCTTTGCGGTAGAGTTTACATGCTAGTCCTGATTAAATATATTCCTGTGATGGAACCTGGTTGTTAAGAACATTGATGTACTTGCTATCTAGTGTCTTTGGCCTTATCTGTAGAGCTCTTCCCATTTATATTTTGGAAGCTCAAAGTTGTCCTGACTCCTAACTATTGTCAAAAACATATTGTAATTGCCTCTTGCTTTTTCTGGACTATGTTCTTGTCTAAGTATAGTTGTTGGTTCTTTTGGCTTCATTTGTTTGATAAGAGTTGATTCTACGTTTGAAATGTAACAGGAATATGCAAGATTGTTTCCCCAATCATGGCTTCTGTTCCTGCTGGAGTAGTTTTGATGAAAGAGAAGGTTGGCTTTAAATTTACAACAAGGGTACAGCCACTTCGTCTAGCTGAATGGGATACAGATGACAAGGTCACTTTTTTCATGAGTGGGAGGTTAGTCCCTCATCATATTTGGTGTTCACTTAATTGATTATTTTTCAGCTTTTGAGAAAAAGTATGTTTTTCCAGAAACTACACATTTCGTGATTTCGAGAAAATGGCGAACAAGGTTTATGCTCGTAGGTATTGTAGTGCTGGATGTCTTCCTCCTACATATATGGAAAAAGAATTTTGGCATGAAATAGCTTGTGGAAAGACTGAGAGTGTTGAATATGCATGCGATGTCGATGGTAGTGCATTTTCATCTTCTCCCAAGGATGAACTTGGAAAATGCAAATGGAATATGAAGGTGTAGATTTCATAGCAAGATTCTTTTTGTTGTGCTATTCCTATATGGAGTTTCTTTGTCTTCAGGGATATGTTCTATTGTCAGTATAAAACGAGTCTTTGTGCCTTGCATCTAGTGCGCAAATTTATTGTTACCGCGTTCATGTTTTTTGAAACACTTTGTTAGTGCTAGCCTTGTCAGTGTTGTTTGATAGTGTTTTCCCTCAATGTTCTCTTGTACTCTTTTCCTTTGCTATTATGGTATATCTCTTTTTTCTTCCTTTCTGACCCTTCCACAGGAAGGACAAAGTAAAAAAATTCTCTCATAATTTTCCGTGCATCAGCTTCTCCCGACTCCTGTCAACGTTAGATGTAGTATAACGGTGCTCATTGTCTTTTTTGTTTACCATCTTTGTTCTAATAAACCCTCTATTTTTTGGTTTCAGAGATTTTCTTGCCTACCTAAATCAATACTTCGACTACTCGAAAAAGCAATCCCGGTAAACATATTAGTTTTTGCACCTTTATCATTGAAATTTTGATCCAACCTGACGATTCCTAACTTCCTATTTATGTATCTTATAGGGAGTTACTGAACCGATGTTGTACATTGGAATGCTATTTAGTATGTTTGCCTGGCATGTTGAAGATCACTACTTGTACAGGTGTGTTCTTTAATTTGAAGCTTACATGCTAGTTCGGTTTATTTGGGGACTAATCATTTCTTCGTTTGTGTGTATAGCATCAATTATCATCATTGTGGGGCAGCAAAAACCTGGTACGGTATTCCAGGTCATGCAGCACTAGACTTTGAAAAGGTTGTCCGAGAGCATGTCTATAACAATGATATCTTAACCGCCGATGGAGAGGATGGAGCTTTTGATGTGCTTCTGCAGAAGACAACATTGTTTCCTCCTAACATTTTATCAGAACATGATGTTCCTGTCTATAAAGCTGTTCAAAAGCCTGGTGAATTTATAGTAACTTTTCCAAGAGCATATCATGCCGGATTCAGCCATGGTAAGCCTCTATATTCTTTTCTAGACTTAATAGTCTAAGGATGCGTAATACCTGAAACCTGCAAGTCTGACAGCTCTCTAACACTCCTCTAATTTTGGGCCTTGATGTTTTTTTTCTATTCTTGGGATTTCATCTTAGCTGACAATTAGTGTTAGTTAATTCTCTTTCCCTAATGTGTAGGTTTTAACTGTGGTGAGGCTGTAAACTTTGCAACTGGTGATTGGTTTCCAATCGGTTCAATTGCTAGCCGCCGTTATGCACTCCTGAACAGGGTGCCTCTTCTTCCCAATGAGGAGCTTCTCTGCAAAGAAGCAATGCTTTTACGTATGGATTTGGAACTTGAATATCGAGCTTATTCTTCTGCAGACTTGATCACCCACCATACCATCAAAGTTTCTTTTATAAATTTGATGCGGTTTCAGCATCGTGCTCGTTGGTGCCTCCTGAAATTAAAAGCATTTGCTGGTATATCATCATTTTCACACGGCACTATCCTTTGCAGCATATGCAAGCGTGACTGTTATGTAGCATATCTGAACTGCAGCTGCTATTCACATGCAGCATGCCTTCGCCATGGTATGTTTGAATAAAACATTTTCTTTTTCTATATTTGTTAATTATACTGACAACACACTTAAGAGCTGATGAATTGCTATCATGGGTTTCTTCATCAGATCCTAGGTCGCTTCATTTTCCTTGTGGCAGCAGTAGAACCCTTTGCTTAAGGGAAGATATTTTGGACATTGAAACTACAGCTAGAAAGTTTGAGCTGGATGACAATGTTTTGCATGATGTTGAGCATTGCCAAGAAGGTGGTGACTTTGCTCTCCTCTTGAACATGTTTCCGCAAGCTGAAGAGGAAGGATATGTTCCATATTGTGAAATAAATTTTGAATGGACAGTTAAAGCTGAGGACTGGGTAGAACAAACATTTCATGAGCAAGCTTCCAATGCTCCTGCCTCTAGTATTGAACTTGTGCCCGATACTGGTTCGCCAATGGAGCGGAAAGACCGCCTCCCCACTAGTATTAATGTAAGTTACCTTTATCCAGGTTATTATATTTGTAGAACTGTTTTGACTTCTGTCATACAGAAATGGAAATGCTTTATTTGATCTCAAGCTTATTGCTTGCACTGCAGGTACTGGAAAATGCTTATAACTCACAAGTAGGAAACGCTGTATCTGTGAAGCCTTTTAGAGACATTTCTAGGTGTACAAGTGAAAGATCACCTTGTTCACCTAGTGCTGACTATTTAAAAGTACATGAAAAAGTAGCTCATGTTTCAGTTAGAACTGTTATTGACCCAGACAACGATGAGTCCGATTCGGAAATTTTCAGAGTGAAGCGACGTTGTAGAGCAGAGCATGGGAGTAGACATGATTCAACATCACTTAATGTTGAGCATCAGGTATGTGGATATTGGGGTCTTAGTTTGGGTGGAATCTTTTGCTCTTTTTCTGTTTTCAAATTAAAGTTTCTAGTTAAACAGTTCTATTTGGCTTTACAATGTGTATCTTCTGCCTTCATTCTGTTCTCCCCTTTGGTGTTTTGCATATATTAGCCTTGTAACATACATAATATCTATACTTCTTCCATTCTTGAAGGGATAGAGTTCATAATTTGCTATGTAACCTTATAGCTTAGATGGTCAAAAGATAATAATTTTTAAGTTATAGAGAATTAGAAGTGCTTAAAATAGTGATTTACTTCTAAAATATTTTTTGAATCATATTATTCTTTAGTTTGAGTTGAATAGATATAAACGTCGCTACTGATAAAAAAAAGAAGTTTCTATGAGTAGTAGAAAGGATGACCAATAAGATTGCTAAACTTAGAGATGCAAATTGTCATCATATTGTTTTCAAGAAGTCGTGAAGCCAATGTTGAGTACTTAGGTTATAGGTATGTTGTGGTAACTATAGATTAAGCTTTGCATTGCATCCTGGCTTTTGCTTCAATTTTGCATTCAATCCCAATATTGCAATTTCGCTACTTTGCTCTATAAATCAGTTTCCTTATGGTTGTAAGAACTTTTTGATTTTTGTTTCCAAATTTGGAGCAAAATTAGGAGTGTATTTAGTTACAGGGCTTGCTCGCATAGTTTTGCTAGCTACACTGTCAATCCAGGTGGGTTATTGGTAGTTTATGACTTTGTCGTGTCAGGTTAACCAGAAATGAAACTAATTGCTTTGTTTAACTGGATAGTATGGACCTTAAACTCATGTATCAAAATAAAATTTTATATTGCTAATCTCCAAATGCTGTTGTATTTCTATTTCATTGTCTAGTTAAAAGTTGCATTCACCTTTTTTTTCTTGCTCCAGTGTGGACATTTCTTGTTTTTGGTGTGAAATTCTAGTAAGCTACTGAAGTATTCTTGGCATTTACTTTTTCAGGGTTACAAACGATTAAGGAAACATGAAACTGAAGGGGTCGGGTCCTTGTATTCATCAGACCATTCCAAGGCTGAAAATGTAACTCATAGTTCCAATGCTAATTCAAACCATTCCAAGGAAAACAAGTCGGCCAGAGGTGGTACGGTTCCCATCTCTGTTAAGTTTAAGAAAGGGGATAACGAAGAAGCATCTAGCAAGCAAAATGAGCATAGAAGAGATGAAAAGTCCGGGTATGAGTTGGGTAAGACTGTTGGAGAACCACCTCCAATAGAGATAGGACCAAAGAGGCTGAAAGTCAAGGTCCTTCAATTTTTAAGTTTGGAGGAAGAACTGAATAACTCATAGAATCCGACTTCACTAACACCCATTTTCTCCAATGGGGATCTAACAAAAGGATGAAAAGCTAAATATTTAGGGGGAGCAGCAATGCAACTGTTAACCAAAACTTAGATTCAGGAGGTACATTCTATGTGCAGGCCTCAAAATGGGGCAAACGGAGTGCTGATGATTCTTATGGTTCTTGGGCCAGGGTGTTTTTCGTCTTTGGCAGGAGAACATCTCTCTCTGCCTTCTGGGCAGAGTCGACTGATATTTGTGCTGCTCTGAGGTAGCAATACGTAGTGGAATTAGCCGATAAAGGTATCTTTCCTTTGCCACTAGAAGATAGTAGATTCGGGTTAGGTACTTCACTCATGTACATTTTGTTATTAACAAATTGGTCGATTCTTGTGAGGTCCAATGTCCAATATCAGGTCAGGTCTCTGATTTAAATGTGACATCTACTATCTCCCTGTCAATTGGGTAATTATTCTTTTTGTAGCTAAGGGTCTTTTTGGCTTTGAGACTACATGAATAGATACAAAGAAAGTTGTTTCTGCAGTTGCTTCAAGATTAGTTTAGTTTCCTAAATTCTTCTAGTACTGATCTTCACTTGGTACTTTTATGTCAAGTTGCGTGGAATCTTCACTTTCCATGCTGCACCTGTGTCAACAGGACATGGGTGTGTGATCTTTCCTACTGTTTAGTCCTCTTAATTTATTGAACTTGTTTTTCATTATGACACTTTTGAATACTGAAAAATAACCGTCTTTCATACTCCCTAAAACTTCTTTTCTGCTCTTGTTGTCGAATATGTGACTCTATTCTCTCCTTTTAATCTACACTGATATTCGTACCCGCGTATATAGTATATGAAAAAACCAACTAAAACACTATAATCAAACTAAGTATAAATTTACATATGTAAAAAACTTAAAATATTTTTTGTTGTCTCATGAAAATGTGACAAATTGAGTAACGTATATTATTTGAAATAAACGTAAAAAGTATTTTAAATCACCAAAACATAAATATTAGTAAACATGGAAATACCTTTAAGGCTAATGTCAAAAATAAACATGGAAAATTGGAAATACATCAATGTCATTCTAATCCTCCTAACAATAACTAGTTGCTAGAAGAAAAGATTTCATTTTTTTTTCAAATGAAAATAATTCCTTTGAGCTTACTTGCTATTTTTATCATTTTTTGATATCTATATTAAAACAAGAACACCACAATGACTAGTTTATTTCACCGAGCCAACAACTAAAGAATAGGAGCTATTTCCCTAGTTCCTAGCTTCTTCTTAAGTTTAGCAATTAAATTTTTCTTTTGCATAAATGTGAGTGTATATGTATATGCAATTCCGTAGGTGAGTGGATATATGGGTCCTGTGATCTCTTTCTTTGTAAGCAAGAATAATGAATAAATAATGATGAGTTTGTTAGGGAGAATCTTATGGTATATATATATATTTTTTTTTAAAAAAACAAATAATAAACTACTATCTAAATATTAAATATAAAAAATTCAAAGTACATATTTTTGTAATTTTATTTTACTTGAAAATCAAAAATAAAAGTATTATCTAAAACTAACTATTTTTGTGATTTTCAATTTTCTCAAGTAAAAATAACTAAAAATAAAATAAAGATTAAATTTAAAATAAATATTTGAAGCTAAAAAAAGGATTGAAACTCCAGGGTAAAAATCCAAGTCTCTATAAAATTTTTATCACAATAAAAAATAAAATAAAAATTGTATGCTATATTAGAGCAAATTTAGAATATATTGCTTTAATGCTCAGATACCACGTGTAACAATTTTTTATTTAAATTATAAAATTTAAATAATCAAACATAAAGTTCATGAATATTTTAGAAACATAAAATTATGAAGTTATCACGTGGCGTGTTATCACATGATAAATTTCATCTCAATCTTTATCAAAAACATATTCCACTGGAGAGGAGAATATTTTATACTTTCCCCCAAACTTTTGATTTTATTCAAAATCCATAAGGGCATATTATGCAGATTAGACTCCAAAATATAGACATCAAACCCTACACCAAATAAAAATTATATATAGAAACTTATACGACACCTAAGGAGGAATGAGCCCAAGACTCATAATTTTCTTCCTAAAATCTATGAGTTAGAGAGGAGACTCACAACACTTAAATCTAGGGACCTAAAACACAATTAGCAATAAGAAAAAAAGAAAAAAATCACAATAGACCTTAAGGAAGAAAAAACTAGCCGCTAAATAACAAAAAGTATTTTAAACTGAGAGAGAAAGCAAATCAACTACAACACCTAAAAATCACAAGGAATCTAGCAACTCACTATCAAGGGAAGATAGCAAACTAGCCTCAATATAAATGACTATCAAGAAGAAAATCGCGATAAAAATGAAGATCAATCATAATCAATCATCATGCACTATTTTTCTCCCATTTTTTTCTTTTAAAATTTTCATAGCAAAGATCAAGATGAGCTCGACTTTTGGGCTCAAAATCCCAACCCAATAAAAAAGTCTCTTGTTCTCTGACACAATGTAAAACTTTATTCTTTTTCATTTTCATTATTTTTCTCGTTTGTGCTATTTCTTCTTCTCAATTTGTCTTTGTTTAAATTTATTAGACGCATTATTTATTTATTCTTCTAATGTCTATTGCTCATTTTTAGGGGCGGAGCTATCCATGTCCGTGGGGTGTCAAGCGACATTCCTTCGTCGAAAAATTACATTGTATGTATAAGTCAAATTTTGATTAACCTAGTAAATTAAATTAAATGAACTAAAAGAAATTAACGATGCCATTTGTTTATCTTCTGAATATGCATTATAATATTAGTAAGTTAATCCTTACACTTTTTAATTTTTTTTGGGCAATTGTAAAAAATAACATATGATTGAATAGGCACTAATTCAGAATTTTAAAAAAGTTAAAATAAAATAGAACACCACAAAATAAAAAAACAGTTCTAGAAATACCATAACTTATCTTCTGAAAAGATAAAATAACAAGCGTCATTATTGCGGTATAATATTTACCTGTAGTGTATAAAAATATATTGAATAATTTTAATAAGTATTATTCTAATATACAAAATGAAATAAATCTTGTAAAGTGTTTCCTACTGTTTATCTAATTAAATAGTTCCCCAAATTTTAAAGTTAACTGTTCATCCAACCTGTGGGCTTTTGGCCCATTAAATTCCACTTTTTAGGTCTTCCAAATCATCCTTAAATAAATACTATAATGTAGATAAGTTTAACATTTGGGTCATTTGCTTAAATGACCATTTGCTACCACTTATGTACCTGAGTTCAATGGGTTAAATTTATCATTTAATTGCATGATTTATCATCCAAATAACTAATTTTTAATTTTTGTGCTTTAAATGAGTTGACTTTTAATTTTTATCCTTAATAATTAAATATATGTCTGATAGGACGTGAGTTCTTTGGGGACATAACAACAACAACAACAACAACAACAATATAATCAGTGAAATTCCACTAAGTATGGTCTGGAAAGGATAGAGTGTATGCAGACTTTAATACTATCTCGTGAAGATAGAGAAATTCTTTAGAGACATAAGACATGTAAAAATATAAATTTATGTTCCTCAAAAAATTATTTACCTTAAAGAACAAAAATAAAAAAATTAGCATAAAATAGAGGCAAAATTTAGACTTATGCAAACATGGTCATAATTTAAAGAGTACCCTAAAAAAAGATCATACAATGCAAATAATCCTTAGTCCTTCAATCAATTAAGCCCAATTGCCCTTCAATCATATCATGAAAGTGTAAATATACATCATTTATTAAACAACGAGAATATATATGTACCATTTGTTAGACGCGGTATACATATACATTATTTTTTACTGAGGGGTATATATTCTAAATTTTTACTTTCAAAGTAGTAGAATTTCACACGCTAATCCTGAAAAATAAAGCTTTACTCCCAAAGTAGTAGATTTTCGAACGCTACTCCTGAAAAATAGAACTTTACTCTTAAAGTAGTAGAAATTTACTTCGAAAGAAAAGTATATACGCACCATTTGTTAGACCATAAAATATATATACATTATTTTTACTTAGAAATATATTTACTTTAAATCGCAAAGTTGAAAAGTATATTTATTTCTTTTTCCTATTAAATCCATGCCATTTATACAACCCATGCTAAGCCCTGTCTACATTACTGCTCAGAAAAGTGAATAAAAAGGAGTGGGATTTTGAATTGAAGTTACTTCTTCCCTCTCAAATTACTTTATCATAATTTAAAAAAAATATAGTTTTCACAAATAATTTAGGCATAATACATAAATACACTTTTTAACTTGGTCTCATTTCACACTTATGTCCTTCAAATTTGGGTATGTACAAGTAGACTCTTAAACTTGTTTAAAATTGAACAAATAGATACAAACGTCATACATGACATCTTACCTGATAGTTTGTGTCCTACGTGCTGTTCTACACGTATTATGCTACACAGGACTTATTATATAACAAGGGTTGTGGTAGAATGAGAGTACTTCTTCATCCTTAATCAGAAGTCTCAGATTCAAGTCTCCTTAGGTACAAACTCTTTATCCCCTAATGTGGAACTTTAACGCGAAATCAGATTTAATTGAGCTCATATATGAATACCAAAAATCAAATTAAAAAAAAACTCTCTCTGTCTCAATGTATATCTCACTTGATTTAAGAGAAGGGACCAAACATCATTTAATTATTTTCCATTCCATTGCTCTATGATTGACATCTCTCTGACCACTTTTCACCAAGCATAACTCATTCTCCCCACCCACCCCCTTTCAACTGCCCTGCCACCCCCTTCACTATTTCTCTGACTTATTCATGGTGATAACATCTTTCTTACTTAATCAGAAATTTCGAGTTTAAAATAAAAAATATCTCGATAAAGAGTGCTATGAAATATATGTTAAACCATGGTCTGAAATTTTATAATTAATTATAAGATGATTGTCTAATGTTTTGCTTATTCCAAAAAGTATATTTGAAAAAAATAATTTCTTTGATAAAAATATGTTATGAGGGGCTGGTTTGTGATAGAGACCATACTTCTTAATTACTTATTGTAAATTAAAAAAATACAGTTTCATCTCTGTCCTTTCTCTGGACTGTGCTGCCCTTTTCTACTCAGCATTCAAGGCACTTTTCAAACTATTCCTATATGACTACTACACATTTGTGCTGTGGATTTAACTTGAGGTAAAAATTGAGATTTGTCTTTGTACTTTATATCAAAGGGTTTAAACATGCAATAAAGTTATTTGGAGTCTAGAAAATGTATTTATGAAATATATTATGGTGATAAGGACATGTATGGTAGAGTCGAACTTATTTTTATTTGTTTTGGTGATGAATGAATTGACAAATCATAAGGAGGAACTATCACAATGTATATTATTTGCGGATGGTATATATAATATTGATCGACAAGACATGTGATCGTGTTAACAATAGAGTTTTATAGGTTTGTAGATGAATCCTAGAATTTAAAGGTTTCAGGCTGAGTAGGACTAAATCAGAGTATATGAAGTGTAAGTTCAGTAATACGTCACAGAAGGCGGATGGAAAATTTAGTAGGCAGTTGAGCGATGTCTCTTTTTCCAGTGATAAAGTAGGATCCTAGTCTGCAGTAACTATTGCTCCCTTACCAACATTATTATTCTTATTATACTAACATTATTATTAGACAATTTTATCAGTTTTTTGTGTCTGTTAGTTCATGAATATTTGGTGATATGACTTTCAGGCGATTTTTGGAGTTGGGAGAGCAGTACGTACAATCTCCTCATTTTTAAAGTGATTTTTGGACATTTAGGAGCCAATTTACATGAATTAGACAATTTTTTCTGTTTTTTCTTATGCGTTAGCTGATGAAAATTTTGGTTGACTTCAGGATGATTTTTTTGCAGAATCCTTACAGAACCCTCTGTAGGGAGTTGGGGGAGTAGAACCTATAGTATCACCATTTTTAGAGTGATTTTGGGGCATTTAGAGGCAAGTTTAAAGGAATTATGGGATTTTATCAGTTTTTCGTGTGTTAGCCCATGAATATTTTGGTGATATGAGTTTCAGACGAGTTTTTTGCGAAACCTTTATGGAACCCTTTGTAGGGAGTTGGAGGAGCAGTACGTATAGTCTCACCATTTTTAGAGTGATTTTTGGGCATTTAGGGGCCAATTTCCAGGAATTAGGTGATTTTCTCAGTTTTTCATGTGTGTTAGCCTATGAATACTTTGGTGATATAACTTCTAGACAATTTTTTTTTATGAAACCCTCCGTAGGGAGTTGGGGGAGCAGTACGTACAATTTCATAATTTTAAAGTAATTTTTAGGCATTTAAGAACCAAATTACATGAATTAGATGATTTTTTAAAAATATATTTAAAAGTCACAATCGACAGATAATTTGAAACAGAGGAAGTACTGGTCAACCTTTATGAGATTATCCAATTCATGGACCAATAATAATAGTAAATTAAAATAAATGATAGTGTAATGATACTTAAATAATTTCACATTCTTGTAGTTACTTTAATTATTTGCTTCTAGCTGCTGCAATATACATATTTTATACTGCATATATACACTTTAAATTTCTCCTCTCTCTATCTGTGTGTGTGTCAGTCAAACTCTTATCTATATTTAGGTCCGTTTGTTCATAAATTTTTGAAATTGAAATTAAAGAAAATTAGGTTTTTAAAATAGTAATTTTTAGAATTTAAAGTTGTCTGAATATATAATGTCTTTTATTCAGAATTTCTTTTTTTTTTTTTTTAAAATAAATTGTAAATGGAAGTTTCAAAAATCCAAAAAATGGTTTGAGCCAATTTTAAAAACTTGAAAAAAATTTTAAGATCGAAATCTGATCAAATTTCTTAGCTAATCAGATAATTATTTCTAAAATTACTTCCAAAATTTATGATCAAGTTTTTAGAAAGTTCATTAATGACAGGGCTCAGTGTTTACTAAAGTTCATTACGATATTTAAAATTTTCATAAATACTTATATATATTGGATGTTTATATCAAATCAAATAATTTAATTTTAATGGTTAATATGTATAGCATTTAATCATGGTTAACTGATAAGTGTCACATCCCAAGCGAACCAATCTCATATTATAATACATTAACTCAATATATGTGTGTATATGTCAGATCCGGCTCCTTTCCATTTTCCCCAAGTTCCTATTTGGATTAGTGACACATGCAATAAGTTTAATTTAATGGCTCATATTTAATTTATTAAAATAAAACTGTAATCATGGTTAGAATAACTAATTACTTCCATATATTTTCTTCCAAAAGATTTTTACAATCTTACAATTCTAAATTTACATTATATTTTTCTAAATTTATATTTTAATTATTTCTTTTTGCCTTGAGTAAATTTCGTAAATATATGAATGCAAGTACCCACACATCTAATCACTTTGTCTTATTTACTCATTATGATATAATCAAATTAACTCTCCTTCTGCAATATATATTCGGCAACTTATTACTGATGAATTATTTTATGCAACTTTACTATTTCTATGAATATAATTTTATTTATATATTTTTATATGATAGTACTCTCTACAAAAACAATTATTCATCCTATAAGAAAAAATATCAATCTTAAAGGTAAACAACATTTTTTGAAGTACAATAATTTTTCAATTGTTCTATATTTGACACTCTCTAATTAAATTAATTAAGATTTGTAATGAATAAATGAAGGTAAAACGATTGATATGTAATTACTCACATTTATATATTTAGGAAATTTACTCTAGGCAAAAATGATTTTTTTAATATATATTTAGAAAAAATATAATGTAGATCTAGAATTGTGGATTGTAAAAAAATTGAGAGAAAATATATGAAAGTAATTAATTATTTTAGCTATGATTAAGGTTTTATTTTAATTATTTAAATCTTGACCATTAAATTAAATTCATATCATGTGTCACCAATCTAAGTAGGAACTTGGAGAAAATGGAGAGGAGCCAAATCCGTATATGTCATTTTGCTATGATTAACTGATAACTATCGCGTCCTAAAATTATATCGCCAACATATAACACTGTACACACACCTAGCGCCTAATTTTCTCAATTTTTTGTGTGTGTTAGTACATGAATATTTTGGTGATATGACTTCCGGACAATTTCTTTGTGAAACCTTTATGAAACCCTCGGTACGGAGTCGAGGTACAAGTACGTACAGTCTCACCAATTTTGGAGTCCATTTTGGATATTTAGGGGCCAATTTATAGGAATTAGGTGATTTTCTCTGTTTTTTGTGTGTTAGCCATGAATATTTTAGTGATATAGCTTACTGACGATTTATTTGCGAAACCTTTATGGAACCCTTCGTAAGGAGTTGGGGTAGCAGTACGTACAGTCTCACCATGATTGGAAACCATTTTGGGTATTTAGGGGGCAATTTACAGGAATTAGGCGATTTTCTCAATTTTTCGTGTGTGTTAGCCCATTAATATTTTGGTGATATGGATTCCGGATGATTTCTTTATAAATAATATTTATAGAACCTCTGTAGGGAGTTGGGGGAGCAGTATGTACAATCTCACCATTTTCGGAGTCCATTTTGGGTATTTAGGGGGCAATTTATAGGAATTAGATGATTTTCTCAATTTTTTGTGTGTATTAGCCCATAAATATTTTGATGATATAGCTTCCAGACGATTTCTTTGAGAAACCTTTACAGAAACCTCCATAGGGAGTTGGGGGAGCAATACGTACAGTCTCACAATTTTTAGAGTCCATGTTGCTCATTTAGGGAGCAATTTACAGGAATTATTCTATTTTCTTAGTTTTTCTATGTGTGTTAGCCCATGAATATTTTGGTGATATGGCTTTCGAAATTTTTTTTGCGAAACCTTTACGGAAACCTCCATAGGGAGTTGGGGGGAGCAATATGGTACAGTCTCACCATTTTCAGAGTTCATTTTGGACATTTAAGGGGCAATTTACAGGAATTAGGTGTTTTTCTCTATTTTTCGTGTGTGTCAGCCTATAAATATTTTGATGATATGGCTTCCGAACGAGTTCTTTGTGAAACTTTTATGGAACCCTCCGTAGAGAGTTAAGGGAGCAGTACGTAAAGTCTCACCAATTTCGAAGTCCATTTTGGGTATTTAGGGGCTTATTTACAGGAATTAGACAATTTTCTCAGTTTTTTGTGTGTGTGTTAGCCCATGAATATTTTGGTGATATAGCTTCCTGACGATTTCTTTGCAAAACCTTTATGGAACCCTCCGTAGGGAGTTGGGGTAGCAGTACGTACAATCTCACCATGATCGAAAACCATTTTGGGTATTTAGGGGGCAATTTATAGGAATTAGGTGGTTTTCTTAATTTTTCGTGTGTGTTAGCCTATGAATATTTTGGTGATATGGCTTCCGGACGATTTCTTTGTGAAACATTTATGGAACCCTCTGTAAATAGTTGGGGGAGCAGTACGTACAATCTCACCATTTTTGGAGTCCATTTTGGGTATTTAGGGGGCAATTTACAAGAATTAAGCGATTTTCTCAATTTTTGTGTGTGTGTTAGCCTATGAATATTTTGGTGATATTGCTTCCGGGTGATTTCTTTGTGAAACCTTCACCGAATCCTTCATAGCGAGTTGGGGGAGCAGTACGTACAGTCTCACCATTTTCAGAGTCTATTTTGGACATTTCGGGGGGCAATTTACAGGAATTAGGCAATATTCTTAGTTTTTTGTGTGTGTTAGCCCATGAATATTTTGGTGATATGGCTTCCGGACGATTTCTTTGAGAAAGCTTTCTGGAATCCTCCATAGGGAGTTGGGGGAGCAGAACGTACAGTCTCACCATTTTCGGAGTCCATTTTGGGTATTTAATGGTCAATTTACAAGAATTAGACGATTTTCTCAATTTTTTTTGTGTGTGTTAGCCCATGAATATTTTGGTGATATGGTTTTCGAACGATTTGTTTGCGAAACCCTTATGGAACCCTCCGTAGGGAGTTGGGGGAATAGTACATACAATCTCACCATTTTTGGGGTCCACTTTGGGTATTTTGGGGGCAATTTAGAGAAATTAGGTGATTTTTTAAACTTTTTTTTTGTGTGTGTTAGACCATGAATATTTTAGTGATATGAATTCTGGATGATTTCTTAGCAAAACCTTTATGGAATCTTCCTTGGGGAGTTGTGGGAGTAGTACGTACAATCTCACCATTTTTGGAGTGCAGTTTGGGCATTTAGGGGGCAATTTACATGAATTACGCGATTTTCTCAATTTTTCATGTATGTTAAGCCATTAATAGTTTGGTGATATGGTTTTCGGATAATTTCTTTGTGAAACCCTTATGGAACCCTCCGTCAGGAGTAGGGGGAGCATTACGTAAAGCCTAACTATTTTCAGAGTCTATTTTGGGCATTTAGAGGGCAATTTACAAGAATTAGGTAATTTTCTCAGTTTTTTGTGTGTGTTATCCCATGAATATTTTGATGATATGTATTCCGAATGATTTCTTTGCGAAACATTTACGGAATTCTCCGTAGGGTGTTGGGGGAGCAGTACCTAGAGTCTCACCATTTTCAGAGCTCGTTTTAGGTATTTAGGGGTCAATTTGGAGGAATTAGGAGATTTTCTTAGTTTTTTGTGTGTGGTAATCCATGAATATTTTGGTGATATGATTTCAGATGATTTCTTTACGAAAACTTTATTGAACCCTCTGTAGGGATTTGGGGGAGCAGTACGTACAGTCTCACCATGTTCGGAGTCCATTTTGGGTATTTAGGGGGAAACTTAAAGGAATTAGACTATTTTCTAAGTTTTTTGTGTGTTCCATGAATATTTTGGTAATATGGTTTTTGGACAATTTCTTTAAGAAATCATTTTGGAACCCTCCATAGGGAGTTGGGAGAGCAGTACGTATAGTTCCACCATTTTCGGAGTTTATTTTGGGTAATTAGAGGGAAATTTACAAGAATTAGGTGATTTTTTAATATTTGTGTGTGTGTGTGTTAGCCAATAAATATTTTGGTGATATGACTTTCAGACAATTTCTTTCCCAAACCTTTATGGAACCCACCGTAGGGAGTTGGGGGAGAAGTTCGTACAGGCTCACCATTTTCAGAGTCCATTTTGGATATTTAGGGGCCAATTTTACAGGAATTAGGTAATTTTTCTCAGTTTTTTGTGTGTTAGCCCATGAATATTTTGGTGATATGATTTATGGATTATTTATTTGCGAAACCTTTATGGAACCCTCCGTAGATAGTTGGGGAAGCAGTACGTACAGTCTCACCATTTTTCGAAGTCCATTATGGGTATTTAAGGCACAATTTACAGGAATTAGGTGATTTTCTTAATTTTTCGTGTGTGTTAGCCCATGAATATTTTTGTGATATGGCTTCCGGATGATTTCTTAATTCATGGGCTAACACACACGAAAAATGAGAAAAATCGTCTAATTCCTAATTAATGCCTCGAAAAATCCAAAAATCCTGTAAAAATTTCCGAGGCTTCATCTGCTGCTCCCCTGGGTACTTACGAAAAATCCCCAAAAGGTTTCGAAAAAAATTGACCGAAAGTCATATCACCAAGATATTCATAGGCTAATACTTACGAAAAATGAGTAAAAATCGCCTAATTCCTTTTAAATTCTCGTAAATGCCTAAAAACGCCATGAAAATTTTTGAGGTTTCACTTACTGCTCCCCAAGTTACTTATGGAGGGTCTCTAAAAGATTTCGGAAAAACATTGACAGGAAGCCATATCACAAAGATATTCATGTGCTAACACATACGAAAAATGAGAAAAATTGACTAATTTCTATTAAATGCCTTATAATTGCCCAAAAAAGCTGTAAAAATTTTCGAGGCTTCACTTGCTGCTCCCCCGGGTACTTACAGAGGGTCTCAAAAGGTTTTGATAAAAATTGACTCGAAGCCATATCACCAAAATATTCATTGGCTAACACACGAAAAATGAGAAATATCGTCTAATTCCTATTAAATTCCTCATAAATGTCCAAAAACACGGTGAAAATTCTCGATGCTTCACCTGCAACTCCCTCGGGTACTTACGGAGAGTCCCTAAAGGATTTCGAAAAAAATTGACCGAAAGTCATATCACCTAAATATTCATGGGCTAGAAGACATGAAAAATGAGAAAAATAGCCTAATTTTTATTAAATGCCTCGTAAATGCCCAAAAATACCGTGAAAATTCCCTAGGCTTCACCTGCTGCTCCCTCGGATACTTACGGAGGGTCTCCAAAAGGTTTGGAAAAAAAATTAACTAGAAGTCATATCACCAAGATATTCAAGGGCTAACACACACGAAAAATGAGAAAAATCGCCTAATTCCTGTTAAAAGCCTTGTAAATGCCAAAAAATATTGTGAAAATTTATGAGACTTCACCTACTGCTCCCCGGTTACATAAGGAAGGTCCCCAAAAGTTTCGGAAAAAAAGTTGATCTAAACCATATCACCAAAATTTTCATGGGCTAACACACATGAAAAATGAGAAAAATCACAAAATTCATATTAAATGCCTCGTAAATGCCCAAAAACACTGTGAAAATTCACGAGGCTTAACCTGCTGCACCCCAGAGTACTAACGGAGGGTCCCAAAAAGATTTCGAAACAAAATTGACCGGAAGCAATATCACCAAAATATTCATTGGCTAACACACACGAAAAATGAGAAAAATCGCTTAATTCCTATTAAATGCCTCGTAAATGCCCAAAAACGCCGTGAAAATTCTCGATGCTTCACCTGCTGCTCCAGCATGTAATTACAGAGGGTCCCCAAGAGGTTTCAAAAAAGAATTGACCCAAAGCCATATCACCAAAATATTAATTGGCTAACACACGAAAAATGAGAAAAATCGCTTAATTCCTATTAAATGTCTCGTAAATGCCCAAAAATGCCTGCCTCGTAAATGTCCAAAAACGCCGTGAAAATTCCCGAGTCTTCACCTGCTGCTACCCCGGGTACTTTTGGAGGGTCCCCAAAAGGTTTCGAAAAAAAAAGACCAAAACTCATATCACCAAAATATCCAAGGGCTAACACACACGAAAAATGAGAAAACTCGCCTAATTCATGCCTCATAAATGTCCAAAAACGCAGTGACATTTCCTGAGGCTTCACCTAACTGAAGGTCCCCAAAAGTTTCGGAAAAGAAATTGACTGGAAGCCATATCACCAAAATATAAATGGGGTAACACACATGAAAAATGAAAAATGAAAATAATAGCCTAATTTCTATTGAATGCCTCGTAAATGCCCAAAAACGCCGTGAAAATTCTTGAGACTTCACTTGCTTCTCCCCCGAATATTTACGGAGGGTCCAAAAAGGTTTCGAAAAAAATTGCCCGGAAGCCATATCACCAAAATATTAATGGGCTAATACACACGAAAAATGAGAAAATTCGCCTAATTCCTATTAAATGCCTACTAAATGCCCAAATTCGCCGTGAAAATTCTCGAGGCTTCACTTGCTGCTCCCCCAGGTACTTACGGAGGGTCCCCAAATAGTTTCGGAATTTTTTTTACCGTAAGTCATATTACCAAAATATTCATCGACTAACACATATGAAATATTAGAAAAATCGCCTAATTCCTTTTAAATACCTCATAAATGTCCAAAAACGACGTGAAAATTCCCGAGGCTTCACCTGCTGCTCCCTCGGGCACTTACGGAGGGTCCCCAAAAGGTTTTAGAAAAAAATTAACCGGAAGTCATATCACCAAAATATTCATTGGCTAACACCCACAAAAAATAAGATAAATCGCCTAGTTTGTATTAAATGCCTCGTAAATACCCAAAAACACCGTAATAATTCCCGAGGCTTCACCTGCTGCTTCCCCGTGTACTTACGGATGGTCCCCAAAAGGTTTTGGAAAAAATTAACCGTAAGTCATATCACCAAAATATTCAAACGCTAACACATACGAAAAATGAGATAAATCGTCTAATTCCTATTAAATGCCTCGTAAATGCCCAAAAATGCCGTGAAAATTCCCGAGATTTCACCTGCTACTCCCCAGGTACTTACGGATAGTCCACAAAAGGTTTCGCAAAAAATTGACCGGAAGCCATATCACCAAAATACTAATGCGCTAACACACGAAAAATGAGAAAAATCGTCTACTTCCTATTAAATGCCGTGTAAATGCCCAAAAACGCCGTGAAAATTCCTGTGGATTCTCCTACTGCTCCCATGGGTACTTACGGTGGGTCCCTAAGAGGTTTCGGATAAAAATTGATCGGAAGTCATATCTCCAAAATATTCATGGACGTTACACACGAAAAATGAGAAAAATCGCCTAATTTGTATTAAATGCCTCGTAAATGCCCAAAAACGTCGTGCCAATTCCCGAGACTTCACCTACTGCTCCCCCGATCACTTACAGAGAGTCTCCAAAAGATTTCGGAAAAAAATTGATCGGAAGTCACATCACCAAAATATTCATGGTCTAACACACATGAAAAATGAGAAAAATCACATAATTCCTATTAAATGCCTTGAAAATGCACAAAAATGCCGGGAAAATTCCGTAGGCTTCACCTGCTGCTCCCCCGGATATTTACGGAGGGTCCCCAAAAGATTTAGAGAAAAAATTGATCGTAATCCATATCATAAAGATATTCATGGGCTAACACACACGAAAAAATGAGAAAAATCGCTTAATTCCTAATAAATGCCTCGTAATGACAAAAACGCCGTGAAAATTCCGGAGGCTTCACCTGCTGCTCCCCCGGGTACTTTCAGAGGGTCCCAAAAAGGTTCATAGAAAAATGAATAGAACCCATATCACCAAAATATTCAAGGGCTAACATATATGAAAAATGAGAAAAATCGCCTAATTCCTATTAAATGCCTCATAAATGTCCAAAAACGCCGTCAAAATTTCTGAGACTTCACCTACTGCTCCCCCATGTACTTACGGAGGGTCCCCAAAAGATTTCGAAAAAAATTGACCGTAAGCCATATCACCAAAATATTCATGGGCGTTACACACGAAAAATGAGAAAAATCACCTAATTCCTGTTAAATGCCCAAAAACATAGTGAAAATTACCGAGTATTCACCTGCTGCTTCCCCGGGTACTTACGAAGAGTCTCCAAAAGGTTTCAGAAAATAATTGACCGGAAGCCATATCACAAAAATATTAATGGGCAAAACACACACAAAAATGAGAAAAATCGGTTAATTCCCATTAACTGCCTCGTAAATGCCCAACAACGCCGTGAAGATTCCTAAGGCTTCACCAGTTGCTCCCCCGGATAATTACGGAGGGTCCCTAAAAGGTTTCGAAAAAATAGTGACCGGAAGCCATATCACCAAAATATTCATGGGCTAACACACACGAAAAATGAGAAAAATAGCTTAATTCCTATTAAATGCCCCGTAAATGCCCAAAAATACACTGAAAATTCTCGAGGCTTCACCTGCAGCTCCCCCAGCTACTTATAGAGGGTCCCCAAAAGGTTTTAAAAAAATATTGATGGGAAGCCATATCACAAAAATATTCATGGGCGAACACATACGAAAAATTAGAAAAATCGCCTAATTTTTATTAAATGCCTCGTAACTACCCAAAAACGCCGTGCAAATTCCCGAAGCCTCACCTGCTGCTCCCCAGGGTACTTACGGAGGTTCCCCAAAAGGTTTCAAAAAAAATTTGACCGTAAGCCATATCACCAAAATATTCATGGGCTAACACACGAAAAATGAGAAAAAATGCCTAATTCTAATTAAATGCCTCGAAAATTCCCAAAAACGACGTGATAATTTCCGAGGCTTCACCTACTGCTCCCCCGGGTACTTACAGAGGGTACCCAAAAAGTCTCGAAAAATAATTGACCGAAAGTCATATCACCAAAATATTCATGGGCTAACACATACGAAAAATGAGAAAAATAGGCTAATTCCTATTAAATGCCTCATAAATGCCATAAAACGCCGTAAAAATTCCGAGACTTCACAAGGTGCTCACCCGAATAATTACGGAGGGTCCCCAAAAGGTTTAAGAAAAAAATTGACCGGGAGCTATATCACCAAAATATAAATGGGCTAACACACACGAAAAATGAGAAAAATCACTTAATTCCTATTAAATGCTTCGTAAATGCCAAAAAAACGCCATGAAAATTCCAGAGGTTTCACCTGCTGCTCCCCCGGGTACTTACGGAGGGTCCCCAAAAGGTTTCGGAAAAAAATTGACCAGAAGCCATATCACTAAAATATTCATGGGCTTACACACACGAAAAATGAGAAAAATCGCCTTATTCCTATTAAATGCCCAAAATCGCCGTGAAAATTCCCGAGACTTCACATGCTGCTCCCTCGGTTACTTACGGAGTGTCCCCAAATGGTTTCGGAAAATAATTGACCAGAAACCATATCACCAAAATATTCATTGCTAAAACACACGAAAAATGAGAAAAATCGCCTAATTCCTATAAAATGCCTTGTAAGTGCCCAAATATGTCGCGAAAATTTTTGAGGTTTCACCTGCTGCACCCCCGGATACTTACAGAGGGTCCCCACAAGGTATCGGTAAAAAATTGACCAGAAACCATATAACCAAGATATTCATGGGTTAACACATGCGAAAAATGAAAAAAAATCATCTTATTCATATTAAATGCCTCGTAAACGACCAAAAATGCCGTGATAATTCCTGATGCTTCGCCTGCTGCTCCCCCGGATACTTAATGAGTGTCCCCAAATGATTTCAGAAAATAATTGACCGAAAGCCATATTACCAAAATATTCATAGGCTAAAATACACGAAAAATGAGAAAAACCGCTTAATTCCTATTAAATGCCTCCTAAATACCCAAAAACGCCGTGAAAAATCTCGAGGCTTCACCTGTTGCTCCCCCGAGCACTTACGGAGGGTCCCCAAAATGTTTCAAAAAAAATTTACCAGAAGCCATATCACCAAAATATTATTGGGCTAAAACACACGAAAAATGAGAAAAAATCGTCTAGTCTCTATTAAATACCTTGTAAATGCCAAAAAAGACATGAAAATTGCTGAGGCTTCACTTATTGCTCCCCTGGGTACTTACGAAGGGTCCCTAAAAGATTTCGAAAAAACATTGACCAGAAGCCATATTACCAAAATATTCATGGGCGAACACACACGAAAAATGAGAAAAATCACCTAATTTCTATTAAATGTCTCGTAAATGCCCAAAAATGCTGTAAAAAATTCTGAGGCTTCACCTGATACTCCACCGAGTATTTATGGAGGGTCCCCAAATGGTTTCGGAAAAAAATTGATCGAAATTTATATCACCAAAATATTTATGGGCTAACACACACGAAAAATGAGAAAAATCACCTAATTCCTATTAAATTCGTCGTAAATGCCAAAAAATGCCGTGAAAATTTTCTAGGCTTCACCTGCAGCTCCCCCAGGTACTCACGAAGGGTCCCCAAAAGGTTTCAGAAAAAAAATTAACTAGAAGCCATATCACCAAAATTTTAATAGGCTAACACACACGAAAAATGACAAAAATCGTTTAATTCCTATTAAATACCCAAAAATACCGTGAAAATTCTCGAGGCTTCACATGATGCTCCGCCAGGTACTTACGGAGGGTCCCCAAAAGGTTTCAGGAACAAATTGACCGAAAGCCATATCACCATAATATTCATTGGCTAACACACACGAAAAATGAGAAAAATCGTCTAATTCATATTAAAAGCCTCGTAAATTCCCAAAAATGCTGTGAAAATTCTCTAGGCTTCACTTGTTGCTCCCCCGGGTACTTACGGAGGGTCCCCAAAAGGTTTCGAAAAAAATTTGACCGAAAGCCGTATCATCAAAATATTCATTGGCTAACACACACGAAAAATGAGAAAAATCGTCTAATTCTTATTAAATGCCTCGTAAATGTCCAAAAACGCCGTGAAAATCCCGAGGCTTCACCTGTTGCTCCCACGGGTACTACGGAGGGTCCCCAAAAGGTTTTGGGAAAAAATTGACCGGAAGCTATATCACCAAAATATTCATGGGCTAACACACGAAAAATGAGAAAAATCGCTTAATTCCTATTAAATGCCTCGTAAATGCCCAAAAATGCCGTGAAAATTTTCAAGGCTTCACCTGCTGCTCCCTCGGATACTTACGGAGGGTCCCCAAAAGGTTTCAGAAAAAAATTGATTAGAAGTCATATCACCAAAATATTCATGGACTAACACACACGAAAATTGAGAAAAATTACCTAATTCCATTAAAATGCCTCGTAAATGCTCAAAAATGCCGTGAAATTTTTCGAGGCTTCACCTACTTCTCCCCCGGAAACTTACGGAGGTTCCACAAAAGGTTTCGAAAAAAAATTGACCGGAGATGGACTGACGAACTGTAGTTGGGAACTGTAGTTGGCCTACTGTATATCTTTAAAATGTCAGGCCTCAGAACTCTTTTTACGATTTAGCAGGACGGTCTGTCATTGCTTACACGGACCGTAGGAGTGTCTCGCAGAAGGACCCACGATCCGTAGGTAGGGTCCCGTCGTTGGGGGTCTGAAGTTGGAGGTCTCTAAACTAAACGACGGTCGACCAGTGCAGTCCGTGGAAGGACCGTAGGTCAGGCCGTCGGTAAGGGTTTGGTAGTTATTTTAAAGGGCTTTTTGATCTTTTCCCTAGATGTTTAATTCCTAATTTAAGTTGGCTTGGCCCTTAACCTAGGCCCTATATAAACCTTATAAGCCTAATATGACCTATTCTTAATCATTCCCCAAACTCTCTCCAAATCTTCTCTCCTAAAATAATTCCCTCTCTAGAAAAGCTTAAAGAAGAAGAAGTGAAGTTAGGGTTCCAAGAATCAAGCTTCCATTCCTCAAATTGCTTAAGGGCTTTGAACCCCAAGGTATGATAATTTTTATCTATGGAGCCCTTTCCTCTATAGAGTCCCCAAAATTCTGTATTTTACAAGTTAGAAATTCTCTATGTACAGTCTCACAATTTTCGGAGTCCATTTTAGGAACTTAGGAGGCAATTTTCAGGAATTAGGTGATTTTCTCAATTTTCCGTGTGTGTTAGCTTATGAATATTTTTGTGATATAGCTTTCGAATGATTTCCTTGCGAGACCTTTACGGAACCCTCTGTAGGGAGTTGGGAGAGCAGTACGTAAAGTCTTACCATTTTCAGAATCCATTTTGGACATTTAGGGGGTAATTTACAAGAATTAGGTGATTTTATCAGTTTTTTGTGTGTGTTAGACTGTGAATATTTTGGTAATATGGCTTCCGGACAATATCTTTATGAAACATTTATGGATCCCTCCGTAGGGAGTTGGGGGAGAAGTACGTACAATCTCACCATTTTCGTAGTTCATTTTGGGTATTTAGGGGCCAATTTACAGAAATTAGGTAATTTTCTCAATTTTATGTGTGTTAGTCCATGAATATTTTGGTGATATAGCTTCTGAATGATTTCTTTGCGAAACCTTTACGGAACCCTTCGTAGGGAGTTAGGCGAGCAGTATGTACAGTCTCACCATTATTGGAGTCCATTTTGGGTAATTAGGGGGCAATATATAGGGAATAAAGCGATTTTCTCAATTTTTCATGTGTGTTAGTCCATGAATATTTTGGTGATATGGCTATCGGACAATTTCTTTGCGAAATCTTTACGGAACCCTCTATTGGGAGTTGGGGGAGCAGTACGTACAGTCTTACCATTTTTAGAATCAATTTTGGATATTTAGGGGCCAATTTACAGGAATTAGACGATTTTCTAAGTTTTTTGTATGTAACGTCCATGAATATTTTGGTGATATGGCTTCCGAACGATTTCTTTGTGAAACAATTATGAAACTCTCCGTAGGGAGTTGGTGGAGTAGTACATACAGTCTAACCATTTTCAGAGTTCCTTTTGTGCATTTAGGGGGCAATTTACACGAATTGGGCAATTTTCTCATGTTTTTTGTGAGTGTTAGCCTATAAATATTTTGGTGATATGGCATCCGAATGATTTCTTTGTGAAACCTTTACGGAACCCTCCGTAGAGAGTTTGGGGAGTAGTACGTACAATCTCACCATTTTGGAGTCCATTTTGGGCTTTTAGGGGGCAATTTACAAGAATTAGACGATTTTCTCAGTTTTTTGTATGTGTTATCCCATGAATATTTTGGTGTTATGACTTGCGGATGATTTCTTTGTAAAATCTTTTTGGAACCCTCTGTAGGGAGTTGGGGGAGTAGTATTTACAGTCTAACCATTTTCAGAGACCATTTTTGGCATTTAGGGGGCAATTTAAAGGAATTAGGTGATTTTTTCAATTTTTTGTGTGTGTTAGCCCATGAATATTTTGGTGATATGGCTTCCAGACGATTTCCTTGTGAAACCTTTACGGAATCTCCCGTAGGTAGTTGGGGGAGCAGTACGTACAATATCACCATTTTAGAGTCCATTTTGGGTATTTAAGGGTCAATTTACAAGAATTAAGTGATTTTCTCAATTTTGTGTGTGTTTTAGCCCATGAATATTTTGGTGATATTGCTTTCAGACGATTTCTTTGTGAAACCTTTATGGAACCGTCCGTAGGGAAGTGGGGGAGCAGTACGTACAGTCTCGCCATTTTCGGAGTCCATTTTGGACATTTAGGGGGCAATATACAGGATTCAAGCAATTTTCTTAGTTTTTTTGTGTGTTTTAGCCCATGAATATTTTGGTGATATGACTTCCGGACGATTTATTTGTGAAACCTTTATAAAACCCTCCCTAGGGAGTTGGGGGAGCAGTACGTAGAGTCTCACCATTTTTAGAGTCCATTTTGGATATGTATGGGCAATTTACAAGAATTAGGCCATTTTCACACTTTTCGTGTGTGTTAGCCCATGAATATTTTGGTGATATGACTTCCGAATGATTTCTTTGCGAAACTTTTATGGAAACCTCCGTAAGGAGCAGGGGGGGCAGTACGTAAAGTCTCACCATTTTCGGAGTCCATTTTGGAAATTTATGGGGCAATTTACAGGAATTAGGTGATTTTCTCTCTTTTTTTATGTGTGTTAGCCTATGAATATTTTGGTGATATGGCTTCCGGGCGATTTCTTTGCGAAAACTTTAAGGAAACCTCTGTAGTGAGTTGAGGGAGACGTACATACAATCTCACCATTTTCAGAGTCCATTTTGGGCATTTAGGGGGCAATTTACAGGAATTAGATGATTTTCTCAGTTTTTTGTGTGTGTTAGCCCATAAATTTTTTGATGATATTGCTTTCGGACGATTTCTTTGCGAAACCTTCATGGAACCCTCCGTAGGAAGTTGGGAATGTACATCTATAATTAAGATTATAGAAAATTATAAAAATAAAAGATCTCCAATAATTGAGTTATGAACAATCATTAATACCTTTTCTTCTTAAGGTCAAGGTTGCTTTAAGTGGGGTATATATCCAAAGCTTTTTTGCAATACTAAAAACAAATGGAATAAAAAGAAGAATTATTACTTCATATTCCTTAATATTGCAAACCCTACATTTACTTTTTACTATAGATATAAAGAAAATAATAGTTAAAGTGAATTATAATCTACACGTACATTGTTTCACTTTTGCCTTTCCATTGATGAAAGTTTTAAAGCATTTTTTACCATTTATTATTAAATTTAAAAGTGAATTCAGAATATAAAATTTATCAACAATTTCAAATTAATGTACGATAATGACGGTTTTCAAATTCAAGTGAACTTTTTTAAGAAAAAATAAAAGAAAGAACGTGATTTACCATGTTACTATTTAGAGGGAAATTCAAGTAATTTAATTTGACATATTTTTTGAAACTTAAATTTTTTATTTAGGACAAGTAATATATGGAAAATTGAATGATTTTTCAAGAAAAAGTGTGAGAATATTTTGGAAAGTCACTTTGTGAAAATTAAAGTACAATTATTTATATTTAAAAAAGGGGAACAAGATTTTGATAAAGAATAAAGAAGAAAAAGATATACTCACTTAATGAGCATAAAATGGACTACTACATATAGCATCCTTTTATTCTTTTCTTGTCTTTTTCTTCTTGTTATTCTTTATTTCCTATAGTCTACATTCAATAATTCCTCTAATCTTTTCCTTTCCAATTTCTTTGTTGGGAAAGTGTAAAGCAATTGTCTATGCCTAGGATGCAATAGTCATTCCTCCAACAACAACAAATTCGGATCGGGTCAGGTTCAGGTTGAGATTTGTGGTTGGAGTCGGGATTTGGATCTCGGATAATAATCGAGAGTCAATAATGAAATCAAAATTAGGAGTTGATTTTTGATCAGGGTCAGAATTTGAGTATTGAGTTGGATCTATTTCGAGATGACAAGGTTAAAGAAAAGTCTAGATAAATTATTTTCCTTAAATTATAGGAAAATAAATTAATCTAAAAAATATTTTTAGAATATTTAAGTCAACAAGAAATATTTATGTTTCATTTTCAATTTTTTCTAACTTCTCAACTTAGTAGAGTATTAATTAGTGATATATTAAGCGTTTAAGAAAGAGATACTAGGCCTTTAAATTAAGGATTTAAGTGATATAAACTAACAATGTAAACTTATTTATATTACCATTTTATTAAATTACCAATTTTCTTATCATAAGGTCTTGCCTGTAATTATCCTGACTACAAATAAAATACAATTAGTTACGAATTTCATCGTTAAAATAGCGATAAAAATATAATAGCTAATAATTTTATTTAATAACGTGCCGTTGCTAATTCATCTCTAAATATTATTAGCGATGAATTTTTATTGTTTATCTATAAAATTTATTGTCACAAATTCTTTTTTTTTTCTCGATTAGTGAATAAAACTTAAACATTTATACCAAAACTCTTATGATCAAGACCTTAAGTATCTATCTTAAGAGATACAAAAATTTTAGAATATAACAATAATATATTAAGTGTACCTTGGTAAAATTTGAAAGAAAAAATGTACATAAATCTTATCTGAGACTATTTATCAAGGGAAAAAAAATTAGAACACAAACATATAAATTGGAGATAGTATATATCTTTTTTGTTAAATATAAATGCCTCATACAATTACCAAGGGAAAGAGAATTTACTTCTCAAGGTACTATAAGAGTAGCAAATGTCTAAGAAATGGATAATAAAACTCTCTTATATATAGTGACTAATATTTCACCTAAAAAAATTCTAAAATCAAGTACTTTTTTTTCTCTCCCAATTTTGATTGGGAAAAAAAAACAAAAGGAACAATTTAATAATGTAATATTTGATTTGAAAATCAACACAAGAATATTATATAAGTGGAAAAAGGAAAATGCACTTTTTCCCTCCCTTCTTTTTTTTCTTGCTTTATCTTGTCTCCTTGTCTTTTTTTCCATCACTTTTTTCCTTTCTTTTCTTTTTCTTTTTTCTTTTTCTTTTTACTAATGATTTCAAAATGAGTACAACTTTTTGTTCCATGCAAAAACTTTTATATATATTATTTGCTTTTTATTTATTTATTACTATTAAATATTAGGAATTCCTAAAGTAAAATCCAAATTAGGCTTCTTTGGACTTGCTTGTGTTATGCTTGATGAACTCACTTCTGTTGATATTCCTTCATAGCTTGTACATTTTGCTTCCATGTTTTTCTGTTTTTTCAAAAAATAAAATAAAAATTAATATATTACTAAGGAAGAATAATAATTAAGTAGAAATAAGAAAAGTGTGTGTGAATAAAGCTAAGCTAAGGAATCAAAAGGACAGATTGAGGAATATATACTGATATTGTGTGTATGTACTACTATCCAAAACTTCTACCC
This sequence comes from Solanum appendiculatum, assembly GCA_018342035.1. NCBI lineage: Eukaryota > Viridiplantae > Streptophyta > Magnoliopsida > Solanales > Solanaceae > Solanum > Solanum appendiculatum. The sequence goes on from JAGDQO010000319.1 coordinate 421,626, forward strand.
TATCTATGTATATTAGGGGCAGTGGCGGAGCCAGAATTTTTATGGAGAGGGTTTAAAACATGAAAAAGTAAATATATGAAGACATTAAAAGAAATTCAACATTTACTATATATACATAAAAAGATAGCTTTAATCATATATAAACAATGTATTTCTCCGCAGAGATTCATTCGAACCCTTTTATCCTTCCTAGCTACGCCCCTAATTAGAGGCATACTATACATGTATTGTTACAAAAAAGACAAGAATTTACTGTGAACAACTTATGTGGTTAGATAATAAAATTCATTGCTAATCGATTAAAGTAAAGAGGATTATCAAAAAGTCTATTTTATAGCCATGGCAACAAACTATAGCTAGGAAGATTTCATAGCTAGTTTTCGATTCACATTGAAAATTAGTTAGTTTGACCTTAGCTCATATATACTGCGAATCAGGTCACATAAATTGACCTAATATGTAATTTTTAAATCTTCCATATTGATCTGAATAATTGCATAAGCATGAAGTAGCATCTATGACAATATACTTATTGTAATCTTATAAGTATATGGTCTGAAAAAAATGATATGTATATAATCTTATTTTTATCTTGCATTGGTGGAATAAAGATTGTTTTTGATGGTTTGGGCTCTAGTAAAGCATAAAGTAACATCTACAACAACATACGAGTGGAATATGGGAAAGGTGGTATACACACAACCAGGGGCGTATCTAGGGGGGGTTACCGGGTGCACATGAACCCAGGCTCCCCTCCCGAGATCATATATAATAGTGTTATATTTTTAAAAAAATATTGAATTATAGATGTGTGAACCCATATTCGGAGTATCATATTACAATAGTGCACCTTTTTACAATAGTGCACCCCTCATCTCGAAATTCTGGATACGCCTCTGCACACAACCTTATTTCCTATCTTGTGAAGATAGAACGACTGTCTATGATGGACCCTCGACTCAAGCAAGGACATAATGGTAAATGCACATAGAAACTTTGTAATAATTTAGAATAATACTATAGTACCTCTAAAGAAGGCAAATTTCCTGGATAATCTCCTAGTTTGCCATGCATCTGCCAACTTTCCCTGCTGCATAATCACAAATAAAGATGGAATATTTTTCTATCATCAGTGGAGGCCATGCATGCAGAAGAAAAAAAGATAGAAAAAGTGAAACTAAGAAAACAGAAAGCCAATCTTTTTAGTACTATGTCACATTATTTTATAGTACTCATGCTTCTTTTTATCTTTTTCTTGTCTTTCCATTTTCTTATTATGATATACTATCCCAATTTTTGGCACAAAATTAAAGAATTTTACATATATATATATATATGGGGGCCATCTTCTTACTAGCTAGTGTTAGCTTTGACACTAAGTTTCCTAGTAAGGGATCTAGTTTCAAATATCTTATCATAGTGACAGAGTCAGAAATTTATTTAACAAAAGCATTTTATTAAAAAATGTTAACACCTAAATTTTTTTTTACATTTATATGGGGGTTATCTTTTTAGCTTTGACACTAAGTTTCCTAGTATAGGGGTCTAGTTTCAAATGTCTTATCAGTAGTGGCAGAGTCAAAAATTTATCTAACAGAAGCATTAAAAAAATTATTGCACGTAGAAAAAAATTAGAGCAATAATTTGTGTTTGACCAAAATTCAAGTGTATCTAAGAAAAAAAAAGTAATATTTTTTAGATTCTGAAAAATAACTTATGCTACTACTAAAAAAGATACTTCACATTAATAAATCATCATTGATGGACATTAAACATGACATAATCAATACAACTTATGCTACCACTAAAAATACTTCAAGTTGGACCAAACACGTCAAATTTCTAAAATAAGCACTTTTAACTTCTCTAAAACAAGGCAAACAATATAATAAGCTAATAATCCTCTCATTAATTAGTTCTATGGATTAATTCAAGCATAAATGGAGTTCATTAATCTATAATAATTGAGTTGCATAGATATAAATGTTTACCTTGAAGAGTTACTCCAAAGTCCTCCATAATCTTTCTCTTGATTATTATACATATTTTGCCTTCCTTGTTGAACTGATAATTCAGACTTGTTTGAATTTTTAATTTCAAGAACTAAATCATCAGAATTATCCCCAGATGACACATTATCAAACACCTCTGATTGTCCTAAACATGTTCACAAGGTAAAAAAGTAATAATCAATTTTTCTTCATAAACAAATAATATTTTAAAGCATATTGTAAACACTTAATTATTTAATCTACTCTTAAAAATTCCCTATAATAATGAACAATCATTTATACACTATTTTTTACCTGAAGAAGCTGCTCCTGCTGCTGATTTATCAGTTGTTTTTACCGTTCGATACATCTGCAAGGATTTGTTTACACTATTAGATCATCTGAAAGATAATTACACGTAATTATCATTAATAAATACCAAAACCGGTTACTTATTGGAAAATATGGCCACGTAATTATCATTAATAAATACCAAAACCGGTTACTTATTGGAAAATATGGCCAACAACCGGTTACAGCATGTTTATTAAAATGTGGATGTATATAAGTTAAATTTTAAAATGTAACGATATATAATACATTCATGCTTGACTTGAAATAGAAGTATAGATTCGGTGTGATCGAATCTATTTCTAGAAATATTGATTTTCTTTAGTAAAAATTTTGATTTTATCTCTGAATATAGTAATACGGACACACATTATACATAAATGGTCTAGTATGGCTACAAAATAAAAAATACTTGTATTAATAAGATAAATATAAAATTATATACTCAATAATCTTATTCCTTTCGATCTATTTAATTTAAATGTCTTTTTAAAGATTTTAACATACTCTAACAAAATCAATTAATGGTGCTAATTATAAGAAGTTATTTGACTAAATTACCCTCTAAATCCTTTTATGAAAGTTGTATAAAATCATTTGTAGAGCAAGAAGCTCACCTCCACCCCACCCAACACTTCTCTTCTGAGGGCATAATGTCTCTTCTTCTTAATATAATTTGGATTATTATTACTTAGTAAAAAGAATTTTCTTCGATTATTGTATTATTTTACTATTTTTTTCTTATTTTTTCAATATAGTGTCTTCACTATTGTATTTCTTTTTTAAACCTACATTGAAAATATGTTTTCGAAAGTTGTATAAATTCATTTGTAGGACAAGAAGCACCACCCCACACCCTACCCCCTCTTCTTCCTGTTCCTGATACAATTCAAATTATATTAAATTTTTTTTTCTCAGTTATTTGTATTATTTTGTTGTTGTTATTGGGTTTTTTCTATTATTTCCAACATAACTTCTTTATTACTATTTTTTTTTTCAAACCTCCTTTGAAATGTTTTACTTGAGTCTAGGCTCTATCAGAAACAATTTCTCCCCCTTCAGAAGATAGGTATAAGATATACAAACACATCACTCTTTTCAGATCCAATTACAACGAATATATTGTTGTTGTGGTATCCCTCAAACCAAACAAGTACTTAACTTTTGCAGTGTTATTATTGATGAATCATTAAGAAATGAGACTATTCTCTCTCCTTTTTCTTTTACTACTAGTACTAGTACTATGCTATTACATGAATTAAAATATACTATATGGTTCATTCTCCCATGGAAAAAAGCTGCATTTTATAATAGGCTTGCAGAACCATCAGATCTACTAAGTAGAAAAAGAAGTTCTCAGTATTTGAGACGAACCAAAAAAAAAATGTATAGAAAAAAAAAGAGGCATTGGAATTTGAAATTCGTGGGAATTTATATCCTTTCTGATGATATATGCTACTATTGTCCAAAGTATAGTACTAAAGAAACCATAGCCTTTTGTGAAGACTCCAAAAAGAAAATTTTACTCACTCTATTGAACTTAGCATTGAAAAAAACACATGGTATTTAAATTCCAAAGCATAGTCTTTTTGTGAAGACTCCAAAAAAAACATATTTGGACAAATGAAAGAAACAAATAGCAGTCTAATGTACAAAGTATCTCGTATTCATGTAGGGTTCGAGGAAGAATCGCAGTCCAAGGGATGTGATATTGACAGTTTACTCTAATACAAATATTAGTAATTGCCTCCATGATTCAGGCCCATGATCTGTATTTGGACAAATGAAAGAAACAAATAGCAATATGATGCAAAAAACATCTCATATTCATATAGAGTTTGAGGAAGACTCGCAGTCTAAGGAATATAATGTAGACAATTTACTCTAATACAAATACTAGTGATTGCTTCTGCGACTCGGGTCCATGACCTATATTTGTGGACAAAAATGAAAGAAAGAGAAACAAGAACCCCCACTTTTAATAAAAGATTTTACCTGTAAATGGGATTTAACATGAGCCAAAGTGAGATCTTTCACATCCATAAGCTCAAGAACTGACTTTGGTGTTGCTCCTACATTCCCCAAAAAAAAAAAAACACAAGAAACATTGTTAATTAAGCTCAAAATATATAGATTTTTTCAGTAAGTTTAATTTTTATACACCAATAATATATAAATAAATTTTCACTATTAATTAAATTGCCTAAAAGATAACTATATGAAAATAACCCTTCATAAAAAATGAAATTAGTAATCTAAAAAATAAGTCAGGCAGTAGTAGAAAGATTAAAAACATTATCAGTGTATATGAATTAAATTCCATTTTTATTTAAACAACTTTTACATTGTCGGTGTGCAATTTAACCGCTCATATCAAATCATTACTCTTTTTTTCAGGTTATCATATCAGACTCAATTAAACCAGACTATCAACACAAAAAACATATATAAACAGTAAAAGCTTATTCGCACTTGATATTTACACTGAACTAAACTTAATGTAAACACCTGGTGCGAATAAGTATTTACCGAAGAAGAAAAAAGTTAAGCAAGTAGCCTACTTTCATGTCCACCCAAGAGTTCAACAGCATGAACAAAACGAGCATGAAGGGTACTTGTCCATCTCATCCTTGGAGCTCTCATACTTCTTTTAGTTGGAAATCTTGAAAAAAATCTTGATCTCATTAGCCCATTTTGATGATGATTATGGGATTGATGAAAATGGCTATTTGATGAAGAAATAGGGTTAATATTATTATAATTATTAAAAGAACTAGGAGAAGATTGTATAGGTAATGTATTAGTTGAAGGGTTTTGATGATTATTGTAAAGTGGAACTCCACTTATAGGTCTAAACAAACCAAGATTATGATGATGAGGTATAAAAGGGTTATTAATGAAATTTGTGTTGTTTTGGAAATATTGGCTAGAAGGGTAATTAGGTTCTTGATGAGTAGTAGTAGTATTAATTATACTACTAGGTCTTGGTATATTTGATGATAAAGATAGGTCAAAACAAGAAGTGTTGTTAGTACTAATATTATGGGGTTTTCTTGATTCCAAAGCTCTTTTCCAAAAACTCAAATCTATATTATTCTCTTCTTGATTAGTATTAGTATTTGGAGGGCTAATTTGTAGGGATAAATCTGGTTGTGGTGGGAATAACTCCATGTTTTTTTCCAAGAAGAAATAAGCGCGATGAGTAGAATTAGTAACCTGAAAAATAAGACGGATTGTTCTGAACAAGTACTCCTTCTTGTGTTTGTAAGTAGGTTATATAAAGGACTAGTAGCTTGTTTGAGGAAGTTTTGAATTAATTTTTGAGATGAAAAAAGGGATATGTAGATAATAGAGAAAATTTTGGGATTTTCTTGAAATGGGATGATGATAAACAATTGAAGAGGAAATTGAAAAAGTTGTTGGGATTTGAGATTGAGAGAGAAAGAAAGAACAAAACAAGAAATGGCAATAGGTGTATGAAGTGAATGGCTTGTTTCTTTTGTGTGAAGTATATGTGAGAAAATGACACTTGAGGTGGGGTGGGGGATTTGATTCTTCTATGAACATGGGGGGTTATATAATGAAAAAGGAAGATAAAAAAAAAGATGAAGAAAATAAAAAGGATAAGTTAGTGAGTTTTGTGACTTTGGTCTTTGGTTAATTCCTTTTTACTCTTTTCCACTTTTATACTTTTTGGTTTTTAACCAAAGTATTCTTTCGGTAAAGAAAAGAAACATTTTAGTGTAAGCTTTTATGTATCCATTTGTCCCACACACATATATACACACTAATAACAATATCATATTCACTCAAATTACACAAAAGAGATCTAAAAAGATTAGGTGTATGCAAATCTTATCTCTAAGTATCTTAAGAGGTAGAGACACTGTGTTCGATAGACATTTGGCTCAAGAAAAAACATATCAAAGAAAATAGAAAAAGGAAATAACATCGGTGAAAAAAATCTTGGCAAAATACTATAGAAAGCATGGCATAGCATTCTGAAAAAGAAAAAAAAGGAGACTAATAACTAGTACAATAATCAAAGTACAAGGCAATAGTAGCGAAAATCGAAGGATAACTTATTTTAAACCTATTTTGGCAACAACTCGGACATATAGTGATGCCAATAAACGCTACAAGAAAAAAATAAGACTGAGGTTCGAAATTTATTATTAATATGTCGATATATAACTTGTAGCTAATAATTATTTTTATAACAATCCGTCGCTAATTTTATTTAATAAAAAATATGGACATTTTTTTTCTATTTATAAAGTTATATGAATGTGGATGAGTCATATGAACTTTGATTATTTATTCCTCAAATATATACAAATAATCCAGATCCATTTTTCCTTTTTTTTTATTCTTTTTATAACAGTGGTGTTTAGATTAATTTGTGCATACCTCAAATATCCTAGTAATATCAATCACCTTCCATCAGTATAAATACTAAGTAACGCTGACGTCAAATTTGGACAAATAAAATATTTTCAATTTTTTTGTTTCTATTGAGATTTGAATTTAACTTTTTTTCATAATTTTCACTCAATTATGAAGATAGAAGTAGAAACTTACTCACATTGAATACTTACATCAAATAATACTAATTCATTATAGTAAAGTCGCAAATTAAGGTAATAATTTGTATTAATTAATTTTGATTTAGTGATAAGAATGCCGTATATGAAAAATAAGAAAATAGTGAAAAATATTTCACCAATACCCCATCTTAATTATGTCTAAATTTCACTTTGAAATTTTACAAACTTTCTATTTATAAAGGGTATTTCTCAATTGAAATATTGATGTTTAAGACTAAAGCAATATTAAAAATGTAAATTAGTAATTCTTTAAGCTATAGATTAATTTGAAGTAATTAAAAAATAAAGCAAAGATTTTATTTGCCCTTCTTCATCCTTAGAAAGACAAAATGGTAAACGTAAACGTAACAAGAATTATAATTATTGCAATGACTATTTATTTGGTGCTTCATTAATGGTCCATTATATTTACTAGATTTAAATGACTGGTCCTATTACAATTCAATTTACAAAGAAAAAAAATAAAGTCTGAATCAATCATTTTCTCCCAATAAAAATGTTAAATTAAATTCTTTCTATTAATTAATTAGAATAAGAAGAAAAAAACTTGAATTACAATGGATAAAGAACTAATCTTAATTAGGTTATGTCCAAAGGTGGATTTAGGGAGGATTTTGTGGGTTAGTTTGGCTGAACTTATTGATTTTGGTGCGAACGATATATATATATTTTTATTTGAAAAAACACATTTAAAATTTATGTATATAGTAAAGGTCATGTTTATTCTAAATTCACTGACTTTAGATCTTGAATTTGTGTGTCTTTTAAATGACTTATATCATTTGCAAGTCAAGATAATCAACAATAGGTGCATGTCCTTCTCAAGGGCGGACGTCGGGGCGGAAGGGATTTATTAGTATTCGTTTTGTTAAAAGAATATTATATCGAATATTTAAAGTAAACTTTTTCTTTAATGTTGGTGTTGTGTTAATGAACAATGATTTGTTGATACAAGAAGAAAGTTTTGTAAAAGCAACAAAAAAAATGGCCCAAATACTCGTGAGTGAGGCTTATAATTTGGGTCTGTAAATGCTTTGAATAAATCTATTGAGGGTAGAGGCGAGATTTCAGTTTCTGAATTTCGATTAAAGAATTTGTCACCCTGAATATTATTTCGCATCATTCCATATATGAGTATCTTCAAATAGGTACTTATTGCTATTAATTCAATGAACTATATAAGATATGATCAGTGAAAATTAAAAACTTAAGACAAACATATCGATAAAATAACTATTACCTCAGATATGATTCTCAACCAATAAGGTTAAAAATGTAATATATATCACAGAGGAATCGATAATCTAATCAATAGAATACATATTTAATAAAAAAAGATTATGATTTAAAGTATTAATAAAGCTAAAACATATTTTCTAAATTAATTAACATATTTTAAAAGACATGTAAATAAAAAATATGACACATAATTTAAAACGATATGACTAAATTTTTAGGCAAATAGATAAGATAGCGGAAAGCTTTAAAGTATTCCTTTCAATCTTTAATTCTAAGAGCCCGTTTGGATTGGGTTAAAATAAGTAACTTTTAAAAAGTTATTTTAAAGTCATTTTAAAAATAAGTAGTTATGTGTTTATTGATGTGTTTGGCAAAAAAGTGTTGAAAGTCACTTTTTTTATCAAAATGTCTGAAATACCCTTAAAGTTGTTAATATTATAAAAGAATTAAGGATAAAAAAGTAATATACTTGGTCAAAGTAGAATGATTTATAAGTTAAAAAAATAAGTAGGGGGCACTCTACTTTTAACTTTTAACTTATTTTAAGGTACTTTTGACTTATTTTTAGTTATTCTTATAATTGTCAAACACTCTAATAAGTCAAAAACTGATTTAAAAATTAGTTTGACCAACTTAAAATCTCATCTAAACGGGCTCTAAGTGTGTGTAAGATAGTGAAAAGCATGGATAAGACACCTTTAAATTTATACATTGTAAATTTAACTTTTTGAGTCCAAACCCCAATATATAATCATGGCTAAACTTCAACCACATATTATAGGAAGAAATTGGAAGAAATAGCAATTAGGGTCAAATCTAGAATATGAATTATGTGTTTAATTGAATTTGATAAGTTTGGTCTAAATTATATTTTATAATTATCATAGAAGATATCATTGAATATATAAATATTATTAGTTTAAAATTTACTATGAGTAGAATTTCCAAAGCATTAACTTCAAATATTGAATACGCTTTCAAAAATTATTATCCTGAAATTTCAACTTTCACAAGTGATATTTTATGATTATATTTTAAGTTTAATTCATAGAAGTTAAAACTAAAGAAAAGATTATGATTATTTCCAATTACAAAAGCTGAAAAATGGTTGTGTGTGAAATTTGTTCATATCATAATGAAAATTCTTTAATTATTGATAAACTTATATTTTCATGTACACTATAGTGGTAAATAGAAATTTCTTTTAGTAATAATATTCATTATCATAAAAAATATTTAGCAGAAATTGAGTCAATGTCGAAATACATTCAGAGTTGCTAAAGTCTTTAACTATATTTATATGATATTGATTATAAATACTCATATTATATTATTATCGCTAAATAATCATCACAAAATTCCTTATGATATATGGAAAATACACCAACATCCGATATTTTACTTAATTATAGTTAACTCGATAAAAATTTATATGCACGACACATATCTTGTTATTAATTGAATTGACGTAAATATTAATTGCAGATAATTTTTTTAAGTACACATTTACCCTTAACCTTGTCCACACACCCCACCCCACCCCCACCCCCTCTTTTTCTTCCTCATTTAACGGACGGTCAAACTCTCAACCAACATCCTTTATGAGGCATCAATATTGAAGCCCTCAAAGTCCAATTTTCAATAGGCCATACTGCTTGGACCTTTTTAGTTTCTCATATTGTATTAAAAATTACTTTTTAGTCAATTTAGAAATCAAGATATAACTTATTATTTTATATTTATTTTATTTTTATTATTAAGTTTTATTTATTTTTTAACAATTAGATGATTTATAATCTCTCTGTCCAAAAATAAGTACCATTTTAGCAAATTCATATCCATTAAGGAATCAATAAACAAAATATGTAGTATACGAATTAAAGTACCCCTACCCTATTTAATAAATATCTCTTGAACGTGAACACTATTAAGAAAATGAAGTAAAAGGATATAGTTGGAACTTGGAAAAATATACTATAATTTTCGTCTTGAATTTCTAATTGACAGGTATTTATTTTGGAACAAATTATTTTTGCTAAGACGTATGACGGTGGGAGTAATAACTAAAGGTGATATTGTAATATTTTTATTTTATTTATTATTTCATAAAAAGTGTGTCAAATCAAATATGAACTAATAAATATGGACGAAGGGGTTAAATAAGAAAAGAAAGTACAAGTAGCTAGTTTTATACCAAGATCTTAAAAAATAAAGTTAAAATTCCACCATTTCTGCGTATTCTTGTAATAATTGAATTTGTATCCATAAAATAATAGTAGCTATTTCTTAGAGATAAAATATGCATTTATTTGGCTTTTATGATTCTTGCACGCCCTTTAAAGAAATATTTTCTAAAATAAATATTTTAGATAGGAGGAAGTACAATATTAAAAATAATTTAAACTATGTTTCCAAATGACATATAAGTGAACGGGTAATACCCTTTAATTATGTGCATTTTCTCGTGGTGGAAATAAAAAAATTTATGACAAACTGTATTTATCTCAATCATTTGATAATCAGAGTCATTCTTTGATAAATGATCGAAATATCTGATTAAAGAGGGAGAGATCTCAACTATCTCACTACAACTCATGTTAATAACGAGGAAATTGTTAATGAGGGCAAAAATGTAAGAGAGGAGTTAGAATGTCTAGGACAAACAAATTTATATTTTTTTTCCAATCATATTCGATACTTAATATCTATTAACTCGATCGATTAATTCAAATTAATGCCGAATAGACTCACTGAGTGGGTAAACCATTTCCTTATTAAGAAGTTATCTATTCTCAGGATTCTAACATGTTTGCAAAAAGTGATTATATCTTGCCATAATATTTTTTTTCACCCTATGTATTTAAATGATTCAATATATATACACAAACATTATAAATAAAATTGTATATCATCCATATATTTTAACATGTCGTAGTAGTAGCAACCTATCTCATTTTTTAGGTCTCTAAATCTCACTTTTTATGGTCACTAAGTATATAGTAATAATATATCCAGTGTTATTTCATTAATGTAAGATAAAAACAATAAAATACATATAGATCTTATTCCTATTTTCGTAAGGCAAAAAGAATGTTTCCGATAGATAAATCTGTAACTCATGTTTTACTTGTTATTTCAAGGGAAAATATGGATTTAAATTCTCAAATTTATTATAAAAAAAACAGTTTTTTTGTAGAAAAATTGTTGAATGTTACAATTTGGAATTTCATGACAGTATAGGAAGCAACGTACAGACAAAGATTAAGAAAACTTAATTAATTAACTTATATACTAATCAGTTTATTAATTAATAATATTTAACTTAATATCATGGAAGCGATCAATACGGTAAAAAAAATATTTAGAAGACTGACAACATTGGATTTTGCTGCAAATGGATGAATTGTAATAATTTTTATACCATATAGTTTAAGAGTAATTGGGATTAATGTCAACCATTCCTTGGTAATGACAATAATTTTCATATATTCCTAATTTTTAGGGATTTATGAAAGGAAACATCCAAGTTTATTTGATATCAAGAATTAGTTTTATTTAGTATAATTATATACATTGATAATATAAAAACAAATATAATGTGTTTGAATCATATATAATTAATTCTTGTATAATTTAATATACTAATTGATATATTATTTTATATCAAGATAGAATTATCGTTATGTGTCTCTTTTTAACCCCTTTTCAAACTCTTATAAAATCAAATACAAGTTTAAGTGTATATAATGTATAACCAACTAACATCTATAGTATCTGTCGGGATTTAAGTTCATAATACGTATTGTTCGCTCTGACTTAAGAAATTTGTCTTTCGGACACGTGTATCATGTAAATTTAAGTTATATCTTATAAAGTTTTTTTTACTTTTCTCTCTTATTTCAATATAGAATTTACCTAAAATGTTATGTATGAATCGGGAGAGGAGCGAAAAGTCACTTGACAAGTACTTGGATTCTCGAGGTACATCATTTTCAAAAGCTTCTCAGCTTAGAAATCTATCAATTTTAATTGATCAACGATCCTCATCAGCCCTTCTTCCGTCAGAAGTGTCACATTATGATCCCTACATAACTTATTTTTTAATCAAAGGACCCCTTAATATATAGAAGTAAAATCCTTCCTTTTTTCATGCTAATTCTCAGTTTCCCAATACATTGTGTATAGATTATGGTAGAGACACAAGAAGGAATCTTACATTAATACTGTTATTGTTTCAATGTACAAGCAATAATATCATATTATAAATGTCTTTTTTTTAAATCATAAGATCCGTTTATTCCTCACAAAATTATAATTAAGATTATATTTTGAATATACGGCAAGTAACAAGTTTGTACTCAAACACAAGTGACGTTTTAAATAATTAATTATTTTACAAGAAGTTATTATCGCATAGTTTATCTCTTCATAGTGTTCGAATTAGTTTGCATGCACCTTGTCACGATTCAAGTCTATGTTACGTATTGTTTGTTTAGGCGTAACAAATTTCACATATTTATTTCATGGGCTACGTCATCATCAAGTTCCAAAAGTGTGTGTACCATGCGAACTTGTGTTATGACTTATAAAACTCTTCACTTTCCTCTCTCATTCAGTGAATAATTCATATGTTGGATTTACCTAAAATATCATATGCATCCCTCTTTCAGAAGCTTGTCATCCTATCATGGGCATCACATACAACCCGACCCCTTCTTTTGTAACTTATTATTTTTCCTAAGGTCTACCCCATCACCATATTGAAGGAGAATTCGGCTCTGATATTATATTTGTCACAATGTAAGCTCATGGCATGTATTATTCGTTTTGGCAATGTAAACTTTATAGATTTGTCTTTTGAGCTACATCAGCAACAACTCGAAAAGTGTGTATATCGTGTGAACCTATGTTATACCTTAGAAAGCTCTTTATTTTCTTCTCTCATTTTGATGTGAAATTTTGTAAGGTGTTGTGTACACTTCTACTTCAGAACCTTGCCAGCTTAAAAGTTTGTCAGTTCTTCTATTTGATCCTCTCCCTCGCGACCTATCCTCTGTCATGGTCGTTTGATACCTTTGAGTTCAATTATTTGCTATGTTACACTCACACGTGTATCGAATCATTCTTTCCATCAAAACTTAAGCGAGTGACAAAAAAATACCCAATATATTTTCTTATTATTAGGATTTGAATTTTGAACCCACGTCATTTGACCGGCCACTAGGTGGTTATCATATATGTATATGGTTTGATTTTCTATGTTTTTTATATTAAAGTTTATTATGAATTATCAGAATAAACGCTGACAAGACCCATATATGGTGCAAATGCCTAGTGAATTAAACTTTCTTTAAACTCATTCTATTTCTTAAAATTTAAGTTATATAATAAGGATTTGTTTGGAGTTAAGGTCACGTGAGAGTGTTAATTGAAACATGGAATATTAATGTAAAGATTGGAGTATATATCTTGAGGAGAGAAAAAAAAAAGGGGGAGGGGGGAGGGGGGGAAGGGGAGGGGGAAGGGGGGGGGGGGAAAGGGAGGGGGTATTTTAGTGTAATTAAGGTTGTGTTTAGTACATAGAAAAATATTTTTTGAAAAACAAATAATTAATCTTTTTATATAATCACTTATTTTTTATATTTAATAAGTAAATAAAAAATATTATCTCAGTATTATTTTTATATATAATATAGAAAAATACAATGAGATAGGATGGTGTAGGGGCAGAAGGTTGGGGTTGGGATTGGTCAACGTGTGGCGTCATGGCGGTGTGGGAGTTGGTAACATTTGAGAGTTGAAAGAAAATAATAAATTTGAAATGTTATTTATTAAACGTGTTTCCGTAATTTTACCAAGAGAGTTAATTTTTATAGAAAAATATTTTTTAAGATGATTTAACCAACCATATATGAAGTAATTAAAAATTATCTTTCTCTATTCCAAACACACCCTTAATTAACCAAAAATGTAAATCACAAGAAAGCTATAAGAGTTGAAGTCACGTGAAAGTGGAATAATTTGAGCAATAAAAGGGCGTGGGATGTTAGTGTAATTAATAATTAACCAAAAAATAATTATTTGATTGTACGATTTATTCTTCAAATTTATTGATTTTAAATTTTTATTTTTAGTAATCGAATTTATATCTAATAGGGCATAAATTCTTTATTGGCGTGGGGTATAACTTGTAATGCTAAATTTTGCAGACTCTTTAAATGCTCTAAAATACACTACAATAAATAAAAGAGAGATATTTAGTGGCAATAATTATTTTTTAGCAGCTATATTTCCTGACCCAAGAATATTTAATAATAATTTAGTTAATGTCATTATATTCATAATCGTTAAAGTTTTTAGCGAGATTTATATAAAGTAATAATTATAAATACTCTTACTATATTATTATCTATCATTAAATATAATATAATTTAATCACAAGAAAGAATTATTTTATTTTATTTTTAAGAAAAAAGATCAATTTACCGACAAAAAAATTAGATGTCATTATCTCTAGGTGACAAGGTTTGTCATTAATAAATAATAAATAAACAAATGGGTCAACATGTTGGCTTTACCTTTGAGCCACAAAATAGCAGTAAATTTAAACATATGGACCCAATTTCAAGAATTAAATACTAGTACTAGTATTTTGATTGAAGTCTTAATGAAATGTCACTATTTTTTGTTCTTTCATTTTCGCTCATTATTAAATCATATAATATATGATAATAACTAAGAGTTGTCAAAGAATATTCTGTGATGAAATAGACAAAAAAGAAATTATATAAATTTGTCTAGGTATTTTCAATGAATGACTTTTTTTCATTTATTTTCTTCGATGTTTTTATATAGATTTGTTCAGATGTTTTCAGTGAATTTCAATTATGTCAACTAAAATTTATGTGTGATATACACAAGCAATTTCTAACGAATGAGTTTTTCCACTCATTTTTCAAGTTGGCTTTAACTATGAATTTTCACTCAGAGTTAAAGTCAATTTGGAAAATGTCATCGTGTATGTATATTGTGTATATTACTGCATACCACACACCTATTTGGACGTATATCTACAAATATACATGATATAAAGGATATACACAAATATATAGAAAAGATATGCACAAATATATACATATCGCCACAAAAACACCATAACCATCAAAAAAACACTAAAATATTAGTTTCAAATTTTGGACCACTTGGACAAGTACTATTGAATTTGGATTTGAAAATTTGGAGTTAAAGTTTAGAATTTTATGTATTTACACTATGGATCATGCAATTTTGTTCATAGTGTTGTCAATTGTACTTTATAATTTATGCATAGAGTTTTACATGTTTAAAATGCCAATGAACTTTAATTAATGCAATGTTTCCAAAGTCATGAAAGATTATTTTATGCCATGTACAATTTATCATGAGTTTAAACATTAATTAATAATTAGTTCGATGAGAATTTAATACATGAGATGTTAATTACGTGCTCATTCAAAATTTGATCGCGATATCATTATATAGGAACATTTTTCAATTTTTTTATAGGATTATTTATGTGTGTACTCAAAACCTTTATATATTCTTTCATTTGAAAAAAGAATCATATAAATTGCATGAATAACTTTAATGGGAACATCCAGTTATAACCTTAGACTTAGCCTTATAATTTGCAACACATTTTCAAAAGGACTTATAGTTACCTCACAAAGTGGATATCTTTCTTATGAGATCAAATCCTTTTTCAGAAAAAAATTCTGATTTTTATTCCTTTTGTTTCACATATAGGGTGTGTTTGGTAAAAAATAAGTGAGTTTATTATTTACTTTTTTTTGTATGGTACGTAAGCAAATAATATTATCCTAAAAGTATTTGTATATAGTTTAAACAAATATCATGGGAGGTGGTCGGGACAGGAGTGAAGATGAAGTGTGTCGGAGGATGAAAAGAACACAATCAATATAAAATCCAACTTCAACTTATTACAATTTCCAGAATTCACAAGTTGAACTCTGATTTTTTTTTATAAAAGAATCGAAAAAACTCTAAATACCTGTTTTCACATTTTTCACTCACAAAAAATTAATATTTTTTCAGTGTTTATGTCCAACACAAGTTCTAGATTCCAGAAAGTTGAAAAAGGAAAAGGGATGTCAAGAATTGACAGATTGAGAAGATGTTGTAATATAGTGATAAGATTTAGCAAAAATAATTGCAAAATAATCATAGATGAGAAAGGAATATATAGAGGGGCATATTTTCTCATTGACACATATTCTTGACTTACTTTATCATATCATATCATGTCATGTGTTTCATAATCTTTTGAGTTTTGTAATGCACTGTTTATATAGGCTTGTTCTTTGATTATTACTTCCTCCATCTCTGTAACATCATTTAAATATTGAGAATCAGATAATTTAATTTTATCTGTGAATTCGAATATGAAATATTCAAATTTTTTAAACAAAAAAAATATATATATATATATATATATGGGAAAATACGTAAAAAGTACGATAAGTCACAATGATCGATAATCCAAAATATTTTTAAAAAAAAATATGAAAAACTTATGATCAAAGATAAATTTGTTTGAATCTCGAAATCCGAAAGATGTTACATAAATTGAGACGAAGAATCGCTCCATTTTTAACTAACGGTTTTAGGTTTAAACTTCGAGAAAGGTCTTTGCTACATAGTGATTTAACCTCTACCCCAAAAAGGTGAAACTTTTATGAATTTAGATTAATCAGGGTTCAAAATGAATATCGAGTAAAAAAAATTAATTGTGCCCCGAACTTTAAATACATGGAAAAGGGCAACAATTGGATGAGATATATAAAAGTCCTTTTCTTTGCATTATATTCTATGATTCCAATGTCTTTGTGGTGACTATGAAAAGTTCTTATCAAAATTGTAAGAAATAAACTCCATGAAGAATAAGTTACATAAATCCTTCTCAAAATATACCCCTATTCTACTTAAGGATTTGAAACACTTCCCAAGAATGAATGATGCAAAGTGATCCTTTCCTAACAAGCAAAAGTGAAATATTCCCAAAGAAGACTTGACCATATATGAAGGGGAGCCTTCGAGCCACAAAAGGTTGTGTTCGATTCATACGACTTATAGGTTCACATGTATAAGTCATGGAAGCAGCTATTAATACTTGCATTAGGATAGACTATCTATATCGTTATAGCTCTTTTCTAAATTCTACGTGATCACAAGATGCTTTGTACACCATGTTGCCTCATAAAATGTTACAACATTTTCCTTAATCATACCCATAAAACATGACTTAAAGTAGTAAGTTTCCACCCTTTCTTTATTAGGTCCTTTTATTTGACTTTGGTTTAGGTATAGGATCCTTTTATAATAAGACTATCAACAAATTGGAGACATGTTGAATCTTTCTAAAGACTTTAAGAAGTGAACTTCATAGAAAATGCCCTACATATATTCTTTATAATCACTGCCCACTTAAAAAAAATGTATTTATCCTGGAGAAAAAAAAATGAATTTCCCTTCCATTAATAAAATTATTTAACGTATAACACTTGGACTAAAATCCTTGACATAATACAACATGGAGGCCTTACATTTGCTAAACCAAGAAGAGGGATGTGTCCGCTTCTGATACCACGTAAAGAAAATACACCTTAAATGTAATTTAACCAAAAATAATTCATAAATAGCTACTTATTTTGAACCTTCAATTCTTTTTTTGATTTTTTTTCTTCTGATGTTGGGTATTTATTTTAGGGCTTGACTAATCTAGATTCGCTCAAAAAGGTCTCTTCTTTAGGGTAAAACGTTTCCTTCCAAAGACGACTTTATACCAGGTGTCAATATTAGTCTTCTGATTAAGAGTGAAAGAGTACTTACCACTTCACCATAACCTTTAATCATAATTTCTTATGTGACTCATTCTTTTGACTATTGTGAAAACTTATCAACAAGATAAAATTAACGTGTTACTACATTAAATTAATATGCAACAAAAAACATGACAAAAATTATTCTTGTTTAATACTATATTATTATTCTTACCTCATGAGCTTGGACCCATGCTTAGCACAGGCCTCCAACAACTTTGGTTTTTAGCAGAGGTAGTCAAGAATAAAGCTAGTAAATTTTTTAGGGAAACTTACCGAAATCTCATGTATTTGGAGGTTAATTACCTTCTATCTCAAAAGTTTTTCTAATTATAAAAATTCCGAAATTTTCATTGCTCTCGAATATATTTCTTGGTTGTCTGATACATTGCTTAATGGGAGGAATGTATCCGAGAGGAGATTTTTTTAAATGATAGAAAATTTTAGAAATTATGATATCTTAAGTAGTGTATTCATGTAAATTTTTCCAAATTTTTACTTTAGGCCTACAAAATTTAGAGAACATAAAAAATTAAATAATGAATTTTATGATTCTTATTTCACTTAAAACAATACTGAAGATTGTAAAAGAATATAATATTAAAAAATTATTTACTTTTTACTTGAAATATTTTAGAACTTTGAATTAAACAACTCAGATTTTTAAATTAATAAATAAAATTTTTATAATAAAAATTATGGTAATATATGTCAAACAAATGACTTACATCTTACGAACTAAAATTAATTTTTGCTTATATAAATAGTAAATATTACTATATGAAATTAAAGACCTTTATGTCTTTTCAAAATAGTATACTTAAATCGAGTAGTATGTAATATGAAGTTGCACAAAGAAAAAATAGCATTATAATTCTCTCGCGGTCATCCATACAAAGGCAGGAATCTGATATTTTCACTACATTAAAAATAATAATGAATTACAAGGTCTTGCTATCTACGATAATTACAATATTTGATACAGAATATCTGTGATGACACCTTGAAAAAGGTGGAGTCTAACATAACAAGTGGTGGGATTTATGCGATACAAAAAAAAGGCTTCTCCCTCCTTGTTATTGGAACAACGATTGATTAGCGTGTTTTTGGAGAAGACGGTCATTGTCTTTCTCATCAACTTTCCTTTCTTCTCACTCTTTTAACCATTAAATTATGTCATTTATCATTACATATATAATATATGATTTTTATGAAACTTCTTATTTCAAAAATAAATTAAGATATATACATCATAATTTTGATTACCATATTTTGATTTTTCCGTATATTTATTTATTTAATTAATTGTGTCTATGAATATAAATTTGATACACATACATTTTTTTTTCTTTCTTTCTTCCTATAGGTATTTGTACTCAACATAAATAAAGAGCGTGTAATTTTTTTTGAGAAATACAAATAAAAAACTTGTTATCACATTATGTCTAAAAGAAAAATCCGTCCAATTTAATTGATTCAAATCAAAATCAATTTGGATAAATCACCCTGCATATAATTAACCTAATTCAAGACCTTTTAACAACCACTTACTTATCTTTTCTCTTTTTTATTTATTGATACCAACTTTGTAATGGACTTAGAACCCGTTTGGATGGGATTTTAAGTTGGTCAAACTGTTGTATTACGATTTATGAGATAGAATTAAAAATTTTATTGATATCCAACTGTTGTATTACGATTTATGTGTAACCTCTTAACTATTGTTGTAGCTCCATAGATGTGAGATCGTACAACAATGATGATTACATGAAAAAAGAAGATAGAGGAAGAGGAGAGTTGAGAAACGAGTTAGAGGAAGTTGCAGTAATTCAAATCTATTTACTTCTTTTGCGTATTAAGATCTTTCTTTCTCATCTTAAAATGTAGAGGATCCATGAAATACATAGACCTTTCTATATATAATAATCAAAGAGAGTGGAAAAGTTACAATAATTCAAAAGAATGAAGACAAATTGGATTGTTAATTGTCAGTTGAAATCAAATTGATGAGGTATTTAAATGTGCACTTTTAAAGTTGAAATGTTTACTTATCAATTGAGATCAAATTTAATAGTGAAAATTTTAGTAACGACATATATAAGATACTTTATTACTAGTTATAACATGCAAATAGAACTCACTACTAGTTTGGGCCTAAAGGAAATATCTTTTGGGTAAGTTACGTAAATCACATAGTGTAAAGATGAAATTACTATCTATCCCTACTTTTTTTCTAATTACAATAATCCCTTAAAATTAACCCAATCCGGATACATTAATGAAAGCGCGGATACATTAATACAAGCACCTATACATTAATACGGATACATTATTAAAATAAAAATTAACTCAATCCGGATACATTAATGAAAGCGCGGATACATTAATACAAGCACGGATACATTAATACATTAATACGGATACATTATTAAAATAAAAATTAACCCAATCCGGATACATTAATGAAAGCGCGGATACATTAATACAAGCACGGATACATTAATACATTAATACGGATACATTATTAAAATAAGAGATTTTAGTTATTTTTAAAAGATATAGGGACAAATGGAAAATAATATACTTAAAGGTGTGTACTTTAGTAATTTTTCCATATCTTTTTTGGAAAAATAATCTAAATATACAACTTATTTTATCATATTCTCTAAAAATTTCTATCATTTGAAAAAAAAAATACAAAATCCCTACTCTTTCCTATTCTCGGGTACATCACTCTTAGGCGCTGTATCAGGACGGTGAGCGATGTATCGGGACAGATATCTTGTATCAACAAAGGTAATGTATCGGGACGCGATGTATCAGACGTTGAGTGATGTATTCGAAATCGAGAGTAATGTATCGGAACGTTGATTGGTGTATCCGAAATCGAAACGGGATGTATCGGGACGTTGAGTAATGTATCCGAAATTCTTAAATTTTAAGGGATTTTTATATTTTGAAAAAGAATAGGGATAAAATATAATTAGCTTTTAACACTATGAATTTGTGCAAAATATACCTATATTTTTCCAGAGATAAGGTTGTGATGACCAAAAATGCAACTCAGTAAATGAATAAGTTTCTCTTTCTAGTTTCTATCCTAATAAATCACCAGTGGTTCAAGAAATGAACTAACAACAACAACACAAAAAAAAAAGAAACAATAATGAACCTATTGCATTTATAAACTCATCAGTTCAAATTTACTATTTGTTGCAATTTTAAAATTCTTCATCAATATAAGTTTATGTGTCCTGATAAAAGTACCGAATTCAGATAAACGCAAATGATGCTATAGCAACCACCCACCGATCAATATATGTTGTACAAAACGGATCAAAACTATAATTTGACAACGTATAAAGGTTCATGTCGTCATTTAGGCCACCAATTTTTTTGAGCCGCCTCACAAGGATGTTGAAAGTTTACCCACAACTTGGGAGTCTTACAAAAGTTGGAAAATGAGTTTCCATGTGAAAAATGTGAATAAAAGAGTTGAGTTTCCACTGGAATTGGACTTGCTCCCTAGTGTGTATCTATATCTATATAACAGCCAAAGTAATAATGTTAGTATTTGTTATTCATATGAACCTATGCTAGGAGTTAGTTTTTCCTATTGTCACCAGTAGTCATTGCAAGAACAATATCCATTCCTAAAATGATGAAACCTGTTCCTATCCCTCATTATTATTTCCCTGTTATAGACATATGATATGAACTTCATGAATGTATGACAATCATCACATGTCCTGAGATTCTTCACAACCCGAATTATCCTTCTGGGTTGCATTGTCATAAGTCCAAACGCAACAGCAATTCTCTCACTGTGATATCGAACCACACTCTCCTTCTCTTCATCCTCAACGTCATGTAGAACCGAAGTTGTATCTGGTTCACATCCATGAGCCTGGAGTTCCTTCGTAATCTTATCCAGGAACACGTTAATTTGAGGATGTGAAGAAGTATATCCAGCTATAAACTCGTATACAATGTTTTGCACCTCGATTGAACTGCATCCAGGCGTTTTAAACACACCCCTCTTGATCATTAACTTCCTGCATTGATCAACTTCAGTCCATCGGTTTAAAGATGCATAGAGGTTGGACAAGAAGACGTAGTTTCCTCCATCGTGTGGATCCAAACTTAGAAGATTCTCGGTCACCTGTTCCCCGAGCTTTGCATCCTTATGCTTGTTACACGCTCGGAGCAGACCACCCCAGACAGCTGCATTAGGCTTCATTGGCATGCTCTTTATAAGTTCAAGTGCTTCTTGAAGGCATCCTGATCGACCTAAAAGGTCGACCATGCAGCCATAATGTTCAATTCCGGGCTCAATGCCATAAACGCTCTTCATGTGTGAAAAATAACTTCTCCCAACGGAAACCAACCCAGAATGGCTACACGAACATAGAAGCCCTACGAAAGTCACACCATCTGGTTTTATCCCTTCTCTTTCCATCGCAATGAAAGCATCTATAGCTTCCTTCCCAAACCCGTGCATTCCTAGCCCAATGATGACGGAATTCCAGCAAAAGATGCTTCTATCATACAAGCCATGGAAGACTTGTAAAGCAGCTTCTACATTCCCACATTTGAAGTACATATCTATGAGCGCGTTGCCCAAGACAAAATCGATCTTGATTTTCTTCGTTCTAATATAACCATGAATCCATTGACCCATATCTAAAGCACCTAAATGAGCACAAGCAGAAAGCAAGCTAACCATTGTCACCTCAGTTGGTTTTACTTCTTCACTTAGCATACGTTGAAACAAATTTATGGCTCTAACAAATTCCCCGCATTGAACATATCCTGCAATCATCGTATTCCAAGTCACAACGTTTTTCATGAACCCCATCTGGACAAACAATTCCTCCGCCTTGACCATTTGGTCTGACTTACAATATCCATCAATCATTGCATTCCATGAAACCACATCTTTCATTGGATTTCGATCAAAGATCAATCGAGCATTATGAACTTCACTTGATTTGCAGTAACACGTAATTAACGAATTCCAAGAAGACGAATCCCTCTGAGACATATTTTCAAACAGCTGTTTCGCCTCCTCGACATATCCAAATCTACTAAAAGCTGAAATCATAGCATTAGTTGCAATAACATCTCTCTCAGGCATTTCCACAAACACTTTCCGTGCAGACCTTAAATCCCCAACTTTTGCATAGAAATCAAGCAACCCAGTTAGCAAAATTACATCAAATTCAAAACCCATTTTCACAATGTGGGAATGAAACGATTTCCCTAAATGGGTTCCGTTTGGTTTAGCACAAGAACGTAAAATCAAAGAAAAAGTGATTGTGTTTGGAAAGAAGTTGGTGTCACAACCCCTCATCAACCTTTTGTACAAATCCAAAAATTCCTTGAAATTTTCATGTCGCAAGGAAACATGAATCATTGAATTCCATAATAAAGATGGATTATTGTTTCTGGGGAAATGTTGCAAAATAAGTTGTTTATGAGAGCGATAATAAGAGGAAGAAAGGAAGGTGGTGAGAAGTGGTGTGTGATTAAATTCTCCATTAGTGAGGATAAGTGCGTGGACCTGTTTCAATTGTTTGAAAGAAAATAACTTTTTGGGTGGTAAATACAGAGAATTCATGAACATGAACAAAAAACAACTCTCGATTTCGATTTAGAATGTATCAAAATATACTTGTATCTTATTGCATATACCCTGTAAAATATTGAAATTGTAACGGAGGGAGCATGAGAAGATTTCCGAAGTAGTTGATTGATATTGCGATTTCAGAACCAAAATGACTAGTTTTATTTCCAACAGAATCAAAACTAATACTTATCTATATTTCCAACAATTTGAATTCTCTGTTTGTTTTGGTTACCCATTTGTACGGATATTAAAACCTGACTAATTCTAATTCGTGTTGAATACAGGCTATTCAAAGGAAGCATGAAACAACCGCATCCATTACACCACAATTTAACTTCTACTTGATTTCAATATGGCCAGGCAACATATCATAAATTTATATTAAATTTAAACTCAACATTCTATTAAATTATACCTAGTGGCCTAAACTGACAAGTGGAGCATAAATTTTAAGCCTATAACCACATCATTTTGGCACGCCAAAGTTCAACACACCAATTTGACACCCCTACTCATTCTTAACGAACCAAGTCCATCCACAAAACCAAAGAAAGACGATGAACTACAGCAAAGAAGCTTTAAAAATGTATACATCCACAGCTGCATACAAAATAAATGGCATCAAAAACACCATGTGTACATAAGATTGCAAATACCCACAATTCTTAATACATTGTCACAACTGTTTTTAGAGTACTAGCAAGCAAATTCAGGATGAACTATGTATAACAAACTTTATGCATCAGAGCTACTCGCTAGATATAGAAGACACTGTAACCTGGAAGCTGCAACTGGAAGTTCTGGACGGGTGAAAACTAAACCCTCATCATATTTCTCCAGAGTACCAAACTACCTTGTATCACATATTCAAGGAAAAAGCAATAGATACGTCCAACTATTCAGTTCCAATAGCTAAGCAAAAACAGTTATTCATAAAAGCAACAAATAAAACAGACATCGTCACTCCAGGCAGATACTCTCCTGTTCTTGCTTCACAGTGACCATTTCCATTGATTTAGGGGGTACCTGCCAAAGAGAGCACCAAAAGAATATTTTCAAAACATACCCAGTGTAGTCCCACACCAAGTGGGGATCACAAGAAAAAATTTGTGAACCAAAAAGAAGGATGGATCCGCCTCTGATAGCACGCAAAGAAAATGAACCTCAACCGTAACCCAACCCAAAAGCTAGCTCATAATTAAGGATTGTTCAAGTACGCAGACAACAACACCACCTTCCCTCAACGAATGTAAAACACTTAACAACGCAATTTGGAAAGACAAAATGTGCAACGTAACAGAAATTGCTACTAGTTTGGACCCAAAGAAAGAACATTTTATCAAAGATTGTGTTGAAGCATCTCTCTGACAAAAATGTAACTCAAAAATTGGATATCAACATAGAGAAAAATTCTTAGACATACAGGTATGATATTATGAATGGAAGCATTGACAAGCTAGCTCAGTAGCACCTGTTTTCTTAGAAAAAAGCAAAGAGCATACCTGGCACTGAAGACTAGTTATAGTGGACCTTAACAAAGTATCCCCTACGATCAACCTCAACTTTCGGACAAATTCATCCCTGTTTATCTTCTTGCCCTGCCAATGCCAGAATACATGAAGCCATGAACCAAAGAGAGGAAAAATATCAAAGTACCAATCCAAGCTATCCAACAACTATTTGACTTTTTTCAAGAAAAACATGGCCTTCAACAGATGCAATTGTATATACCTTGAATAACTCATAATTGCTACAAACAAGGTTCATATCCTCTTGACGCACTTTCCTTGAAATTGCTGCAAACAACATGGGGAATGGCATCCAAGGGGACTTCGGAGTCCTTGAAGCCTTTTTTGAGGGCAACCCTAGTGAATTCTGATAGCAATCACTTCCCTAGAGAGGAGCATAGAGTAATTGTTAGCTGAAAGGATCTCCACCAAATTAATGAGGAGCACTAAAATGACTGTGTTGCAGAAAATGCAGAATCGTCATACTAGCACGACATCCACTCCCTCTCCACAGTTTGGTTAAAAAATCAGGCTCACTGGATGAGGCTGAGTAGTCCAAAATTTGAAGGGGAAAAAAACACAAAAAGGGATATGCCCCAAAACCTCACACTGTAATATACCTATTCCTAACTACATAACTGTCCGAGTTATGGGAAGCTGTGTGTAGAAACTAACAACTCAAGTATCAGCTACTTTTGAAACTGAGTTTAAGATCTAAAGAAATGTACAACAGCCTGCAGAAGACGAGTTTGAATATATTGTCAGCAAAAAATGAGTGTTTTTTATGCATGTTTATTGAACTAACAATCGTTCCAAGCAGCTAATGCAGATGCTCGGTGGCAGCATTTATTCTGTAGTTGCATGCGCAAAACACATTCTTAAGTACCCAAGGTAGGAACTATCATGCGATTAAGAAATAGAAACCTCAATGTTGTTTAGGGAGATGATTTGAGGTGCTAATATTTGCAAAATCATGTCCACTCTCATCTTGCCGAGAAATTCATGCAGTGGTCTTGGAAGACCCCCACTGTAGCTCGACTCCTCTCAAAGTTCATAAAAAACCTAGTTCTACTACCTCATCTGCTAAACAATTTCACACTTGCTTCATGTCCAAAAAACATCCTTCACACTTGTTTCATATCCAAAAAACATCCTCCAATCTCCCATCTTTTGTTCAATGAACACCAAAAAAAAAAAAATCTGCCCAAGTCGACACATCTATAAATGTCAATAGACTCACCAAGACAGTAGGAAGAGTATCTGCCGGCACCTGATCCACAGGACCCTGACAACTAGTGACAGCAGAGACATTTGGGCTCTTGTTTCCAGCGAGATATCCTGTAAAGATAAACATGGTGAAGACAATTCAACTGCTATCTTATTTTGCAAGACTAAGACAATATCTATCAAGTGTTCCTCAAATTTAAAATCCAAAAGAGCTGGGCCCGTGATTTATTTGTACAACACCTCGCAGAAGAAGATAAAAAATACAGTCAAGTATGGCAGGACAAAGAAAGGAAGAAGAAACTGGATATATGCATCCCATCATGTAGGCAGGTCTAAGTTGGATCAGGACCCTGAAAATAGAAGAAGATCCCACGACTGATTAACAAGATATGTAGAGCAGAGGCCACAGACATGATCGCCTTCAAACTCTCAAAATCAGATTCTCTTCTAATATTGATCAAATTTGCAGTCCCAAAATTTTAAAAACATTTAGATTATGTCGCATTGCCTCAGTTTCCAATCATCCACCACCCAACATATAGAGATTAACACATTAAGAATCAATCTTGACACAAAATTCAGTACAACATGAAGAAAAAGTAGTACATGATAGAAAAAATACCATGGCGCTAGTAAGGTTTATCCTAGTAAGTGTCTAAACAGGATTAACAAGACACAGAATAACAAATACAAATGCCATGACGCTAATGAACAATCAAATAAATAATTAGCATATCGATATTTATTGTTTATAGTCCATATCCACTAATTTTATGAAATGGGAATGGACTTGATGATTTAAAAGTTGGAAGGGGGTTTGAATATTCAAATAAAGTTGGGATTATCTTTTGCTTCCTTTTCTGCAAAAATGAAAAATATGTCCCTCCTTTGGCAGCCTTTAAATTGTAGGATTATTTAAGAGACAGGTCATGAACATCTAACTCCAGTTAACTAAGGGGAACAACTTCCTGTTGACTAGTGAAAACAGTAACCATTAGAAGGACTTAAATAGTCACCTTCAGAACCAGGAGAGAACTTGAAACTGACGACGTATTCTGGAAATATATGTGTACTCATATTCATAGACCAGACTACATAACACTTCGGATTTTCAAGGCTATCAACACCATTATCGAAATCCTCACTGCTGGGATGGAACTGCTTTGATCCAGGACAAACCAGTTCCATCTTTCCCATTATTACACGGCACAATATCATGTATTGTACACCATTTTCGTCAACATCAGAATACTTTGCACTGTAAAGAAGATGAAAGCAGCAACATCAATAAACTTCATAATGAGAACAAACAAATCGACAAAAAAAATGTGATAATGGCACAGGTCAGCCACAGAAGGCCTAAAATTCAAAGCGACAAGGAGAAGCGAACAAATAAAACAAACTCCTTTAAGGATCAAAGGACATCTTATCAAACATCACCAAGACAACTATAACAAGTGGAATGTCAAGACAAAACAATGACACAAAAGGCTAGCATGGAATATCAACTGTGTACATGAATTCCTCTAAAACCCTATGAAATTACTTGAACACAGTTATATCAGCAAATAACACAGGTCATTATTTGCATCTTTTACAAGCCAGGTTTGTACATTTGACAAGCACCAAGGAATCAATTAAATGGATAGAATAATAAGGGTGATAATTAACGCAGACTGGACCAAAACCAATCTAGTCTAGTATTAAAGCCGGAATACCAACAAGGAGGATCTTCTGTGAAAATTCAAACAAATAACCCTTCAGGAAAATGGACAGGTACCATACGAAAAGAAAAAACCAGAAACCAGTAACTGACAAACTTGATTGATATTCCTCTATTATTGATGATAAACACTAGGGAAAATAATAAATTGACTAAACAAAAAATGAAATCAATAAGCTTAAGACTGGTCCTACTTTTCAAAATCTGTATCAGCATAGCATGTAGGCAGAGGCATACAATACAAGCAGCATTCAGTCCGTTTTTCCAGCAAAACTATACAGAAGTTTCAGAACCCCCCCCCTCCCCCCTCCCCCCCCCCACCTTGAGGTTTGAATGTCGTCACCACCTCAGTATTTTCAGAAAAACATAGCTGATGTATTATTACATGTTCTACCGACCGAAAAAACTTGTTTCTAAAATGCACCTGTAATGTCCTCTAGCAACTTTGTCCATATTGCAGAAAAATTCAGTTTGACTGAAAATCAAAAGGTGGAAACAACGCTACCTGATCTCACTATAGTTAGCAGGGAAAAGATGAACACCAATGCCGTAACTGGAGTTGGTTCTGGATGGATAATAATTAGCAAGCCCATACTTCATAATACTCATAATCATTCCTTTAGAAGAAGGAAGCCAAGCATAACTAAGAAAGGCATCCCCACGATGCTTCCTTGTAATTTCCACCTGCTTTTGAAAGAGTTCCTTTCGAACTTCCATGAAAGTACTTGAAATACGCTGCAATTCAATTATATTTGCACTTGCAGGTGAACTGATACCCTTGAGGAACATCTCACTCACAGCTTCAGGGTCCATATGTTCCCACTTAGAGTCGTACCTGCCGACAGCATTTTCCACAGAGTTGTCCTTGGCTTTCTTATCTGATAATCTGACATGATTATCACCAACTTTTGCAATGCGATTTTTTGCTGCAGGTTCGTGACAAAAGTTCACTTGCTCAACATTAGCATTGGACTCTCCACTAGATTCCTTCGAACTTGATATATCTGCCCCATTAACTTCAATCTCCAGCCGCAACTCCAGATCATTGGATCCCTCTGTCTCAGAATCCACGTCTACGCAGTCATTGTCTTCACAGTGACAACGCTCATGCAGTTTATCGCAATAAGCAAAGACTTCCGGGAAAAAGCACTTGCCTGCTTCATCAATCCATGCAATAGGTTGCTGCATACCTGACTTCAGGTCCAACAGCATCATATGGAAGAAATCTAGCACATAGTTATTACCATTGAACACCACCTCCGTCGCAGATTTCTTTATCCGGAGATCTTGCTTAGCCTTTGACACAATGTTCTCAGGGAAATCAGTCCATTGACTGTTCTGATAGTACATCAAACGTTGCGGAAGCCCACTTCTCCTGAAATTAAGATAATATCTAAGTAGAGATTCTTTATGGTGAAATTCGTAGCCATCACACCATCTTCTTGATCCATTCAGCTTCGTCCTCTTTCCAAGAGAACGGATTGATGAGTTCAGCAAGGGTCGAACTGGCAATATCATGTGGGTAGCCCCAGAGAGATGGGTCTCGCATCGAGCTTCCCGCTTTCTCTTCAAGTCAACAACAATGTTCCGGCTTCTATCCAATACCTTTTCGAATTTCTTTTCCATTTGTACCTACAGGATCAATCCCTATCCACTGGTTTAAAGCCAAAGGTTCAAAGATAACAGATATATACAAACCGCCCTTAGTTTCGCCTCAAAGAGACCACACCCATGCCATTGATAAAGTCGATAAACCTGACAAAATCAAAACAATAACCATTAGATAGTACATAAGATTGCATTCATCATAATTCATAACTAAATGAAACATAGTCCCTCCATCTAAATATGTCTTGCTTTTTCAAAGATTAACATGACACATTTTCTAGTCGAATTGGATGTGGACAAATTAGCCTTCTGAAATTGATACAAGGAGATCTGGAAACTACAAATAACATATTACCTACCAAAAAACAGCATATGAAATATTACAAGCTATCAAGTTGCATAATAATTTGAAAAAAAAATGAAAGGAAGTTGGGTAAGATTACCAGTGATGAACTTTTCATAGCATACCACGCCCAAAAATGCATCCATGAGCAGTTCTCAATTGATCTCTTAATCAGCAATAAAAGCTAAAGAATCTAACGCCCTTATGAACAATATAAACTCCACTGCACAATAAGTAAAGCAGATATTATTTCCAGATGATGTACAAAAAAAAGTTGATACAGAGCACCTACAAAATCAGCAATTTAGAAATACCCTTTTTTACGCCAGTTGGGAGAGAACATACCAACTTGTAGAACGTGAATCATTTTGTTCGACAAGTTCCACAAGTAAATAACACAATTTACAACTTCATGAACAAAACAACAGATCTCTCGCCCTTATAATTTCACCATTAAAAAAAGAGAGCTTTCAACTTAACACTAAGACATGGCATGCAGCCATGCACCAACAGACATTTATATATACATATATATATATATATACAAAAAGGAGTGTGCATTACAAACAATGAAATAGCCATCAGACTTCAGAGTACTTCAACAAACTAGATTGTTAGATGTCTCCACTCAAGAGTGGGTGACAGTCGGTTCAGTTCGGTT
The DNA here is from genome assembly GCA_018342035.1 of Solanum appendiculatum. NCBI lineage: Eukaryota > Viridiplantae > Streptophyta > Magnoliopsida > Solanales > Solanaceae > Solanum > Solanum appendiculatum. Next base: position 452,391 of record JAGDQO010000319.1, read on the forward strand.
TTGTAGAAGTACAATTTGGTTTTTCACAATTGTGGTTGACCCAAACCGAACTGAACCGGTACAGTTTTTTGGTTTTGGGCCTGTCAAATTGGCCTTTTTTCAGACAGCGACAAAAAAAGGTCCAAAAAATACTTTTTTGAGAAAAGGATTTACTCCAAGTCATTAGATCTTAGGTAATATATAGCAGCTTCTTTGTTCTCTCTTTCTCTTTGTAGAAATTGCATAGCAATGACACGTAACTTCAAGGAAAATACAAAATACATTCACTTCAGTTTCCAGGGAAATCTTGATGAAGAAAACTAAGAATTTTGAGGCAATCAAAACCCCAAGAAACTTAAAGGTGAAAAATTGCTTAATCTTTTTTTTCTTATAAATTCATGACCTGATAGCTGTTTGAAGTTTGAAAATAAAGAAACTGAAATGAAAAACAAGTTCCTGATAAAATGCCAACTAATATGAAAATCAAACCAGCTTATGGACAATTTAAACGATCTACAAATAATCTTGACCCCACAACACAGAGAAATGACACGGTTTGTGGAAAGTGATTAAAGTGACCATTGTTTATTCTTTTTGAATCATTTAAGAGTTTAATATAATCTCTATCAGCATCCATTGCAACTTCTCTAAAATAAAACACAAATTTCAGTGCTACGTTTGGTAATTTTATCACTACAGCAAACGAACAGAATAGAAAAATTAAATACACATATGATATAACCTTAGTAACTGGGAAGAGATTGAGAGACAATATAAGATTGTGGGTCACAATGATGGCCGAATGGTAAGGTACGGAGCAGGCGACCAGCAATAGCAATAGTTTAACATATTTTTTTTGAAACTGGTAACATCAATAGCAATAGTTTGACTTGGACTTGGAGGTTTGGGCTTCTTCAGAATGAGATTCGGTTTTGGGTTATAAGGCAAAGCTAGGTGCAACTAAATAAGATGTTAAGGAGCCCAAAAGTTCTTTTAGAAAACTTCAGTTTTTGGGTAAAAACTTAAAACCAAACCAAAGAACCAAAATTATTAAATAAAAAAATACTAACTGTTAACCGACCAAAATAAACTGGGAAAACATGTACCAACTTGAGCCGGGTGAAAGGAAACTTTCACATCCGATTTTAAAGGGGGACAAAACTGAATATTTCTGTTGGATCAGTCTTTTTGCTTGTATGCCCACCCTATCCCCGCTCACATGCACTACACACCATTAATTTTTTAAAAACCTCTGACACACGCAAATTCCTAATATCTCAGTTCATTGGGAAAATGAAGTAAGAACTTCTGTTTTACTGCACATAGGATTCATCTCCGTGCTAAATGTCATTGACATGGAGTCTGGCATGTGATAACAGAAATCATACTTAAGTAATAAGATCCAGTAGGTATGCGCATCAAATATAATCTAGCAAAATAGCCCAAAATGTAAAATCGACACATCGAAAGATTCAAAAAAAAAAAAAAAAAACACAATCCTCCAAACCTTCCAACCATTTTGAAGATATTAATACAGCAATGCCTCTACTCCCATGCGAACACATCAAGAAAATCACAATCCTTTTTTTGATAGAATTCGAGACAGCCTAGTGGTAGCACACTAAAATTTAACCTTAGTGTGAAGAAAAGGAATCAAGTAGACAGGGAAAAAGACATAATGACCATAATCTGATGATGTATACATATATAATAAGTGGGGAAAAAAACATAAAGAGGAAATGAGATAAGATTACCAGTAAAACAGATGTTATTTCCAGGTAACGTACAAAAAGATTCATAAGTTACAAGACATCTAAACAAATTCAGCAAAATAAAATTTCTTTTTTATGACCGTGGTGTCTGAGCCAGCTTTCTCGCACCTCAACTAATTGCACGAGATACCTACCACCTCCCACCAGCAACAAGTACTAGGTAACTCTATCCACCAAGGCTAGAACAAGATGGGAAGAATCACCCAGTATTTTTTTGTCACCATCGGGAATTGAGCAATTTACAAATACAAATACCCTAAAAAAAAATTATTTCCAACGCCAATTAGATATTATACCAATTTCAGGAATGCGAATCATCATTCATCAGTTTTCTCAACAAAATCCACGTGTTCAATAACACAATTACAGCTACATGAACAAAATAAGATAGCTTCCACCATTACTACAATAAAACATGATATATTTAATATTTACTAACAAAATCAGCTTTTTTCTACAAATTCCAAGAGTTCAATACCACAGTTAAAGCTACATGAACAAAATAACAAAGCTTCCACACACCTCACAATAAAAACATGCTATATTTACCAAAAATACATCATATAGATTAAATTTTTCTTATTCCCAACGCCAGTTAGATATTCCAGTTTCAAAAACATCAATCACCAGTTTTTTCGACAAAATCCTAGTGTTGACTAACACAATTACACCTTACATGATCAAAAATAAGATAGCTTTCGCCTTAAACAAAAAACAACATCATATACACTGAAATCCACACAAAACACACACATACACATATAATTAAGCAATATACATGATAATCTCTACACATATACTCGTATATATTAAATAAGTAGCCATTAGATTACTTACGAAGAAAAACCGAAATTGCTACACAGATCAAAGATCGATTGCTACAAGGATCGATGAATAGAAGTCGACGGATGATTTTTCAGCCTCCTCCTCCTTCTCCAGCAAGCAACGAGTGGTGGTGGTGGTGGTTGGTGTCAAACCCTAAGTCGGCCCAAAAAAATTTTACGAAGTCTTCTCCTCCTTGTATACGCAGAAATCAAAGATATTTAGGTGGACGAAGATGCCCTCCAAGCTATCCAATGGACCGAGACCGACTATAATGTTCTTGTTATTTTGCTTTTTAACGAAGGGTAATGTCGGTAATAAGTCGGGTGCAATAAATCGGGCCCTTTAAGCCCGAATAACAGCCCGAGCCCGAGCTTGGCGGTTACCTTGACCGACTCTACGGATCCATGTGTTGCTAAAAATTATTTCAATATGGGTCCCACGTGTTTTGTGTGTTCAAAAAGGATAAGACCGATGCTTATTCATCAATTATTATTATTATTATTATTCTCTTTTTAATCACGATTTATGATACAATGAGAATATCGAGAGTTGTTTTTTTTTTTTTGTGTTAATTTTTATACGTTTTTATAATAAGTATATCATGTATATGTGTATTTTAATTGATGTATATCTTAATTTTAGTTATGCACAATTGATAGATCTCACAGAAATTTTCAAAACAACTTACATCGTATTTAAGCTTGCTATTTTTTTTTATTTGAAAATTATGAAAGAAAGACAATAACAATAAATTATAAAAATCAATATATCAATTGATTTTTATTTATTCAAAAATTTACGAATGTTCTTAACTTTTTGACATAAAAGATCATATTGATATTGTTTACTGATTTTATTCTTTTGAATATGTTGAGTCCTCCATGCACATCATTAGTTTTATCTTAACTCTCTTCTAATTTAATGTAATGATGATTTATAAAAGAATATTACAAATATTACTTGTTAGATAGGTTTTTATTAGGAGTTTCAAATATTTAAGTTATCATAAATTTGCTATAATTTAATTAAATGTCCAAATGAACTATGATTTGTCCAAATTTGAAGAATGGTGATTTCCACTCCCCTCATTGTTCCTTTGCTTTGAGTCTCCATCATTTTTTATAAAAATTACTCCTTTTTTTTTTTATATATGTTTCATAATTCAAATACAAAACTTATAAGTATTTAATAATAGGTAAGAATATTTCTTTCACTTTTTAATATCATATGTGAGATAAGTAACTATCTTTTTTGGACAGAATTTTATACGTATTAATATGTACATATTTTTATGAGATTTAAAATCTTGAATATAAGAAATGTTACCTATCATAATATATAAATATGATATGATACTATAAAACTATTTATATCAAGGTATCTAGTTATTTTCTCACCCAAGTCAAATCAAAATCCCCTATTTAAAAACACATGATTCATCATAATATTTTAAGGTGAAATTAATTTCACTTTAAAATAATCCAAAAGAGTAATAAAATTTATGTAAAGTATAAATAGTGTAGTTAGTAACTGCCTAATAAATTAGGAACTTATTTGCCTATTTCTTTTAAGATTTTTCTTAATAATTACTCATGAAAAATTATTCAGAAACGAACTTCACTCTGTTTGGATTGTTGTTATATATGATTTTATATTGTCTAATTGTATTGTAACATGTTGTGTTGTATTGTATCATATCATATTGTATTATTTCAACAAATATAACATTTGAATTGATTATATCATTTTCGTCATTATATAATGTTACACATCAATAAGCTGCTATAAAAAGTTACCATACAAATTAAAATAAAGAGGGGGGGGGAGGGGGGAGGGGGTAGAGGTAACAATGTGAGCACCAAATCAATTTAACAAGATAGAGACTTTTTATCGTTACATTTAAACCAAGTAACAATCAAACACAAATATCATATAATATCGTATTTAAACTAAGTTTCCTTCTGGACATGTAATATCAAATCATAATTTGAAAATCGAATTAATTTAAAATTGAAATTTTATTTGGACATACAATTTGACTTTGTGAAGTTGTATTTTCCCACATAAACATGAAAACTCCAAAAGTTACAAAAAGAATTTCAAATTCTTATACGGTCTTACAAATGAGCAAATCGTATATCATAATATTTTAACGCATCACATTAATAAATTACATGTCTCCACATTTCTTTTATAAATAAATATTTGTAATTATAAATTTTCAAATATACATAATTTTATAAAAACTCAATAAATAACAATATTAGTAATTAATTGTTCTTTAATATAATTTTTCGTAGGATACATTAACAGACCTTCATCCTCATTCTATACAGGTCGCAAGGAAGAAAAAAAAATGGCGAAATCCTCAGCTATCAAAGATGCTGCAGCACTTCTCCATTCTGTCCGTTCAGCTTACACTGCAACTTCCACTAACCTCAAGGTATAAAATCTCTATATATGTTTACCGATTTTGTATACTGTACTTTTAGATCTATGTATATTAGTGAGAAATCGGCTGTATGATTCCTTTTATATCAGAGATTGTTTATAGTTACGCTATCGAGATTATTGATGAACATTTTGTATTTGTTTTCCTCGACACAACAGATTATTGATGTATATGTACTATTTGCCCTCATCACCGGGGTAATTCAGGTAATATAGATGTATTTATTTTATATACTTGTAGTCGATGCTGTTGATGCTACTGCTATAGATCTATGCATTGGTCAATTTATGTTGTTGCTATGTTATTTGTTTGGCGTAATATATAAACATACACTCAAACTTGAGCTCAACTGGTAGGTAAACACTTCAACTTTGAGTATGCACATCTATATAACTCAACTTGTTTCCATTGTGTGTCAGTTGACACTCCAACTCACAAAATGATCATTTTTTAGACACCTCCAAAATTTATGCATCCAACTTACAAAATGATCATTTATTAGACACCTCCAAAATTTATGTGTCATGTCAGCGTAGGGTGTCCACGAGATACAATGGGGATAAGTTGGAGTGTTTAGATGCCCGTTGAGACCAACTTGAGGTGTCTAGATGTGCATTCTCAAAGTTGGAGTACTTACTTGCCAGTTGAAGTCAAGTTTAAGTGTATGTATATGTATTATGCCTATTTGTTTTGATTAATTTGGATGACCCATGCTCTTATGCGTGGGTAATGTTGGAGTTATTTGAATATTAATGTATAGGATGTGCTTATTTTGAGGGAAATGCAATTCTTAGTGAGACGATTTTTATGCATTTCCATGCTGTGGATTAATGAGTTAAGGGCAGGCATTGCACGGCTTGACTAGATTTAGGTTTAAATCGGCATTGGAGAGTCTTGAATCACGTCAGAGATTGCTGATGACAGGCATTTAATTCCTGATGATGAGTTCATACCTTAAGATTGTGATGAAGGTGCAATAGAATCCACAAGGAATAACAGTTGGACAAAAAAGGTTAATTGTGGATGCCTAGATTGCTTGTCGGTCTGACTTAGGATTTTTTTTTTTATCATGTTGTAACTTTTCTGCATTATCGAGAAATCTTGCAATTGTAAACAGTAAATTTTGCATAAATAAAGTAGCCAAATCATTAGTTAATCGTTCTTGTACTGAAGAAGCAGCATGCTTGCTGTCCTAGCAAAGCTATGGTCTAACCAAGGAAATATTCTACACGTAAACTGTTACTTCTTCGATGGAATTCCTTAACTAAAATAGGACTCATATTATCGGTGTTTGATATGGACTCTCCACACACCACCATTAATATATTCATCTTAGGTGTACGTCACTGCTTCCTGTCATTGCTTCCGAAGCAACTCCTCTTCTGTGCTCACATCACACAATGGGGTCACTCGCACTTATCCAGTTCCTTATTTGAAATTCTGTGTTGGATCTTAGCAGCAACGCTGTTTTAAGGTTATTGCAGCAATCTAGAGTTAAATGTGTCCTGAGAAGTCTATGCTAAAATAAATGAACGCCTTTTTCCTCATGTATGGTGTCTGTACAATATGGTGATCCTTCATGATTTATGGCCTTAAATTCATCAGAATTCACAACTTCTCTTGGTTGGGATTTAATGAACAATACATCTGCGAGTTAATATGGACTAGAAAAGCAATTGGGCATCAGCCAAGGTCAGGCTGTGATGTATAAAGAAATCTACCTTGCGCTTACATTTGAGGGTGGAGACTTCCCTTCCTATTGTAAGACAAAATGATGCCTCCAGTGATTACTTTAGTGCATTATTAGACTCGCTTGGGCATGTTATCTTTGTATATTCGTCATATCCTTCTCCATAACGACATCCACCACCTTTACTCTTGCACAACTTTCTCCTTTACATAGTGGGATGGTCTCACTAGTGCCCTTACATTCATCACAAAGCCATTGCACTCATTACGATGGTGCTGCATGATCTGGATAGACTGATGTCTCTGGAAGAATACTTCAATTGAGACAGACAGAACAATTTGTTAAAGCACTTGGTTTAGATCCTTTGCCCTTGCAATATCGGTAGAACAAATAGTGTGAAAGTGAGAGCTTCTCCTGGGAACCTCAAAAAGAGGTGGGTATCAACCTATCTCTTTTAATCTTTATCCTCTGCTACTACCAGCACTGCCACCAGATGAGTTGCTGTCAAATGGGTCATGTGCACCATCTCCACCATCATTCCTTGAGAACATCTTCACCGGACTGATCATATATCTCATGCTCCCACAGGTCATTCGAAACCTCATGCACTTAGGCTAACTCTTTACGCTGTTTATTACAAGGGTGCTACATCTGATGGGTCATGCATGGACCAATGTCTCTGGCAGAATGTTTCAATTGAAACAGTCGGAACAATTTTTTAAAGCACCTTCACAATCTGCCAACTTATGCCTGGCAACAGTTCAATTCCAACTCCGCTCCTTCCACATGGATAAATTATCTCAATCCCAACAAGAATGCTAACACAGTTGTTGTCAAGATACAGTCTAGTGCCTACCCCCACCCTCAGAGCACCAATTACAATAGAATCAGAAGAATCTTTACCTCCCCATAGCTAAAATAGTTCGTCGGATTTTTAAATTAAGAAAGTGGGCTTTCCTCTTCCACCTATTTCATAAAAGCCGTAGCATCTTTTCATCTTTTATTTCTTAAGAATTTTGACGTAATAGTTTTTTTTTGTTTCCAAGCAAACACTGAGTCCTTCTTTCATGTGAATCACCACCTTTTTCTCTATACCATCATTCTCCGTTCTAGTCCATGTGGAGTTCACAAAAAAGTTGGAACAGAAAGTTGTGTGCTATTAGGTCATGTGTATGACTTAAAATACTTTCTCTTCTTCGGGAAGGCCATAGATACCATGCCATTTTCAGAACAGAGCAGTTTGCCTATGTATTAGAGTTTCTCTGCTACTTCATGTCTGTGTGGAGAGCCTTTCAGCATTTTTACTGCTTGCCCCTATAGAATTAAGAATTGATTGTGTTTCTGAAATTAAGATATCACCTTGCTCGGTTTATCCAAAAATAGGGATTGACAAGTGTTTTTCACTATATCAGGTGGTTTACATGGCTATTGTTGGGTCCTTCCCATTCAACTCTTTTCTCTCTGGGGTACTCTCTTGTGTAGGCACTGCAGTCCTTGCTGGTGAGCTAATTGTTCTCTGTCATACACTTTATCTTAGGAAAATGTTGAGTTCAATTGATTGATTGGTATCTTTTGGCGTAGTTTGTCTCCGGATTCAAGTAAACAAAGAAAACAAGGAATTCAAGGTAAGCTTTTCTCAGTTTCTCTTGAGGAAGATCTTCTCTCATATAGTTTTACAGTTCATTATTCCATCTACTTTTACTTGAAATGGAGAAACTTTAGTTTCATATTAGCAAATGAGTGTATGACGTTCTCACCTTGTGCTTCTAATAACAAATGCTCATGTTTTTCCTCTCATAAGTGGATAATTTTGAAGCGAAAAAAGGAGCTAGTGGCTATGTTGCTTTGTTCTTTTCAAATTGTTACTTATGGCAAAATATGTCATTTATTCTCGACATCTTATATTTTATCTGCTTGGAAACAACCTCTCTACCTCCACGAGGTAGGGGTAAGGTTTGCATCACCCACCCCTCCCCAGACACCACTTGGTGAGATGGGATACACCGGCTATGCTATTGTTGTTGCCTCATATTTCATTACTATTGCAGGATTTACCACCAGAACGTGCTTATGCAGACTTTATTCTCTGCAATTTAGTGCTCCATTTGGTGATCATGAATTTCCTTGGATAGATTGCGTTCCTAATATCGAGAGTATGTTGCTTTTTCAAAATTTTCATGTCTTGTAAGGATACTGAGGCAATGCATGAGGTTTCATTAGCACTTTAGCAATGTGAAATTTTTTCGTCTGCCCTTTTCAATCTTTCATTTATGAATATGATCATTTGTTAGTCAGAACTCATAAACACATACTTTGGGTAGCTGATCTTTGCTACGAACTTTCCTTCTTGAAATATATGAACCCTTGATTTTTTTTTTGGCAGCTCATTTTTAATCATTTCTCCTTTGAGTACAGTATTCATCAACAGATGAACATTCTTTTACCATTGTCTTCCTCTAGCTAGAGAACTCGTTCTTATTTCAAACTTAGAAGAAGATACTCATACTACTGAAGTATGAAGGGGGTTCGTATATAGAAAAATTTGTTTATATTTAGTTGCTCTAATGAGAAAAATTCGTCAATGTCACTATAAGGACCAAACTTTCAGATTTACATAAAGTGGGAGAAATCATGAAAAAATAGAGTTTAAATCTCTATAAAGAATATTTCTTCTTATCTATCTGAACCTGAGTTAATAGAATTATTTGGTACTTGTATTGATGCAGAGACCCAATGAAACAATCGAAGAATACCCGATGGAATTGTTCAAGCGTTCAAGAAGAGTGCAAATTGATCCAAACACGACCCTTTTCCCCGAGCTCGAAGATTTTGATAGGTGGATCTATTTGTTGGAGTTTCAAGATCCATGAACATTTCATGGAGTTCAAACTCCAGAAATGATTCATCCAATTAGTTATTGCGAGTGTGTTCATTCTTTAAGATATATCTATATAATATAATTTTTCGGCTCATCTAACCATCCTTGCAACAATGTAGCTTTGCCATTGTTTCAACTCCCTTCTTCTAAGGGAGTTCTCTTGGTGCCATGACCTTTTCAGCAACATGGTTGCAAAATTCGAGTTAATTATTGAAACTTAAATTTCATTGGAGTAACTGGTAAATTTGTTGTCATGTGACCAAGAGTTCACGGGTTCAAGCTTTGGAAATAACCTTTGACAGAAATGTAAAGTAAGACTATCTATAATAGGACCTTGTGGTTGGACCCTCTCCGTACCTTGTGCATAGCGGGAGCTTTAGTGCACTGGCTGAAATTTCATTGAATATGTAAAATTATCATAAAGGAATTCTGTTACCATCCCTGCAACAACGTGAGAAGGAAGATTATTTTTTTTCAAGAACAATGATTAGACTATCAAAGACAATCCATTAATCTACAAATATTTGTTTTCTAACAGTTTATATATATTTCATGTGTATGGTCATCGACAAATCGGAATCTAAATCTAACTAATAACAAACATAGAAAATTAGTTGGTACGTAGAGATTCTAGGAATGATAGTATTAGCAACAATGATTAACATGTTGTGGAGATCATGATTTCAACCTATATTGCTTGACTTCTTATGTATTCTTTTTTTTAAAAAAAATTATTATTTGATGTTCGATATTTATATTGAGATCGAATAAAATATGTATTCGCGCATTGTACAATCTGTTTATGTGTCATCACCCCACAATTGGAGAAATAAAAGTCATAATTTTGGGATCATCAACTTATCGTTTTTGGTTAATTTTGAATTATATTTGCTCTGTTCATTTCAAATTATCTATCGACATTTTAGAAGTTCTATATAAGTTAGTTACTTTTTCCTCATTTTATCATTGCTCTTGAAAATTACAAATACTTTAACTAGAAAGATTTTTCCAACATAATAATTTTTTATTTTAAAAAACTCGAACTCGATATTTCTGAAAAACACAAACACAAACACATGAACTGGGTGGAAGGTCCACATGATGTTGGCCCATTAAGAACAAACTTTTTAAGACATGCAACGCACGAATGGAAAGAAAATCAGAGATAAGGACACGTGGCTAACATCCACGGCGACATTCCTCCTCAGGTTTTGGGGTCCAGCTCAGGAAATTACGATTTTGGCCTTTTCATAGTTCCAAAGGACCCCACCCATGTAGCTTCAACATATTTTAATTTTGGGAATAATGTATGAATATTGAGCACTATATACGATTGAAAAAGAAGCTATAAGGTCGATTATTAAATAATAGTATGGAATTGATTCGCTACGAAATTAACATTATACTTAACAAAGTACTTAAGTACATGAAGTGTTAAACAAAATACGTATTAGTTTGATAATGATTAGAGCAGCAAATTTGAATTCAATAAGAATCTCATTATTTGATTGTATAAAAGGAAAATCGATCCTAAATTTGTATGAAGCGCTGATTCCAATGACATTAAAAATGAGTGATATAGAAGTTCTGCCCTTATTTTTATTCTATTTATATAATAATTTCGAAAGAGATTAAAAATGTGTATTAATAATTTGCTTGATTAAGTTTTTGTGAAGTCAAAATTGCTTATTATTTTTTTTAAAAAAATAATTATTTTTCTTTAAAAAGTGAGGTGTTTGGTCAAATATGTACTAATACATCACATAACTTAATGACATTGTTAACAACAATTTTTTTTTTAATAATTATATATACTTCTTCACTTAATCTATTATTTTTTGTTCTTGTTGAGAGTCGACTCAAGACCTCCCGCTTACTAAACGGGTGCTCTAACCAACTGAGCTACAAGAGCTTTGGTGCTAATTTTTTAATATACTACTATTTTTTAACCTTCTCATCTCTTCATCAGACAGACAAAGTGCATATCCTACATTTTTGCCTCATAGATAGGAAAACCAAATATTGTGAGCTGGATCACTAAACCATAATTATGTGAAAATTGGATTCAACTCATAACCTAAAAATTTAAACTTTTGTTTTTCGATTCTTTTCCATTGGTATTCATGCTTATACACTCGGTGTTAGGCAGAGACAGAACCAAGATCTAAAGTTTATGCGTTCCTACATCGATTTCAAGTCAATCTATATAATAATAACTAAATTCATAGTTATTAAGTTGTCGTAAATCTGTTGACCAGGTTCCACATCCGCCAAAAGGGGTGGGTGGGTAGGGCCTAGGGGTATAACTTGCCATACATCTAGTTTTCATGAACAGAATAATGGAACAAGTTATAAGGAATGGTTGGTTTTACGTGTGGGACTTTGATATTATTTTGTTGCTGGATTCATTGACATTTATGGATTGACCGTTAGTTGGGTGAGATGGTTGGGATCTTTTTATCTAGAGGTTTTATGTTCGATACTGGATATGATTCCTTTTGTTGGGATTGCTTTCCTTGAATAGGCCATGCAACATACGATTTGAGTATAATCAGGTTCTAATATAAACATCGGACATCAAATAAAAAATAAATTAATTAATAATTATTTATGGATTGAGTGTACATACTGACCCCTAAAATTACTTCAATTGTTGCATTCATGAATTATGCATGAGTTTGGGCTTTTGCCATAACTATATATGTTCATGTACAAATATGGATTTGAAATCTAAAATTTTGATAAGTACGATTAAAATTCGTAGCATTGAACTCATTTTATTTTTAAAATAACGAGGTGAGATTGTAATATTTATTAAAATTTTAATTAATAAATTATCATATATAAATTTATATTTCGTATCAAAAATACTGAATTCAAATAAGATTAATGTCAATTTGTCATAATGCATCATCTTTTAAGACATAGATTACTAAATGTGTTCTAACAAAGTTATAATATATTGATTGAAATTTTATAAATGGGGTCTGTTATTGTTTATTATTGCTGGTGGAGCTTGAAAATAAATGTAAACTATTCTTTTTTTATTTTTATAACTGTTTCATATTAAACATTTTAAATTTATTTTTTTAATTATTATTTTATTTTCAATTTACTAATTGTTCTCCTTACTTGTTCCAGTTGTAAAGATTGTGAAATATCTCATGACCCTCTAAATTCCCATTAATTACTTTTGGAACCCAAAACTTCCTCTTTTCTCCCTCTGTACCCCCTTACCCTCCCCCCCGCCGCCCCCTCCCCCCACCCAAAAAAAAAGAGTGTTCTTTCTTCCTCCCCCAAATTCAGCAAGAAAGTAAAAGCTTCATATGAACATCTTTAATAGCCATTAAAGTTCACATTTTCTTCATAAATTGCCTAATAAAATCTTAATAATAAATACATGCACAATAAGTTAAAAAATATTCCATTTTCTATTTTCTTGAAATTCTTAAGCAACCAGAAAAGGAAAATGTTTTTTTCATGTCCTAAAAAGAGGAGACTCATTTATTCACTCTGTTACTTTCTATATATATATACATACACACAAGAAGTTCTTGAGGCCTTTGTATATTTTAGATATTGTGTTCTTTTTTGGGTGTCATAGGCATAACTTGCTGCTATTTGGTACTACTAGTACATTGGAAGTTGTTAAAAATTGAGTCTTTAAATCTTTTTCTTGATAAAGTTTGAATCTTTCTCATCTGGGGTTCTTCTTTTTGTCAATTTTGAGGTTGGTAACTGTTAAATAAAGCACTTTTTTTAATCTTACTGATAATATTATGTCAAAAATTGAGTCTTTTAAGTATTTTCTATGTTAAGTTTGAATCTTTCTCATCTGGGGTCTTTTTGGTTACTGTTAAATAAAGCACTTTTTTTTCTTCTTACTGATAATATCATGTCAAAAATTGAGTCTTTAAATGTTTTCTTTGTAAAGTTTGAATCTTTCTCGTATTTGGGTTCTTCTTTTTTTCAATTCTGAGGTTGGTAACTGTTAAATAAAGTTCTTTTTTTTTTAAACTGATAATACCAAGTCTAAAAAAGACTCAATTTTTGTCAATATTTGAGACTTGAGAAGAAACATTGAAAGAGAAAGGGAGGAAAATGGTTTAAGGGTGTTTGTTGTTACTTTTATGGGATAATTAAAGACTGCGTCTAGTTGTAACATTTTGATGGGACCCCATGAAAACTTTTTGTTAAAAAAGACTCAATTTTTGTCAATATTTGAGACTTGAGAAGAAACACTGAAAGAGAAAGGGAGGAAAATGGTTTAAGGGCGTTTGTTGTTACTTTTATGGGATAATTAAAGACTGCGTCTAGTTGTAACATTTTGATGGGACCCCATGAAAACTTTTTGTTAAAATTGTATTGTTTTGTTGTAGTTTTTGTTCTGTTGTCATTTCTTGTTATCCGTTTGTTTCTTGTAATTATGTTATGCATACCCTCTCCGATCCCACTTGTGGAATCACACTGGATTTGTTGTTGTAATTTGTGATGTTTGTATACATGTATCTTTGTGCTGCTGCATGTTGTTGAGAATCTTGAATATTTTTTTATTAGTATTTGCTTTGAATGTTTCTTACAGGCCTTTTGGTAGGTATATTTTTAGTATTATGAGTATATTATAAGATTTTGTTGGAATTGTTTATATAGTTTTTGGACAAGGAGTGGAGGTCCATATCTCTCCACTTATGCATGTCAAAATATAGTTTAGATGTATTATCAATTGATTTGTATTGGAAGAACCATTTGAATGTCTATTTGAACTGCTGTCTTCCTTTGAAAAACCTCTGTCCTTTCCTGGATATGGTGTAGGAAACTGTTGATCTTTTGTTCTTGCTGTGTACCTCATCAAGGCTAATAGGTACTTTTCCCTGTGTTATTATGGTTGTATTTTATACTTTTCTTTTTGTGTTTTGGATGTATGTTGCTTGGACTCTTCAAAAATACTGGCGGATAGTGTCGGTGTCTCCAAAAGTAGTGCATCTTTTGGAGGATCCGACACGTGCTTAGCAGCATTTTTCGAGAGTCCGAGCAATATAAATGGCTAAAAGGTGCAATCTTTAACGAATTGAAAAGGTAGTATGCCTTGGGAAATTAAGAAAGTGGAAGAGGGTTGTGTCATAATTTTACTTTTCACTATGGGGAGGCCGGTGCACTAAGCTCCCGCTATGAGCGGTGTCGGACCACAATGGTCCTATTGTACGCAGCCTTACCCTGCTCGAACCCATGACCTCTAGGTCACATGGCAACATCTTTACTAGTTACGCCAAGGCTCCCATCCAGTTTTACTTTTCACTGTTCTAATGGACCTGCAAATGATATTAGAGTATTTTAGTTCTTTCCAACTCTTCTTTTTTGTTATTTCAAAAGGAAGTGTTAATTGTGCATACGTACAGCTAGCTGAAATCTTGAGACATGAGTCTTTCAGATGTTGTATTAATTGTGTATACTTTCCGTCTAGCTAAAATTTTCTGTTTTCTTCATTGGCCTTTTGCATTTTCAGGTTCTGGTGAGATCTTGTTGCTCAATATTTAGCTAAATGGCTGGAAGATCCTTCAAACCTTCGGACTCGCAACAAGGTAAGCCTCCGGGCGTGACCTTTGCAAGGAGAACTTCGTCTGGTCGCTATGTGAACTTGTCTAGGGACTCCCTGGATAGTGAGATCAGTGGTTTAGAGTTTGCGAACTACACGGTGCATATGCCTCCGACACCTGATAATCAACCTTTTGATCCTTCCATTTCACAGAGGGTTGAAGAGCAGTATGTGTCGAATTCCTTGTTTAGTGGTGGATATAACAGTGCTACTCGTGCACATTTGATGGATAAAGTGATTGATTCAGAAGCCAATCATCCTCAGATGGCTGGTACTAAAGGGTCTTCTTGTGCTATACAAGGTTGTGATGGAAAGGTCATGAGTGATGGTAGGGGTGATGATATCCTTCCTTGCGAATGTGATTTCAAAATTTGTCGGGATTGTTATATTGATGCTGTGAAAATCGGAGATGGGATGTGTCCCGGTTGTAAAGAGCCATACAAGAACACTGATTTAGCTGAGAATGATGTGGATCCCTCTAGGCAACCTTTGTCATTGCATTCAAATGTTGGGATGTCTAAAAATGAAAGGATGTTGTCATTGATGCGATCAGCTAATAAGTCGGCCTTAATAAGGAGCGAGTCAGGGTTGATGAGGAGTCAAACAGGAGATTTTGATCATAATAGATGGTTATTTGAGACGAAAGGAACGTATGGATATGGGAATGCTATATGGCCAAAGGATGAAGTATTTGGAAATGACGAAGATGATAACATCGGTGAGCATTCTGAACTTCTCAACAAGCCTTGGAGGCCACTTACGCGTAAGCTGAAGATACCTGCTGCAGTACTCAGCCCATACCGGTAATTTCTTGTTCCAAGTAGTTTCAATGACTATTTTTTGACTATATTAGACGAATAACTTTAAATCTAATAGCATAGTGCCTTAATCTTATAACTTTAAGGAATAACAAAAATAAAAACAATCATATAATATTTCCTAACTACAAATTCTTCTATTAACTTTGATCAATCTAAAATAACTTGTAGGGGACATATCATTTACCTTGGCAAAGTCTGCTTAATGTGTTTTTCGTAATCCAAATTCGATATCACCATCTAATGACATTACCCATCAATGCCATTTTTAGTGTGTTGTAAATTTAGTTTCTTAAGGCTTAGCGTGCAGCTATGCAGTAGCTGAGTCAAAATTTTTACTAAGAGAACTCAAAATATAAAGAAGTAAACACAGGAAGAAGCTAAGGGGATTCAACAACTGATATTTATACATAAAAGATAATTGTGACCTTGTACATACAATGTAATTTTCTGACGAACGGGGCTTGGGTAAACCCCTTTGCTCCCCCTAGCTCCGCGCCTATTAGCGTGTTTGACAGACAAGATCCAACTATATTAACTTTTCCAACTACATTTTCATACTCCTATGCTCTAGGTTGATTGTCCAATGCTTAATGGTTTCGTATTAGGTCTGCGATCATTTACCTAATAGTAAGATTGAATGACTTCGATGTTCAATCTGTTCATGGTGCTTATATCTCAAAATATACATTAATAGTAGTATCATTTTTGTTGTTATTTTCAAGATGTTTGAGAAACTGTCCTGACATATCTTTCATTTTACAGGCTTTTGATTTTAATTCGTATTGTTGTACTTGGATTATTTCTTCAATGGAGGATCAGCCATCCCAACAATGATGCTATATGGCTGTGGTATATGTCCATAGTCTGTGAGATTTGGTTTGCAATCTCATGGCTGCTTGATCAGCTTCCAAAGTTATGTCCAGTCAATCGTGCTACGGATCTTACTGTATTAAAAGAAAAGTTTGAAACTCCGACCTCAACCAATCCCACTGGAAAATCTGATCTTCCAGGAATGGATATATTTGTTTCTACAGCAGATCCAGAGAAAGAGCCGCCACTCGTTACAGCAAACACAATACTATCTATTCTTGCTGCTGATTACCCTGTTGAAAAACTTTCTTGCTATGTATCTGATGATGGAGGTGCTCTTTTGACTTTTGAAGCAATGGCAGAAGCTGCAAGTTTTGCCAACATTTGGGTCCCGTTTTGTCGTAAACATAATATTGAACCGAGGAACCCGGATAGTTACTTCAGCTTGAAGAAAGATCCTTACAAGAACAAAGTACGTCAAGATTTTGTCAAGGATCGTAGACGTGTGAAGCGCGAATATGATGAATTTAAGGTTCGAACCAATGGCCTTCCTGATTCTATTCGTCGGCGTTCTGATGCCTATAATGCTCGAGAGGAAATTAAGGCTTTGAAGCTTCAGAGAGAAAGAGCTGGAGATGAACCTTTGGAACCTATCAAGATAACTAAGGCCACTTGGATGGCAGATGGAACTCACTGGCCCGGAACTTGGATGGTAGCTTCTCCCGAGCACTCTCGGGGTGATCATGCAGGAATCATACAGGTATCGATCATGCTTGTTCGTAGCATCTAATAATTGCTGCATCCAGAGGCTGAGCTAGGATTTTTAGTATATATTTTTTATATAATCCCTCCATTCAATTATTAGATTGCTTTTTAACATTTTGGTTTCCTTATGAACTGTAGGTGATGTTAAAACCTCCAAGTGACGAAGCCTTGCATGGTGCAACAGCTGATGGCAGTATGATTGATTTTACGGAAGTTGATATTCGGCTCCCCATGCTGGTGTATGTTTCTCGTGAGAAGCGTCCTGGCTATGATCACAACAAGAAGGCTGGAGCTATGAATGCATTGGTCCGAGCATCAGCTGTCATGTCCAATGGCCCTTTTATTCTAAACCTTGACTGTGATCATTACATCTATAACTCAGAGGCAATAAGGGAGGGCATGTGTTTTATGATGGACCGGGGTGGGGATCGTCTTTGTTATGTCCAGTTCCCTCAGCGGTTTGAGGGGATTGATCCCAATGATCGCTATGCAAATCACAATACTGTTTTCTTTGATGTGAATATGCGTGCACTGGACGGACTTCAAGGTCCTTTTTATGTGGGCACCGGTTGCCTCTTCCGCCGGACTGCTCTGTATGGTTTTGACCCCCCACGAGCAAAGGACCGCCACCCTGGTTGCTGCAGTTGTTGCTTTGGGAGGGGTAAGAATAAGGCCATTGTTGCTGACGAAACGAGGGGACTTAGAATGGGAGACATTGATGATGAGGATATGGATCTTGCTTTGTTTCCTAAAAGATTTGGAAACTCTAGTGTCCTCATTGATTCAATCCCAGTGGCTGAATTCCAAGGTAGACCGCTCGCTGATCACCCTTCTGTAAAGTTTGGACGACCTCCCGGTGCACTAACTATTCCAAGAGAACTTCTTGATGCTTCCACTGTTGCTGAAGCAGTCAGTGTCATTTCGTGTTGGTATGAAGACAAAACTGAATGGGGCAATCGAGTTGGATGGATTTACGGATCTGTTACTGAAGATGTGGTAACAGGATACAGGATGCATAATAGAGGTTGGAAATCGATATACTGTGTGACAAAAAGAGATGCATTCCGTGGCACTGCACCAATCAATCTCACTGATAGGCTTCACCAAGTCCTACGATGGGCTACTGGTTCCGTTGAGATCTTCTTCTCACGCAATAACGCCTTTCTTGCTAGTCCAAAGATGAAGATTTTACAACGGATTGCTTACCTCAACGTTGGCATCTACCCGTTCACTTCAATATTCCTGATTGTCTACTGCTTCCTCCCAGCACTCTCACTTTTCTCGGGTCAATTCATCGTTCAGAGCCTTAATGTCACATTTCTCGTGTACCTCCTTGTCATCTCATTAACTCTCTGCATGCTTGCTATACTCGAGATCAAATGGTCTGGCATTGCTTTGGAAGAATGGTGGCGTAATGAGCAGTTTTGGTTAATCGGAGGCACAAGTGCACATCTTGCAGCTGTGCTTCAAGGTCTACTAAAAGTGGTTGCTGGCATTGAGATTTCATTCACCCTGACATCAAAATCATCCGGTGATGAAAATGACGATGAATTTGCTGATCTCTATGTCATCAAATGGACAGCATTGATGATTCCCCCTATAACAATCATGATGGTTAACTTAGTCGCGATAGCAGTTGGCTTCAGCAGGACTATATACAGCACAATACCACAATGGAGCCGTCTGTTAGGAGGCGTTTTCTTCAGCTTTTGGGTGTTGGCTCATCTCTATCCTTTCGCGAAAGGACTGATGGGACGAAGAGGAAGAACACCAACCATCGTGTTCGTTTGGTCCGGCCTCATTGCCATTACCATTTCCCTACTTTGGGTTGCAATTAACCCCCCTGCAGGTAACACTGAAATTGGAGGTTCATTTCAGTTCCCTTGAGAACTTTTCTATACTGGCATAGTAACAAACTATGAAGGATCTTAGATCTCCCTCCAAGCCGTACATACGACTTTCATTGAATACGGTTTTCTGCAGAATTCTATATGTATCTATGAGATCGAGTATGGAATTTTGTTTACTCAATTAGACTTATTCCACAATCAATTCAAAATTATTCTTTTAGTTATCTTTTCTTGATTTCTATTCTTTGATATGTGGAGAAAAGTGAACAATGGGAATTGATTGTTATGTAATCAGAACCTCAAATTACAGTAGTGAAATTGATTCTTTTTAATTATCCTTTGTATACTTTTTTTTTTGTTTGAAGTTTTTTGAATCGTACGTAAACATAAAATGCTCTGTGACCAAAATATATATAGAGAGTCAAAGTAAACAAATGTGAGTATCATATGTCATTCGGATTTTCAAATGGTAATAAATGTCATTAACAACATTTGACCAAATAGCTAGAATAAATTGCTAATATGTTGCCAAACACAAAATTATTGGGTAGAAAATGTTGTCATTAAGGCAATAAAATATTTTAGTCAAATTATTTGAATGTTGCCATTAGAAACTAATGAAAGACATAATTAATTTTTTTTGACCAAATTAATAGCACTTGAAAACTGCCATATAAAACTATTAATTATAAAATTAACTCTTTTGATCAAAATTAATTAAAGAAATTATAAAATGTAATTCTTATTCTTTTTGAGATAATATTTTCCCAACAATTTCTACTTTTTTCTTATTTTGATGTCTGGTGCAAGCTTTGAACCTATCTCAAAATACAAAAAACCATTTTTGTTAAGAGTTTAATACCTCAAAAATAAATAAATATCTAACATCAATTCACACCAATCACGAGTTTTTTTTTTCCTGTTCCTTTAGTATATCGTCATAATAGAAATGTTATAGCTTAGGGGATAATAACACCAATAAAATGTGAATAATTCAGAGGGATTTTAAGATATTAACTCTTTATGTTATAACTCATTTCAAGTGCATCAAGGAAATGTATAGGTGCAATCTAACTTCTACTTTGATTTGCCCAAAAAATCTACCTTATGTAATATTTGAAGTTCCAGATAATTATTTGGGATCATTAAAATGTCATTGTCTAGTCATTAAGAATGAGCAACTTCCCCACCTATTAGAAATAAACAAGAAGCTACATTCTCTCAGTTCTACCATTTATGTTTTATGCAAATAAAGTACCACCATAATTTCACTAGTGAAGTATGAAAAAAGTGATGTTTACGCAAATCTTATTCTTATCTTGTGAAGATAAAGAGGTTGTTTCCGATAGACCATTGACTTAAGTAAAATATAACAAAGCAAGTTTGAAAAGAAAATACAAACAAGGAAACAAATATGCAAGAGAAAGAAACAATCCTCAAACAAGGAAACAAATATGAGACGCATGACATATAAACGTGCCCTTTAATTTAGCCTTAGCTAATATTTATGTCCTCTAACTTTAGATGCGCACAAGTAGACACTTAAACCTGTATAAAATTGAACAAATAAACACATGATCCTACCTGCATAGCGTCTAATGTGTATAGTACACATAGATGCCAACTGAATCTAAGTTAAAGAGCATACTTATGTATTATGCCAATATGAGAAATGCTAAGATAGGGTTCAAATACAAACAAATTGAAATCGGTTATATGAATCCGCATTTCTTCATTTAAGCTCATTTCATATCATCGACATCATGCTAAATACATTGTATCAATACTTGTTAATATTGTTGTACCTAATGACAGGATGAATTCAAATACAACCAAAATCCACAATAATCATACAAACATCTAGAGCATAGCAAAAGAAACTTTCTTCACTCCTGTCACCTTAGTTAATATTGGTAAATACAAATTTGAGAAATTAGGAATACCACCCTGCTGGAAAACTAATTCGACGATCACATTTTCTACATATCATCCAGGTTTCTCGACCATAAAAGATTGGCCCGACAGAGAAACGATGGACAACGTTAAGCATATTACAGATCCTGATACTAAAAAAGGTGAGCTTTTCGCGAATTATAAACTACCTCAATATGCAATTAAACCTTTTCTTTTACAAAGTTTGTTAGGTTAAACTCCTAATCATCAATTCACATTAATGCAGCTAGAAATTCATTGACCACCCTACTGGGACTCGGTTTGTGAAGAATGTTGGGCATTTTTGCCCGGAAGGTGGTCCTCTCGACCAGTTCTTAGATCATCTTCCCCCGGAACTTCCCCAAGCCTCTCCTGCAAAATCAAATCCGACGACTCATGGCATTAGAAAAGAACCCTGTAACAACTAGGCCTCAATTTCAACAAGTTGGTGTTAGCTATATGAATCTTCACTGGCCAAGTCGCTCCATTTAAGCTCATCTCCGTCTGATATATTATAAATTCTCATTCTTTTCTATACTCGTAATGCAATCTTATAAAAAACAAGACTGAAAGAAGAGAAGTTGGAAAAAAGAAAAACAAACTTCAACAATTAAAGGGTGATAAGACACAAAACTTCTTAAAGAATTTCAGAGACTCCCCCAGGTTTGGTTTCGTAATACTAAG
Organism: Solanum appendiculatum; assembly: GCA_018342035.1. Classification (NCBI taxonomy): domain Eukaryota; kingdom Viridiplantae; phylum Streptophyta; class Magnoliopsida; order Solanales; family Solanaceae; genus Solanum; species Solanum appendiculatum. Next base: position 474,442 of record JAGDQO010000319.1, read on the forward strand.
CTCCTCTTTAGTTTACAATATTATGTTTACCTTCCCTGTTTTAATTTCTTTGTAATAATTCTTTTAACCTGTTCATAATTAATGTAAAAATATTGTGTTTTGCCAGTTTGCCTTTTTAAATATACCTTTTCGTTTAATTAATTTTTTAAACATCTTTTTTTTCTTCTTAAATTCGTTTAGAATAAATAACGTAAAGGCAATTATTGTGGTATTCTTAACAGAGAAGGACTGGAAATGGATGATGAGTAGAAAATTGATCAAAATCGTGATGGTCAGCTATCATAGAAGTATCAAAACTAATATCCCTCAGAGCCAAATCCATGGCAAAAGTTTTATGCACAAACGGATTTGAATCATTTCTTATATTTTTATTTCTGTGATATGCCTGAAGTTGTTTACGGAAGAGATGTATAGGGAAGGGGACAGCCGACAGCAACGACACATTCATACAGGATGAATTGAACTGGAAGATAGTTTGATCATAACCCTTAAGGCCTCATAAACACGACATATAATGTCATGTAGTCAGTCAAGGAATCATCAACACCCACCCGAATATCCCATGATTTCAAGAACAAACACAAATGCAATAGCAACAGGAACAAACAACCTTTGTAATTTTAGTTTAGCAGCAGAGAAGATAGTCATTTAAGGATTGTTTTCAATCAAATTTCTACCATTTCCTTCTCATTTTCAATCTAAAGGAACTAAAGAAAAAAAACATGTTTACAAAATTAATTAAACAGACGTGTATATTGATAAGGATTAGTTAGTCTGACTCGCAATTTTTTTACATTAATTATAAATACGATAAAATAATTGTTATAAAGAAATCAAAATAAGGAAGGAAAACATAATATTGTAAACTACAAGGATGGTTAGTGTTATGCAGTCAAACCTTGAGGGAGGTCTTTAAAATTATCCTTTTTAAGGGTAGAGGAAAATACCTTAAGAGATGCGTTCTGAGCAAGAAGATGCTCGTACTCACTCCTGATATGATTCACTTCAGCTCTAAGAGAGGCATTTTCTTCCTTCAAAACTTCAGCACGCTGTGCAAGTTCATCACACTCTGCCTGGTTCCCAAAGACAAAGTGGAGTCAGGGTTGATCAACATTAACAAAGGAAACCACTGAATTATAATTTATACCTGCTTTCTTAACCTAGATCGACGAGCAGATTCCCTGTTAGACTGCTTTCTTTTCTGCCTCTTAAGCTCCCTTTCATCCTGGACTCGATTGAAAAGAAAAGATCATCAATGACAATGCATTAAAACATCCAGAAAGAGAAGAAACACTAAGTTAAAGAGATACATCCTCATTTGGAAAGGAAGAAATACTGAACATTAGTTTGACAGAAATGACATCAGAAAAATCAGATGATCTGCTAATATGTGCAGTCCCTTTCAAAACATACAAGACTGGTAGGTGGTCAGCACTATGTGAACAGTAAGGGTTACACCTCATTAGAAGCCTATTTACTCTGCAACTTAGACAAAAAATGGAATTTTAATGCTGGGATCTTTGGTGGAAACGGGTAATTATTTAGTAGTTAGTACTAAGACTTTTGCTTTTGTTCAACATATAATGATGGAAGCAAAAAACGTAATAGAATTAATGGAAATCTTGGCCCCTGGTTTTCTCTTCCAACTCTGTATCCTAACTCAGTACAAACAATCCCAGGCAAATATGTCTGCATTAACATTAAGGCATTAAACAGTGCAAATAAAATGATCCCTGAAGTATGCTTTGATGCCTATATTGAACATTAAGTCCAGTCTTCTCTCACGTAACCAGAACGCATGCTCTTTATATATGTTTTATTTGGATGTACATCACAGAATATTTACACAAGTCAATTCAGCTACAAAATACTTGTTTTTACAATTCAATGTACAGAATCTGATACACCAAGTGCTAAACAATCCTGAATAAAAATTTCTCAACAAATGGAGACACAAAAAGGATACCTGAATCCACATCTGTGATTGGACGCTATCTCGTGATCCAGCAGTAACCAACCCTCCAGCAACTGAAACAGGTACCTTTCCATGCATTGCAGGAATAGACGATGAAGTGGCAGCACCCCAGTAATCCATACCAATATTCAAGTTGGTTGTGGGGCCAGGAATACCTCCAGCCCCAGCAGCTGACACAATAGCCATAGTTTGGTTAATCATCGAATGAGGAGTACCAGTCCCTCCATTCTGGGAACCATGTGCAGCATTGCCATTTTGAGATGTGTCAGCTGTAGCAAAGACAACATAGTACTTTTATGTCAACTATATTCATCGCCAAAATAGTAACCAGATATTCAAAGCAAATTCATATCGCCAGACCTGAATCTTGCCTGCCTCCTGAATTCATTGGTGACTCCTAAACAAAATCAAGACGACAAATAATCAGATGTAGTATAAATAGAGAGGTATTGTTCACACAAATAATGGCTCGATTGACCAATGGACATACTGAAAAGTAACAATGAGTATGATTTTCCCCATAATATATATATATATACACACACACACAAAAGCACGTATATTCAAACTAAAAGTACTTCATAATAAATACAAGGTCATTAATTACAACTTTCATTATATTATCCACTCCTGTTTTCTTTCCGTTGGAATTACAATCAGTCATCAACCATACTCTAATTAAATTGACTGCAGATACATTCTCTCCCTGAAAAATAGAATAGCTCTGCTAATACCCTGGTATTTTATCTTCATTGAAGTCAATTGCAATCAGGCACGGATTACTGCTTTAATTAAATTCCTCTCAAGTCTCTCCTACCTTCTCTTCCCAGTCCATTCATAATAGGTATTTTATACCCTTTGAAACTAAAGTACAACTACTACTACTAAACTTAGGCATTCTCGGGCTGTGGCTGGGGAAAAGTGATAGGGGTTGGCTGGGAGTTGGGGTCTTCTGGAGTGTGTTTTTATAGTTCATTTTTGTTTTCTTTTATTTTTCAAAATTTTCTAACAAAACATAGAACAGGCTGATAAAATAACTAAAATACTAATATAATCAAAGAAGGATTCATATCACTATAAATATGGTGATATTAGAATTTTTCTTCACTCGAAAGTTTTAATTCTTTTAGAAAACAATCAACATAATTACCACCTACTTAAGAGATATTTTTCGCTCTAATTAATAGGTTGGTACTTCGATCTTCGTCTCACTAAATCTATTATGATTCCATCTTTGAGAAGGTAAGCATAGTTAATTAGTTTATAGCTGAAAATTTTGCTTCTTTCATTTCTTCCTGTGAAGATTTTGGTGCTTATTGTAAGATTGCATCCTTCTCGTACTCACATATTTTGATGAGTTCAATTATATGTCTCAATCAACTTTGAGTTTCAATTAACTTAACAACCTAAGTTATTTCCCTTACTTATTTTTCACTCCCTTCTATAGTGTGAAATATTCAACTTTAGATATATATCTCAACCGACTATGCCCTTCAACTGGAAAAGTAAGAAGGATTCATACAACAACAAATAGAGCAATGAATTTGCACCATTTACTAAGGTTTTGGACTTCTTCCCTTGGATATTAGTGCATTTTAATTAATAGGAGCAGTTGAAAAATTGAGAACATTATATTGTTGTTTCTTTTTTTTTTTTCTGTTGATATCGATTAGGATTATGCACTTGGACATTTATTTGAGCCGTGCTTATACCATTTCTTATCATAAACTTTATGATATCTCTATCAGTTTGTTTCGTCTTCTAACACTTCTTGTACAGAAATCTTAGCTCCAACTTAGCTCTATATGCATGGGGAAGCCTTCGTTGTTTTTCAACCAAAACAGGTCATTGTTTACATCCGTCATATCACATGTGTGTTTATTTGCATCTTTTTTTTTCCTTTTGACATCTATCATGTATTTCATTAAATTTCAATTTCCTAATGAAGTTAGATTCCTTCCACAATTATCCTATAAAATGTGGTGATGAGTTTATTTTGAGTCTTTTTTCTCCTCTAGCTGAACAACAACTTATGCTTTGGAAAAAACACCAAACGCATGTTGTGTTTGGCTTTGGTAAGAGGAATTTATTTAGTAAATTAGATACTTACTGGTTATTGTTATCAAGTTATTACCAATTTTAATATAGTAACTTCAAAATATATCTAACCAAAACAAATACAACTATCAACTTTTGTGCTTTCTGTCATTTTGATTTTGATTTTATTTTAATAACCGTGGTGTCCGGGACAACTTGCACGCACCTCAACTAATTCCACGGGATACCTTCCACCTCCCACCAGCAGCAACAAGTACTAGGTAACTCTGTCCACCAAGGCTAGGATAGATGGAAGAAATCACCTAGTGTTTTTTTGTCTCTGCTGGGATTTCAACCTGATACCTCATGGTTCTTTAACACTTCATTGACCACTAGGCCATACCCTTGGGTGTGATTTTGATATTTATTTGTAAGTTAAATAAATAAATATTTTAAATTATGTATTCTGTTAGAAACTTATTCTTTTTAGATCAGAATTTATAATAATTCTAGGGTCACACATGCACATAACTATGACTTCATTGAAAATTGTATAAAGCACATACAAGCCTGAAGCCAATTCTTTAAGATGGAAATGAATTTACAAATATTATACTTTCCGTAAACAGGAAATAAGAACTACCTTCTATCATATAATTATTGAAATAAACCAAATTACATCATACAATACCCACATTTTGAGAATGAGCATCACTTCCTTCACTTGACCCTTCACTTCCACTCTCGGCACTGCAAGTCAAACATTGGCAAAGGTCTTAAGCCTCATGAACTGATACAGATGGTAAGCAGAAACACATTCTCATGTGAATAGAAAATATAATTATTAGTAACAACATAATTAACCTATCTGATATTGTGAAATATTTTTGTACTCAACCCAACCAATAAGTATATATTCCTGGCAGAGGCGTATCCAGGATTTCGAGATGAGGGGTGCACTATTGTAAAAAGGTGGATCTAAGATGTAAATTTGATCGGATATATCTATATATATATAAGATTCAAATTTCTAACCTCACTTAGAGAGGTGCACCCAATCGTCATCACATAATATGATACTCCGAGTATGGGTTCACACATCTATATTTCAATATTTTAAAAAAAATATAACACTATTATATATGATCTCGGGAGGGGAGCATGGGTTCACGTGAACCCGGTAACCCCCCCTTAGATACGCCTCTGATTCCTGGACAGCAAGTATCTTGCCCAGAAAAAGCTTAAAATGTATTGGTGGCCCATTCAGAAGGAAAAGAGTCTGAATCTCTGAGATGCTTTGAAGACAAGGATAGTCGTAGTCCAATTGAGAAGATTAAGATGAACTCCCCTTTTGTTATTTCATTTTTGGTGTAAAGAAGAATTCCCATTGCCTACAGAATCTATCCTAGAGATTTTGAATCTTTGTAAGTTGTATAGGACAGCAATTGTCAGTTTCCTCTTCTGTATAAATGGTTTTTGCACAGCCATTTGTGCGGTAACATATAAAATCATCTCCAAAAATAAAAGACTTATCAAAACAGTATTTGTTGTCTTGACCATAGAGAGGAGGGCGAGGAAGGACATGGATTAAGATAGAAGGTTAGTAGCTAGCAGTGTGTTGTCTTGCGGTCCGTTCATATTAGTTATCATAGTATTGCTCCGGTAGTTTCTTGTCCTTCAATTTTTGTTACTCTTTGTTGTTCCTTGTATCTCGAATTGTATTGTTTTGTTGTAGTTTTTGTATTGTTTTGTTGTTTTTGTCATTATCTGTTGTTCTTGTACTTCTGTTACTTCTTTTCCCTCAACTGCTTTGGACTGTTTTTCCTTGAGCCGAGGTTCTATAGGAAACAACCTCTCTACCTCTAAGGTAGGGGTAAGGCCTGCGTACACTCTACCTTCCCTAGACCTCACTTTGTGAGACACCGGGTATGTTGTTGTTGTTGTATCAAAACAGTATGTACCAGAAACAGTGCATGAGGAGAAGATCTCTCCAACCCAATCAGAACCATACTCTTAACTAAGAACTTGTTTATAACACTGATTATCCCAGACAAATCTTAAGGCACTCACGAAGTGCCAACAGTAAGCTAAACTAGGAAAAAAGGAGCATGACTTGCAAAGTTACAGTCATCAAAGGACTAGAATCCACTCAATGAGAAATGCACACTGAGCTGGCCACACAAAACAAAGAAGTCTCATTTGGCTTGGTTTACATTATTCAATTTATAAAAGTCACAGCAAGGAGATTAACTAATATTGATCGAGCAGAAAAAACAATAAGGCAATTGGGGTCGTAAGTGCCCATTTAATAACCAATCTTATGATTATACTTATATTTCAATATCCAAGACTTTCATATTATGCACTGTTGTTGGTTAACATCAAAGTCACTGGTCAGTTATTGAGCAAGGCTAATGGAGATCCTAGATAACGGTCTCTCAAATTTTATCCTCTTTCTTGCCACAACTATGCAGAACTACCATGTCTAGAAAGTTTAAGATACTTCTGGTGTGTCACTGAAGGCGAGAAGAATGGTGATAATCTTCTGTTCCATGAAGCATATCATTCTTTCTATCTTCATGGCTAAGCTGCTCGGACTCTTCACTTTCGGTGCCGCACCCGTGTTGACACGACATGGATGTGGGTTTGGGATCCGTACCCGATCTGGTAAACCGATTTTGGGTACTGTGACTAAAATCGACAGAGAAATTCTGGACAGATTCAATGATTTTTGTAATTAAAACAAAAGCTAAGGTGAAACTGAAAATAATTGAATACCTTGTATATAGAAATTACTATGTCACTCCTTTTCCTTTTATCTCCTTTCAGGATTCTCCTCCTATCAATATTTTCTCCTCAAGCTTTCCACATAATATCATATAATTTCGGTTTTATAACTCTATTTGTAGATATTTGAATATTTTTAGTTGAATCCCTGCATTCATATCAATGCCTGGATCCGTATCCCCAAATCTTAAAATTTAGATCATGAAGGATCCAACCTCTAGATCCACACCCGCACCTGAGTCCAAGCAACTTAGCTTCATGTTCTGGAGTTCTTCCTCCAACTACAAACCAGTCACACCCACATCTTTCTTTATGATCACATGAAACATTCAGTTGAGATAGCATGATACCTTTTAGAATAGACTCCATTTGCAGATGCTCCAGATGTCTTACCAAGTCCGTTATTCTTCCCAGTGATCATATTCAAACTACCCAAGCTTCCCCTAGATCTCTTAATCGGCAATTTTTCCTTTCCCTCAGGTGACTTACCATCCACTTCAACATTACCAGGGTTGTTAACCTGCACAAGAAAAAATGAAAGAAGCAGTATAAGAACAGGAAATTTAAAGCATAGATTGCATGGACAACGTTGTTTAGCACATTCAGCATAGTTACTCACTGAAGCTTCAGCGACGCCATTTGGAGAAGGCATTGCAAAAGGACTGAAGGGGTAAGATCCCTGATCAATTAGGAAAATATCCATTTCGAGTTAGCAAAATAAAAAATGAGATGCATAGAGTAAGACCGAGGACTCAGGCCACAAGATTATACCGGAGGGATAGATGGATGAGCATATATACCACCATGGGGATACATTGCAACATATGGATGTGGTGGAGTACCATAGGGTGGCATAAATTGCTGAAATAACAGCCAGCAGAAATCGTTAAAGATAGATGACAGCCACTTTTCAGAGTAGAATATTCGCAAGTAAAAATAGAACCAAAAACTAGACCAAGGCAATTTAAACCACAAAATCTAGATTTCAGAAGGAAAATTGAGAAACTTCAACGAGGACATGAAATGAAACCCTCAATTGCTTTTGTTCTTAGTAATGCAATATGCAATATTGCAGTCTGGAACAAATTTGTTTTCTTCTGTTAGTTAACCATATTAACATTTCAGAAACAGTGGAGACTACACAAAGGACCGTTTGAGCGAGACTATACCAAGTTTCCTTGTTTTCTTGATAATTTGGGACCAGGACACTGTACTAAAATCAAATTAATCTTTACTCTAATCACTAACAGGCAAGATGAAACCCCAAGAATAAATTACCATATCATCATAGAGCCACAGTCATTATAAACTAATCACTGAAAGACTGAAATATAATGAACTTAAATCATCTCTTTCTTATTTTAACTCTGGTGGATCAGGGGGTATATAATTGAAGCAAGAAGCATCTTATCAAAAGAACCTACCTTACAACTTCACTGCATGGTATGAATTTCAGTAGTAGAAAAGTAGGGTTATCAAATAGACCTAAGTAATTGAGCTAATAAATAGAGATGCTTAAGTATTAAACTTGTTAAAAGACAAATATCTTTCAGGAACTCGCTATGCTCAAGCTCTTAAGTATCAAAAATTATATCTTAGACAGCTCTATGTGCACCAAGTAAGTGACTGATATATTTAGTTACACAGTTTTTCAATAAGAAGCCATGATCAAATTAGCCTTACAGTAAGCTAGCAGATCTGATTTTTGAAGGAAATTCAAAACATCACGTGAATCAGAGCACACCATAGTGAAACTTGCATACCTGAACTCCCCACATATAAGGGTGTGCTTGAGGACTTGATGCCATAAACCCATGAGGAGGCATAGGAGAATATGCCTGCATAATGATCATCAACGTCCTTTGATTACCAACAAGGAAATATCAATAAACGAGACAAAAGGCTAAGAAACTATGCTATATAGAAACCAAACCTGAAAGCCAGACCAATCTGGATTAACTGGGCCAGCGGTAGTAGTAGAAGTCTGCTCCTAGATAGTGTCAAGAAGCAAAACACATTAGTTGGTGGTATGACTCAATCTACTCACACAAAAATACTTGTTCAGGGGAAAATCGATCTTTGTTTTTGATACAAAGTTTCTTTACTGAACACCAAGCCAATGCCAAAAGTATGTGGAAATTGTTTATATGTCTCAACCCGAGTCACCCACAGGTGACTAGTCAAATTTACGAGCTACCTATTCAACACAGTATTCTCTCTTAGCACCTATGTTGCTCGGACTCTTCAAAAATATCAAGGGGTGCGTGTCGGATTCACCAAAAGTAGTGTATTTTTGGAGAATCCGACACGGTGCGGCATCAAAAGTGAAGAGTCCGCTCAACTTAGCTTAGCACCAACAACAGTTACCTGTGAATTGGGAGGCTTTGACTCTTTTGCTTCCTTCGCCTCTTTGGGGGATTTATCCATCTCACTGCTACCCATGGCTCAACTGTACTACTTCAAAGTTCCTCAAACCATTCTGTCATGCACATACACCCATATGAATCAAGAATCAGTTTTAATCACTTTCCAACTGACAAAAATTCTACACATGAAATTGTCAAAAGTAACAAAATAGACCAAAAGCACCACAGATCAATGGCTCTATAAAGTTGTCAAACATCGCCAGATAATTGGACTCAATAGTCCATGCATACAAATTGCCTATTAGCTTATTACTATCTCCTGACTTTCAAATGAAAACTGAACTAAAAAAAGGCAAAAAGTTCAAGTCCACATCTCACATACAGAATTTACGATCAATCAATCACAACTACCCCTCAATCCCAATCCTCCGACCCATTGGTATCCATTTCGAATACTGGAAAGTGCTCCATCAATGTTAATTTGATTTCACATAGGCAAACAAGAAGGTTGCAATACGTCCACAACCAGTTGAAATGTAATCCTTTTGATGAACTCACATATAGAGTTATACGAACAAGACAAAGCAACCCAAAACACCCAGTGACAAATTCAGCAACAAAATAAGCTAAAACGCACAGAAACTAAAATAATTGGTGAATTTAGGTACCATGAAAATTATACAAAACCAGTGTAAATATAGTCCTTCCGATAATGAATCCACATACAAAATTATGTGAACAAGAACAAAAAGCGACCCAAAACACCCATTAACAACTTCAATATCCCGGTTTTTCGAGTTCATATCTGAACCATAAGCTGTGCAAGTTTCCTACCTGAATTATTACAAACTACTTATCAAAACACATCTCAACTATCAATTGTTCTCATTTCCTACTTGAACAATGGTGATCTGTCAAGTAGGAAAAATGTGTTTTTGATAAATAGTTGGTGATAATTCATGTAGAAAACTCGCAGCCCTGATAGTTAAATGCCTGATACTCCAAAAAAATTTGATACTTTAGGTATGTTCTTGACCATTAAATCTAAAATAATTGGTGAATTTAGGTACAGAATTATGTAAACAAAAAAAAGAATTGACCCAAAATACCCATTAACAAATTCAACAACAAAAATAAGCTAAAACACAACAAAAATTAAAATAATGACAGAATTCAGCTTACCATGAAATAAAATATACAAAGATTGGTGAATCTGAAGAACTGGGTCAGCTTCAACTGCTATAAAACTCCAATTACAGTCAATCCCAGTTTAAAATTGAGCACCCAGCTATCTGGGTATACCTCAAAATTAGCAAAAAATAATCAAAAATTATTTTTTTTCACGATAAATTAGGGATAAAAACGACAAAAAAATTCCCAAAAAATTAAAGAAAAATAGGGATTTGTTTGTGAAATTGTCGATGTTGTGAAGTTTTTCGATTTGCTTTGTGTTTTTGCTGATTGTGTTTCGTAGACTAATTTCAACGGTTCAGATTTGTTTTATACAAAGAACAGGTGGACTAATTTTTTAACAACACAATTAGCAGCTTGTTGAGATGGTTGCTAATAAAATATAAGAGTAATTTGAATACATTGTATCATTTTTCGTCGATATATTGGGTTAAATTTTTTTGGTTTTTCATTTGGGTATTCGGTGAATGTATTAGAGTCTCAATTAAATGTGAATCATGTGTATGGGTTACTTGTATATAAGTTTGGCACTATTTTTCAATCGATGATTTTTCGAAAACAATTTTTCTATTTTTAAGAGATAGAGATAACGTCTATGTGCACTCTATTCTCTCCCAAAACTTATTTCGTGAGATATTAATGATGTTATTGTTATATATAGGGTGCATTCGGTACAAAAGAAATATATTTTTTAGGAAAATAAGTGAGTTTGTTAGTTATTTTATTGTGTTCAACATGTAAGTAAAACAATATAATCATAAAAATATTTGTATATTATCTAGACAAATACTCTCTCTGTCCCATATTAACTGATCATCTTTCTAAAAAATACTTGTTTCAAATTACTTGATCACTTACTAAATCAAAATAAAATGAATTAAAAATTTTCCATTTTACCCCTATAATTAATATCATAAATGTGCATAAATTCCAATAATACTTTTTGTATGCCTTATGTCATCATAAATTATTTTGATATTCATTAATATAAATAAAGGATAAATTTGTCAAATTAATCATCTTATTTATGATTTATTAAGTTCCGTATAAAATAAAAAGTGATAAGTTATTATTGGACGGAGGGAGTACTACAAGATATTAATGATGTTATTGTTAATGATGTTATTGTTATGAATACGCATATTTCAAAACTTTAGGGACTAAACTTAATTTAATCCCATTTTATGGGGTGGAAATATAATAACTATTCTTTCTTTTTTCTCACATTTTCTTCCCTCTCCGGTCTCCGATCACCGCACAATTGCTCCGACGACGAAAAAATGGCCGCCGACGAAGAGAAACCACAAGCCAATACCGAAGCCGAAGCCGGAGACCATCCAGAAGCTTTACGACTCAAAGCCTTAGCCGAGCAGAAATACAACTCCGGCAACCTCAAATCAGCTCTCAAGTACGCCAAGAGAGCCCACAGTCTCCACCCCGCTGGCGACGGCGTTTCTGAAATGCTCACCGCTTTTAAAATCCTCCATACAGGCACCGTTCCGGCGGAAACCCCAGCTGCTGCCGCAGTCGGAGATGCTGCAACTACCACAACTTCAACTCTGCCCGATTACTACAACATCCTACAAATAGAGCGATTCTCACACATCAACACTATCAAAAAGCAGTACAGGAAGCTGGCGTTAACCCTTCACCCCGATAAGAACCCTTTTGCGGCATCCGAAGAGGCTTTTAAGCTTGTCGGCGAAGCGTTTAGGGTTTTGTCGGATAAGATTAGGAGGAAGGAATATGATGTGAAGCTTAGAGTTGCAATGCAGTCAGCTGTTATGGCTGATGAGGGTGAAACGACGACGTTTTGGACGGCGTGTTCGACTTGTCGATTGTTGCATCAGTTTGAAAAGAAGTATTTAGGGCATAATTTGATGTGCCCAAGTTGCAAGGAAACTTTTGAGGCTGTTGAAGTTTCAGAAAATGATGACAATGAAGGGGTGTCTGAAGGTTTGATGGAAACAAGAGTGAGTGCTAGGATTAAGGCTAGGAAAAGTGTGAGCTTTTGTTCTTCAAGAAATAGTGAGTTAGGGAGGAAGAGGAAAGTGGGGAGTGTTGCAGAGGTTTTGAAGAGGCCAAATGGAAAAATGACTAGAAATGATGATGCAATTGGTGTTGGAACTGAGGTGGATATGGAAGGAGATGTTGAGAGTGGCGATGGTTTGATTAAGGAGTTGAGATCAAAGACTAATGGTAAGTTGAGAAATGGAGGTGAAGGGGAAGATACAATGACATTAGCTGAGATGCAGTTTTTAGTGAGGAAGAAGGTGAATAAGGAAAAGATCCCGGTAAAAGAGAAGGGGGAAGAAAGTGAGAAAAGAAAGGAGGTGGATTTGAGTTTGATAGAAAAGGAAGATGATGTGGAGATGGAGACACTTATTGCAAGGGTGAGAGAGAAAAGGATGAGGCGTGAGGTGTTAAAGGGAGATGGTTCGGAGGATGGAGGAAGAGGAATGGATTTAAATAGCAATAGGGGTGGTAAAGGGTTAAGGCAGGATGATTCTGAGATAATGGCGGAGAATGGGAAGGAGGAGAACGAGAAAGTGATGGTGTTTAATTTAATGGATAAGGACAGTGAAAAAAGAAAGGAAATGAGTTTGATTGAAGATGAAGATGAAGTGGAGATGGAAACACTGATTGCAAGGGTGAGAGACAAAAGGATGAGGCGTGAGGCATTAAAGGGGGATAGTTTGGAGAATGGACGAAGAAGAAGGGATTTAAGTAGCAACAGGGGTGGTAAAGGGTTAAGGCAGGATGATTCAGAGAGAATGGCGGAGAATGGGAAGGAAGATAACGAGAAGGCGACAGCACTTAATTTAACGGAAAAGGATACAGAAAAACGAAAGGATATGAATTCGAGTTTGACAGAAGATGAAGATGAAGATGAAGTGGAGATGGAGACACTGATTGCAAGGGTGAGAGAGAAAAGGATGAGGCGTGAGGCGTTAAAGCGAGATGGTTTGCAGGATGGAGGAAGAAGAAGGGATTTAAGTAGCAAGAGGTGTGGTAAAGGGTCAAGGCAGGATGATTCAGAGATAATGGCGGAGAATGAGAAGAGAATGAGGTTAAATTTAATGGAGAAGGAAAGTGAGGAAAGGGAGGAGACGAATTTGAGTTTAATAGAAGAGGAAGACGAAGTGCAGATGGAGTCACCGATTGCAAGGGTGAGAGAGAAGAGGATAAGGCGCGAGGCGCTAAAGGCAGATGGTTTAGAGGATGGAGAAAGAAGAAAGAATTCAAGGATCAAAAAGGGTACTTTGTCAAAAAGTAGCAAGAAGGATAAAGGGCCTAGGCAAGATGATTTGGAGAAGGCAGTGGAAAGTTTTGATCTCTATAATTTTGACAAGGATAGAGTAGAGAGGAGTTTCAAGAAAGGACATGTATGGGCTGTTTATGATGATGATGGAATGCCAAGGGATTATGCTTTGATTGATGATGTTATTTCTGTGCATCCTTTTGAGGTGAGATTGAATTGGTTGGAATTTCAAAGTAATAGTGATGAGGCACTACTGCATTGGGGGAAAAGGGGTTTTCACATTTCTTGTGGGAAGTTTAGGGTTTCTCAGCAGGCTTTGGTTAAATCATTGAAGAAGTTTTCACATGTTGTTGATGGTGAAAGAGCAGCAAGAGAGTTGTATAGGATTTACCCCTCGAAAGGTTCAATATGGGCATTCTATAAAGAAAATGCTTTAGGTGCTAGCAGCAGTTCCCTAATGGAGGATAACCAATGTTATGATATTGTTATATCTTTGAGTAGTTACACTGACTTACATGGTGTGACTATTGCATATCTTGAAAGAGTTGATGGTTTCAGGACTATTTTCAAGAGGAGAGAGGTAGGGGCTCATGCTGTTAAGTTGTTAGGAATGGATGAGCTTAGGCTGTTTTCGCATCAGATTCCTGCAAGGAAGCTATCTGATGAAGAAGCCTCAAACATCTCCAAGAACTGTTGGGAACTGGATCACGCTTCATTGCCTCGTGAGTTGCTAGCTATTAATGGTGGGAGTTAAAGAGTATGTGAATCAGATGGAAGTGGACTTCTTGCACTGAGCTATTACTATTGAGCGCCCGTTTAGGTAAATATGGTTTGCATTGAGCATGATGTTCGTTTAAATTTATCTGTTATTAGAAAGTGCGTTGCCCACTTATCAAATTGAATCTGGTTTCTTTGCCATCCTTGTTTTAGAACAACCAATGATGGCCAAAACATCAGATCAACATGGCTTTTTTGGTCTTTATTACACTTCCACTTTGCAACACCTTGTCGAGCAGTTGATAAAATTCCCCTTAGTTAACCCCCCCCCAACCACCACCACCAAAGAAAAAAAGAGATGGAAAGAGATTTATAGTAGCAACATTGTTATAATTAAACTACTGAGGAAATATGGAGCTCTATTGCTTTTTATGATTATCATTGTTCTTGATTTCACGCCTTTTCCTGGTTATAGATTGCTACTCTATGCTTAATAATTGAATTGGAGTCGTTTCCTTCTTTGAGTAGCTCTTCTATTTAGAGCACTTTGGATAGATGTCTGAAACACAATGAAGCTATGAACCCCCAGAAGATAATTAGCTCTAGGCTGTTATCCCTAAATAATTATAATTATCTTTTTTTTTTGGGGAAAGGGGCCACCCGTCTCTCTCTCCCAACAGGCACACTTAGTCCGAACCAAGCACATGAAATTATACAAGAAAGGTTCTTTTTTTAGTAGAACATTTGCAAAGAAGTGTATTCCTTGTAAAAAATTATTTTGCCGAGTTTTCTTGATATTCAAGACACTCTTTCCACCTTCATGTTTAACTCCCTTTGATGTTAATTATAGTTGGAAACGATGTCCGAGTTAGGTGTGTCAAAGTAGTCTGGGAAGCATAAGATGCGTCACAATAGAAGAAATCACCAATGTCTCTAGACCAGCTGGAGGAGCAAGCGGCAAAACGATTCCAAGGTAGTGAGGACAATTTCTTGGAAGACCTCATTTCTTCACCTTTAGATTTTAGAAAGTTCATTTCTCCTCCCTGAATGTTAGTTGTTTATACAGTAGCATCTTTATTTCTGATCGTTAAAAGTTGATTCTTATGCAGGAGCATTTGTAACGTTTAGTACTTGCAATTGTACATGTCTGCAGATTCAAGGTTGAATATAATATATACCATAAGTAGTCCTCTATGTTGCAAAAGCAAGGTAGAGTTTTTCTTCCCTAGATGGAAATGTTACACAACTAGAGGCGGATTCAAGGTTTAGACTTGACCAGTTCAACATTTCTGGTTCTTAGCACTCAACGCATTGTACTTTTGAAATTATGTGTTCAAAAATGAATGTTTGATGAAATGTTACTAGTTAACACACAGATACAGCTATGTTTGTGTCTAAGGTACTGAGTTTTGTTGATCCCATTAAGTATATGTTGCATCTTCTGTATACAACAGTGTGGTTGGGCGTCTGAACTAGCTGCAATGCCTGCTTTTCCAGGACAACAAATCGGTAAACAGTTCATTAGCACATGAAACCATAACCCGCCCAATTTGACAGTTGGATTTTCATGGTCGGGTTGTTAACCATGAAAATCCAAAGGCTGGATTTAGTGGGAAAGTTGCTGCAAATTTCTCCACCTTTTCATATTGAGCTCTGGTTGAGAAAACTGAAAGTAGGCAGCCATGAAAGAACCTTCTGAATGAGTTTGTTTTATAACCGACAAAATTTCCGAGGGTCAGTGACACACAGTTTGAAACTTACCTTCTCTGTTTGAATACCAAAATTTCTATGTATAGCAGGGTTCAAACCCGTGACATGCGCCTTCTGAAGTAGTTTTAAATTTCATATTTCTCTTGAAGACAGCCACAATGAATGTACTCTTTTAAAAGGAAGTGCTGCAGCTCATGATCAATTACAGTTTACAATCAGAGCAACATGTTATAGTTTTGGTTTTGTAATCAAAATAAGGGAAATAACAACAGTAATAAAATCGAAGTATAAGATAATGCTACTAAATGTCTACTCTAATTCTAGCTCGACCTCCATGTTATCCTATCTAAGGTCACGTCCTTGGTGAACTAAGGATGAACCATGTCTTATTTAATTATCTCTTCCTAAATCTTTTCTGATCTATCCCTACCTCTCTTCAAATCTATCACCACCAACCTCTCGCACTTCCCCAATACTAGAGCATTTGTACTCTTTTGTTTGCATGTCCGAACCATCTCCACCTTGGCATCTTATCTCGATTGTACTCCCTCCATTTTAAAATACTTGTCACAATTTTCTTTTTGAGAGTCAAACGATATCAACTTTGACCAACACTTATATTTTTTTCATTATATTGATATGAAATTTTTTTACGATTTATAGTTGAATATCTGAGTTTTAATTTTAAAATATCGAACTAATCTACTTTAATTTAGGTTTATGACAATTATTCTAAAATGAAATTTTTTTTTTTTTTTTTAAAACGCACAATGATGATAAAGAAGTACAAAGAGCACATGGATTATAAATGATCATTGAGATGTTGTAACTGCCCAAATAGTAGGCTTTGTCTCATCTTAATGGGAAAAGATTGTTAATCCATTGATACTTTGTCTTTATTAGTTATGAGATCAATTGGAAATTAATACAATATTTTAAGTTTAGAAAAAACCATAAATGATCTCTATATTAGTATTAGTACTTCTAATATTTAATAGTCCCAAATATAGTTGTTTTGATGAATTGAATTAGTTTTTCTTTAATACTTTTAAAAAATAAGTTATTTATTTTAAAATGCGGCATAAAATATTTTACACATGTAACGTTAGTTAAATGCGGCATAAAGTATTTTAAAATTGAATGGAGTAGAACAACAACAATTTTTAAAAAAAATTTATGCATTAAATATAATTTCTGTTTTCTGGTCACCAACTCCCACTCGCTCCCATAAGAGCGTGTTTTCACGCTCCCTGCACTGGCACTCTCCCACCTGCCCCTTTGTCCATCTTCTTCATCATCACCATCTTCTTTAACACAGTCCAAAACCGTGCACTCTTCACATGGACCCCACTTCAACCCCCTATCCCTACCCCTTCCCACCCCTACCACCCACCCTTCCCACCCCAACTCTCTATCTTAGTTGTATTCAGCACATATCACCAGTTTTTTTCTCTCTTTCTATATCTTTCTTTTTGCAAGTTTCTTTCTTTTTGTTCAAAAGGTTGGTTCCCCCAAAAGATTAGGCTTTAAGAATTAACCCCTTTTGAGTTTTTCAGACTTTTTGGAGCTCAATAAGGAAAGTGAAAGCAATTTTTAATCATCTCTAATCAAGATTCATATTTTCAGCTTGCTAGTCACTTTCACAGGTAAAGTTACTCAACCCCTTTTCAGTCTTCTTCTTCTTTTTAACTTAAAGGTGAAAACTTTCTTCATTTCACCTCTTTTCTTGATATTTTTGCATACTTATATTAGTTTATGTACTTGTATTTTTGTATGTTTGGGTTGAAACTGTTGCAAAGTAGTTTAGGGTTGGAAACTGTGGATTAGCTTTGGTTAGGTTTGATTCTGAATCTTTCATGACTTCAATGTTTAAAGTTGTTAGATTCCCATTTGAAGATATGAACTTTGGTTTTAATTTTCATGAAAACTTTGATTTTTTATTTTTGGATAACAGTGGTGTCTTGGCCAGATTTCGCGCACCACTAATTCCATAGGATACATGTCACTTCCCACCAGTAAAATCTCACTGTTTTTGTCTGAATCTGTGACCACATGGCCACTGGGCACATCCTTGGTGCTGAAAAGCTTTGATTTTTGTTTATGATCTAATAAAATGTGTTTGTGGGTCTTTTCTGGTTGTTTTTCAAGTTAAGTTTTGTGCTTGGATTGGTTGGTTGTCAGATTTCATAGCGTTGAGATTTCGTTCAAATGGTGTGATTGAAGTTTTCCAAATTGAAGGTGTTTGGGGGAATTGTGACTATGTAAAATCAGCCTGAGTTGAATGCTTAGCAATAATTCCTTGGAGAGTAATTGATAACATTGTTATTTTTCGCGTTTGACTTAGATGTTTCTGTTTACTAGATGATGGTGGAATCGGCGATATTAAGAAATGATTGATATGTGAGAAATTGCGGCTGCAATTGGTAATACAACACTAGCCGATTGGCGATTTTCGCATTTAAATATAGATGGAAAAGAATAGTGGAGAGAATTGGAGGGAGATGGTGAGGAGGATGCTTCCTCCAGGAGTTCCCTTCCCTGAAGAGGATGCGATGAATTTTTCAATAGCATCAGAGTACACTGGTCCTCCAATATCATATGAGCTTCCTAGAGTAGAACCCATTGATGTGAAATCTGGTGCAACTCCCACAACATCTGCAGCAGAACCTCTTTCAGAATCAAGAAGATCCGTTGGCCGGGATGTTGCACCTGTTATAGAGCCAATCTCATTGCACACGTCGCAGCAACCAAGTCAAAGTCCAAGGATTTCAGGTAGTTCAGAGTCCCAGGTGTCTGTACTGCAGAGCCCTGATTCTTCTTCAGGTTCCCCCTCGGCGTCCCCTGGGTCCGAGCATAATCCCTCTGAGAATGCTGCAAAGCACAATGAGGGGAGAAGAGCCCATATGGTCACTTTCAATACTGTTAATAGATCTGAAAGAAAAGTGGTGGACATTGAGAACCGAGTCGTTCCAGAATATGTTGGAGTTTCCAAGGAAAGAAAGAAGAAAAAGAAATCAAGATTCTGTTGTAGGTGTGGGAAAGGGAAGTGGGAAAATAAAGAGTCATGCTTGGCTTGTGATGCAAAGTATTGCATCAATTGTGTGCTCAGAGCAATGGGTTCAATGCCTGAGGGGCGTAAATGTGTAAGTTGCATCGGTGAGCCAATTGATGAGTCAAAGAGGTTCAAGCTTGGCAAACATTCAAGAGTATTATCTCGTTTGCTTAGTCCCTTGGAAGTCAAGCAAATAATGAAAGCAGAAAAAGAATGTGCTGCTAATCAGCTCCGACCAGAGCAGTTGATTATTAATGAATTTCCTTTGAAGCCTGATGAGATGTCAGAACTCTTCGGCTGCCCTTTACCACCTCAGAAGTTGAAGCCTGGAAGTTATTGGTATGACAAGGAATCTGGACTTTGGGGAAAGGTAATTTTGTTTATTGAAGTTTAACTAATCATTCATTGTAATCCCTATCGGGAAGTAAGAAACTTAATGCAGATTTGGCTTCTTAATTTAACAGGAAGGAGAAAAACCTGACAGAATTGTGAGTTCAAACCTGAATTTTACTGGGAAACTTAGTCCTCATGCAAGCAATGGAACCACACAGGTCTATATTAATGGTCGAGAGATAACTAAACTGGAACTCAAGGTGCTGAAGGTATGTTGTTTGTACGACAAAGTTCCCATTCATATTTTGGGGGCAATAACTTGTTGTAGAATAATTATTCTGCACTATTCAAATGCCAAGCTAATGGTTACTTTCTATTTACTAGCCACAGTTTATTTCTTTTCACTTGAAGTTTTCCTGTTTGTAAGTGGTGAATGATTTCTCCTCTTTTCTGGTCAATTCTGTCACTTATTGTCATGCTGTTTCCTTTAGTGATTTCTTTCACCAAGTGTTGCCTGGCGCCTGCAGCATTGATTTTCCGACCCTATTACGGCTGCAGTCATTTTACTGATATGCTGTGAAGTTAAATAAAATCTACATCCAAGTAAACATTTATAGCTCTGAGATTTCTTTTCTAAGAGAGGTTTGGTAATGAAATGTCCCTTGTGATTATATCTTCTGTTGTCTTCTACAACTGTAAAATTATAAAGTAGGTCCCCGCTCATAATTAATTGTAATTTTGTTATCCTTACTTTGAGAGACCGGCTGCCTATTGGTCAGGAATATGGTACCTGTTTTAGTAGGCTGCAGTTATTCTTTTCATAAATAGTAGATTGCATTATTCGACCAGGAATGTCTCATATTACCTAAGTCTTTGCTGTCCTGAAAATTTGATTAGTACTGGGACACATATCAAAAGTTCAGTGTGAAATTTGAATGAGATATATCTTTCTTTTTTCTTGTTCAACATATTCATAATTGATGTTACACAAAATCAGAGCCGGAAAATGAAAAAAGTGTCCAGTGATGCTGATATGAGATGTTTATTTGACAAACTGTGCCCATGTCTATGTCACATTAAGTTAAGGTTCTTGGGAAAATGGATCTTATCAAAATGGAACTGTTATCATGTCCTAAACAGCTTTTCTTCAGTGAATCATTCTTATCTTTTATTTCAGCTTGCCAATGTGCAATGTCCCCGTGACACTCATTTTTGGGTATATGATGATGGTCGCTATGAGGAAGAAGGTCAAAATAATATTCGGGGTAACATATGGGAAAAGGTAACAAAAAGAAGTTAATTTAGGATTCAGCTTACTCTGTTAGTAGGACTAATTGGTTCTTAAATATCTGATATTTGTTTGTTACACAGGCATTTACGCGGTTTATCTGCTCCCTGTTGTCGCTGCCAGTACCTACTGGTCAGCCCCATGGACAGAGGGATGAACCTAGCAATTATACAAATTATATAGAGCAAAAAAGAGTTCAGAAGCTACTTTTACTTGGACTTGAAAGTTCCGGAACAAGCACTATTTTCAAACAGGTATTGCCGTATTGGATTTGTCTAAGTTGTTTATAGTGTACCACTTTTTAGAGGAAATGCCTTTTCTTCATTTAGTGTTCTTTTTTTTAATCTGAAGTCAAGCTTCTATATATGGAATATTCTGATAAACTTTGTTATAGGCCATGCAGAGATGAAATAATATAGAGCTTTTTGCTCCCTCCATCCCTTCTTATATGACTTTTTCCATCTTTGAATGTCCCAAGATATTCACTATTACTATAATAATATTCTATAAAACTTTCAAGAATTCAATTAATTTAACAATTCATACTTTAGACTTTGATGCAATGTTCTCTGCCAAACTAACTTTTCAGCCATTATTTTAATGGTTTATTCCAATACAACTATATAATATTATTAATATATATGTCAAATTATTATCTTAAACTCCATGTCCCCTCAAATATCATTAAGTATTATTAAAGACAAGAAGCTGAGGCTTGGATGAAAGAGTGAAATCCCTCATTTAGTGTGTGATACTGGCTGTCCTCTTTGAAGGTTTAGATGGTCCACTTCCGGTAGTCTAAAAGAGGGAAATGTAGTTTGGTTTAAACTCTATTTTTCATTTCCCTGAGATGTCTTTCGTGACTCTGTCAATGTTTCTTGCTCTGCCTTGTTGCATATTACTTTTTAGTGGGTGAAATGAAATGCAATGGTTAATATTGACTTTCCTCAAGTGGAGAAGGGTAGAGGGACAAATGCACTATCCACTGAGTTTCGAATTGTGCGCCACTTGCTCTAGGGGATTTCTCAGTTATCAACAAAGGACATTGACTTTTCTTAGTCATTAAGTGATTAATTGTACTTCCTTGCTTTCAGTCATTATACTCATTTTCGACAACCTTCTAAGCAGGCAAAATTTTTGTATGGGAACAAGTTCAATACTGAAGAAGTTCAAGATATAAAGCTGATGATTCAAAGTAACATTTACAAATATCTGAGCATTCTTCTTGATGGAAGGGAGCGCTTTGAAGAGGAGGCTTTGTCAAGAATAGAGGCTGAAGGTTCCTTTAAATACATCTCTAAAATTAGTGATAAAAAGTCCTCTGTTAATTTACAAAAGTACTTGCGCCAGTCGGGTAGATTAGTGGTCATACCGTTGGACTTGGAGCTCTGGCCCTCTTTGCCTCTGTGGCGAGTGCTTTATTCCACTAGTGGTAGTTTTGTCCGTAGCGGAATCCCTGCCCTACTTAGCAAATTGCAGAGGAAGAAGAAATAAAAGAATTGCAGAAATACTGTACTTTACTGCTCTAAAGTTTCACCCATACTCAAATAGTCAAAGTCTCTAAACAAATCTATGAGGTTTTTCTTCAACTAGATTTGCGAGAAGTGAAATTGAGTTATACTGATTTCCATAAAGTAGCACTGTCATTCTGGCATTTTTATCTAGAATTGATAACTTTTGTCATGGATTTCCCTTTGGGATGTCTTTTTGCTATAAAATATGTAAAGATAGAGCAGTTCTTTTCAATTCTTGATGTTAGTAAAGAGTAAAGTTTCAATTTAGTGTGTTAAATGAAGTCACAGAGGAATCTTCAAGTGAGTTATTTCATTGTCAATTTTCAGTTATTTACTTTTTCATCGTTGAGCAATTTCAAAGACGTGAAGTCTCCTTCCGTCTTATTATATGGAGTTTAAATGCTGCATGCCACTTACTAGAAAGATATTGCAACTTGATTAAGGTCACAGATATCCTCGTTGGTACATTTATAAGCTTCATTATTTGGAATTGTATCGACTATATAGTTTCAAATTTCATTGATGATCCACAATGTCGCAGTCAAAGGAACTGCTGGCTGCAATTTAGTAACTAAGTTCAACTTTATAGGTGGTGATGTGGGATCTGCTGAAACTAACCAGTGCATCTACTCCTTGAACCCGAGGTTGAAGCATTTCTCTGATTGGTTACTGGACATCATTGCCACGGGAGATTTAGATGCATTTTTCCCTGCAGCAACACGTGAATATGCTCCTCTGGTTGAAGAGGTGTGGAAGGATCCTGCTATACAGGAAACATACAAGAGAAGAAATGAGCTTCATTTCCTTCCAGATGTAGCAGATTACTTCTTGAGCAAGGTACTTTTTGGAGCATAGGAGTAGTCTTATTTGTTTTCCCCATTATCGTATTCCCTCTTTTCGTAAATACTTGGATTTGCTGCACTTGTGCCAGGGCTCTTTCAGAAACAGCCTCTCTACCTCTCCGAGGTAAGGGTAAGGTCTGCGTACACTCAACCCTTCCCAGACTTCACTTGTGGGATTACACTGTGTATGTTGTTGTTGAGGAGTAGTCTTATTGAATCAAATTGTCAAAAATCTCCCGAGCAATGTAGTTACATAAGATACTTTTGCACTATCTTAAATGTATATGGATAATGAGTTGTTTTGGTTATCTAGTTGATCTGAGTTTTCGACCATATGTCATCCATATGCATTTGTCTCTGCTCTTCTGGTAACATATATCTCTAAAGATCTGTAGTGTTCTCCTGGTTCAGCTATATACTGTTATTTCTTTAATTGAGTAATATAGAATCTAAATCCTTTCCTGAGACAAGTTATTACAGGTGGATGTACGACCCAGTTTAGTTTTCTGGAGTATACCTACTAGTGAACAAATTCTTAATTTGATTAATGCCAACCACTACAGAAGATGGATAGCGGATACTAAATTGTTTTTTCCCCATCTTGTAGGCTGTTGAGGTATCAAGCAATTTGTATGAACCTTCAGAGCGAGATATACTGTATGCTGAAGGAGTTACCCAAGGCAATGGTTTGGCTTTTATGGAGTTCTCCTTGGATGATCGTAGCCCAATGTCTGAAATCTATGGAGACAATCTGGATGCTCCAGCACCACCTCTGACTAGGTAATCATTCTCCTCCTAGTAGGACAATTACATTTTATGGCGTTAGCCGTTAATCATCTTTTTAGTTTTAGATGTTGAAAATTCTCTCGATGTACTCTAAGCTTGATGGTTATGTGACATAGACTAATTGCATTTCCTGATAGGTACCAACTAATTAGAATAAATGCCAACGGAATGAATGAAGGATGCAAATGGGTGGAAATGTTTGAAGATGTTCGTGTTGTAGTATTTTGTGCGGCCCTGAGTGACTATGATCAGATGTGGCTTATTCAGGAGGACTGTGGTAGCGGTACTCTACTTCAGAACAAGATGTTGCATATCAAAGAACTCTTTGAAACAATGATCAGACATCCCTGTTTCAAAGAAACTCCATTCGTTTTAATCTTGAACAAGTATGATTTGTTCGAGGAGAAGATCGTTCGTGTACCATTGGACTCTTGCGAGTGGTTCAGTGATTTCAGTCCAGTATGGACTCACCATAATAACCTATCACTAGCAAACCAAGCATACTATTATGTCGCAATGAAGTTTAAACACCTTTATTCTTCTATCACTGGTAAAAAGCTATTTGTATGGCAAGCTGGGGCAAGAGACCGAGTTACAGTTGATGAGGCATTCAAGTATATAAGGGAAGTGGTGAAGTGGGACGAGGGAAAAGGAGAGACCTACTATGGTGGAGCAGAGGACTCATTTTACAGTACAACTGATGTTAGCACTTCACCAGTTATTCAGCAAGGAATGAATTAGCTTAGACATATTTTGCTATTTGTAGATTTGGCAAAGACAAAAAAAGGAAGTGATGTCAAATAAGTTTCAATCAATCTTTTCTCACAATTGTCTAGCTATTCCAGTGTATATTAATAGTGAAAGTTTCTTGAATGGCATTGTAAGTTTTTAGGGAATCCAATACTTGTATCATCCTTTTGTATGATCTTTGTTGTAACTTGCAAGTGGCTTTTAGTAACAATTGTAGCTTAGTGGTTACCTTGTTTGGTTTTTATTCCTTTGCTGAAATTTCCTATTTATAGCCTCAGAAATGTATTCTCAAGATGAGTATGCATATAAAAATAGGAGTCGTTTGGTATGTGAGATGAGATAAACAAGCATATCGCAGGTTGAGATTATTTTATTCCACGTTTTATATGGGATGATAACCTTGGAATTAGTTGATACCTTAAGCTAATTATGGGATAAAGTTAACTCCAAGTTTTATTTTGGGATTATAATCCTTATCCTTCCTTTAAAATTTTAGCTAGTCAAAAATCGACGAATTGAGTCTGTCCAAAGAACCAAGATGAATCCGATGGCTAATACTTTCCACATACCACAAAAAATGTTACAGTAATAAATTTGAATATCATTTATGATTATTCCTTTTCCCCATTATTATTGATGAATTAAGAACACTTAGAACATTTACCCTTTTAAATTCAAAGAACTTAATAAAACATTAGAGCATATGAAGAGATGTAAGTTGGAGCATATGAAGAGATACATATAATATTAACTGTCTTTTAAATTCAGAGAACTTAAACATTATAGCATTGAATTCGTAATTGTTTTGAGTACTATATATTTATGTAATTTTTGAGATTTTATATTCATAGATGCCCGTTGAAGCCAGGTGTTTACTCATTTCAATTCGCCATTACCAAAACTGCAATTGGTAATGGAAAGGCAGAAGAAAATCATGGCGGTGGCCGGAGGAGAAAACCGGCTGAGTGATCTACCGGAGCCGATTCTCCTTTACATCCTCTCTATGTTACCAAACAGTAAACAAGTTGTTCAAGCCAGCGTGTTATCATCGCAATGGCGATTTCTTTGGAAATCCGTTCCAGTATCACTCGATTTCGATTTTTCAGATGATCCTAAAGCTTACAGAGAGAAAAATATTCTGGCTTTCGTAGCTTCTGTTAATAGAGAGCTTCATTATTGGAGGTCTTGCGAGAAAATTAAATCATTTAGTGTTTTTACTCATAGTTACGTGAATATTGATCGTGATCTTGATTTTTGGGTGTACTTTGCTACTAATATTGGTAAGGTTGAAGAGTTCACATTGAGATTTTATATTGTTAGTTATGCAGATTTGGCGTATAAGTTTCCTGAATTCGCGTATACGAATACTGTTTTGAGGAATTTGACGTTAGGATTTTGCCACTTGGAACCTTCTGGTAATGTGAAGTGGAGCAATTTGGTTTCTCTGGAGATTGGGAATGCCGGTATGACAGAGGATGTAATGGAAAAATTATTGTCAGGTTCTCCTAATTTGGAATGCTTGGAATTACATCAAGTTATTGGTATTCGTCGTCTGGAAATAAGCTCTGTGAAGCTGAGAAAATTGATTGTAACGATTTATGAATATGTTGATGAAAACTATTGCCTTGAAATTCATGCCCCATATATTCGTCATTTGGAACTTTGGGGATTGTGCTGCAATGAGATACACTTTCAGCTGAGAAATGTGACTTCACTTGTCACTGCAGTCCTTTCTTTAAATGTTGATTTTTCTGACCTTGAAGAGAATTCGGAGAAGGAGTGTAGATGTTTGCTGGAACTTCTTCAACACGTTGCCCATGTCGAGAATCTTGAATTGGGTCCCTGGTGCATCGAGGTTTATTCTTACTCAGATTTTGTTTTTTCACTTTGCGACTTATTATTTGTTATTGAATTCATCAGTTTAGTAACATTAACAATATCACTACTTAGGATAATATTATAACTAGTGGTCTACTGGTCAATGAAGTGGGTTGAGCACTGAGGTTCAACCAACAGAGAAAAACATAAAGTGATTCTTGCCCTCTGTTGTAGCCTTGGTTGACAAAGTTACCTAGTACCTGTTGCGGTTAGGAAGTGACAAGTATCTGGTGGAATTAATTGAGCTACACACAAGTTGGCCCAAACACCACTTTTATCAAACAAAGTTAGGCAAATGTGTTTTTCCAAACATTAACATATTTAGTGTAATCCCACAATTTGTGGTCTGGGGCGGGAGTGGGGTGTACCCAAACCTTACCCCTATCTTTGTGGGTTTTCTCCATGTGTTTAAAAATCAATATGTAGATTTCCAAGCCAATCTTGAACACTTTGATGTGGCTTTTGGCAAAACACACTCCTATAGTTGAAGCTGTTTTTATGGATTATTATTAAGTATGTTGCATTTCCTTATTTTGACATATTTTGGTTTACGCATTTGGTTCATAAGTGCCTGTCCATACTGGAGTTGAAAGGGTGGCCTGTTCCACCATCAAACTGGAAATTCTTAAAACTTAACGCAGCCTTAGAAAAGTTGGACTTCCCTGGAATTTGCAGCTATCTATCGAGTTCATCAAATCTTGAGACGTTGATCGTTGACTGGCTCAATCGCAAACCAAGAGTAAGTTTCTTTTAGATCTTTATTTTTGTTACTTAATGTAATTGATATAAAAAACTATAGTGAAAGATGATATATGTCAACATATTTCTGATCTGAAGTGCTTCAGGAAAAAAACATTAAACTTTCTTTTTGGTTTTTCCTGCAGAAACTGCTGTCGAAGTACACAAATGAGGATGAACGACGGAGGAGATTGGAGACACATTGTTTTAACTGCTCATTGCCACATCTAAAGACCATCAAGTTCGTTAACTTTCATGGAAAACTAATTGAAAGAAATTTTGTACTACCATTGGTGAAATGCTTACAAAAGAATGCAACAGCGCTAAAAAAGTTTGTCATTTCTAGCAAAACCAGAGGGAAGTGATGTGTCTGACTATCATGTCGTCAGGAGTTCCTAAGCTTTCCAAGATCCTCCCTGCACGCTTCAGTTTTCTTTCCTTGTTGATAATCTTACGCCACTCTCTTTTGTAGTGATCGCTACATACATAGCAACCTTTTACTTTCGGTTTGAAATTGGACTAATCAGTATCCAAGAAGTTGTTTGTAGTTCTTCATGTCTAAAGCACAATGTATTTTTTCTTTGATAATTATGTAAGAAAGCTTGCTCTAAGGTTGAATGTTATTTTGCAGAAATAGTATTTCTAGATTCATTACGACTCAATGGGCTTGTTTCTTTCGGCATGTGTTGTTTTTTTATTGGTGGAAAATTGAGGACCTGCCACTCGAAGAGATCCTGCATTGGCAAGATCTTATAGAATTAGGACATGGGCTAACTGTTGATTACTGTATTGTGTCGGATATGTTGATGAGAAATCCATTAAGAAAAAGCTCCGGTTTGCACGAGAACTTATATGAAGAGTAGGCAAAAATTACAATCATTTGTGATACTGAAGCCTCTTACTCCCTTTCTTGAAAGGCACAATTCAGCACAAAGTTTAGATGGTTCACTTTCTGTTGTTAAAAGGGGGAAACTGAAGCATAGTTTAAAACTCCATAATGGATGGTTCACTTTGCTGAAATTTTTCTATTTATAGCCTCAGAAATGTATTCTCAAGATGAGCATGAATATAAAAATAGGAGTCGTTTGGTAGGTGAGATGAGATAAACAATCATATCCCTGGTTGGGATTATTTTATCGCATGTTTTATATGGGATGATGATGGTGGGATAAATAATCATGGGATTAGTTGATACTTTAAAACAAGTATGGGATAAAGTTAATTTCAAATTTTATTCTCGGATTATTATCCTTATTCCTCGTATCAAATGATTCTTTAAAACTTTAGCCAGTCAAATTTGCAAGAATTTGTTTTCACATATTATGAAACAATACGTAACAATCATTCAAACAGAGTGTAAAGTTGCTAATGTTGAAGAATTTTAACACTTGGATTATTTCTCTCTAGTTACGACAAGATCAGTTATGTTAAAGATGTTGATTTATAGATACATTTTGCTAATAAAATTTCTAATGTTGAAGAATTAACACTTGAATTTCTCTTTAGGTACAACAAGAGTTATGTTAAAGATGTTGATTTATACATTTTGCTACTAAGGGTTCTAAGGTTGAATGTTTTACTCTTGGATTTGATAAGGCAAGTAATCCGAGATATGAATTTCCTCAATTTGCATATAAGAATTAAGTATTTGAAGAGTTTGGATTTAAGGAAATGTGAATTAAACCCTTTTGGTAGTATTAACTGGAGCCGTCTTACTTTTCTTTCAATCGCGTCTTTGAATTTGACTGATGGTGTATTGAAAAAGGTATTATCCGGTTGTCCTAACTTGGAGCATTTGGAACTGGAAAATGTATTGGAGATTAGTCGTCCGGAAGTTAGGTCTGCGAAGCTGACATATTTGAGCATAAAAGATTGCCAAAATGAGAATGATGACATTCGCCTTGAAATATTAGCCCCTCATCTTAAGTATTTTGTACTTTTCAGATATTGCAATAAGATATGCTTGCAGCCGAGAAATGTGGCCTCACTTGTCAGTACAAGCATATTTTCAGAATTTGATGATTCACTTGATGAAGAACGCAACTTGGAGAAGGAATGTAGCTATTTTAAGGAACTTCTTCACGGTGTTAGCCATGTGGAGAAACTTGAATTGGGTCCGTGGTGCATCCAGGTTTTTTTTAACGAATTATTCAACAATTTTTGTGTCATTTGTTAAGTAAATCAAATTTTCTCGTTTTGAAATATTTTGGTTTATCGATTTCCTTTGTTAGTGCATGTCCATACTGGAGTTGGAAGGCTGGCAGTCTCCACCATCAAGCCGAAAATTCTTAAAACTTAATATAGGCTTAGAATCACTAGACATCCCCGGAATTTGTATTACAAAGTTCATTGGATCTTGAGACATTGGTGATTGATTGGTACGAATACGAACCAAAAGTAAGTTCACTTTAGACTTTCTTCTTTTTGTTATACTTCAGGTTCTTTAATAGAGTTATTGTTTGTTTTTACGTAACAGAGTTGTTACAAAGGGGGAAGGGATTAAGAGTTTAATTCCTAGGTTTCAAGAGCATGTAATATGAACCTTGGCTCATTTGAAGAAATAGAGTTGTTGTTGAAATCATGTGAAACAGGTCGTGGTTTTCTTCTCCCTTGAGCAAGGAGGTTTCCACATAAACATTCTGTGTTCTTTATTTTAAGTTATACTTTCTGCACTGTTCTTGCTGTGTCAAGGGACCTGGTCCATTGACTTGTTGTGGACGCATACAAGCCATCAGGTTCTTTATACAACTAGTGAAAAAAGAAGACAATGTAAAGGAGAATAACTGACTAATGTTAGCGGATCCTTTCTTGCAGAATCTGTCGTTGAGCTACACAGATGAGGATGAACATAGCAAGAGGTTTGAGACACATGATTTTAATTGCTCATTGCGACATCTCAGGACCATCAACTTCACTGACTTTTATGGAGAACTAAGTTAAAATAAATCTATACTGTCGTTGGTAAAATATTTGCTCAAGAATGCAACAATGCTAGAAAAATTCATGATTGATGCCATATTAAAAGGGAGTAAGGCGTCTCGAGACCATGTTAAAATGGAACAGGAGTTCCTGAGCTTTCCAAGATCTTCTCCGAATGCTTCAGTTGTATTTTCTTCAGAGTACTACAATTGATTGCAACATACCTGACAACTTTCTATTTTTGATGAAAACTATTTCTTTATGTTTGATTTCTTAAACTAGTTTGTTGCTGATAAACAAGGTCACGATTGATTGTACTTAATAGTGTCGAAGGAATTGTTAATAGTTTTTCATGTCTAACTAATATTGTACTCGAGAGTTGTTTCATGAATCCGAAAGAGAGTACTTGGGTTCTCCTAATAAGTGAAAAGTGTATCATGACTGAATCTAACTGGGGTTTGCGTTGGTGAATGGTGGATGAACTGGATCAGAAAAAAAGGGATTTTAGTTGTAAGATATCTAATGAAATCTGTGTGATTCCCCATCTGGTTGTTAAAACGTGAGGTGAACAGCTGATTCTACACTTGAAATGACTCAACATTATACTTCCGGAATTTTTAACCATAAATAAGATGAAAAAAGGAAAAAAAAGTTGTGATTTCTATTAATATTGTTGAATTGTGAATTATCAACTTGTTCTAATATTGTCAAAAATTAAGGTTGAAATCCTTTTTGCGAGAAAAGTAATTCAAGATTCATTACACGTCTAAGATCTAGAAACTCTTTTTTGTCCAAACTAAAAATCTATGAAAAAACATTAAATCACAAACTAAAACTTAATAAGTTATTGCAAAGGCATAATGGATAAACATGCCCTTTAATTTGGCTTCAACTTGCATATATGCTCTTCAATTTTGGGTGTGTATAAATAAAATGGAATAAATAGACATATGCGTCTTATATGTGGCGTCGTACGTGGCCAATTTGTTACTCTTTTTAATCCTAATATAGAAAAGGGATTTTTACAGAGTCTTGTGCACAGAATTCGAGGATATGTAAACCGCCATTACTCATTTCAATTTGCCATTACCAAAACTGCAATTGAAGGTTCTCTATACTCCATGGAAGGACAGAAGAAAATGATGGCGGCGGCCGGAGGAGGAGACCGGCTGAGTGATCTGCCAGAGTCGATTCTACTCCATATCCTCTCTATGTTACCAAACTGTAAACAAGTTGTTCGAACCAGCGTATTATCATCGCAATGGCGATTTCTTTGGAAATCCGTTCCAGCATCACTCGATTTCAACTTCCCGGGATTCCCCTGCTATGAAAAAAGAATTAACAAAATGAAAACTCTTCTCGGGTACGTAGCTTCTGTTAATAGAGAGCTTCATTATTGGAAGTCTTGCGAGAAAATTAAATCATTTAGGGTTTTTCCTCGTAGATACACGGAGTTTATTGATCATGATCTTGATTTGTGGGTGCACTTTGCTACTAATATTGGTAAGGTTGAAGAGTTTACGTTGAAATTTGCTATTATTACTTATCCAGATTTTGGGTATGTGTTTCCTGAATTTGCGTATACAAATACGATTTTGAGGAATTTGGTGGTAGGGAGTTGCCAGTTGAGACCTTCTGGTAATGTGAAGTGGAGTAATTTGGTGTCACTTTCGATTGGGGATGCGGGTATGACGGAGGGTGTAATGGAAAAAGTATTGTCAGGTTGTCCTAATTTGAAGTGCTTGGAATTAGATCAAGTTATTGGTATTCGTCGTCTGGAAATCAGCTCTGTGAAGCTGAGAAAATTGATTGTAACCATTTATGAAACAGATAATGTTGATGATGAATTCTATTGCCTCGAAGTTCATGCCCCGTATATTCAACATTTGGAACTTTGGGGATTGTGTTGTGATGAGATATACTTTCAGCTAAGAGATGTGGCTTCACTTGTTACTGCAGTCCTTTCTTTAGATGTTGATTTTTATGACCTTGAAGAGAATTCGGAGAAGGAGTGTAGATATTTGCAGGAACTTCTTCACCACGTTGTCCATGTTGAGAATCTTGAATTGGGTCCCTGGTGCATCGAGGTTTATTCTTACTCAGATTTGGTTTTTTCATTTTGCGCTTATTATTTGTTATTGAATTCATCAGTTTAGTAACATTAACAAAATCACTATTTAGGATAATATTATAACTATGTAGGTACTAAAGAATAACACTCATGACCAATTTTGTTGGACAGTGGCAGGTGATTGAAACAAGGCCTATTGAACAAAAAAAATTTATTTATGATGGGAATTGTGAGAACAAAGAGTTTACAATAGGATAGATAACATTTAAAATTTGGATTGGTTTACAGTAATCATACTCTTGAGGTCATGTGAATGGGTGTTGGCCTAGTGGTCAATGACGTGGGTTGAGCACCACAAGGTTCAATTCCCAATAGAAACAAAAACGTTAGGTGATTTCTTCTCATTTGTTCTAGCCTTAGTTGACAAAGTTACCTGGTCCCTGTTGTGGGTGGGAGGTGCTAGTATCCCGTGGAATTAGTCGAGGTGCACGTAAGCTCTGTGGAATTAGTTGAGGTGTTTGCAAGCTGGTCTAGACACCACAGTTATTAAAAAAAAGGTCGTGTGAATGAGTTTTTCCAAACAACAACATTATGTAGTGTAATCCCACTATTTGTGGTTTGGGGAGGGGGTGTGGTGTATGTAAACCTTACCCCTATCTTTGTGGGTTTTCTCCAAGTGTTTAAAAGTCAATCTGTAGATTTCCAAGCCAATCTTGAACACTTTGATGTGGCTTGTGGCAAAACACACTCCTATAATTGAAGCTGTTTTAATGGATTATTGAACTATTTTCATGTCATTTATTAGGTATGTTGCATTTCCTTATTTTGACATATTTTGGTTTACGCATTTGGTTCATAAGTGCCTGTCCATACTGGAGTTGAAAGGATGGCCTGTTCCACCATCAAACTGGAAATTCTTAAAACTTAACGCAGCCTTAGAAAAGTTGGACTTCCCTGGAATTTGCAGCTATCTATCGAGTTCATCAAATCTTGAGACGTTGATCGTTGACTGGCTCAATCGCAAACCAAGAGTAAGTTTCTTTTAGATCTTTATTTTTGTTACTTAATGTAATTGATATAAAAAACTATAGTGAAAGATGATATATGTCAATATATTTCTGATCTTAAGTGCTTCAGGAAAAAAACATTAAACTCTCTTTTTGGTTTTTCCTGCAGAAACTGCTGTCGAAGTACACAAATGAGGATGAACGACAGAGGAGATTGGAGACACATTGTTTTAACTGCTCATTGCCACATCTAAAGACCATCAAGTTCGTTAACTTTCATGGAAAACTAATTGAAAGAAATTTTGTACTACCATTGGTGAAATGCTTGCAAAAGAATGCAACAGCACTAAAAAAGTTTGTCATTTCTAGCAAAACCAGAGGGAAGTGATGTGTCTGACTATCATGTCGTCAGGAGTTCCTAAGCTTTCCAAGATCCTGCCAGCACGCTTCAGTTTTCTTTCCTTGTTGATAATCTTACGCCACTCTCTTTTGTAGTGATCGCTACATACATAGTAACCTTTTACTTTCGGTTTGAAATTGGCTTGTAGTTGATTGAAAGGTTTGGATTCTACTAAAGCACAATGTATTTTTTTCTTTGATAATCATGTAAGAAAGCTTGCTCTAAGGTTGAATGCCATTTTGCAGAAATAGTATTTCTAGATTCATTACGACTCAATAAGTTTGTTTCTGTTGGCATGTGTTGTTTTTTATTGGTGAAAAATTGAGGACGTATCTATTTCTTTTAAACTATGTGGCTTTCACCATTATTCTCTCATTCATTACTTGATTTTGTGATTTATATATGTGACTAGTATGTCAAGGTAAGGTGAGTTTGAATGCCAAGAATTCCAGCTATTTGAAGGAGTTGTTTAATAGTTTTTCATGTCTTACTAATATTGTACTTGAGAGTTGTTTCTTGAATTCGAAGGAGAGTTTT
This sequence comes from Solanum appendiculatum, assembly GCA_018342035.1. Taxonomy (NCBI): domain Eukaryota; kingdom Viridiplantae; phylum Streptophyta; class Magnoliopsida; order Solanales; family Solanaceae; genus Solanum; species Solanum appendiculatum. The sequence continues at coordinate 508,602 of JAGDQO010000319.1, forward strand.
TGGGTTCTCTCAATAAGTAAAAAGTGTAGCATGTCTGAATCTAATTGGCGTTCTAGACATTGCATATTATTAGAGAGATTATCATCTACCTCGACGTAATTATTGTTGTTTATGTGTACCCGTTCTATGCAGATTATAGTCTCAATAATAATATGCAATGTCTAGAAGTTGTCTTTTTTATTTTTTTCATGTTTCTATTTTTTGTCGTTAATGTTATCAAGTTATATAAAAAATTATTAAAGTTGACCGCAACACTTACATTTTTATTTATATATAAATAGTGAAAATAGAAAAAATAAACACGAAAACACAACAACAAAACGATTAAATAAATAATGAAAAAAGAATATTAATTATTTTATTCGTATTGGCGTCTCATTGCCTGGGGACACTATTTTTTTTTGTATCGTGCGAGCAGGTTCAGACAGGGATTCAGATCGATCCCTCTGCTTGGATTCGGGGTTCAACTATGAGTTGGTAAGCTCCATCTTATTCTTGGGCTATCAAAGGATGTTTACTTTTGTTGTACAGTTTGGGTATTGTCGGGGCCTTGTCCCGACAATGCTTATGTCACTCGTAGAGGCTATTGTGGACACAATATTCTAAGTTTCTTTTTGTAGGTTTCAGTCTTCAGCCCATAGGCTTGGCATGTATATATGGGTATGTATGCCTTCAGTTGCAGCCTCGTCGTCTAGCTAGTAATTCTTTATATTTGGCTTGTCTACCATTGTTTATATGACTTATTGATGTTCAGGTCATGACATTAACGGTCCAGGCTTCATATTTCAGATGTTGTGTTGTCCGATCTTTTGGGCTCGCTATTTAGTTAGCTAGTTAATTTCAGTGGCTAGCTCGATCGAATACGGTATCGAGTGCCAATTGCGCCTCTCTATTTTGGGGCGTGACAACACCGATATAATCTCAAGAGTCAAATTAAATATATTAAGTTATTAATTGTTATGATTTATATATTTTTTTTAATGTAATTTTCAAATATATAAAAGACTATGAGAAATAAAATTAACAAAGCAAAACGAAGAAATCACAAAAAAAAGAGACCAAAATGCCCTTAGATGCCAAAGTAGGCAGCCCTCTCAATTTAAATTGGGAAAAGGGTCAAAAATACCCTCAACTTTGTTTTATTGGTTGACTAAGCCTCGCCGTTAAAATGAAGTTATTCTTACCCCCAAACCAATAAATATAACCCAATTTTAATGTGGCTTCGCTTATCACTGTGGTCCTTAATTTTGATTTTGATTTTGATTTTGAATTTGAAGAGCAAGACCCATTGCAGAGGAAGGAGTGTACCTGTTTGAACGAACTTTTTCACAGTGTTGCCCATCTTGAATTAGGTCCCTGGTGCATCCAGGTTCATTCATAGTCTTCACTATCCAAAATTCAAAATATTCTTTTTTTCAATTTGGGACTTCTTATTTGCAATTAAATCCGTTAGTTTATTAACATTAATAGTGATAGTATTTAGGATCGTATGATGTCCAATTTGGTGTACTCAATAATTACATTCTTTTACTGATCTCGTTGCTAAGTGGCAGGGGATTGAAACAATAAATAGTTTGCAATGGACAGAACACTGAGAAGAAATAGTTTGTAAAATTTAGATTCATTTACATTTATCATAATCTTTTGGTCATGTGAATAGTTTTTCAAAGTGTTAACATTCCATTTTTGCATCTCTAAACCATCCTTGAACAATTTGCATGTCATTATTAAGTATGCAGCATTTCCTTGTTTTGACATATTCTGGTTTCTCTATTTGGTTTATAAGTACCTGTCCATAATGGAATTGGAAGGGTGGCAGCCTCCACCATCAAGCTGGAAATTCTTACAGCTTAGCTCAGAGTAGGACCAATTGCATTTCCCTGGAATTTGTTGTTTTCTACAGAGTTCATTGGATCTTGAGACTTTGGTCATTGAGGGGTACAATTTCCAATCAAGAGTAAGTTCGGTTTGGACTTTATTTTTGTTACTTCATGTTATTAATATCAAACAACTATTAGTGAAAGAAGACGACGAGAGGGGGAATCATAAAACTTAATGAAAAATCACCTTCGTGAATCATGATATACTTCATAGATAATGCTAAAAGGTTACAAGGAGGGGGGATTTGACTGATGAGAAGATCTGTAAGTACTTGATGAACTATACAATAGCTTCTAATTTATGGAGACTTGTTTGCTCCCTTGTGCATTGTTTCCATAAGAACTTGAAAAAGGAGAAAAAGTGAGGAGTTGTCTCAAGTAACATGTGTGCTCACAAAAAGAACTAATTGGGAAGGGAGCTTCCATTTGTCAACCCTTCTTTGCATCTAATAGGTTACTGTATCCAACTAAAGAATCAGCCACGCCGTTGGTGTCTCTGTATTAGTGTGTCATCTCGACTTATGAATCAACTCTTTATGCTTTTCAATAATAGGTTCATATTGCCAAGCAAGTTGGCTTCTCTGTATTAGTGTGTCATCTCGACTTATGAATCAACACTTTATGCTTTTCAATAATAGGTTTATATTGCCAAGAAGGTTTTGCAACTTTCTTGACAACATTCACAATAAGTAAAGAGTTAGCTTCCACCCAAATGCTTCTAATTCTAGGTTCAAGACACCATTTAAGCCCATAGGAAAGTGCAAATGCTTCAGTCATATCTTTTATTTAAATTTTTTCTTTTCTAGTCTTAAAAGTGTGTGCTTTCTCTTTGTTAATCTGTTGCAGTTGCGTTCTTATTATTCCTTTTTTTCTTGTAAGACATTCAGAAGAACTTTTTGTTTCTCTCAATTTATTTTCCTTCATAAAACAGTTCCACTTGTGTTGCTTTGATTCATGTTGTCACTATCAAAATAAACCCTATGAGTAAACTTTTTGTAGTTGTTGGAAAAAGGCGTTTAACAAGTGATAGTACTCACCTTCACGTGAGGGAATAAATGATCAGATGCTTTGAACATCTTTTTATGTTTGCATGTACCACATTGTAATATTTGCTAAGTACTGAGATCGATTCCTTGAATTTAAAAATTCATCACCTTTTTACTTTATCCACAATCAACTCCTTGGCTTCTGGCTTCTATCTAAGGATAATAAAATAGGTTAATATAGCGGATTCTTTCCTACAGGAACTGCTGTTGAAGTACACAAATAAGGATGAACAGATTAGGAGGTTTGAGACACATGATTTCAACTGCTCATTTCTACATCTGAAGACCATCAAGATCCTTAAGTTTTCTGGATCTGTGATGTCATTGTTGAAATACTTGCTCAAGCATGCAGTAGTTCTGGAAAAGTTCATCACTGCTGCCAAATACAAAAGGAGCAATTTGTATTATGTCAAAATGATACAGGAGCTCCTGAGCATTCCAAGATCCTCTCCGCAAGCTTCAGTTATCTTTTCTTATAGATAATAACCTTGGGCCCTTATTGTTTTATTAATCGCAACATACTTAATAGTTGTTACTTAATGTTTGAAATTGGTTTGAGCCAATCGACAAGGCTTGGATTGCACTTGTCAGTATCCAAGGAGTTATTAGTGTTTTCTTCATGTCTAAGTAACCAAGTGTTCATTCTCTAACCATCATATAAGGAAACTTGTTCTAAATGTTTTGTGATTTCAGTTCATATTAATGAATCTTGATCATGTTTTTATTTCTCCTAAATAGTATTTCAAAATTCATTACTTGTACGCACTTGTTTGTTTGGATTTCAATTCCTCTTCTCCTTCGTGACTCTGTCCATATTTCTTGCTTTGCCTTGTTGCATAATGTACTCTGTTAATTACTAAGTACTTGCCTTAGTTGTGTAAGCAACAGTACAAGAGGAGGAGATATATGAGCTTCGTTTCCTTCCAGATGTAACAGATAGCTTCTTGAGCATTTGCTTCAACAACCTGATTTAACATGTCTCTCATTTTATAGTTTTCTTACCTTGCTTCTTTAGTCGTTTACTCGACTGCTTTAACAGACTCATTGAACTTAGTGGCCTCGTCGTGCAAAGAGATATCTTGTTCTTCTTTAACTTCTTAGTAGCTTGTCCAACATTTTGACCTTTAATTAACTAAAAATGTTGTTTTGATCCATTGTGACAAATGGGAGTTAATAAAATTAACGTAATAATATTTATCGAGAATTTTTAGGTGTGAACATAAAATGAAAACATCTCCATCCTTCCACAATTAATAGTTGTCGGGATTGATATTACTTCTTTCTCTCTTGTGTGCATCATTTTCAAAACAAAACACAAAAAAAGTAAATGATAGTGTGATCTACTATCATTTCAGTTCGTTGAAATTCTATCAGTTCAATTATCAGTATTGAAAATATTTGTTGGAAATATTCATATATCCTATATAAATATACCATAAAGGTTGTTTACATTAAAAAAGAAGTGAGAAAAAAACCCAAAAATGTTTAACTATACATGTCATTCATTAATAGTTGAGTTTATTTGTGCATTTACCGTGACACAATGTGAAAACTTGTGTTATTTTTCAATAATAATTCAAATAATAATAATAATATTTATCGAGTATTTTTAGGTGTGAACGTAAAATGAGAACACATCTCCATCCTCCCACAATTAATAGTTGTTGGGATTGATACAGAAGAAAAAAAAATGATAGTGTGATCTGCTATCATTTGAGTTTGTTGAAATTGTGTCAGTTCAATTGTCAGTATTGAAAATATACTTCTTCTTTCTCTCTTGTGTGCATCGTTTTTAATACGAAAAAAAAAGTAAATGATAGTGTGGTGTGGTTCATTTATTGAGTTCGTTGAAATTCTGTCAATTCAATTATCAGTATTGAAGAATAATGTTTCGTAATGTTATGAAAAAAATTAATCCAAATCTGACCAATTACAAGAAAACTATAAAATTAGAGACATGTTAAATCAAATAATCAAAAAACATACGTGCTATAAATCTCGTCACAAACAACTCAAATAATCAGAAAATATACACATTGTCAATCTCTTCACTAACAACTCAAATACACAAATTATCAATCTCTTCACTAACAATTCGAATACACGTGTTATCAATCTCTTCCCTAACAAACTATACAATTAAAAAAAATACACATGTTAAAAATCTCTTTACTAACAACTCAAATAACAAATTATACACATATTATCAATCTCTTAACTAACAAACTCAATTAGTCAAACAGTTTAAATAATCCACGTCACCTAATCTTATCCCGAATTAAATTAAACACGCACTAACACGATCCGACCCACCTACTTCCCTATAAAACTCAATTAAGTTCTTCATTTCTCTCAATAATTAGAATATACACGTGTTATCAATCTCTTCAACAATTCAAATAATTAGAAAATACACGTGTTATCAATCTCTTCACTAATAACCCAAATAACCAGAATATACATGTGTTATCAATCTCTTCACTAACAACTCAAATAATAATAAAAATACACGTGTTATCAATCTTTTTCATAACAACTCAAATAATCAGAAAATACTCATGTTATCAATCTCTTTGCTAATAACTCAAATAATCAGAAAATACACGTGTTATCAATTTCTTCGCTAACAACTCAATTAATCAGAAAATACACGTTTTATCAATCTCTTCACTAACAACTTAAATTTTCAAAAAACACACGTGCCATAAATTTCATCACAAGCAACTCAAATAATCAGAAAATATATGCATTATCAATCTCTTCACTAGCAACTCAAATACACATATTATCAATCTCTTCACGAACAATTCGAATACACATATTATTAATCTCTTCCCTAACAAACTATACAAATAAAAAAAAATACACGTGTTATAAATCTCTTTACGAACAACTCAAATAACAGATTATACACATATTATCAATCTCCTCACTAATAAACTTAATTAGTCAAACAGTTTAAATAATCCATGTTACCTAATCTATCCCGAATTAAATTTAACGCGCACTAATCCGACCCGACCCACCTACTTCCTTATAAAACCCAATTAAGTTCTTCATTTCTCTCAATAATTAGAATATACACGTGTTATTAATCTCTTCAACAATTCAAATAATTAGAAAATACACGTGTTATCAATCTCTTCACTAACTCAAATAATAATAAAAGTACACGTGTTATCAATCTTTTTCCTAACAACTCAAATAATCAGAAAATACTCATGTTATCAATCTCCTTGCTAATAAATCAAATAATCAGAAAATACACATGTTATCAATTTCTTCACTAACAACTCAATTAATCAGAAAATACACGTGTGATTAATTTTTTCATTAACAAGTCAAATAATAAGAAAATACACGTGTTATCAATCTCTTCACTAACAACTCAAATAATTAGAAAACACACGTGCTACAAATCACTTCACAAACAACTCAAATAATCATAAAATATACACATTATCAATCTTTTCACTAACAACTCAAATACACATATTATCAATCTCTTCACTAACAAATTCGAATACACGTATTATTAGTCTCTTCCCTAACAAACTACACAAATAAAAAAAAATGCACGTGTTATAAATCTCTTTACTAACAACTCAAATAATCAGATTATACACATATTATCAATCTCTTAACTAACAAACTCAATTAGTCAAACAGTTTAAATAATCCACGTTACCTAATCTTATCCCGAATTAAATTTAACACGCACTAACCCGATCCGACCCACCTACTTCCCTATAAAACCCAATTAAGTTCTTCATTTCTCTCAATAATTACAATATACACGTGTCATCAATCTCTTCAACAATTCAAATAATTAGAAAATACACGTGTTACCAATCTCTTCACTAATAACCCAAATAACTAAAATATACATGTGTTATCAATCTCTGCACTAACAACTCAAATAATAATAAAATACACGTGTTATCAATTTTTTTCATAACAACTCAAATAATCAGAAAATACTCATGTTATCAATTTCTTTGCTAATAACTCAAATAATAAGAAAATACATGTGTTATCAATTTCTTCACTAACAACTCAATTAATCAGAAAATACAAGTGTTATTAATTTCTTCACTAACACGTCAAATAATAAGAAAAAACACGTGTTATCAATCTCTTCACTAACAACTCAAATAATCAGAAAACACACGTGCTATAAATCTCTTCACAAACAACTCAAATAATCAGAAAATATACACATTATCAATCTCTTCACTAATAACTCAAATACACATATTATCAATCTCTTCACTAGCAATTCGAATACACGTGTTATCAATCTCTTCCCTAACAAACTATACAAATAAAAAAATACACATGTTATAAATCTCTTTACTAACAACTCAAATATCATATTATACACATATTATCAATCTCTTAACTACCAAATTCAATTAGTCAAACAGTTTAAATAATCCACGTTACCTAATCTTATCCCGAATTAAATTTAACATCCACTAACCCGACCCGACCCACCTACTTCCCTATAAAACTCAATTAAGTTCTTCATTTCTCTCAATAATTAGAATATACATGTATTATCAATCTCTTCAACAAATCAAATAATTAGAAAATACATGTGTTATCAATCTCTTCACTAATGACCCAAATAACTAGAATATAAATGTGTTATCAATCTCTTCACTAACAACTCAAATGATAATAAAAATACACGTGTTATCAATCTTTTTCCTAACAACTCAAATAATCAGAAAATACACGTGCTATCAATTTCTTCACTAACAACTCAATTAATCAGAAAATACACGTGTTATTAATTTCTTCACTAACAAGTCAAATAATAAGAAAATACACGTGTTATCAATCTCTTCACTAACAACTCAAATAATCAGAAAACACACGTGCTATAAATCTCTTCACAAACAACTCAAATAATCAGAAAATATACACATTATCAATCTCTTCACTAACAACTCAAATACACAAATTATCAATTTTTTCACTAACAATTCGAATACACGTGTATCAATCTCTTCCCTAACAAACTTTACAAATAAAAAAAATACACGTGTTATAAATCTCTTTACTAACAACTCAAATAACAAATTATACACATATTATCAATCTCTTAACTAACAAACTCAATTAGTCAAACAGTTTAAATAATCCACGTTACCTAATTTTATCCCGAGTTAAATTTAACACGCACTAACTCGATCCGACCCACCTACTTCCCTATAAAACTCAATTAAGTTCTTCATTTCTCTCAATAATTAGAATATACACGTGCTATCAATCTCTTCAACAATTCAAATATTTAGAAAATACACGTGTTATCAATCTCTTCACTAATAACCCAAATAACCAGAATATACATGTGTTATCAATCTCTTCACTAACAACTCAAATAATAATAAAAATACACGTGTTATCAATCTTTTTCATAACAACTCAAATAATCAGAAAATACTCATGTTATCAATCTCTTTGCTAATAACCTAAATAATCAGAAAATACACGTGTGATCAATTTCTTCACTAACAACTCAATTAATCAGAAAATACACGTGTTATTATTATCTTCACAAACAAGTTAAATAATAAGAAAATACACGTGTTATCAATCTCTTCACTAACAACTCAAATAATCAGAAAACACACGTGCCATAAATTTCTTCACAAAAAACTCAAATAATCAGAAAATATACACATTATCAATCTCTTCACTAACAACTCAAATACACATATTATCAATCTCTTCACTAGCAATTCGAATACACGTGTTATCAATCTCTTCCTAAACAAACTAAACAAATAAAAAAATACATGTGTTATAAATCTCTTTACTAACAACTCGAATAACCAGATTATACACATATTATCAATCTCTTAACTAACATACTCAATTAGTCAAACAGTTTAAATAATCCACGTTACCTAATCTTATCCCGAATTAAATTTAACACGCACTCCGACCCCACCTACTTCCCAATAAAACCCAATTAAGTTCTTCATTTCTCTTAATAATTAGAAAATACACATGTTATCAATCTCTTCATTAATAACCCAAATAACCAGAATATACATGTGTTATCAATCTCTTCACTAACAACTAAAATATTAATAAAAATACACGTGCTTTTTCATAACAACTCAAATAATCAGAAAATACTCATGTTATCAATTTCTTTGCTAATAACTCAAATAATAAGAAAATACATGTGTTATCAATTTCTTCACTAACAACTCAATTAATCAGAAAATACAAGTGTTATTAATTTCTTCACTAACACATCAAATAATAAGAAAAAACACGTGTTATCAATCTCTTCACTAACAACTCAAATAATCAGAAAACACACGTGCTATAAATCTCTTCACAAACAACTCAAATAATAAGAAAATATACACATTATCAATCTCTTCACTAACAACTCAAATACACATATTATCAATCTGTTCACTAGCAATTCGAATACACGTGTTATCAATCTCTTCCCTAACAAACTATACAAATAAAAAAAAATACACGTGTTATCAATCTCATCCCTAACAAACTATACAAATAAAAAAAATACACGTGTTATAAATATCTTTACTAACAACTCAAATAACCAGATTATACACATATTATCAATTTCTTAACTAACAAACTCAATTAGTCAAACAATTTAAATAATCAACCTTACCTAATCTTATCCTGAATTAAATTTAACGCGTAACAACCCGACCCGACCCACCTACTTCCCTATAAAACCCAGTTCTTCATTTCTCTCCATTCAACATGATCCCAAACCCCTAACCCCCAAATTAGTTCTTCATTTCTTCAATGGCTAACAAAATCATGGCGATTGGAGATCGACTCAGTGAATTGCCTGAGCCAATTCTTATTCACATTCTTTCTATGTTGCCGGACGGTAAAGATGTTGTGAGAAGTGGTGTATTATCTAAGCGATGGCAGTTTCTTTGGAGATCTGTTCCAATATCTCTGGATTTCAGCTTCCCTGAGGATACTTATTTAGGTCTCCCTGAGAGTGGGGAAATGGAGATCCTTGATTTCGTGAATTCCACCCATAGAGAGCTTCTGTATTGGAGGTCTGGCCAGAAAATCAGAAAATTCAATATGGTTGTCAATTTTTCTATCGCGGATAGGTTCGATAAAGATATCGATTCGTGGGTTTATTTTGCGACTAAGATAGCTGATGTTGAAGATTTTACTCTTGAGTGTCTATCTGGATACAAGTTACCTCAGTTTGCGTTTAAGAATGAATCGTTGAGGAATTTGAATTTACAGTACTGTAAGTTGAAGTTGGAACGTTCCGTTAATGTGAACTGGAGTAATCTAGTTTCTCTTTCAATTGGATATGTGAAATTGACAGAGGATGTCATGGGAAAAATATTATCGGGTTGTCCTAACTTAGAGTGCTTGCTATTGGACTTCATTTGGGGCTTTGATCGTCTCGAAATCAGCAATGAGAAGTTGAAAAAATTGACCATAAACAGCTTTGAAACTAATGGATGTGACGCGTGGCTTGAAATATTAGCTCCGCATATTCAATATTTGGAACTTTTGGGGTATTCCAGTGGGATACGCTTGAAAAATGTGGCTGCACTTGTCACTGCGTTCTTTCGCATAGATTTTCAGTTTGATTTTGGTGGGGTAGACAGATCGGGGAAGAATGAGATTAGTTGTTTGAAGGAACTTCTTCACAGCGTTGCCCATGTCAAGAATCTGGAATTGAGTCACTGGTGCATTAAGGTTTATTTATACTCTTCCTAATACAGAATTTAGAATATATTTTTTCTCAATTTGGAACTTATTATTTGCTATTAAATTCATTAGTTTATTACCATAACCAATTTGGTATGTACCTAGTAAATAATTACATTCTTAGCCAATCTAGCTAGGCAATGATCAAGACAGGACCTTTTGGACAAAAATTTCGACGAAGAACATTTAGAATAAATAATTTGCAATGGACATAACAACATGTAAAATTTGGATTCATTTACATTGATCATAATCTTTTTGTCATGTGAGCACTGTTTAACAATTCGCATGTCATTTGTTAAGTATGTCACATTTCTTTGTTTTGACATAATCCGGTTATCTATTTGGTTTACAAGTGCATGTCCACACTGGAATTGGAAGGCTTCCAGTATCAACCATCGAGCTCAAGATTCTTAAAACTTCACACAAACTATGAAGAGTTGGACCTCCCAGGAATTTGCAGCTTTATAAAAAATTCATCACATATTGAGACATTGATGATTGACTGGCACCATCAAGATCGAGGAGTAAGTTTTCTTTACGCCTTCAATTCTGTTACTTCATGTTATCAATATCAAACAATTATTTTATTTTTCTTGAAATGGAAAAAGACGACGATATAGATCAACATATTTTTTATCTTAAGGGAAGAAAAAGATCATATGTTTTCCTTTAATTTAAACCGCCTTGCTTGTGAATTTCTCTGCCCCACCTCTTTAAGAAAAGGTAACAAATGAACCGGTTCAATCCTCAAGTAAAGAGAAGATTGAGAAGGTTCAATCTTTGAGAAAAGCGTGGGAGATAAGCCTCTAATGTGTAAGCAAAAAGCGGGTTTCTGTATAGGAGGTGGGCTCCTATATACACTGACTAGCCAAATTACTTGATGAACTTTACAACAATAGCTTCTAACTTGTGGATACTTGCTCCCAGTTCATTGTTCCCATGATAACTCAAAAGGATAAAAACTGAGTATTTTCAAGTAGCATGTGAGCTCACAGAAAGATCTGAGGAGTATTTTTGCGCCTCGCCTCGCTTCACACTTCTGTGAAGCGAGCCCTCATCGCTTTTTTCCGCTTCTCGCTTCCCAAAACACTGATATTCCTCAAGGAAATAGTTCACCTCGAGTTTCTTTAACAGAGATTTGTCACTGTCAAAGTTGATTCTATGAGTAATCCGCTTCTATAATGACCTCCTTTTTTTGTGAAAAAGAAGTTTAACAAGGAATAGTACTCACCTTCACGCAAAGAGATAAAGGACCAGCTTCGATAAAGCGTTGAAACATTTTTCTTTTTGTTGTTTGCTTATACCACTTTGTAACTTTTGTTAAGCACTTGACTTGTTCCTTGAATCTAAAAAATAATTCATCACCTTTTTATTTTATCTAACTATCAATTCATTGGCTTTTACGTCCATCTGAGGAGAATAACTGGTTAATGCTTGCGAATTCTTTCGTGCAGTACTTATATGCATATTATTTTAAGGATAAGGAAAGGCAAATCGAGAGTTTTGAGACACATAAATTTAACTGCCCATTGCTACATCTGAAGACTATCAAGTTCATTAACTTGGTTGGACCATTAAGCGTAAATAAGTTTGTTCTTCCATTGGTTAAATATTTGCTTGAGAATGCAATCGTGCTAGAAAAGTTCGACATAGCTGCCAGATGCACAGAGATTGATGTGCCTCTCGATCAGAGTAGAATTGAACAGGAGCTCTTGAGCTTTCCAAGATCCTCTTCGCATGCTTCACTTATCTTTTCCAATCAAGGATCTTTGCCACCTCTACTTTTGCATCAATCACCACATGCTTAACAGTTGTTACTTTTATGTTTGAAGTTGGTTTGTAGCTATAGACAAGGTTAGGGTTCTACTTGTCAGTAATCAGTATCCAAGGAGTTTTTAGTATTTCTTCATGTCTAAGTACTTAACAATGTGTTTATTATCCGATCATGATGTTCATGTGTGAACTCTTGTTCCAAATGCTTTATGATATATATTCATATTGCTGAATCCTGGTCATTTTGCAAAAAATTAGTATTTCTAAATTCATTATGTGTCCAATGTTTTGCTTCTGTTAGCCTATGTTATTAACACAAGCATATGAGATCCTGCACTGCAAGTAGTAAGAAATAGTAAATTCATAGGATTGTGTGCAAATCCCTCTGATATCATTTGAGAATACAAACTCTGCCCTCTCCTTACATTCAAGTGGCTTTCAGCTCCTTTCCTTCTCGCCACTGTCAAATAGAACTAGAATATATATTTTTTGTTTCCTACTTACACGAGCCCGTATCCTTGCTTTTCTATCAATTTCTAATTCTGATCTTCCTCCCCAATCTGATATTTGTTACTGACCAATTTTTCACAAGCTTGTATGAACTTTGAAAATACACTTTTGACAGAAAAACATACCAACATTATGTGCTTCTCATATATTGCAGTAAAGCAGTGCTATAATAAGTAATCCTTTTTTACCATTTTGATAAAGGGGATAAAGTAATTAAATGGAGAAAACAGACTAGGAGTGGTTGCTCCGCTTCCTCTGGTTTATTTAATAGTGTTACCATTATGATGCGTGAAATGGATTGTGCAGTAACCCGGAGTGAAGAAATTTCAAAATGAATTGAGGAGCTTAGAGGACCAAGTTTTCCGGCCTTTCATTAGCTTTCGATTTAGTTTGCATTAAAAGCCTTTCACTAGAAACTTATATACGGGGTTCAAACAATTACCAGAATGTGATAGTTTGGATTTTAACCTGTGGCTTGAAGTAATTTTTGAATCCCCTTTACCACTACAGTAGAAATTGTCCTTATGTCAAAGGGATTCAACAACTTATATGTAACCAATTATGTTCAACTTTATCCTATTTATGTGGTATAGTTTTTCACCTTCCCTTCACCTAGTTCCTCCACTGCATGGAGGGGTTTGTGATCATAACATTTTTCTCTCGGTGTATGGGAACAATTTCCTTTTATGAGCTTGTAAATATGCATTGTAAGAAAATCTATTCAAATAGATAGGTATCGATGACCGAACTACTCTTATATTACTTTGTACCTCACCCTCGTCACATAACAAGGACGTTAGCAGGTATGAAAGAGTCTTCCTATCTATCCTTCTCTCCGAATTTCTAGTGCTAACTATCCCTCATTGTTTGAAATAGCTTAGAAATACCTTCTTTCTTTATGAGTTTTCTCCAGCCTATTTAATTGCAAGTTTCTCACTGAGAGCTAAATCCACAAGCTGCAGCTTGTTCTTCGTGCACTCAAAATTGATCTAATTTATTGTTTTACCATAATACAAATATTTTTTTTATGACCGTGGTGTCCAGGCCAGCTTTTGCACGTCTCGACTAATTTCACAGAATACCTGCCACCTGCCACCTGCCACCTGCCACCTGCCACCTGCCACCTCCCACCAACAATAGGTACTAGATAACTCTGTCCACCCAGGCTAGGACCTAAGTTGCTCGGACTCTTCACTTTTGGTGCCGCACCCGTGTCGACATGACATGGGTGTGGGATCCGTGTCCAAACTGGTCAATCGATTTTGGGTACTTTGACCAAAATCGATCGGAAAAGTCTGACAGTTTTAATGATTTCTGTAATCAATACAAAAATTAAGGTGAAATTGAAGAAAATGGAATACATTTTATATAGAAATTTCTATGTCACTCCTTTTCCTTTAATCTCTTCTAGGATTCTCCTCAAGTTCTCCCCATAATATCTCATAGTTTAGGTTTTATAACTCTATTTTTAGATATTTTAATTATTTTTAGTTGAATTCTTGCACCCGTATCCATACATGGATCCATATCCCTGAAACTTAAAAATTAGATCATGAAGAATCCAACCTCTAGATTCACACCCGTATCGGACATCCGCACCCAAGTCCGCGCAACTTAGATCATGATATTAGCGTCGCATTACTACTATACTGGCTTGTTTATACATCTATTTATCCATTTTCTTTTGTTTTTGGTGGCAAAAAGTTGTGAATTTTGGATTGAGATCAATTCAAGGTTGTGCTTTGCCTTTGTTCATTCATAGTAATGGTCATTTAAGTTGCTCGGACTCTTCACTTTTGGTGCCGCACCTGTGTCGACATGACATGGTTGTGGGTGTGGGATCCGTGTCCGATTTGGTCAACCAATTTTGGGTACTTTGACCAAAATCGATGAGGAAAGTCTTGGACAGTTCTAATGATTTCTGTAATCAATACAAAAACTAAGGTGAAATTGAAGAAAGTAATACCTTTTATATAGAAATTTCTATGTCATTTCTTTTCCTTTAATCTCCTTCCTCGATTTTGCGAATCTTCATACCCCTATTCATACATGGATCCATATTCCCGAATCTTAAAAATTAGATCATGAAGGATTCAACCTCTAGATCCGTACCCGAATCCGAGCAACTTAGGCTAGGACAAATGGGAAGAATCATCTAGTGTTTTTTTGTCTCCGCTTAGTTCTGAACCTGAGACCTCAGGGTTTTCAACCACTTCCTTGACCAGTAGGCCACACCCTTCGGTGCACTATAATACAAATCATGGTGAATGAAAGTGAAATGAGAAATAAGGCAAGTAAAACCAAATTACTGAAAAATGGAAAAAAAATGAACTCAAATTTCTATATGCACAATCTGTCTATCTAAACTATCTAAAAGCACGAAACTTCAACACATAATATTTTATCCATTTTCTTTTACCTTTCTTTGTACGTGCATTCAATATTAGAGAATTCCGCTCACAAAGAATGTTAGAAAAAATTGTAATTACAATTAATTATAAAACTTTACTATTTCATTCTATTCCACATATGACCTTTACAGTTTCTTCATGTATTAAGCTAGCTAAATAGGATGAACATTCATCTGTTTCAGATATGTACATTTTTTGCATCAAATCATTGCTTTATCTGACCTATCAGAAAGTCCTATTATTAATCATCTTCTATAGATCCTTTCCTTATTTGAGTTGTATAACAAGATAACGATTTTGTGAAAGACAAGTGAAAGCATAGCTATTCCAGGTTGTAGATTTGGAATATTCTTTGTGAATTATAACCAATTAATTCTATATAATTTAATATTCTTGATAAAAATAAGAAATAAAAATAGAGAAAGACCAAGTGGAAAACTAAAGCAATAGGATGAACATTCATCTGTTTCAGATATGTACATTTTTTGCATCAAATCATTGCTTTATCTGACCTATCAGAAAGTCCTATTATTAATCATCTTCTATAGATCCTTTCCTTATTTGAGTTGTATAACAAGATAACGATTTTGTGAAAGACAAGTGAAAGCATAGCTATTCCAGGTTGTAGATTTGGAATATTCTTTGTGAATTATAACCAATTAATTCTATATAATTTAATATTCTTGATAAAAATAAGAAATAAAAATAGAGAAAGACCAAGTGGAAAACTAAAGCAAAAGTTGATTTGTCTGTTGATGCATCGATTTTCATTATTCTTAGTTATAGATTTATAACCAGTCATAAGATTAAAATTAATTCATTTTATATACAACAGAGCTCAGCTTTACCAAAGGTGAAAATGCAGAGCAGAATCACGACAACGGAAGACTGAGTAAGCGATTTTCCCAAGTTCACCGAATCTCGAGACATTGGTGGTTGACCGGTGCTATGACAGACCAATAGTAAGTTTCTTGTGTACCTTTATTTTTGTTACTTTATGTTATCAATGTCAAACAACTGTCCTTATGTATCGAACTATTCTATGTTATCACTCGTATTTATATAAGGACTCTTTACTTTGTTGGATCTTTAGGTATTCCCTTCAACCCTTTAGTTACTAGTTGTGGAGTTTTTGCCTTTGCTTCTGGCTTTGATGAAGGAAAACAGTCAAAAAAGTTCCTCTTAGAACGCGAGCGTTGAGGCTTTCATCAATACGATATTATTTGTTCCTTACTGGTCTCCTTTGTCCTAGTCTGCAACTGCCATCTGCGTCTAGTTTTACTCATCCTAGATTAGGTTTGCACCGTTTTACATTAGTGCTTGTCCATCAACGTGGGAATTCTCTATATGTTCACAAGAAATTGCTCCAAGTAATACGTCATTCAAATGCTGGAATTTCATTTGAAAGCTGCCTTGCAAGGATTTCAGAATTTACTTTTCAGTCTTGAGGTTGATGGTTTCTCTTTTCTAAATCTGCAGCAGCTTGTGCTTATTTTTCTGTTTTATGCAAGTCTTCTAAAGGAAATTTTTCATTCTCTCAATTTATTTCCCTTGTTTGGGTTGTTTGTAGTTCTTCATTTCTGAGCTGCATTGTATTTCTCTGATCATTATTTAAGAAGGATTGCTTATGTTGTGTGATTTAAGTTCATATTGCCGTCCTGGTCATGTTTCCTTACTATCGAAGTTTAAGGTTTGAAATCCTCGAAAACAGTATTTCAAGAATTAAGAATCATTACATGTCCAAGGGCTTGTTTTAGTTGGCCTATGTTATTAACACAAACAAAAGAATGGGCAGAATTTCTGCACATTAATTTGTTTGATTATGGAATGAGTGCTTTGCTTCTGTTAGATTGCTTTCCGTTTACTTGACTAGTCTTCTTTTATTTTGCCGTCATTTTCTTTTGGGGCCTTTGGGCTCTTTTCATAATGTGCTTTGGCTTTTGAGATATTTGACTTTTGGGGTTGACTAATTCTTGGCATGTAGCCTCTAAATTTGGTGTGAATTGCCTTGGTTCTATAGTTGTTTTCTCAACTACTTTAGGAGACTCGTTGAGCTCAGCAGACTCGTCATAAAATTATGGTACAAATCCTCTATAACAACTACTCAAATATTAATTGATTTTCTCTTAGTTTCTTGAATGGACTGGACTCTCTGAGCTCAAGTTAAGGTGAATTGCAATGAACTAATGGACTTCGAGACGAAATGAGTATTTGGTAACTGGTCTCATGGCAAGAAAGCTGAAGATCCTAATGAGTATTTCCTCTTCTCCTTCCTGATCTGTCTATGCTTCCTCCTCTACCTTATTGCATATGTGAAATGAAATGCATTAGTTAATATTGAGTTTCCTTAGTCATTTAAGTGCTGGACTGAACTTCCTTGCTTTCCATTATTAATTTACTCATTTTCTTGTATTCTCCAATGATGCTGAGAAGGTGAAATTTTTTTCAGTCTTACTCTTTTATGCTTGGCCAGTTGTATTACTAACATCTTGTTTTACTTATCAACAAGAAGAAGACATTATGCTAGTTAGGTACTTAAATGATCCAAAGGGACCATTGATAAATATAGTTGATGTTTGATGTGGCATGTATTGGAAGATATATGATAATAGAACAATCGCAGGTGTTGAAGATTTTACTCTTCAATTTATGGAGTAGTCTAGTTTCTCTTCAATTGGCCTAGTTACACATCCGTTCAACATTAGCTAGTTTAGTTGCAAAATATACCCGTAAATGTCTAATTGATGGCGGTTTCTTTGGATGTTTGTTCCATTATCACTCGATTTCACCTTCCCCAGTAGTGAAAATCAAAATGGTGCTCTTGATTACCAGAAATTCCAGAATTTCAGGTATGAGGAGCGTTATCCTAAAAATGTTGATTTATAGATACATTTTTCTGCTCAACTTGCTACTGTTGAGATTTTACACTTGCACTTTTCTGTTTAAATGACCAAAGGTATGAGTTTCCTCAGTTTGCATTCATCGTTGTGGAATATGGTTTTATGACATTGTCAACTGAACCCTTGTGGTAGGGTTAAATAGAGTAATCTCGTTGAACAGAAGCAGATTGGAAAAAGTTAAAATTTTCTGCTTTTAAAAAAAGGAGAAACAAAAGCAGAAAATTATTTATTTCAAGATCAGAATATATATCTCTGTCATATATAATTTTTGAAAGGGTACAAAATTACCCTCCGTCAAACTATTAGCTCTGAAATACCCCTGATGTCTACTTTTAGGTTTCATATTGCCCTTATTTTTAACGGCCCTCAATTTGAACCCAATTAATAAATTAATTAATGACATGGCACTCATCTATTGGTCACCCTATAATTAACCTAAACTAATTTAAAAACCCACCCATTCCCAAATCAAATGACCCGCCCCAAATCAAATTCGAATTATAAAGTATGCACCATTCACGGCCATGGGCTTCTCCTGCACCTGCCACCGTCGCGTGACAGAGAAACACAAAATTTACAACTCCGGTGGAAGCAGCCGGCGACTATATCATCAGACATTCCACTTTCATTTGGCCCTTTCAATTCTACAACCCAAATTCAGTGGAAGAAACCGGCAAACACTGCCCAAACCTTCTGAATTATTTGGTACAGTTTATGTCGAGGTACAAAATTGTTTTCTATTTTCAGTTGAAGAATTAATCTTTTGATATGTGAATTTTCAAGAATAATGGAGGTGTAAATTTGCATAAAAATTTCCTGATCAAGATGGCACATTTGTGCTGTAAAATGTCTCTGGTGTAGGTGGTTGATAGTCCAAAATAATGGTGTAATTATCTTGGTCAAGAACTCAAGATAGCTTGTTTATGTTATTATTATTCCCAAAAATTCATTCTATTCCCAGATGTTATGAATTCTTAAGTTCAAGATCTTTTGGAAAAGCATGGTTCAGAACTCAAACTCAAACAGGCATGGGCGGATGGGTTAAAAAATTTGGGGCGGGTTTATTTGATTTGGAAAGGAGAGGGTTCTAAATTAGTTTAGGTTAACTATAGTGTGACCAATAGATGAGTGCCATGTCATTAATTAATTTATTAATTGGATTTAAATTGAGGACCGTTAAAAATAAGGGCAATATGGGACCTAAAGGTAGACGTCAGGGGTATTTCAGAGCTAATAGGTTGACGAAGGGTAATTAATTTTGTACCATTTTCAATAGTTCAAGGGTATTTTAGGCCCTTTTTCGAACTTCAAATCATCTTAGTGGTATATTCAAAGATAATGGTAAGACGGTACAAAGAGGAGTTGACTTCCTTACCTCTTCAAAAAAGCCTAAGGCTTAAACTGGTTCAACCGCTAAGTAAAAAGAAAGTTGAGAAAATTTCGATCTTTGACAAAAGTGTCAGAGATAGCCCTTTTTTAATGACGGTGGTGTTAGGGCCAGCTTGCACGCACCTTAACTATTCCATTGGATACTTGCTACCTCCCTCTAGCACAAGTACCTGGTAACTCTTGCTCAAGTCTCAATGTTTTTGCCCTGAGACTCATGATGTCGGAGATAAAACTTAATGTGTACGCAAAAAGAGTTGTTCTGTATAGAAGGACAACTCCTATCTACAATTTGAAACATTACTAGCCTATGTACTTGATGAGCTTTACAAACATAGCTTCTAACTTGTGGAGACTCGCTCCCCTGAATATTGTTTCCATAAAGAACCAAAAAGTAGAAAAAGTGCGGAGTATTCTCAAGTGACATATGTGTTCACAAAAAATCTAATTGGGAAGTTCATCTTATTACAATATTGGAGGTTTGCTTTGGGCTTTATTTTGAATTTTGAATTTTGAATGAAGGGAGCTCCACGTTTCAACCCTTAAGGTGCCCTCTAGGTTCTCTGGATAGTGAGTTAAAGCTGGAAATTTTATTCTCTACGTCCAATAGGTGAGTATATCCAGCTGAAGAATCAGCCACACCATTTGCTTATTTGGTAACTCCCTTGAGAGTATTCACAATAAGTAAAGAGTCAGTTTCCACCGAAATGTTTCTAATACCATATCAAGACACCATTTAAGCCCGTAGGAAAGTGCAAAAGCATAAGCCATATCGTTTATTCCATGGCCTAGTGGGACTACATATGCCATAATGAGATCACCAGAAGAGTTCCTCACTATGCCACCTGGTCTACATTGTCCTTGTCTTCAACTGCAATCCCTGTTTAGTTTTACCTATCCTAGATCAGGTTTGGATAATTCTACAACAGCGCTTGTCCATTGATGTGAGTATTTCTCAATGTGTTTACAGATGTTGCTCCCAGAATGTGTAGTTTAGATTCTGGAAATTTAATTTGAAAGGTGCTTTGCAAGGATTTGCAAGACGTTTAGAGGATTGTTCTCCAGTTTATCTCAAGCAAACTGTCCAACTTGAGCTTCTTTGACAGAAATTTCATGTTGTCACTAACGAAAGTGATTAAATGAGTAAAGCCAATTCTACAACCAACTTCTTTTTTCTAGTTGCCTGTAAAAGATGTTTATGCGAGGAGATAACAGACCAACTTCGATGAAAGCTTTGAAGCATTTTGTTGTTGTAAGCATGTACCATTTTTTAACATTCTAAGCACTTGACTTGTTCCTTGAGTAAAAATTTTATCGCTTCTCTAATCTTAGCGGATGCTTTCCTGCAGAACCTCCTATCAATGTACGTAGATGAGGATGAGGATGTGGTTGAGGATGAACAGAGCAAAAGGTTTGAGACACATAATTTTAACTACTCATTACGACATCTGAAAGACCATCAAGATCATTTACTTTCATGGAGCACCAAGTGAAAATGAGTCTATACTTCCATTGAAAAAATATTTGCTCAGGATTGCAACAGTGCTAGAAAAGTTCATCATCGTTCTCAGATTAGGACGGAGTAATGCATCTCAAGATTACGTTAAAATGAAACAGGAGTTATAGAGCTTTCCAAGATCTTCTCCGCACGCTTCAGTTGTATTTTCTTATATTTGAAACTTGTTTCTAGCTGATAGATCATGTGTTAGCAACAATGTGTTTATTCACTGGTTCTTGTGCTTTGATCAGTTATATTCATTATCTGACAAATAAAGTGGGATTGAGCAACTATTCTACTTGAAGTACTATTTTAAAGAAATGATTCTCCAACTTAAAATTTTTAGTATAAAAGGATGCCAGGATACAACAATATGAACTGAAATCACAAAACATTTAGAACAAACTTTCTTACATGATGATTAGAGAGAATGAACACTTGGTTACTTAGACATGAAGAACTAAAAACTTCTTAGATACTGTCAAATGCAATCCAAGCCTTGTCTAACAAATCACTCCAGTTTCAAACATAAAGTAACAGATGTTAAGTATGTTGTGATTAATACAAACAACCGTGGCCCAAGATTATCTGTAAGAAAAAATAACTGAAGCTTGCTGAGAGGATCTTGGAAAGCTCAGGAGCTCGTGTTCCATGTTGACATAACCCGTAGACACATCACTCCTTTTGCATCTGGCAACAATGACAAACTTTTCTACCACAATTGCATGCTTAAGCAAATATTTTACCAACGGCAGCACAGACCCAGAAAAGTTAAGGATCTTGATGGTCTTCAGAAGTGGAAATGAACCGTTAAAATTATGTGTCTCAAACCTCTTGGTCTGTTCATCCTTATTTCTGTATGTTAACAGCTGGTCCTGTAGAAAAGATTCTGCTAAATTAACATATTGTGGATAATAATAAGCACATAGCTGCAACAGATTTAACAAAGAGAAATCATATCGAAACAAACTTGAGAAAACTCCTCACTTTTTCTTCCTTTTCAAGTTCCTATGGAAACAATGCACAAGGGAGCAAGCAAGTGTCCACAAATTAGAAGCTTTTGTATAGTTCACAAAGTGCTTACAAATCTTCTCATCAGTCAAATCCCCCTCCTTGTAACCTTTTAGCATTATCTATGAAGTATACCCCGAAGATGATAAAGTTTTATGTGCTGGATATCAGAAATATGTGGATATATATCGTCGTCTTCTTCCACTAACAGATGTTTGATATTTGATAACATGAAGTAACAAAAGTAAAAGGTCCAAAAGGAACTTACTCTTGATTCTTTGTACCCGTCAATGAATAAAGTCTCAAGATCCAATTGCTTCAATTTTGTGTTTAAGTACTTACCAAATTGGTTATCAGATTATCCTAAATACTGTCACTGCTAATGTAATAACTGATGAATTTAATTGCAAATAAGAAGTCCCAAATTGAAAAAAAAAAAATTCTGAATTTCGGATAGTGAAGAGTATGAATAAACCTCGATGCACCAGGGACCTAATTCAAGCTTCTCGACATGGGCAACGCTGTGAAAAAGTTCCTTTAAACAAGTACACTCCTTCCTCTTTCTCTGCATTGGGTCTTCCTCTTCAGAATCAAAATCAAAATCAAAATCAAGGAATGCAGTGACAAGCGAAGCCACATTTCTCAAGCATGTCCCTTGGCACGACCCCAGAATTTCCAAATTTTGAATATATGGGGCTATTATTTCAAGCCATATGTCACATTTTTCATCATTGTCTAAGTTTTCTATGATCAATTTTCTTTACTTCACATTGCTGATTTACAGACGATGTAATCCAAAAAAAATGGTAGAATTTCAAGCACTCCAAGTTAGGGCAACCAGATAATATCTTTTCCATGACATCATCCGTCAAATATGTATAGTTAAATGAAAGAGAAACAATACCACTCCAGTTCGCATTAGCTAAAGGGTTCAATGTACAGAACCATAAATCCAAATTCCTCAAGGACGTATTCTTATATGCGAACAGAGGAAACTCATATCCTCCAATAATGAAGCTCTCTATGGGTGGAACTTATGAAATCACGATAATATATTTAAAAGACATACAAATTTGGATTAAATTCAATAGTGTGTAACTTGATGTCGTTAAATATACACATAACATAAATCGAATAATATGTAACTTGACAAGTACATGTTATGATACAACGATTACCATTTGAGTAGTCTCCAAGAAACGAGGAGAAGCTTTTGAATGTGCATGTAAGGACCTTTACTTCACCTATTTTTCTAAGATCTCACACCAAATAATATTCTACTTTTCTAATTACATTTTATACTACTTTTTTTGTACAAAGCATTTCGATAAACCTACTAAGTTGAGTCAACTATATGAATCTTTAATAAACCTTAGATATTTATCATTCCATTTAATTAACATAATATCCTTTGATGACTCCTCCTCTAGTGAGAGACTCATAATTTGGATTGTATTCACGAGCAACCCACTCTTTCTCCTTGGGACTGTAGCGATACGTGAAGTTCTCATCAAACCTCCATTCACAAGGCATTGAATGACTAACACACTCGTAGCTGGATTTAAACGCCACGAATGTTCCCATGTTTGTGGAGCAATTGAACATTGTTGAAGAGGAGAAGAATTTTCTGATTTTGACAGTGATGTTGAAACTGTCCATGGTATTTAGGTGCTTAACATCACCATCTTCATCGAAGGAGAAACAACGAACGCTAAGATAATTTGTATGATTGTTGGTTATGACAACAATTTTCTCGTCTGGTAATCCTGCTACAACATTTGAGACATTTATATTGATCATGAACAAGAACAATATTGCTGTTGAGGTGATAGTTGCTATAATTTTAATTTCTTCCATGGTGTATCTTACTTCTCGCTCTTTTTCCTTCTACTATCCTTCTGAAAGATCAAAATGTAAAAGAATGATTAGGAGAAATTATTAAAGAAAATTAACACTTTTTTGCAGGTGTTTAATAATTCTCTTCTTCTTTTTTTTCTTTCCTTGCTTTGTTGAATGATTAAACTTTTCCATGATTGGTTTATATTTATAAAATAAAAATAAAAAGACAAACAAAAGGGATAGAGTTCTTGTAGGAGGTTTTAAATCTTTTATACTATTTTAAAGCTTTTTACTATTTTTGTTTATTTAACCTTCTAAAGAATAAAAAAGTTATATCTCAATTTAGATATACAAACTTGTGATTCCTCTTATTTGTAGCAGCACCAAATATAATTATGCCATAATCCTAGGGATTTAAAAGGGTATTAGAATTTTTTTTATATGATCCTGATGAATTCATTGATTTGATAATGTGGTAAATTTTATGATTAGACTATTCTTTAGCTTAAAGTTTACTAAATACTGACCATTTTGGAAATCTCATAAACATTATGACCTATTTTATGATTAACAAGTTTTATGTTAGATTGTTTAGAAGGTATGTAACTTGGATTACAAAAGAGGGCTAGAGTGTGTGTCATGGTCAAATATGGAGGGGGCATATCCTAGATCTTTCCATTTCTAAGAAGATTCCAGGCTCGATTTGGTTTAGTATCAAGGTGATATATATATATATATATATATATATATATCATTTCTATGATATTGTTAAGATCAATTAATGAGACTTGAACGGAAAGTGTTCTTACCTCCATTATTAGCTTGGGTAATTTCGATTTTCGGTGTTTTAATCACACATTTCAATGACTCCCTTAATTATGTACAAGGAATTCTCCTATTGAGTAATGGGAAGGGAGCTAGTAGTCCCCGAAAATGCCCTGTCTGTAAGTTTCTTTGTCGATCCATCCCTTTGAATAGCATAATTGTGCGCGTCTCGTAATGCCAAGAATTCTTCAAGTTAATTTTCTTTTCATAGGCTCTTTTATTGAGACCAAAATTTGTTTGTTTGATTCGATTATTTCTTCAATTTATTTGAACAAAATCAAAATCAAATCAAATATTATTAATTTTTTAAAAAAAACAAACCCAAATAAAATTAATTTGATTCAATTTTTACTCAAATTGTCAACACTCTACTTCCAACTATCCCTATAATTTCTGCAATTTTAAAATTGGTATTTTATTTTATTATTTGGGACTACATAAAAGCCCTAAATGATTTTTGCTGTAAATCGGAAAAGCAATTCTGCCGATTTCCGATGAGTGATGAAACTGCCGATTGCTCTCTGGCCGGAGATGTAATTGTCGAAATCCTCTTACGGCTCCCGGTGAAGTCATTGCTCCGATTCCGAACGGTTTCCAAGTCATGGTATCGCTACCTCAGCAGCCGCGATTTTATTCAGATGCACCGTCAACAACCTTTCCATGAAAAGCTTCTCAGAGTAAGCGATAGAGGCCCTAGAGACACTCCTACTATCTCCTTCTTCTCTCTAGATCAGAAAACTACTACTGTTATAGCTGATGAAGAAATTGACGAAATCGGAGATTTTGATCCGTCTTCCTCTTCCTCTGTTGTTGTTGTCGATTTGCCCTTTCCGTCTAGTCCCGATGATGAGTTACGAATTGTGAGCTCTTGCAATGGCTTGTTGTGTGTTCATTTCAATAGGAGTTCAAGCATTATTTTGTGGAATCCTGCTACTAGAAAGTATAAATTGCTTGAATCCCCTGATTGTGTCTCCTTTTATTCTGATCCTTTCTTCCCGTATTTAATGTTTGGTTTCATCCCTCAGAGTAACGATTACAAGGTTGTTAAGGTTCCTTCAACTAATAGGAAGCATAGTAACCCTAATTCTAATCCTAAGGTTTGGGTTTACGCCTTGAATTCCGGTTCTTGGGAAGAGATCGGAGTTGATGTTCTTCGTGGTCTGCTTCCCAAGGGCGGGTCTGCAGTTACTCTTAATGGTAGCTTGTATTGGATGTCGTATAGCAATGATGATGATAATGGACTGGATGTTATTGCTTGTTTTGATTTGTATAACCAAGTCTTCAGAAGGATTAAGCTGCCCAATCCTGATATTGTCACTAACCTCACTATCCAGAAGCTTGTGGTACTAAAGGGTTGTCTTTCTATGATAATCGATTCTGGGAATGTGAACCACTATGAGGTATGGGTGATGACTGAACAACAAGGTGCAACTGAGTTTTGGACTAAGAAATTTGAATTTTCACCATTCGCTAAGCTAACACGACCTGTTGGATCATGGAGGAAAAGTGAACTTCTTTTTGGCTACCCAAATGAGTTGCCACTTGAACTCTTATCATACAATCCTTTTACAAAAAGAATTCGGAGCTTTCAAAGGAGAAGTTCAGTGGGTAGATTTAAAGTCATAAATTACGTCGAAAGCCTAGAATCTGTGGAGGGTAGTTAAGTAGACTCTAGAGATTTGAAGTTTGATATTGTCGGTATTGTTGCCTTTTGTTCGTTATGCTGATCATTTTGATCTTTAACGATATAATTCAATATTTTGTTTATGTTTACTACCATCTTTTTATTGCAGTTTTGTCATTTGGTATGTTATACAATAATTAATTGCTTGTTCATCTAGAAGCTCACATGATAAGATGTAGCATGTTTGACTCCTCTAGATGTTAGTTTGGTTAGAAGTGCAACGATGAACTTAAATTTTTTTTTCGAAGTTTGCATTTATAAAGGTAGTTTCTTGGAGAATTGTTAAAGTGGACTGGAGAACAATACAATTTCGTTAAATCCAGTACAAACACGAAAAATGTTTGAGCCTGAAAATCAGCACAATTCAATTGTTTCTAGTTACGGAAGGATAAAATAGCGGATCAGTAAATAGAAAATCTTTCAAGTGTCCTAAGGTTTTTTATCCAATTGCCTCAGTTGTGAACTATACAGGACTGTCACCTCATTATCAGAGTTTTGTTTCACAATTCTCCACTGATGTTGAACCTACCAGTTACACAGAGACAACTAAGGAGGCCAGGTGGATAGAAGCTATGCAGTGTGAGATTAAACCTTTGGAAGAAAACTAGACATGAGAGGTGGTGGAATTACCAAAAGGGAAGAAGGCTATAGGGTGCAGATGGGTCAATAAAATTAAATACAATGTTGATGGTACAATAGAAAGATTTAAGGCCAGACTAGTTGTCAAAGGATACAATCAAAAGGAAGGCTTTGATTATCAAGAGACTTTCTCACCTGGGAAGCGAATATTCCATTCTTCCTTCCTAAGAAATTCTTAATCTTATTCATTTACGCGGGGTATTTTGGAGAATAGGTTTCAAGAAGGGATGCATAAGTAGACCTAATTCCCTAAAACCTATATATAGAGGCCTATCTTCTCCTGTAGGAAAACCTAGACTAGGCAGCCGTCACAGGGGCTCAAAAAATCACTCTTCTTTTTATTCTCACGAGCACTCTTCCTCTCCCCAATACATTCTATGGGGTAAGGACAAGAAACAGTGCAAATGTCATTTGTAAGCACCTCGAAAGCACCATAAGTGTCATCGAGCTTTTTCTTGATTGATTATTACATGAGATTTTGTATCGTACTAATGCATTAGTTGAAGTTTGGATGAGATTTATATTAAATGTTCATGTTAACTCTTCTCCAATATATATGCTTATGAATAGTTTATCTTGGGTTAGTTGGATTCATCTTTTGGGATATAGCGATTATTCTTTTAAGTAATATCAATTGTGTTAGCATATGTTAGATTTTTGTGTAAATGTGTTCATTAAAAGATCTGGTTTAAAATGGTAATGATTTAGTGGTTATTGAAAATATCCAACTTCTTAAACAATCAATCTTTTAGACTTAGATTCAACAAAATAATTATTGTGATGAGTGTTTTTCGGAATAATTATCATGAGAAGTTGTTGCAGTGATCATATAGACGAAATTTTAAATAGTTTTTTGATGAAAGATTGTGCAATATGTCCCAAGTAGCTCGGAATTGAGGCTTAGTTGTTGTTTGATATACGGTACAATGTTCCATGAGGTTATTAGATCTGTTGGCGTTTTTATGCACTTTTAAATCTCCTTATCTTTCTTTCAAAAATTATAAATTTTCCTTTTATCCTCTTTTTGCGTTGCATTGTGCCTGTTGATCTCCATATCTTTCTTTTTAAAATTTTACATTTCCCTTGAGCTATTTTTGGTCCACTTTTCATAGATTCCAATAAGAAGATGCTTTATGAATTCCTTCAATGTTTGTTGGATAGATTTGATAGTTGTTGAAACGATTCAACCTCAAAATACAGGGCACGTTCGAAAAGTGACAACATTGTAAAACAGGCCTTTGGTGATCGCCTTTTCAGCAAATTACAATGTTGCAACTACGGTCATTGCTCTAACACATACAACCTCTAAGCAATCTAAGATTGGAACTTGAGGATGTTGACAGTTTGCCGGTAACACTGCTGTCTTTCACGAAAATTGACAAACTTGATTCTGAGATCAAGTATTCTTGTGATAAGTGCAAGGCAATAGTGTCAATTGAGAAGCAGCTCACAGTCGGTCAAGCCCCTTTTATTGATGCCTTTCATTTGAAGATCAGATTAAAAAATATGATAGGTATATTGTTTAGAAGGTTGACATCTGAACAAAAAACCTATCAATTTGTATCTTTTCAAATGAAGGGTAGCAACAGAAAGCAGTTTGATCTACCATGAGTTGATTCTCAACTAACACATGTACCTTGCACTTTTCACAAGGAAATTGCATCTCGAAATCATCAAGTTAATTCTTGTGAAAGATCCCAGTGCTGCCGGTAAACTATTAACGTCCTCAATCTCCAATCTTAGGTCGATTAGAGGCTCGGATGTATCAAAGCAATGACCACAATTGCAACATCGTAGTTTGCTGACAAATCGACCACCAAATGCTTGCTTGACAATGTTGTCACTTTTGGGGGAAAAGTTTGGATCTCTATAAATTGAAAATTTCTCTTCTCAAACCAAAACAAAATACAATTCACAATGTAGTTATTAAAGAGTTTTGTTTATGATGAGATTATTCTCTCAATAGAGTTTGTGTTTTTTAATATTTGTTTCTAATATGTAGGTAACTTGATCAAACCATATTAATAATATGCTTTTATTTGTCATTTGATTTATCGCCAACATGATTTGTAATTATATGCTTCTGCATGACGCCCTAATTCTTTCGAACTCAATAAGTGGTATCAAAGCACATGATTTAATGATCTAATAGTTGAATGAAGTTGAAGACAAGTTCAAGGCAATTTCAAATCAATTCGCAACAAATTTGATGACAATGAAGAATTTTGTGCTACTACATATGGAGAAAATTTTCAACAATCTTGTTGCTCCATCTTTAAAAACAAAATTAATTTTCAACCTACGCTTACTTACCTCATGGGATCCAACTTTCAACCCATGCAAGCTTTTAATGCTTGGGCTCTACTTTCAACTCATGCTTATTACTTTTAACGCATTGACTCCGCTTTCAATTCATGCATATTACTTTTAACGCATGAGTTCCACTTTCACCTCTGGTCATAACTTTAATATAGGGCTCCAATATTATTAACATGTGCTTACATTAATGCACATGACTTCAATTTTTAATCCATATCAACTTTTTATCATGGTAAGCAACAATGATTCATGAACATTGTGTGAAGAAAGAGGATCAAGATTATTTTGCCAGAAAATTCAAGTTAAAAAAGAAGATTTATTAGAGTTTTATCTTGATTTTTTTACCATATTTGAGTTTTTACTTCTCTCGAAGGAAAGTCAAAGCAATATCATAATTGCTTGTACTTTTCCTGAAAGGAAAGTATAATTCTCTTTCATATTTGGATTATTCTTTTTTTGAAGGAAAAGTTTGGAGTTCTATAAATTGAAAATTTTTCTTCTCGTATCAGAACACAATAACATCCACAATGTAGTTATTAAAGAGTTTTGTTTATGAAGAGATTATTCTCCCAATAAAATTTATATTTTTTAACATTAGTTTTCAATATGTAGATTACTTGACCAAACCATATTAATAATATATTTTTAGTATTCTTTTATTCGTCATATGATTTATCATCAACATGATTTGCAATTATAAATTTTCGTATGACGCCTTGATTCTTTTGAACCCAAAACAAGATACATATTATTGAATTTAATCCAAATTATGAATCTCTTACTAGAGGAGTCATCAAAGAGAATTATGTAAACTAAACTGTGATAACATAAAAAGAAAAGAAATTACACAAAAATATAGCATGAGTCCTGTGATCTTGTCTAAACGTACATAAATAAATAAAAAGTGTTCTTGTATGCCTATAATATCCTTTTATCCTTCATCTGAGACTCAATAGCACATTGTGTCATATATAACAAATTCTAATGATTAAATAGCTCTTAAGATACACAAATTATGAATCTCTCACTAAAGGAATCATCAAAGGGGACTGATTCAATTGTCTTCTCCTTTAATATTGGTCGTAAATTTAAACTTGTGATACTTTTATTCAGCTTTAATCTATTGAACCACAAAATATACATGTTAAGATTTGCCCTGAATATACCTTATTTGGGTTTTTTTTTCTTGAATAAAGGGTAAGATATTTATTTCATCAAAATTGATTTTTATTTTTGTAATGACCCGAAAGGTCATTTTTGAAAACTTTCATAAAATTTTTATTTTTACCCCTCCCGATAATTGTCTCGAGTCATTTTTAATTAATTGATAAAGTTGATTTGGGAATTTTGAACTATTCGATAACTACGGTTATTTAATTGATGGGTATTGATTAAATAATCAATTCATATAGTTGATGGGTAATGGGTCAAGTCCATAACTTATTTAATACCCTACCACTAGACCTATGTATAAAAATAAATGAGGGTTAGTAGGTTTTATATTTTAGGGTTATAATTTCCCTTTCATACAAAAAGAAATAATAGTTAACGAGAACCTGGACGACAACCAAAGGATGATCGAGTGCCTCAGGTATAATCTCGCCCAAAGTTATATATCTGTGAGCCATGAATGAAGTTATATCACTATTATTCTGTATTATTAATGTGTGGGAAAAGAGAACAGTAGAGTTAATGCAAGTAATTAATGGAAATTTGGTGGGGGGACAAGAAACGAATGACAATCATTGGCTAATGATTCCAATGTTTACAATTGAGGAATGGATCAATATATGTTATATATATGTATATGTTGATTGAATTAGATGTTAATGGTATGCCTCCTACCGTCAGTTAGTTTTCATTCAAATTGCATGGGGAGAATGAGTAGAAGACTAATGTAAAGGCAACTAATATGACAATCTGACCAATCATAGGTAATGATTACGCAAGATTATATAATCAACCAATTTTGAGATAAAGTTTAGCTCCTGTACGTGTACATATCTTCGTCCTTTTCTGTGGTTGAAGTTTTTCGTATAGTATTATAAATTTGATTCAAATTTTGAGATATTGGTTTATATAATTAAATATTAGGTGTATTGTGTTATATGAATGCTATTATAATTATGTCAATCGGAGGGATAAAGACTTAACCCTAGGCTTGAATTTTGGGGAAATATGAGACTTGACATGTTAATTGGCAGCAAGATTAGGAACTTGATTATAGATTTGGGTGACTTTTTGGGTATAGGTTAGACATATAGTAATATGGGTGTTGTTAGTTTCGAAATCTTATTGTGATGATTTATTTGAATAGATTGCATTGATTTGGAAGCACAACGAAAGGGAAAGGCTCAAGTTCCGGAGTGATTGTTTGATTATTTGAGGCAAGTGGATTTCCCAACCCTTGTTAAGTGTATAGAATTCATGTATTTCCTTGTGGTATGTGTTGGGGAGTAATGGGACTTGGTGATGGGTTGACTTGTCCATATTGAATAATTTTAATGATGAAAAAAGGGTAATAAAAGGCAATGGGATTAATTATTGGTGTGTGATGTGTTGAGAATGGTTTGAAAGGCGTATTGATTCATTGTTGGTGTTGTATCACGATTGTGTTGTTATGAAGTGTGCATTTTTATGAAAATGGTCATCTCCTCATTATTTATGTGAACATGTTATTTGCATTGGTTCTGAGACATGGTTGTGACAAGTGTTATTGGTGTGTGATGTGTTGAGAATGGTTTGAAAGGCGTATTGATTCATTGTTGGTGTTGTATCACGATTGTGTTCTTATGAAGTGTGCATTTTTATGAAAATGGTCATCTCCTCATTATTTATGTGAACATGTTATTTGCATTGGTTCTGAGACATGGTTGTGACAAGTGTTATGTGAATTGAGAAAGAATAAGAAATTAAAGAGGATGTAGCATTTCGAGGGACGTGTCGCGTGCCGCGACAGATATTATGATTCGAGGGACGTGTCGCGCGCCGCGACGGATACTATGATTCGAGGGTCGTGTCGCACGCCGCGACGAATTTTATTATCGAGGGACGTGTCGCACGCCGCGACGGATTTCATTATCGAGGGTCGTGTAGGCCAGACATGCATCACTATACTTGACATTACATTTCATTGCATTGTGCATCTTTATCATTTGTAAACTTATGAGTACTTTTCTGTGGAACTTGTGATTGGTGAACTTTATCTTGTGTGTTGCTGATCTATAATTGTTGAAGTGATATGGTTGAACTATGTGTTATGTAAATTGTGAACTATTAGGTTGGGCTGATTTTTATGCAGGTTGTAGTTGTGGAGGTTTGGTTGGGGTGTAAGGAGTACCCGTATTCCATACCCTTAGCTTGTGTTTAGAAGTTTGCTTGCTGAGTACCGTATGGTTTGGTACTCACCCCTTGCTTCTACAATTTTTTGTAGGTTATGAGCCCGGATCTTCATGATATCCTCTCTTATTTTCTTGTCCGAGGCTTCCTATGGAGATTTGTGAGGTAGCTGATTGTCATCTCAGCAGACCTTCTTACTCCTTATTTATGATCTTGTTCTATTCTAGAAACAATGTCATTTGAGACTTGTGTTTTCTTTCAAATCCATTGTAATACATTAGAAGCTTGTGCACGTGACAACCGGATTTTGGGGGTTTTAATAAGTTGACTTTGTATTCCGCATTATTAGATGGTGTTAGTCTCTTTTTTCTGGTTTTACTTCCGCATTTATTGTATTAGTTGGGTTTTAGGCTGACTTGTCTTAGTGGGATAAGACGAGTGCCATCACGTCCATTTTTGGGTCGTGACAATTTTTTGTAAAAGGAAAACTAATTCTTTTTTTTTTTGGGGGGGGGGGGGGGGGGGGGGGGGGGGGGGGGGGGGAGGAGGGAGGGGGTGGAGCCAGATTCTTCTTCACTTCACGACAACATCTATAATGTATTCTTTTAGGGTTGGAGAGTTTTGTTTAAGTGAAAATTTTCTGTTGATATTTTTATTCTCACTTTTTACTATTGAATTGCTTATATGTAGCTCGATTGATCAAATCATTTTAATTTATTATATATCTATAGTATTTTTTTCTTGATTGTTTAATTTATCGTCGTTCAAAGTTTATTTTATTAGTTTACACATAACACCTGACTATTTCAATCCCAATAAGTAGTTCATCCTCATGATATGACTTTTTTATTGTTTGGTTAATTTTAAATTTATCTATTTCCCTACAGTTGGATGGGATGGCTAATACCCTTCTAAATCTCTAAAAAGTATGGCATATGTGATTTTAAAAAAAAAGGAATCACAAGTTTGTGTGTAAAAATTGTAGAAAATGATTAAAGTAGTCTTTTTGGTTTAAGGATAAGTTCAAAATAGTTTCTTAAGTATTCAATTAACAATTTTAATTTTATAAGTTACAAAAAAAAACATTTTTAGACTTCATCATTTATCGAACTTTATCTATTA
The DNA here is from genome assembly GCA_018342035.1 of Solanum appendiculatum. NCBI lineage: Eukaryota > Viridiplantae > Streptophyta > Magnoliopsida > Solanales > Solanaceae > Solanum > Solanum appendiculatum. The sequence goes on from JAGDQO010000319.1 coordinate 542,539, forward strand.
GATTTAACAAAAACTAGGAAAAAATCACAATTATCCAAAATTCACATTGAAAGGTGCAATTTTTGTACTTTCTACTATTTTTTATTTATTTTTTAATTTTGATAACTTTTTAAGGTGTAATTTTTGTTACTCTTTTTCTATCTTATTAGTGTCTAAATGCAATATTTTATGTTGCATATTTAGAATTTGATAAAACTTTATTGGTATTGTGCTTAAATGCTTATTGCATTCTTAAGGGGCTATTTTCGACCTTTCCTCAAACATAACAAATTATCATTTTTTTCATCTAAATCGAGATATTCTTTTAATTATTGGAAGGTTCAAAAATAGTAAAAGTTTAAATATAGTATAAAAGATTTAAGTCCTCCTTCAAAAACTCTATCCCACCCGTTTAATTTAAAAATAAGTACATAACAAGAAAGGTTTAATAATTCAACAAATCAAGAATAAGAAGAAATCAAGAATTCTTGATTGAAAAAGTATCTCTTTCTCTCTCAATTTTCAAGATTTCTTTTCGAAACTCATTTCATAGAAAAACATCCGTAAAACCTTGTTTTTAATCATTCCAAGAAACCAAAGAAGAAGAAAAAAAACTTTGAATGAATTGATTTATAACTAGAACTTCCTCCATTTACAGCAAATACATATAAGGTACTTTTTCTCTTTCAACGAGACTTTGTTAGTTTGTCAAAAATTTTAATCATAAAGATTATTGATAAACTAATTAACTCTTTAATTATCGTGTCTGAATAAAATTGATCAATATCATGTTTAAATCTTTACTAGAAATAGATTTTAATCACCTTCTTCAATGTGAGAAATTGATTATGTAAAGCAACATTAAATCCCTCCCTAAACATCTACATGATCATTCTTGAATAAACATTTGCAATTATATCTTATTCTTTTTGTCAACTAGAAATCGAAAATTTTACATTACCAAAAAATTAGTTCTTCAACAACATTGATGCTGACATAAAATATGAATGATCATTCGTGATTCTTTAATTTCTTCTAATTATTTTTAATATTTTTGTATTTCAGGAGGAAAACAGGAAAAGGAAAGGAACATATAATAACCATGCAAGAAGCTAAAATTGTTGCAACTATCACCTCGACAACAATATTGTTCTTGTTTATGATTAACATAAATATCTCAAAAGTTGAAGCAGGATTACCAGACAAAAAAATTGTTGTCATAACTAACAATCATACAAATTACCTTAGTGTTCGTTGCTTCTCCTTCTATGATGATGGTGATGTTAAGCACCTAAATACCATGGGAACCTTCAACATCACTGTCAAAATCAGAAAATTCTTCCCCACTTCAACAATGTTCAATTGCTCCACAAATATGGGAACATTCGTGGCGTTTAATTCCCACTACGAGTGTGTTAGCCATTCGGGGCCTTGTGAATGGAGGTTTGATGAGAACTTCACATATCGCTATAGTCCAAAGGAGGAAAAGTGGGTTGCTCATGAGTACAATCCAAATTATGAGTCTCTTACTAGAGGAGGAGTCATCAAAGGGTATTATGTTAACTAAACAGAATTATAAATATCTATTGTTAGTGAAGATCCAGATAGTTAACTCCAACTTGGTATTAATAATAGTTGTATCTCAACATGTTTACTCATCAAGTTATATATTCTTGGATTTAGGTTATATGCATATTTAACATGAAGTTTCATATTATTGAATTTAATTAATCCAAAGTATGAATCTCTAACTAGAGGAGGAGTCATCAAAGGGTATTATGTTAACTAAAGTATAATAATTAATATATATCAAACAATGAAGATTCAGATACAAAATGGCGATCATGCTTACTTGACGATTTTTATTTATTTTTTTGCGATCGAAATTCAAGAATAAAAAAAAACTTTTGCAAGAGTATGTCGTCTTGTACCTATAATATCTGTTTATTCTTCGATTGACACTATATTTCTAATTAAAGGATTCTAATGGGTGTTGTAGCTTTTTAAATTTTAGTTTATTGAATCACAAGTTGTACATATTGGGGCTTGTCCTGATTTTACCTTATTTGATTTTTCTTTTTTGCGAAGGTATTAAACACGAAATATTTATTTTACCACAATTGTTTTTTATTATTTTTAAAAGAAAAACTAATTCTTTTCTCAGAAGAAATGGTTAAATCTTGACCTCTGTAAATTGAGGGTTCAACCTCTTCACCTCAAGACAACATTCACGATGTAGTCGTTTAGGGTTGAAGAGTTCTATTTAGGGGGAGAATTTTTCGTCAATATTCTAGTAATCACTTTTTATTAGAGAATTGTTAATATGTAGGTCAAATGATCAAATCATGTTAATTTATTATATTTCTTTGGTATATTTTTCTTTGTTATGCTATTTATCGTCGTCCAAAATTTGTTTTGTTAGTTTACACATGATACCTGATTTTCTCAATCTTAATAAGTTATTTGGTAAAGTTATCTATGTCCTGATAGTTACTTGGCCGATACCCTTCTAAATCCCTAAGATTATGGCATTATTATATTCAGAGAAGGGCCTAAAATGCCCCTCAACTATTTACATTGATATAAAATTACCCTCCATCCACATTTCGGCTCCCAAATACCCCTGACATCAACCTTTTGGCTCAAAAATACCCTTATTTCTAACGATCCACACTTATAATTTGGATGGAGGGCGATATTATACCAAATTTCATAGTTTAAGGGTATTTTAGGCCCTTTTTGGTTGAAATAATTTGAAATTACTTAATAAATAATGGGCTCATATGATTGACTTGATTTTGGGTTCCATAGTAAATTAAAAATAAAAATCCTCTACTCTCAACACTCATCTCCCCCCTCCCCTCCCCACCCCCCCTCTCTCTTCCACAGTTTTTTTTCTTGGATCTTGTCCATCATTTTAAATTTTAATTCTTTTCAACTTATGACAAAACAAGGGAGAAAAAAAGAATAAAATAATGATGACATTCATGCATAAATAATTAGTTCAATAGAAGATGATTTAACTATGTACGTATTCAGTATTTCTCTTTTGTGTGTACCCAAAATTCAAAATAAAAGAATAAAATTAACCTTTTCTCCTATCCCCCCTCCCACCCACCCATACAGACACACCATGATAATAATACAAACTAAAAGAATATGAACATCTAAGCTCATTTCAAGTTTGAGTTCATGATATCCTAAATAAGAATAAGAAATTAAAAAAAAAGAAATAAAAGAGGAAACGAGCAAGACATTTGGATAATTAATAGAAAATTTATATTAATAAAAATTAATAATTTTTTTTAAGTTGAAAAATCTTATGTGCGAGTATGAATTTTAGTTGTATTCCCAATTATGAGTTGGGTTGTAATAATTTGGGGTTGATTTAAAATAAGTCAATATAGTAACAAATCATGAAATTGATAATTTTTTGAATATTATTTTCAAGTATATCGGGTCAAAAGATGAATCAAATATGTTTTTTTATTATTTATTTGAGAAGGATTTAAATTTGGATCAATTAGATTAGGTAACATAATAAATAAATATTAAATAATTTTACTATAGAGGCCTTTGTTAAAAATAAGGAAAAATATGAGTCAAATGGTTTTTATCAAGGGTATATTTGAGCCAAAAGGTTGACGTTAGGGGTATTTGAGGGCCGAAAGGTGGATGAAGGATAGTTTTGTACCAATTCAAATAGTTGAGGGGCATTTTTAGCCCCTTCTCCGTATTATATTTGGTGTTACGTTGCGACAAAAAAGAGGAATCATAAATTAAATTTGTGTATCTAAGTTGGAGAAGATGACGAAAGTAGTCCATTTTGTTCGAAGGCAGGTTCAAAATAGTTCCTTAAGTATGCACTTAATCGTTTTGATTCTTTAAGTTACCCAAAATAAAATACTTTTAGTCTCCACCAAATATTTATCGAGTTATGTTTATTAAATTTGACAAGAATTATGAAGAAAATCGAAATTATCAGGGCTCATATTGAGAGTACAATTTTTGTAGTTTCTATTATTTTTTATTTTATTTAGAGTCTAGTGTATTTTTTTTGGTGTAATTTCTGTTGCTTCTTCCTTCTTTTTAAAAAAAAATCTTTTTAGTGTCTAGTGAATTTTTTTTTGTGTGGTATATTTTAGGATTGACATAATATATCAACAAACACTTCAAATTGACTATGCATATTTAGAGACCTCAACTTATCTTCATTACGTTAGTTGAACATTCCAACTTACAGAATGATTATCTAGATACCTCCAAAATTTATGTTCCAAGTAAGTTCGATTGTGTTCCTTCCTGTATTCAGGTTAGTAAGACAGAAATAGAAATAAGATGAAATTGATAAAAATAAAAAGATATAATCCGAGTCCACAGAACTCACTGTGCCTCCTTAAGAAATTTAATCCCCTCAAGTACCCGATGTTGTAAATTAATTCCTCCTAAGATAAAACGGATTAACCTATTAAAGAAGTAGCGGTACCTCAAACTTCAATAATTTCAGCGAACTCAAAACACAGCAACGAGACCACACACAGACTCAGTCGATCGACATTTTTTGTTTGTAAGAAAATGTATGCAGTAGAGAGAAATTTTCAGTGTTTAAAAAATGAGAGAAATCCTCTCCTTTTATAGCCAGTAATAGGTGCGAACATACTTGTTCAGAACGGACATATTTGTTCAGAACGGTGGTGTCGTTTGGGAAAAGATGCGTCTGTTCGGAAGGAATAGGTCCCTTCAGAGTGACGCGAATTTTGAAATAAATTCCGTTACTCTTAACTAACTTCGTGAACTAATTAAGTTAAATAACTAATTAATAATTCCGAATTACTATTGAGAAAAGGGAAAGGAATTTAATTAATGAGATTGATGAAATAAATTTTGTCCAAAAATATTATCAATCAAAATATTATCAAGCAACGACGACGGCGCGAGGGGGCATCCTCTACTTAACCCTTTAAGAGCTAAAGGAAGTGTTTCCTAATATAAGGACAAACTTTTCCCTTTCTTCCACCAATATGGGAGAAATGACTTTACATTCAATGACTTTCCATTTGAAATGAATTTTCATTTTCCCTCCAAATTGGTTTACCCACATTTCCCAATTTCTCATTATTTCCCCTTCACACCTTGTTTAAACCCAACAGATTGTTCACGAGGCATAGTGAGGAGGAGTTGAAGTGTTTAGTTGCTACTTGAGACCAAAATGAGGTATCTAGATGTGTACTCTAAAAGTTCAAGACGATAAGCGAGGTAAAACCATTATCAAAAGGAAGAGATTTAGCGGATGGAAATGTCATTTACGGGAATGCGGTCAAGGGTGAAGGAGCAAAAGAAGCCAATTCTACTGAAGAATCTTTTTGAGGAGTGACTCCAAGTAGAAGCTAGAGAATAGATAAGGAATTGATCCTTTCCCAAAGGATATAGGACTTAGGATTTAGGGTACAAACAAAATGATCTAACTGGCGATTTTCAATCTAAGTGGAGTTTATTGGCACATAGATAGTCTAAGTTCCTAAAAAAGGGAGTCTCTGACTTCCGCTTAGCTATTATTTGAGATTTTTTCCAATCTATCTTCAAAAATAGAGAAGGTTTAGCGTTCACTAACAAACTCCTTAATCAAGATGAATATAATGAGGCCTTTTATGGAAGTCTTCGTAATTGGACACTAACACTCGAAGGCCTACTTGTCAGCTGAGGCCAAATTTAAGTGTTTGGTTATATATTATGCCTTTTAGATTTAATGAGACTTTGTTAGTATTTATGGTTAAATAATCTTTTTCCACTATTTTTATCAAATCAACAAATAATATTGTTAAAAATTTTACGAAGACTAAAAGTGTTAGCTTTTGATAAACTTAAGTGATAAAAATTGTTTCATACATACTTAAGGGACTATTTTTAATCTGCCCTCAAACTCAAGGGATTATTTTTGTCATTATCATCTAAATTGAGAATTTTTTGTAATTCTATTGAAGGTTCAAAAATAGTAAATACTTAAAAATAGTATTTAGAGATTTAAGACCTCCTAGAAGAACTCTATCCCTCTCATTTCATTTTTGACCTATGAATATATAGCAAGAAAGGTTTAATCATTTAACAAATCGAAAAGAAGAAGAAATCATTTTTGTTAATCCTTGCTTGAAAATATTCATTTTCAAGATTCTTTCCAAAACCCTTTCATAGAAAATCATTGTTAAAACTTTGGTTTTAAATTTTAATCATCAAGAAAATCGGCTTTGAAGGTACATTTTCTCTTTCAACAAGACTTTCTTAATTTGTTAATTTTTTTCTTTTTTTACCAGAAAGATAATTTGATAAACGAATTCTTTGATTGATGTATATGAATAAGATTGACCAATATTATATTTAAATATTTAGTAGAAACAAATCTTTATTACCTTCTTCCAATATGATGAATCGATTACCAAAATCAACAATAAACCCCTCCATAAACCCCATATATGAATAAACATTTTCTATTATATACGATTCATGTTGTCCATTGGGAATCAAAGATTTTTAAAAACAAATGAATCCCAGAATAGGGGCAAAGCATAGCAAATTTTACACTACTAAAAAAATTTAATAATTTTGATGCCAATATAAAATTTGAATGTACATTCATGATTCTTTAATTTCTTCTAATCTTTTTAACATTTTGATATTTCAGGAGGAAAACAGAAAAAGAAAAGGAAATATATAAATCATGGAAGAAGCTAAAATTGTTGCAACTTTCACCTCAACAACAATATTGTTCATGTTGATGATCAATATAATTGTCTTAAACGTTGCAGTAGGATTACCAGACGAAAAAATTGTTGTCATAACCAATAACCATACAAATTACCTTAGCGTTCGTTGCTTCTCCTTCGATGAAGATGGCGATGTTAAGCACCTAAGTACCACGGGCAGTTTCAACATCACTGTCAAAATCAGAAAATTCTTCTCCACTTCAACAATGTACAATTGCTCCACGAACATGGGTACATTTGTTGCATTTAAATACGACTATGGCTGTGTTAGCCATTCAATGCCTTGTGAATGGAGATTTGATGAGAACTTCACGTATCGCTATAGTCCCAAGGAGCAAAAGTGGGTTGCGCATGAATATAATCCGAATTATGAGTCTCTTACTAGAGGAGGTGTCATCAAAGGGTATTATGTTAACTAAGACATGTAAAATATTCTATGTGACATTTTAGACAAATAGATGAATTTGTGGAGATCCCCTTTTTTTTGGGACACTCAAAAGCTTTATGGATAGCTTCATTTCTCATTTCTTTCTTGTCGACTACATGCATATTATTCAATGTAGTGGAAAAGCTCAAATATGCTATCGAACTGTGAGAAAATATTTATTTATGTAATTTGTTAAAGTTTGGCTCATCTATAAATGTCATTTTCGTCTGAGAAAAAGCTCATACATGTCATTATTTGTTAACTGAAAATCTTTTCAATTTTGCAAAACCATTTTTGCACGTGTTCAATTATGATTCGGTCACGTCATTAATTAAATTATATTTTTAATAGAGAAATGGCTCAAATATGACATCGAACTATAAGAAAGGCTCATCTATGTCATTAGTTAAATGTTTGACTCATCTATTCCTACTATGAATCTTTACTGATACACAATGAAAAAACATTTATTTCTAGTGGTGTCACCTTCACCTTCCACATTTTCGACGCATTCATGATATCTTTTCCCCTTGTTTTCTTCGGCTTTCTCCCTGTAAAAAAAAAGTTATAATACATAAATATGCCCTTGGTCTCAATTCACATATTTATGTCCTCTAATTTCGGATGTGCACAAGTAGACACTTAAACTTGTATAAAATTGAACAAACAGATACACATATCACATGTGGCATCCTACACGGCAATTTATATCCTACGTAGTGTCCTACATGTACTATGTCACTTAGGACTCATGTGTCTACTTGCTTTAACAAAATTAAGAGATTAAAAATGTTTAAATTATATTTGAAAACCTAAAATGAATCTCACTCCTATAAATAAGGAATAATTTTAGTCCAAAACTCTATCTGAGTCACTCATGGGAGATTATAAAGAAGATAAAAGGGTGGGAAGTAGAAAAAATGGGAAGGGTTGAATTTAATTGCGTGAATTTTTAAGGTTTTACTTTTTCTTTTTTAGCTAAAGTTTTTGTTGTTTATATTTATTTGTTGAATTCACGTGTTTATGGCCCAAATTTAAATCAAGTTAAGGTGTTTAAATGTGCATTTTTAAAAATATAACTTACATAAATCAGTAAAGATGAAATTACTATCTATCCCTACTTTTTTTCTAATTACATTAATCCCATAAAATTAACCCAATCCGGATACATTAGTGAAAGCGCGGATACATTAATACATTAATACAGATACATTATTAAAATAAGGGATTTTCCAATCCGGATACGTAAAAGCGGGGATACATTAATACAACAATTTGGATACATTAGTGAAAGCGTGGATACATTAATATAGATACATTATTAAAATAAGGGATTTCCCAATCCGGATACATTAGTGAAAGCGTGGATACATTAATACATTAATACGGATACATTATTAAAATAAGGGATTTTAGAGATTTTTAAAAGATATGGGAAAATATGAAAAATAGTTTACTTAAAGCGGTGTAATTTAGTAATTTTTCCTTTTTAAAATTGAGGTATTAAGTTGTCATTGAGGCCAAATAAAAATGTCTATCTGTATATTCTACCAAACTTAAATGGACTTAAATATACACACGTATGGATTACATATATACGTACACATTTTTGAGAAATTTTATTTTGTGAGTCAAATAACCAACATTATTTATGTGAGGTTATTTAGTTTCTTACAAGTGGACACTTACTTTTTATAAGCATAAAACAAAAAAGGTAATATTAAATTCAATATTTCCCTTCCCTAATTAAAATGTTTAGCTAAGAATAAAAATGAAAAAAAAATAATTGAAAATGTATTCAAAATTTGCGATTAGATAATGATAAAACTAATAATAATTTGGCATTAGAAAGAATTTCACTGCAATGTTCTAATAAATCTGTGATTTTCCTATATCTTTTTAATCGAAGATCGAAATAGGCTATTTTTCTAAAATTATAATTGTTTGATTAAATAATATGCAATTGCAAAATATTAACAATCATTATAGACAATTAAATCTGTCTATATATTTATAAAACTAGTGTTGGTTCGTTATCACATAAATGGTCTTATTTATTAATTTATTCAATTAAATCGTATATACTTTTAACATTTATTGAAATAAAACAAATGCTAAAGCAAACTAGAGTTTAATTTATTAATACAAGGTCACACATAAAAGTTACAAGACCAATAACATCTAAAACCAAATTTTAAGAAATTAACAATGATTATTTTGAAAACTTTGTTCTTCCATTATACAACGAATATTGATAATTACATATTTAAAAGTAAACAAAATATAAAAAATAATATCATTATTAATGTTCTTTTACTCTTTGATTTGAGATACTTGCGACAAGTCAATAGTGGACAACTATTGTGGACAGAGGGAGTATATTTTTGAATTTTTTGTTAGCTAAGAAATTTAATTATGGAAAAATGTGAACTTTATTATTGCCTTTTTGATTTTATACTTCAAACAAGAAAGTGTCCACTTGTCAAAAAAAAAAAACTCACAAAATAAAAAAAATTCAAGTCATAACAGTTAAGACTGTACATGAATTAGTTTTGTACAAAATATGATTATTATGAATAACGAAATAATAAAACATTATGGTGTTTGTTTACTCTGTCAACCGTTAATTTTTTATTGTTGAATTTTCGAATAAAAATATTATGTAAAATGTTACTCAAAAATACGTTTATTCTATTGGGAAATTTTTTGAAAGAATGTCTTAATATTGTTAATAATTGTTTTTAAGTAATGAATTTTTCACAAGTTTGTGCATCCAATTGAGATGTTCTTTTATTCTTTCTAATTTCTAATGTTCAAAAATAGCAAAAGCTTTAAAATAGTATAAAAAAAACTATCACCTCCTATAATAACTCTATCCCTTTGATCTATAAATACTAGAAGAAATGGCCTGTGACACTGGCCCAATATTATTAAAAATTAAAATTATTAATATATCTTTGTTAAAATAATAAATATCAAGATAAATATGTATATTTACTTTTTATTCAAATAAAAATAAATAACTATTAATGTCCTAATTAAAGTCTAAATTCTTAATTATTTAAGGAGTATAGCAAGAGGAAGATATTTTTCAACCTTATTATTGAAAAACAACTGAATTTTTTTACCTTTTTCATTTAATTTTATATGATATTATTTTTTCATTTTTTTAAAAAAAATATTATATATGTTTTAAAGTAATTTAATTTCAGAAAAATAATAATTTAACTTTAAAGATTTTATTTTATCAAGATCCTGCACATTGAAACATATAGTTATGAACCCAAATATGTTAATACATAACTTTTTTTTTTCTAAGTAAAATTTTCTAACATATAAAAGAGTGATAAAATGTATATCAACATTCAGTCAAACTATATCATATAAATTTAAATTTTTAAAAAGTATATTTTTAATCAAAGTACATCACATAAATCAAAATGAAAGAAGTATATATATATATATATATATATATATATTGCGCTCTTACTTTTTCTTTTCGTAATGTCGTCTTAATTATTAAAAAATTATTATTTTTAATGAAGGAAAACATGGATATATGAATATGCGTTATGGTGCTTTCAAAGGCAAATTGCTTAGATTGTTTTCTGTAAAGCAAAAAGATTAATTATTTTTTCTGAACTAAATAGTCAAAAGATAGGAATTATCGTTATTAACATTTTATCCACAATCCAAATATAATCCAATTGTTTTACAAAACAATCAGCTACTTCCTCTAACAAAAGAAAATATTATTTTGTATGTTTAATTTTACTTGTCATGTTTTATTTTATGAGAGTCAATTTATTAACTAATCTCCAGAGCTATACTGAATTCGATTATCAATAGTTTAAATTTACATTTTAGATATTCTAAAGTTATATGAAAAATACTATAAATTGTAACTATTCTCATAATAATTTAATATTTCGGCTACCAGGAGGATTACTATGCAATTCTAGATATTAATTGCAAGGGACAATGACCAAATTGCCTTTAAGCTTTTCTAAATATGGCAAAAAACAGCCATGTTGAAATTTATTGCAACTCTCCCTTCTAATATACAGAATATAGCAAAGAAGGTTTAATCATTCCAAAAATAAAAAATAAAAAAATCTCTCCATTTTCAAGAATTCTTTCCAAAACCCAAATTCATAGAAATACATAACTTAAACTTGGCTTAATCTTTTTTAGAAAATAGAAAAAAAAAACATATTAGTTAATTCTTGCACTATTCTCTCATCATCAAAGGAAATTCAGCCTTGAAGGTTTCTTTTCTCTTTAACAAGTATATGTGTGCAATGAAATTCTTTTTAAATGCTTTTAATGAGATTTTCTTAGTTTGTCAAATTGAAAAGTTATTCGGTAAACGCGATCTTTAAATTTTTAAAATTTTGATATTTCAGGAGGAAAACACAAAAAGAAAAGGAACATATAGTGTACACCATGGAAGAAGCTAAAATTGTAGCAACTATCACCTCAACAACAATATTGTTCTGGTTCATAATCAATATAAATGTCTCATATGTTGCAGCAGGATTACCAGACCAAAAAGTTGTTGTCATAACCAACAACCACACAAATTACCTTAGCGTTCGTTGCTTCTCCTTTGACGATGACGGTGTAGTTAGGCACCTAAATGCCATGGGCAGTTTCAACATCACTGTCAAAATCAGAAAATTCTTCCTCACTTCAACAATGTTCAATTGCTCCACAAACATGGGAACGTTCGTGGCATTTAAATCCGACTACGAGTGTGTCAGTCATTCGGTGCCTTGTGAATGGAAGTTTGATGAGAACTTCATGTATCGCTATAATCCCACAGACGAAGAGTGGGTTCTTCATGAATATAATCCGAATTATGAGTCTCTTACCAGAGGAGGAGTTATCAAAGGGTATTACGTCAATTGAACATAACAGTATATATATATATGACAATACTGGAGATTCAGATAGTCGATTCTAACTTGATTGGAATATCAGAATGCTCCGTCAAAAAAAGCTAACTAATGTTTAGTATGACACGTAATTTAGAGAAGTAGAATATTCAGTGTTGAGGTTTTAGGTAAATAGGCGAAGCTAAGGAGGGCCCTTTCAGGGATATTCAAAAGCTTCGTGGACAACTTCGTTTCCTCCTCATTTCTTTCCTGGCAACTACTCAAATGGGTAACTTGGTAAGCGAGCTATGATCTGTACGATAATAGCTATATTGTATATAAAAGTGTACTCATCAAATGGGAGACTTGGTAAGGTAGCTATGTTCTGTATGGTAATAGTTTTATCTAAAAATGTACTCATCGAGATACATACTATTGAATTTAAGTTACGTGCATATTTAACAGTGTAACAAAATTTATGTAAGTGTCCAAGCTTGCCCTATCCATGTTCTGATTCCTCCCAACGACTCAAATGTAGGAAAGCCTCTTTTCATCGAGATCAGAAAAAAAAATTTCGCGTGATTCAGCATTTACTAGAACTAAAACAAGGTGTCCAATACCTGAAAATTGTTGGTAGATAATGTAAAATTTATCCTCTTCTAGTCCCCGCAATCTTTTGGTCCAATGCTTCGAGAAGGTGCTTCATCCTCTTCATACAACATCCTGATTATACAAAGAGTTGCAAGCTGATTCCATCTTCAAACTTGCAGCAAGCTCTATCGGGAAACTCACTGACGTGTTCATATTTACCAGCTTCATTGTTAAATGGATCAATCACGAGTTAGTAATTACCGACCGGAGGAATTGGAAGTGCTTCCATGCCTGTCAAGACTTACTGGACCAGATCACAGTGCATTTGTCATGATTGTTCTGGCTGTGCATCAGAAACATATTCTTCTAACTTAGAGAGTAATATAATCTCATCAAGCATTTTATGTATTGCCTGAGATTCGGGGTGTGAGTCGTCAGCAGCCACAAATTCGTAGAAGTTTTTGTCGACCTCTATCAAACTATGTCCTGGATTCTTCTTTACACCTTTAGCTCTCATCAAACTTCTAACCATTCTAACATCAGCCCATTTCCTCTCATTAGCACACAAAGTTGCAAGAAGCACATAAATACCGCTATCTTGAGGATCTAGTTCTATAAGTTTCTCAGCAGCGACCTTGGCCAGCTCAACATTTCCATGCATCCGACAACCGTTAAGCAGAGCACCCCAAACAGCTTTATCAGGTTCCACCGGCATTTGCTTTGTGAACTCAAATGCTTCTTTCAAATGCCCTGATCTGCCAAGTAAATCAGCCATGCAAGCATAGTGTTCCACCCCGGGAATCAATCCATTTAATTCCATGCACCTAAAGTACTCCCAGCCTTGATTGACCAATCCACCATGAGCACATGCTGATAGAACACCCACAAACGTGATGCTATCAGGCTTGAGTCCCGAGCATTTCATTTGTTCAAAAAGAGTGAGAGCCTTCTTGGCAAGACCATGAGAAGCACATCCTACTATTACTGAATTCCAGGAGACCAAATCTCTTTCTGGCATTTCCTGAAAGAGCTCTCCAGCTGCATCAATGCTTCCACATTTTCCGTACATGTCAATTAATGCGTTTGCCAGGATCACACTGAATTTGACCCGTTTTTGCTTAATATAGTAATCATGAATTCGTCGACCGAGATCCAATGAACCAGATTGAGCACAAGCAGACAGCACAGAGACCAAACTGCTTTCCATGGGAACCAAACCTTGTTTCTCCATTTCATGAAAGAGTTCAAGGGCCTCCCAAGGTCTATTATTTTGCGAGTAGCAAGCAATCATCGCATTCCAAGAAACTACATTTCGTTCAGGCATCACACTAAAACACTTCTTTGCCAAGTCTACCTCCCCATTTCTTGCGTAGCCATGGATCATACTTGTCCATGAAAAGACATCCTTTATCTCCATCCTATCGAAAATCTCTTTAGCCATAGGCAAACAACCACATTTCACATACATATCCAATATGGCATTCTTCAAATTAAGACTGCATTCCACACCTCTGTTCTCCACGAGTTCATGAACCGATTTCCCAAGACACAAATCCCCCTTCAAAGAACACGCAGAAAACACCGTTATCAACGTAACATCGTTAAACTCAACACCCCATGAACACATCAAATCAAATAACCTCAATGCCTCATCAACCATATTCATTTTCACATACCCATCAATCAAGCTAGTCCAAGTAACCACATCTCTCACAGGACATTCATCAAACACCTTCTGTGCATCAACAATTTTCCCACTTCCACCATAAAAATGAATCAAACCATTCCTCACAATCAAATCATTCAAGAACCCAACTTTCCAAATCCTACAATGCACCCCCACCCCCTCCAAAACCCCACACCCTTTCAACACAAAAACATAACTTCTCTTATCCATTTCAACCTTTCCCCTTACCATTCTCCTAAAAAAACAAAAACCCAATTCCAAGAACTGATTTTTAACAAAACCCCTTATCATAGTATTCCAAATATACACATTGGGTTCATTAATTTCTGAAAACAAAGCATTTGCATAGTTCATATCACCATTAACATCCAAAGCGCAAAAGCATATGAGTCTACTGATAGGGAAAATGTGTGAAATCATGCCAGTGTGTATCATATTGGCTTGAATTTGCTTTATGTGTGAAATTGAATTGCAAGATTCTATGAGTATAAGAGTTGGGTGGATGATTACAAGATTTGGGTTGTGGTTGGAATTCCATTTTGGTTGTGAGGAAAAGAATAACTTGTGAAAATGAGGGAAAGATTGGAACTTGAAGAAAAGTGGAAACTGAGGGAATTTCATAACAAGAAGCAAAAGAGGGAATTTGATTTACTCATTTGTATGAAAAGAAATTTTATTGAAGCTCTCTACTTACATATATATGTCGTTTCGTTTGTTTCAATTTGTTTGTCTCGCTTTCCTTTTCGATTAGTTTAAAAAATGCTTCTTTACATTTTTAGTAACTCTTTACTTTGGATATGCAATGTGTAGTTGTAATTTCAAATCAACATTTAAATGTGTAATTTAAGATCACAAGTTTAATCTCAAATTCATCTTTTTAATAACTCTTTGCTTGCATTCAGATATGTAAAGTGCAGTCGTGGTTTTAAAACAACGTTTAGATAAGTGATTTAAGATCATGGTTTCAAATTCTAAATTTACCTTTTTAGTAACTCTTTGTGTGCATTCGGATATGTGATATGCATACGCGATTTTAAATCGGCATTTGAATGTGCAATTTAAGATCAAGATCTCAAATTCTCAAAAAGTCGGATTTGAAAATCCAAATTATGATTTTATTTTTTAAAATATAAAACTTGACTTATAAGTTTATATATTATTAAAAAAAAGACTTAGGAGATAGGGAGATTATGCATAGTGATTTACTAAGCCTGTCCGTGGAGTTGGAGTAAGGCTTGTTGTTATTTTCCTTTTTTGAGCTGTACTTTGCCACTTTGGTAATAAAATATGTTAGTTACCAAAAAAAAGACTTATCTTTTTAAATTTTGCAAAAAAATTCTTGCTCGTCGTGAAGAGATTGTTTATACTGTGTGAAATAATTATATTAAAATGACTAGTTACTATTATTAATGACTAATGAATCTTTATAAAATTGTGTGTTTTTGAAAGTTTGTAATTGCAAACATTTATTTATAAGAAAACATGATTTATCAATGCGACACCTTTAGATATTCCGATTTATGAACTATGGTTTGTTAATTTGGTAAGATTGTGTAAGAATTGATAAAAATTTAATAGTTTCCATGTTTATGAAAAAAAAATACAAATTCCATGTCTAACAAAACTTCAACTTTATATCAATTTGATTTTAAAGCAGAATTCATATCGCATATCCAAACGAGTCCTTTAGTCTAACTTTGTACATGACATGTTTAAAATCACAAAATTAAAGAACAATTTGATATATTTTACATATATTTAATTTCAAAACGTTGTATTCAACTATTTTTGTATTTTCTTAAATTTTGTATCAAGTTAAAATTATACAAACAAATTGAACTTGACTTTCATAAAACAATGAAATCTAGAGGTAAACTAGAGTTACTTTACTTGTCATATTTTGACTTGACACACAAATAAAAAAAACAAACCACAATTTGGTATCATGAAACAACACAAATAAGGAAAACAAAAATTAACATGACTTTTTTTTACCATACTATTATATTAATTGATGTTTGATTAGATCATAAAAAGTAATTTAGGGAATAGTAATTAATGCTAAAGATAAATATGGGAAAAAAAATTATTTTTTCTTCTTACTATAAGTAAAACAAAAATTTATTTTAAAAATAATGTACATACAAAAATAAACAAAAAAAAAAAGTACTCTATCTTTTTGGCCCCACTTTCTTTTAAAAAATAAAATAAATTTTGGAGCCATTTAATTTTCGAAAATTTTTGAAAGCAAAAGTGGACTAGATTTGGTAATCCAGTTTCAGTCAGAGCAAAGACTAAAAATTAAATTTTGAACTAAATTTTACAACAATCCATATTTACATTACACGTGAGATTAACTGTCCTTTTCCACTTTTCCACTTGCACGATTTTCCAGGGATAAAATTTTATACTTATAATTTTTTTTTATTTTTTTTCTTTGTTCCCTTACTTTTAACTTTAGACGTTTACGAATAAATTCTTAAATTTATATAAAATTAAATAAATAAACATCAAAAAAATATATTATATAACTCATATTATAAAATAATCAGATATATATATTATGTAGATTAGACCAAAGTGTAATACTAATATAAAGACATCTCATCAAGGCAAATTCAAGTAATATCCAATTGTTTTGAATTTAGTACTACATTATTAACTACAACAATTTTCATATGATATTAAAAATTCTATTAAAAAATCACAAGAAATACATGTATAATGCAATTTGAATGATAGGGTTATTATATGTATATGCCAAAAAAGTTAGCTATTTTGTATTACTCAAAAATCGAATCAAATAAAAGTTTATAGTATCAAACCTAATTTTATATTTACTTTTCATTATTTATATTGAAGTATCGAAATCGAGCTATAAAAATACCAAATCAAATATTGTTGTTCTCTATTTTTCCATATTTGATATCTATTTTTAATTATGTATATCAAATATAGAAATCGAACTATGAAAATACCAAATAAATAGAATAGTATAGTGTACTTTCATTTTTCTACCTTAAAAAGCTTACATATTTACAAATATAACCTTGTATTAACTAAAATTCCATTTTTAGATTACTACTGCTACTACTATTTTGACCAATCCCCTTCCCCTGTTTTCTTCTGTGAAACAACTCCTATTCTTAGCAATTTCCAAATAAAAATGGCGAAAAAGCAAAACAATTCTTCAAGATTCTCAACAAATCTAATTCCATCACCCAAAAAAACCAAACCCATTTCATCTTCATCACCAAATCCAGATGCATTAGCTCTGTTTTTCCCTCAAAATGAAGAACCAGTTCCATTGATAGTCTGTTACCCATTAAGAAGGAGATCTTCTAGATTCACTACCAACAAATTCAGTACTAGTGCCACTACTACTGAATTCATGAGGAAGAATCGTAACTGCATTTCACCTGAAAAACCAGTTTTTCTTCTTCCATCACCACCTGCAGCATTGGCCGGAAAAAAATTTCCGGCGGAAGGTACGAGGAGGTCACCGAGATTGATGTCACTGTCAGCTAGGACAACGACGGCGGAGGTTGAGGTTGAAGGTAAGGGCAAAAAAGTAAATTCAAGGAAATCAGAGGGTATAACAAAACATACGGAATTATCGAGGAAAAGGAAATCGGGAAATTCAAAAATGGATGAAAAAACTCGAAAATTCAATTCCTATTCATCAAATGGAGTTCAACTAGAGCTATTAGCATTGCCGGAGAAGAGCGAGTGTGGTACACTCGCCGCCGGCGGAAGAACCGGTACGAAGCGGGAATTGCTGGCTTTGATGATGACGCCGACGAACAGCAGCGTGTCGAAGAAACGGGCTACCAGGGGGAGTGATTCAGTCAATGTAGGGAACAATTCACGAGGATCTCGGAGGAAAGATCCAGTTTTGGGTGAATCGCCGGGAACATCAGTAAAAATAACGGCTGAGAGTAATTCAGTGGGAGAGAAGACGTTAAGATCGAGAAAAATACAAGGGAGTGTTAATAATGATGATAATAAAGGGTCGGAAATGAAAAGGATAAAAAATTCAGCAGAGAAAAGTGTGAAGAAGCAGAAGAGTAATGTATGTTTTATCGGAGAGCCGATACATACAGAGGAAGCTCAACAGAAATGGCAATGGCGATACGAATTGAAGGTTGGTTCTTTGATACATAGTTTCTTTTTTTTTTATTTCATTTGGTAAAACGGGAAATCTTAGTAGTTCAGTTGATGAGAATTCGATTTCCCATCTTGTAATCCCCTTCCCCTGCCCCCAATCTAAATAAAAAAGGTATCTTGGAAAATGTGGGTGCAATTTGAGTTAATCCTTCAAGCAGCCAACCAGCACGGATATCGGATATATCTGCTCTGGATGGCTGAATTGAGTGTTGCTTGAGGCTGTTACATCTATAAGCAACTATTGAACATCCCATTGAGGAGAGGAACGGAACCGGAAGGGGAGGGGAGGAGAAAGGGAATAGTGAAAATCAAACTCAGGCCTGTTTGGAAGACTTGCACCAATATCGTAGACGGAGCTAGGATTTTGAGTTTACAAGGTCTAGATTTTAGGAAAGTTGTGTGTTCTGACAAACCCCTAAAAGTAACTATAACCCCCGCCCCTGTACGTAGATGTCCATGTCTTACCCTGTCTTTCGGAGTGGGGATTATTTATCCACAATCCTAACCGGGTCACTTATAACTCTAGCATCTACCTTTGATAAAAACCAATGGAGCCTGACGGAGTATGCTCCTCTAAAGATGTGATAAAGTGGAATAAATGTCCAATGGATACCAAGTCAAGACTTTATGTCTATAGCAAGTATTTATTCAAGCGAAATTACACTAAAGGACTCAAATGGTAATTGCTTTAGACACTTGAAAATTTATCCAATTTAGATCATGCTCACCCATTCACACAAACTAAATGGTTTAAATGCGTATACACAATACAAATCATATCCTTTTTAGGAAAAGCAAGTAATCTAAGAGTTTAAGCCTTTACTTGCCTTATAACCAGTACGCAAACCTCCAAACGACCTCCAATAGCCTCAAATCTCAATCTATTCAATAATATAAATTATAGGTTCAAATTAGTCTAGGGTAACTAATCCCATATTTTATGATACCTCGGGGTTAATGTCAACTCTTGCTCAACTCAAATCAGCCCCTTGGATCAACGGTGCGAAATCTGAAATTGATTACATGGACACGCTATCCATAAGCCATGGTGTCTAAATCTATAATCAAGTTTCAATCTTGATGTCAAATGATAGGTCAAATCTCAATTTCCCTAAACTTTAAACTCAGGGCTGAATCTCGATATTCTACACCTCAAATCATCAATCTAAAGGTGAAAGCATAACTCATTAATTTATCACAATCCATCTAAATAATCAATTTTTTATATACCAATATATTAATAACATTCTTGTTCCAAAGTAAAACACATCCTAACAGTATACGAATAAAAATTGAAGCAGTGGCTTCTAATAGCCTAATCTAAACTCTTAAAAAGACTAATAAGCTCATGATTGCCATCGTCATTGCTTCGATCGTATGTACCCTAATCATTACCACCATTATCGAATCATTAAATCCTTATCACTTCTTACTACATAAAACATTTTCAAAAAACCAATAAAGCAGTTACATGGCTGGAAAATGGACATGACCATCATTACTGATGTGTTGATTCTCTTTAAGCTCACATTTACTCCATTTGGACTCTACATTGTTATTGAGTCTGATACAATTATGGAGTAAGTAAATTTTTACTTGAAGCTTAAATTGACGAGAGCTTCACTGTTAGCTCATCTAAAGTTCCAGCCCCTTCCTTCGAGCAAAAAGTTTATTTCCAAAGAGCCAAGAGCTCTTTTACCCTAATATATCTCATATCCTCATATGTAGGCTAGGAATAAGTGGGACTAGCGCACTTCTTCACTCTTATAAATTACTTAGATGGCTTGATCACTCAACTAACATGTGAAAGTGTAAAGTAGGCGAACTAACCACTTAAGTACTTCACTAAGTTATATATACATACATACTATGAGAATATATTCCGTAATTATCCGATTCGATATGAAACCCGTTAAATTAGTAAGCTATAATTAATGAAGTAACTCCTCTTCTCAAAAAAGAAATGTCGCATCGTTACAGGTAGATATCCTTCTATTTGTATACATAAAACTCTAGATATCTATCCTGATTCTTTATAGGAAGATGTGCATAGAAGATTCACTGAAAAGTATAAAATTATACATAATGAATAAGAAGTTGGCGTTGGGATTTCATAAGCCAAAGAAGTGAATAATAACTTGAATCTTCTATCCATCTCATATAAGCTAGTTTTTTATTTTGTTTTGAAAATGGTAAGCGTAAGCTAAATATTTTCAGCTGGACTATTTTGAATATCTAACCTTTCTTCCTAATTCTTTATTGGAATGTGTGCATATAAATTTCACTGCAATGTATAAGATTATACAGAACGGAAAAGTAGTTGACTTTAGGATATCATAAGCCAAAAAATCTGAATAATCACTTGAACCTTTTATCAGCTCCTATAAGCTAACTATTATTTGTTGGCCGTTTTAATTGATTACATTGTGCTCTTATAAGTGGTGATGCTGGATTATTTTTAATATTTGAGCATCATTTAGTTCTGTGTCTGGCATACATGTCATTGAAGTTTTCTCATTCTGAATTTAAATGTATATTGGCAATTGCAGAATCGAAAAACGCAGCGTCAAGGCTGGAAATTAAAGTGAGTGATACCATCTGAACTTGTCATTTTTGGTAGTCAAAATGTTTCCCTTTTCTAATCTTTTTATAAACTTGTAACACGTCTTCACTCAATTTTATGCTTTCCTTTTATTGTAGTTCTGGTGAAGAAGATGAAATCATATTAAATGTGGAATGCCATTATGCTCAAGCTAAGGTTGCTGGTTTCATTTTCAATATTGGAGATTGTGCGTATGTAAAGGTAAGCTATTAGCTCTCCCTATGTGGCTTCTTCTTCCTTTTATAAGAAATTAGTCTCAACAATTATATTTTGGTTTATGCTTTTAATCTAAAACCTGAAATTGTTGGACCATCTAAAAGCTAAACTGACAGCGAAGGAATACTTTTATTTACTTATTTAGGTTTTGTAACATGTCCCTTCATGTATGAGACTGTTCTCGTTTTGTGGCTAAGTGAAATATTTTTGATGAGTGATAGTGAGACTTGTATCGAGAACTTCTGCCTACTTGAAAATTATGTTGAATTGTGTGATTATCTCATCTAAAAGTTATCTAAAGTAAAACTCGTGAAAGGAGAATTTTGTTTCTTTTTTAGGTCTATGAGCAATCGTGGTATTAAACTTACTAAGTTTGTATTAAACTTATGTCATATGATGAAACTATGTGAAGGAGTGATTAAATGTAAGCTGAAGGACACTGCTAGGATGACTAAGTATCAGTTTTGATTTATGGCAAGTAGATTTTATAACAGATTCTACTAAGATGATGCGTGAGAGGAAGAAAGATCGACACATGGTGTTTATTGACCTAAAGAAAGCATGTGATACAGTACCAAGAAAAATCTTTTGGGGGGTGTTGAAGAAAAAGGGGATTCATGCTAAATTACTATAAAAATCATAAAAGACGAAGGAACCGTCATTGGTAGTAATTGACACAACAGAGTTTCTCATAATTGTGGGTTTAGGCTAGGGATAAACATTGAGCCCATACTTATTCACCCTTGTTATGGATGAGCTAACCTACACAAATACGAGATGAGGTCCCATGGAGTATGCATTTGCTGACAATATTATGCTAATTGATGAAATTAACTATGCTGTCAACCAAAAGCTTGAACATTGGAGAAACTCTCTTGAGAGCAAGGTTTTTGGATAAGCAGAATAAGAAAATATATGTAGTATCTAGGCTCGTTATTCTAAGAGAACGAAGTAATAGATTGAGATATTATAGAGATAATCAAAATAGGATGCTCGAAATAGAGAAGTGCTACCAGGTATTATGTAATAGGAGGATGCCTACCAACGTGAAAAGGTAAGTTCTATAGAATAGTTATAAGCCCAATATTATTTGAGAATGAATGTTGGGCTGCTCAAGTTTATCAATTCCAGAAGATGAGTGTCTCAGAAGATGCTAATCATTTTTGTAAAAGTTGCATCTTTATCTCGGAGCCTCGAAGGAAAGAAAAATCGTTTTTTGCTTTGACTTTGATGGAAACTTTTCAATTAAAATGAATTGGTTGTACTTATCCAATAATGGAATATGGATTATGACTGACTTGCTACTTACTCAATTTTGGGGCAATAAGTTGTTAGAATGAATGAGGTCGCCTCTTCACCTCATGGAAACTAAACTTAGTGTCCATGTCGCGAGAACGAAGCTTTTGAGAATAGAAGAGGAATATGCCAATGAACTTGTTGCAAGGGAAAGCTGGGTATATGCAAGCTTTTGGGACCAAGCATGTTGCCGCTAGAAGTAAAACCCCATATAGAATCTC
Source organism: Solanum appendiculatum (assembly GCA_018342035.1). NCBI lineage: Eukaryota > Viridiplantae > Streptophyta > Magnoliopsida > Solanales > Solanaceae > Solanum > Solanum appendiculatum. The sequence continues at coordinate 565,360 of JAGDQO010000319.1, forward strand.
CTACCTGTAGGGATTATTTAACCAAAAAGAATTTGGTTTAGATGGAGGATACCTATCCAGAAGTTTTTGCAACTCAATCATAGATGATGGAATTATCAAAGATTTGACCTTTTCGAACTCTATCTCTAACTCACTAGAGACACGGGAAACAAAATGAAGATGGGTATGAATGAGAGTTGTTGAAACTAACATATTGGAAGATCAATCGGCCAAAATATTCTAAGTTTTCTCTTGACCGAATATGTAACTTTCATTAGCAAATTCATTTTCTATGCTTTCCTTAATCAAACTAGAAATTACCAAGGTAGCATGCATAACACTGAATAAGGAGTCGCCTTTTACACCAGTTAGGCCTAAGATGTGAAATGGGTGCATAAGGATATTGTGCTTAGCCTGGAATACAATCATGAAATCGAAAGTACCAAGCTCTACGTTTGAAACTTCAACACAGTCATTCCTTAGTAGCTCGTTGCTACAACTTCTATTTAGCTCGTTCTGTGCTTACTCACTTCACTTGCTCTTATTTAGTATCAGTTCTCAGCACACTAAAATCTAGTGAATAGGTTTCATATTCATGAAAAACCAAGTTTAAACCATGTTATGAAATCAAGACAACCTAATAAAAATAGGGTTACAAATAATATAGTAAAATAGAGAAAGGGCTTCCAACGTCTATAAATAGAAGCCGCTTTCTCTATTTGGCAAAACAAAGAGAGATATGGATCTAGCTACCACTGAAAGACTTTTTCAAATTAATCAAGTAATTCTAAATGTTGAAATGCAAAACACAAATGGCAGCAAACTCTGCATGCCTTTTTAGAACACGTGTCTGTTGTTTTTCCAGAGCTGGTAGAACAATGAATTCAACAGCTCTTAAATCAAATTAAAACTTTGGAAGAAGCTGGGAAGACCTTTTCTGAGAACGGAAGGATATTATGGTCAGGATGGTCTCCCGCATCTGCAGCAGAAACAACTAAGAGTCAATCGACTCTTTGGAGTTTTTAAATAAGTGTCGGTAGACGCTTTGTAATGTGTTTGCATTTTTTGTCTTTTTCTTTGTTAAGTGGAGATCTACTTTGATGCCTACTAGAGATAGGCTCATATATATGCTAACTATCTTTGTTTGGTATTATTTATTACTTTGCATGTATGGCAAAACCCTAGTTGAAAATGTTGACTACTTATGCTAATATAATAATAAAGACTTATTTGTATAAATGTGCTTAAAATGTTGTTCTTTCCTTTTTTTTCTTTCTATCATGGAGATAGTCGCACGTAATGACAGACATATTATTAAAGGACTCTACCTTTGCTTCTTTATCCTTGCATCTAGAAATGAACCTTCACGAGTTAAGTAAAAACATCTAGCCTATCTTACTCCCCTATGAAAAGTAGGTGTTCATCCGGCCGTCTTCTAGCTTCGAACAACCAAGAGGATTCCTTATATAAAGATAAAGAAAGAAAGTTTCAAGAGTGATCTTGTACACTCCAACCATTCAGATCTATGGCCATCAAGAGCTTTTTCCCACGTTGAGTTGCTTTGAATATACAACTTTAAGATATTCATATAGGCATAGGTAAAGGTATGGTCAAAGGCAATCACAATAGTCTTTCACCCTAGAGTAGATTCACTCATAGCAGATACAAAGGCAGGAGCAAACAACTAAGTAAAAGCTTCAGAGAGTCAACCGCCCTAACGAAAGGAGGAGAGTGCTTTCGAAATGAGAGAAAAACTTTAGAAACCCTTTCTCTTACCAATTGTGAGATAGCTAGTATACCTGAAACCCACATTATAGTCATATACTTTCTCTTCTTGCCTTGCCTTCTTTTGGAATGGGTAGATACTTTCTCTGGGATACAGGTGGTGCCAATGCCTTCATGCAAACATAATTAATAAAACCAAACAAAGATAGAGGTTTAGGGTATGCTAGCTTTGTAGTTATATTAGCATAAGTAGTCAACATTGTCAACTAGGGTTTTGCCATACATGTAAATATAATAAATAAAACCAAACAAAGATAGTTAGCATAGATATGAATCTTTCTCTAGTAGACATTGAAGAAAATCTCCAATAAACAAAATACACCAAAAAATGAAAACATAAAACATATTACAAAACTTCTACAAACACTTATTTAAACCATCAAACTCCGAAGAGTCGACTGACTCTTAGTTGTTTCCGTTGCGGATGTAAGAGATTATGCTGACAATAATATCTTCTTGTTCTCACGAAAGGGTCCTCCCCTGTTCTTCCAAAGTTTTAATTTGGTTTAAGAGTTGTTAAATTCATTGTTTCACCAGCTGTGGAAAAACAGCAGCCACGTGTTCCAAAAAGGCATGCAGAGTTTGCTGCCATTTGCGCTTTGCATTTTCAATATTTAGAATTACTTGATTAATTTGAGATAGTCTTTCAGTGGTAGCTAGATCCATATCTCTCTTTGTTTTGCCAAATAGAGAAAGCAACTTCTATTTATAGACGTTGGAAGTCCTTTCTCTTTTTTATTATATTATTTGTAACCCTATTTTTATTAAGTTGTCTTGGTTCCATAACATGGTTTAAACTTAGCTTTTCATGAATATGGAACCCTATCCACTAGATTTTAGTTTGTTGAGAACTGCTACTGAACGAGAGCAAGGGAAGTGAGTAAGCACGAAATGAGCTAAATAGAAGTTGTAGCAACGAGCTACTAAGGAACGACTGTGTTGAAGTTTCAAACGTAGAACTTGGTATTCAATTTCATGATTGTATTATATGTTTAGCACAACATCCTTATGCACCCAATTCAGTGCTATTCATGCTACCTTGGTAACTTGTAGTTTGATTAGAAACTTAGAATATTCTTTGGCCGATTGATCTTCCAATATACTAGTTTCAACAACTCTCGTTCGTACACATTTTCTCTTTGTTTGCTATGTCTCTAGTGGGTTAGAGACAGAGTTCGAAAAGGTCAAATCTTTGATGATTCCATCATCTATGATTGAGTTGCGAAAACTTCTCAATAGGTATCCTGCATGGTCCTGCTTATGGGTCAAATCAATATGTTCTAAAAAGAAAGAATGGAATATCAATCTCATACCAAATCCCATTAATAGAATCACTATTTCGAGAAAATACGAGAGATCGAAAGATTCTTTTCTTTCAACCCCTATTTATATTTTTACCAAAAGAAAAACCTTTCTTTGAATTTTTAGTCATTCTATTTATTTAGGGTGTTAGTGATGATCCGAGGATTCATACTCAGGGAATCCTTGATTTGATTTAGGTTAGGTTTTTACATTGAATCATAACCATTATTTTTGCCAATGGTCTATGGAACTTGCCTATCTCCAGTAATTTGTACGAAATAGGCATCACACTGGATTGTACACAAGTTTCAGACTGTAGCTACTGAAATTTGTAGGGAAAAGCTAAATGGAAAATGCTACTGATCTTTTTGTGTATTTGAATGTAATAGTTAGTAAAAATGCACAGCAGTAAGCTTAGGTGCATTAGCAAAACATACATAACTTGGGATCTATACTATTTTCGAGTGTTTCTTCATTTGAAGTTATTACTCTGGAAGTTCTTGCTGCTACTCATAATGTGATTCTGTCCCTGACTAATTCAACTTATCTGATCCTCTATTTGTAAAATACAAAAGGATTCATGCAACATAGTTAGAATGAGAAGTTAGATATCAGGAGATAAAACTTGGTCTTATCATGCTCCGTGATGTTAAAATTTTTCAAACAACCTGATGTGTGAACTCAAAATGTTTCTTCAATGTGGATCTCCAACACATCTCACAGGGCAGTTAGGGTCAGGTTTTAAAATTTTCTTCTAAGAAAAAATAATTTTCATAACTGATGCAAAATGTTGAAATTTCATTGCCAGCTATGTGACCTTTATGAATCACTCATCTGGGTATGTCTTGAAAAATGTTGGGCAATTCCTTTAGGGTGAAGGCAAGAAAAAACATATTGGCAGGATCTTGGAGTTTTTCAAGACGACAGAGGGGGAAGATTATTTTAGGGTACAATGGTTCTTCAGAGCTGAAGATACGGTTTGTACTATTACTATAGTGTTTTCTTTTCACTTTCTATAGTATACTTTGAAGCCCTTTTTTCTAATTTATTCATTTGGACATTCTATGTACAAAATATTTTCAGGTGTTGAAAGGTGCTGCTTCTTTTCATGACCCAAAGCGCATATTCTATTCAACGTTAGAGAATGATAATTTACTGGACTGCATAGTTTCCAAAGTCAATGTGGTAGAATTACCAACCAGGGTATGCTCCATCTTGATATTCTTTTCAAATGTTGTTAAAATAGCTCGTGATTATTCTCGTTTGTTCCATTGTTCACTATATTGACTACTGTGCTCTTACTGTTTCTTGTGCAATTTTGTTACTGCTGCAGCATGATTTGAATAAGAAGGATGTTCCACCTGCTCACTTTTATTACGACATGGAATACTGTGTTGATTATTCCACATTCCGTACGTTGCATAATGGTAAGTTATATTGTTACAGATAATCTTGTAATGGTCCTTTGTGTTCAAACAACGTAGCTTCTGGTGAAAACACCCTGATGACGTATAACTTTTGTAGTAAGTCTTTATTAAAATAGGCGGCGTACGATGCTCAAGACTTCTATTTGCAGTGGTTTAGGAAGATGACTGTTCTATCCATTATTTTGCTTTTAAACCTTAACTTTCATAAGAAAATTTCTATTCACATGGATCTATTTATACTTTAACTTTATTTTTTAAGGATGAGATGTGAGCTGCATAAGAAAGTAAGAACAAATTCTATGAGAAAGTGAGAATCTTATCTTAGATTCACAAAGAACATATTCAGTCACAATAAGGCAGATTGACACGTTGTGTGTATTTGGTCTTATTTTTAGACGACATAAAATTATCGGCTATAGTTGATCCATAGAATGGATGGCATTAGTTGATGCCACGTGATGGCTAGTGAAATTGGGTAGGTTCTGTACAATTGAGGGAGTTACTGACGTTGCTACTCTAGTGCAAAAGGAGCATTTCAAAGTGTCCATAATTGTCAAGTTTTTTCTTGCTTATGATATTTGAGTTGTATCTTGAACGTGAAGTTACCTTTTGTATCTTATTATGTTTACAATTTCAAAAAAAAAAAAAGTTACCTTTTGTAGCTTACTTGTACGTGACATCAAAAATTTCAAACATTCTATTTTCCACTTGTTATCATTAATGAACTTCTTGTAGCAGTTTGTTGCATGAAGCTTGTAATGATACCTAATCTGATTCTACATTTTCTCTACCTATATTTATTTATACTTCACTTTTATCTTTTTTGGCCTATTCAGTCAAAAGCTCCGTTTCCCCTTCACTAGTTGATGCGTCATATAAACCTATCACTACATATCCTCTGGAGGTATCACCAAGTTGTGAACCTATGAAAGTGGAGTTTTCATTATTGGATCTATATGCTGGTTGTGGCGGCATGTCAATGGGATTGTGCCTTGGTACCAAACTCTCTGGTCTTAATCTTGTGACGGTAAGTTATAAAAATCCTATTCATGTCTAGTTATCTTTTTAAGTTATGCGTCTAAAATTTCATTTGTTTCTTCTTCCTTTTCTAGAAATGGGCAGTGGATTTTAATAGATCTGCCTGTGATAGCCTGAAGCTGAATCATCCTCAGACACATGTAAGCTTTTATTTTTGTGGCAGGCATTATATATTCTATCGGTGTGTAATATTCAATCATAGTTAACATTTTTCTTAGGTTAGGAATGAAGGTGTTGAGGATTTCCTGGAGCTACTGAAAAGATGGGAGAAGCTAATTAAGTCGTACGGCTGTAGTGATTTCAAAACAAGCTCAAATGGTGAGCTAGACAACAGAGATGAAGGCGAAAACAATGATGATTCCCAGGCTGGTTCCAATGCATCTTCTGGAGAATATGAGGTATTCAGATTAGTTGACATATGTTACGGGGATCCCAACAACGATGGAAAATCTGGACTTCATTTTAAGGTATAAGCTTTTCTTTCATATCATGTTGGTTGTCCTAGTTTAATGTGCTAATAGCTAAATCATGGAGTTAAAAAACCATGAGTTACTTAAACAGAAATAGACCCGAATTGATGAATAAGGTTACATTTTGACAAAATTGAACTATTTAAGTTTTGCGCGTCAACATTCAGTAATGACCTAACAAACTGGTCAAAGTGGTGCATTAAATGCACTGCATTCTTTTATTTATGTTCACCCATGCATTTATATTTTCAGAATATTTTCACACCTATAAATAGGCGTATCTTGTAAGAACATTTATTAGTGGTACAAAATTATTTTTCTACCTTTCTTCTATCCTTTCTGATTTCAATATGGAACCGGAGCCTATTGGATCCCTCTAGTAATTTAAAGTCGCTACTCCTTACAGGCGGCCTTTCCGGTTAACGTTTCATTTTTCTTTTTCTGGTTTCACTTTTCCAGCCATTATCCTGCCTAAACATTCATTCTAGCCAAAATTTTCTATGTTCAAAATTATATTCCTTACCAGAGTATATCCGACATGGTTCGTCCTCCACATCTTGTAAGTTGAGTATTATAACTTATAAGAGGAAGAACATTTGCATGTGCCAGCTAGTGCCACAAAAAGGGAGCAAGGATGTACTAGTTAAGAGCACTTCTCCAACTAGTGCGTTGATTGACTTCATTAGCACACTATATAACTTGTGATGGTTACTATCTATCTCTTGTGCATGCACGTTCTGTGAAAAATGGAAAGGTTTTCAATGAATTTTTTTGTAGGATACAATTTAAAGGGAAAAAAATTGGATCTAGTGAATTGGGAGGTGGTCATCTCCCCAATAAAGTGTGGATGCTTGGAGTGAAAGATATGAGAGTCAATAAAACACTCTTAGGAAAGTAGCCTTTGGAGGTTTGGCAGCAAGGTGAATATAGAATTTGTGGAGGATAGTGGTTGGAAACAAGTACGGCATGCAAGTTGGGGATGGAGATCCAGAAGTATCACATTACCTTATAGATTTTGTTCTAAGAGAAATATGTTAAAGGAATGTGAAGAGGGTAGTGGCAATATCATGTTAGAAGTTAGGGACGGAAATAGAATCAATTTCTGGAAGGACAAGTGATGTAGCAATTACACATTAAAAGCTACTCTCTCGGCTATCTACAACATATCGTGCTAGAAGAACATGACAATCCATCATATCCATGGGCCCAATCTATCTAATCTCACCTAAAATTCACTCTTCTTTCCTTCTCAAACCAAAAAAATCTAAAAGAAAGAACTTCACTGTTCTTATGTAAACTCGCCATAGGGAACTACGAAAATGTTGAGAAGCTGATGTGGGCTCAAATTCTGTCACACTACAAGGTTGTAAACTTCTAATTTGTTTTGGAGGACTTAAAAAAATGGCACATGGACTCAAGTCCTAGGAATGTGAGTTGGGTTTGACCCAAGCAGTGTGGATCGCGTTCTGATGAACTTATCTAGAGAATCTTGAAATGTGTTCTGAGAATTGAAGAGGCAGGTTGATCAAAAAGGTTAGAAAGCTGCCCCCATTTTTGCCGCAGCTTTGAATTTTACATAAAAATAATGGAAAAGTTAGCTAGGACAAAGATATGGAGGAGAGTATGGGATACCAAAGTACCAAAAAGAGTTGTCTTTTTACCTGGTGCATGGTGAAGGTTTCCATCTTAAATTCTTAACGACAGACAAACTGAGGAAGAGGAAGAGAGCTGCAGTAAAGCTGGTGTTGCTTGTGCAAGGGCTAGAGATTGGATGCAGATCATATACTTCTGCATTGCAGGTACACATCTCAGCATTGGAATCTGGCTATCTCCTCGTTTTAGTTGGACACTGAGGCGAATTAACTAGGAGAAGAGGGCAGTTGAAAATAAAACTATCTGCTTTTTCTTTGGGCGAATATGGAGTGAAAGGAACAACAAACTTTTCCATAGTGAAGAAAAGGAGATTAGATGTATTAAGTTCTTTTTCCGTTTCATTTATTCTTGGTGTAAAAAGAGGACACAAATATCTTTGGGATGACCTAGTTATACAAAATTTGGCACCACCTTGGTGTATCATCAATGAAACAAATTGATTTATCCAAACAACTAAAAGTCATTGCTAGAAGTTTCCATAGTGGAAGTATCTTAATATGATGAGGTGGTTTCGTCAGAAGTTATGAGATTTAACTGTTGGAGGAGTGAGGTTTAATTCTTGATTTTCTGTATTGTTTATGTTTTGACGGTTTTATTCTACAAACTTGATTCTTGATCTTAGCTTTGATATTGAGCATGATGCTTTCTTCTTGCGAGTGCTCTTATAGGTGCGATGGAAAGGTTATAGTCCAAGTGAAGATACTTGGGAGCCAATTGAGAACTTAAAGTAAGTACTTGCTAAATGTTGCTCCTTCGTTTAATAGTATCTTTCGGTTCTGGTTGCTCAAAAAGTTTGATTAGCTAAAATTAAAAGCACTGTTTCTCTTCCTGAATATCAAGGTTCACACTGATGTTCACAAAAAGTTGGAAACCATGAAAAATTAGTTAATTTCTGAAATGAGATAGTTCAGTGGATAAAAGTGCCAGCCCTTCCATGGAGGGCCACTTGCTGGCGAATTAACTTGTTTAGAGCAAGTAGGAAGTGTAATTCTTGACATTAAAGAACTTAAAGGATTTCTGATGTTTACAAGTAATTACAGGTATTGACATAATGGAATATACCTGTGAAATTTTGACAACAGCATGTTTTGAGTGTCAACTAGCTACGATTGCGAATACTGATAAAAAAAGAGTTTTTCTGAGATTGAGAAAATTCAGAAGATATTAACATTTTGTTATGCATTTTCATTACATCCTCAATTACATGTGCAATAATTATCTTGTCTCAGAAATTGCGTAGACAGCATAAAAGATTTTGTTCGAAGGGGGCAACAATTGAAAATTCTGCCTCAACCAGTAAGTTACTTCTTCCCTTTGCAATGAGTATAACTAAATGACATTGGAATCATCATCCCCGTTTAGTTTTCGGTCCTTACTAATTATATTTGCAGGGTGATGTTGATATGATATGTGGGGGTCCTCCTTGCCAGGGCATCAGTGGATATAATCGCCACAGAAATACTGATGACCCATTGTCTGATGAGAAAAATCGTCAAATTATTATATTTATGGATGTTGTGGAATTCCTACGGCCTAAATATGTGTTGATGGAAAATGTTGCTGACATATTGAGGTTCGATAAAGCATCTCTTGGAAGATATGCTTTAAGTCGTTTGGTACATATGAGATACCAAGCAAGACTTGGAACTATGGCAGCTGGTTGTTATGGTCTCCCACAATTCCGATTGCGAGTTTTCTTTTGGGGTGCACTTCCGAGTGAGGTGAGTATGCCTGTTATCATCAAAGTTACTGAATAGGAATGGTTTTTCTTTTCTATACCGGTCCATACTTGGTGATTTTATCTTTGTGATGTCTAATTAATCTCAATCATTCCCTCTCTTGTTCAGAGGTTGCCCCAATTTCCACTTCCTTCGCATGACGTGATTGTTAAATATTGGCCCTCACCTGAATTTGAGGTACCTTTTACATTTACACTGCCCTTATTACCCGAGAACTTGTGGCATTCTTTCTATTTTCTCTTAGTTTTAGGCTTTTTATACTGCTGGTCTGCATTTATTACAGTTGCTTTACTTCTTGCAGCGGAATACTGTTGCTTATGAGGAAGGACAACCACGTGACCTTGAGGAAGCTCTTGTTCTTCGTGATGCTATATCTGATATGCCAGCTGTATGGTTGTTGTTTTCATTAGAAGTCCTTTTTAATTTTAGTATATGTTGTGTGTTTATTAAGAAATTATCTTTTTAATGGAATAATTGATGTACTTTCTTATAGGTCACATGGCATGAAACTCGTGAAGAAAGGCCATATGAGATGCCCCCCGAAACTGAGTTTCAGAAATACATAAGATTATCTAAACATGGTAATTTCTCTCTGCACACTTGCTCTAAAGGTTTTTTTTGTTGGACTACGGCTATTATCTACGGCTAAACACATGAGAAGTGTGCATTTTAAGTTTATGCTAGACTCTATGAACTGAATGTGTATGTTTACATGTGGAAATGATTCCTTCAGAGATAATGAGTTGTTCATCAACTGGAGTTAAGGAAACAAAAGAACCTGTTTTGTCTGATCATCGGCCTTGCCAACTAAACGAGGACGATTACTTGCGAGTTTGTCTAGTCCCACATAGAAAGGTTTGACGGTCGTAACATTACTGAAAATTGAGTTTTTCAGATGTTTGCCCCCTTGTAACATATTTCCACTGTAGGGAGCAAATTTCAGGGACCTCCCTGGTGTAATTGTAGGAGAGGATAATGTGGCTCGTCGTGATACTAAAGATCCAAAGGTCCTTCCAAATGGAAAGCCCATGGTAGGCAATTTGTTACTGCTATTCCGTTAAAAGTACTTGTTTATGACACCTTGACAAATAACGTATCATTCTTGCTAATCGGAACTATTCTTCTACAATATAGGTTCCTGATTGTGCCTTCAACTTTGAGCATGGAAAGTCTAAGAGGTTATTCATGTTTTCTTATAAGCTTGTCATATTCTCTTAATCTCTTCATCTTTCTCCTTTTAATTGATAATATTCAATAGAAATTAAATCCTTTTTAAATTTTAGGCCATTTGCAAGGTTGTGGTGGGATGAAACAGTAGCAACATTAGTGACATTTCCTAATCATCGTGCTCAGGTACTTTGTTGTGTTATTCTTACAACCGAATATGCGATATAGAACTGTAGCATTTTCTGAGCTTTCTATATTTTTCAGGCTATCTTACACCCAGAGCAAGATCGAGTTCTGACCATACGAGAGTATGCAAGATTGCAAGGTTTTCCAGATTTCTATAGGTTTACTGGTACTCTCAAGGAAAGGTATCTTGTTTTCTGATGAAAATAGTTCTAGTAGCTTGTCAATTTCGATTACTAATTAAAGATCTTAAAGACCAAGAAAAGAAAAACATATATAACTGCAGCATTCATCTCTATGAAGAGAGGCATATGAAAAAAAATCTTTGTGATCTTTCATTATAGGGAAAAAGGGGCAAATATACCCCTCAGTCTTCAACTTTGCAATTTAGAGTGGATATACCCCTCGTTAAAAAAGTGGTGCATATATACCCTCGCCGTAAATGCACTAACCTTAAAAGTAGAGTAATCTTCACATCTGTTCTAAATTCTTTGAAGTAGTTGAAGCCATTGTCATCCTCTTACATGTACATCTCGAAAGTTATAAAGAACAAACTGTATTCACCATTTAAAGAAAAATAGCGATTAATTCCTCCTAACACACGTTGATTTGATGTCATTTACATGATCATATGAGTCAAACTACTCAAGATATTCATTGTATCTTCTTCCTTTATAAATTGGTTTTCATTATGTTCACTTTGGTGTAGATATTGCCAAGTTGGGAATGCTGTAGCAGTTCCTGTTGGTCGCGCGCTTGGGTATGCGCTTGGACTTGCCTATCAGAGGCTAGCTGGAAATGAGCCTCTTATTAAATTGCCACCAAATTTCTCATTCTTAACGCCTCCAATTGATGACATTGTTGTCTTGCAAACATGAGCTCATATTCATCATTTTTTTCTCCATTGGCGATTTCGGAGCTGCTGCTGATCATTAGCAGATTACTCCATTTTCTATTATGAACTTTCATTCAACAGAATAGATACTAGATTGGGGCGTGGCGAAGTTGATTAATTTATTGATCAATGAACTAGCATTCCTTTGATGTGAACCTGTTTCCTTACATTTATAAGTTCTCCTTTCTGAACAGCTTATTTTTGGTGTTTGCAGTGTTAGTTGTTTGGCGCAATACGTAGATATGCACTCAAACTTGGCCTCAACTGGCAAATGAACACTCTAACTTTGAGACTGTATGTCTAGACGACAACATTTGAAACTCATTTACTATTAAATGGAAGTCTTAATACATAATTGACATTACTACTAGCATAAGTTTTCAAAGTTGGCCCCCCTCCCGTGCCCCAGATTTTTTGTCCAATAGTAAGAGTGCAACTTATGATGTGTGGATTAGGTGTAAGTCACTGGTTCAAAGTTCAAACCTTGCTGCAAACAAAAACTAGGTATTTAAGCCGAGAAGAGCCATTGGCCCTTAGGAATTCCTCGATTACCCAATTTTGGGACCACCATTTAAGCCATACCTTCAGTGCACAAAAAATTGCAAGTTTACCCACTTCAGAACAACTCAAACATGCAATATCTAAAGTTTAAAACGCGGAGACTCTTTTAACTATGGCAAAATAAAGGTCCCACTGATAGAGGTTGGACGGGGAGGCAATACTTGTTATCAGGTCAGATGGAGGTTAACTAGTTACGTTCAAATAGGGTACCCCGTGAAATTTTTACCAACTAAACAACTCTGTTTGGTAAAAAAAATGCACACCATAACTCAACTGATTAATACACAAAAGGAAGACAAAAGAATCATAACTTTTATCAGAAAAGTGAAAGACCATAGAAATACAAAATCATCAAGTCTTTACAACCACTATACAAAACTGTGCTCCTTTTAACTTTTCTCAGAGCTTAAGAAATACTCAAAAAGAGACTAAAGAATGAACAAAAAATACATTTAAGTATACATATCTTCAAAAAACCACCTTCTGCAACTTTGACAATAGTCATAATATGACCTACGCCATTGTCGATGACTCAGGTTCCAGTTTTGGTACAACAGCAGATGACAGTTCTATATGACAAACGCGTGCAGCGCCTATAAGTGGCTCTGGTAACTCATCAGGGGTGTTTCCCTAACAGAAAATTTCCCAAATGAATCATTCATTGTGACATATACAAACAATGTACTGTATTGTCGACTAAAAGATAACTACATGTAACTGTCCATAGTAATCTTATGTATGAAGGTCTATCTATATACCTGTACAACGAAAGCCATGTCAACGACTAGTGTTGTGATTACGCCGATGACAAGTCCCATAACTCCATTTGCAACAGTGGAAGAACCAACATCAACATCAATCTACAGAATGCAAGCAATACAACAATTAAATATATGTGTATGGCATTGTGTCTCTATGTAGAAAACTGCCAAGTGTTAGAGAAATTTCATTTTTATGATGTTGAGCTAAGACGGGTTTATATGAAGTGACATGGATAATGATGATTCATATAGCTGACCCCAACTTGCTCGGGATTGAGGTATAGTACTTGTTATATGTATTGTGTCTCTATTTGCTTTCTTGGAAAGAAAAAGGAAATGAGTCTTCACCTCTAAATACTTGGGACCGCGGATATAGTTGCAATCGACTGCCTTTCCCAGTAAACACGGGGAACTTCCAACACTCTGACGCACAATCCACGAACCCTATATGAAAAATGGTAAAGATTTTACACAAATGCAAACAAGCAGAGAGTTATCGAAGGAAGACAGATGACTACATAGCAGATGGTTACTCGAAGAAGTTAAGGGGATTCAATATCTACTATATATACATGTATGTGCATTTTGTATTTGTCCATATATACAATTGCTGTCTAATTAACATTCTACAAAACAGAAAGCGTTTTTCAAGATAGTTTATAGAAGGCATAATACATAGATAGACATCTTAACTTAACCTCAACTGGCAACTAAGTACTCCAACTTTGAGAATGGGCCTCTAGACACCTCAATTTGTCTCCACTGTGTCAATTGAACACTCCCAACTTACAAAATGATCATCTAGACATCTCCAAAATTTATGTGTCAGTTTGGAACGGGTTGAAATGTTTGGATGTGCACTCTCAAAGTTGGAATGTTTAGTTGTCAGTTGAGGGCAAGTTAAGATGTCTATTTATGTATTATGCCGTTTAAAGACATAAAAGAGATACCTTTGGCACTGATGGGATTAGCTTCATTCTACTATTCCGGAACTCGTCATCTCCATCAATAAACCGTTGCAAGAGCGAACCAGGTATCAACTTTTTCATGACAAAATAGAAAATCATGCTGTAGTGTGTTGATCCAGGTACCTATAGAAAGACAAAAATGTTGTCTACTTGTTTCTTCATGTATGACTTGAAACATTTTGAATCAAAAATTCAAGAGTGAAAGGTTAAAAACACACTTGAAGTATCCTTTTTTGCCTTTTTAGGTTCATGCCAGAACTATCAGGTGTGTGAGTTTCCTACCTGAACTATCACCAAATGTTTATCGAAACAAACCTCAACTATAAGTTGTTCTCTTTTCCTACCTAAAATATCACTATCGTTCAAGTAGGATAAGGAACAACTGATAGTTAAGGTGTGTTTTGATAAACATTTGTTGATAGTTAGGTAGGAAAAGTGAACACGTGAAAGGTAGAAAACTCGAAAAATGGAAAAACTTCAAGTGTGTTTTTGATCCTTCACTCAAAATTCAAAGCAGGGGAGGAATAAACTTACTTGCAAATTTATAACCAAAGTAAATAGTCCTTTTTCTGAAGCAACCTAAAAAAAAAGATGTATAAAGATAAGTGAAAAGATAACTCTACTAAATAAGACAAGCTAGAAACTAGTACTGCCTCTGTCCCGTTTTATGTGTCACACTTACTTTTTCAGTCTGTCCCAAGAAGAACGACACTTTTCTATATTTAAACTTTTCAGTTTACTTGTAATGAGATGATTTATAGCCACATGGATGTTTATGGTTTATTTTAGACCAAAAATTTCAGAAGTCTTTTTTTGTTTCTCAAATTCCGTGTCCAGTCAAAGAGTGTCACATAAAACGACACGAAGGGAGTAATATCCTAAATGGTTTGGCATTCCCTTGAAACTACTCGAATGTATTATTTACCTGTGCTGCACAACCAGGGCGTCTAGCGACATGGTCCATTCGCTTAGTATCCTTGAACCAGTCGACTGCGACAAGATCCATGAGAGATTGACCAGCTGAAACCTTCATATACAATTTACAAAGTGATATCAGACCAAATGACATAGACCATCCACCTAAAATCTATGTCACTTGGACTCTCCAAAAATGTTTCCGCACTCATGTCAAACCATCCACCTAAAATGCACTACTTTTGGAGGATTCAACATGCACCTGATTACATTTTTGTAGAGTCCGAGAAGCATAGCTCTAAAACCAAGGACATATTGAAGAAACAAAGCGATAAATACCTTTGTTTTGTCACTGCAAAAGTTCTTGCTACGAACTCTGAAGTTATTTCCATCAGATATTGTCCAGCAGTCACGGCCATTATCACTGTCATCGTGTCGTAGATTACCCGAAAAAGTTGACATATCAATATGCTCCATAGGTTCTTCTTCAAGGGCTTCACAAGTATCAAAAACATTTTCAATAAAGAAATCGCGAAACACCAATATAACAAATAAAACTATGATCCAACACCTACCAGTTTTAATCGTTTCGTTTTCAAGACCGGGTGATGATACCTACAAGGAGGAGTCCAAGCACATGCTCAGAAGGAGATGATGAAAAAATAATACGAAAAAATATGTATTAGTTCATACCTCTTGATCAGTGCATTGAAAATCTTCGTCCTCATCAGAGTACTCATCCAACATTGATACTGCATTTCTATTTGCAGCACGTATTTGGTCTAAAGACGGAGTACGATGATGAGACTGTTTTTGGCTCTTCTTGGAGGAGATAGATGGCGGATTCATATTAACCATAACTGGAATTCTCAGAGCAGCTG
Organism: Solanum appendiculatum; assembly: GCA_018342035.1. NCBI lineage: Eukaryota > Viridiplantae > Streptophyta > Magnoliopsida > Solanales > Solanaceae > Solanum > Solanum appendiculatum. The sequence goes on from JAGDQO010000319.1 coordinate 581,084, forward strand.
CCCTCTCATCAGTTTGAGAAAAGTATTCACGAAGTCCTAACATAGGATTTTGTAAACATAAGCTCCACATTGAGAATCAATCGATGAATCATCGTGAAAGAAAGCAATAGGTTGGGAATTCGAGTCACTCAACGGACAAAAATGTTACAAGATCAAACCAAAAAAAGTGACCATACTAAGTTAATGACAAGAAATGAACCTTGAGCCTAACTCTACGCCCTATATAAGGGGTCAAATTTCCCTCCCCAAGTCGATGTGGAACTCCACCCCCGCACGCCCAGGACTGGACATCTAGAGTGTGCACAATATAAGATGGGGGCTCAACATAAGGTAAACAAACAATTGGAATGGATGTGACTCTGATACCTGGATAAAATGTGTGACCTTCATCCAAAAACTAGGTTGTTAGAAAGAGTGCATGTTTATTTACGTAATTATATTTTCAACAGTTACTATCTTTCTGTCCTTGCTTTGCTATTTGTCACCTTAACAGAAATCAGGAAAAAATAGCTTCTAAATAAGACCACTATTTCGCACACAAAGGAAAGCAAATGCTTCCTCTGAAGTCACAACATGTCGTCGTTATAAAAGAAATTTCTCAGAGGCTTCAGCATCATAAAAGGATCATTCGATGAGAAATCAATGCAAATAAAAAAGGTATGACACAACAAGCTCGACGAATGTTTATGAGGAACGTAACTTTTGTGTAACATAAGAAGAAGCATACCAGCAACACTATTCAACATCTGAAACAGACAATGCTGCTGAAATGACGTGATGAAGCCCACACCCCACCCTTTCAAATCTATCTGCATAAGTTGCTGCACTTGAGTTCTTGGCCTTCCGTTATGCGGTTTGAGAGGTGAAATATTGAATCCACCACCTGTGCACATAAAAGATCGATTAGTTTGTGCAAATGCAAATGCATTCAGTAAAAGCTATAAAGGAAAACAGAAGTAACTCTCGATATGAGCTCGAACATATCCAGGTAGCGGATTACAATTCTTATGCTCCCTCGAACGAAATAACACAACTGCAACCATAATATGATTAAAAAAAAACAAGTAGAAGTTTAGTTAGGCAAAGAGAAACGATTATTTCGACAAGAAAAAACAGAAATCTATGGTTATACTTACCGTAACTTCCATCATCATTTCTACGCCAGTATCGTACATAACAAAGATCACGAGGCCAAATAAAACTGCACAGCGTACACCAGAGATTTGTCACTAAAATTAGACATTTCCAAAGTAGATAGTGGCAAAACCAGGAATTTCGCTAAGGGGGTCAACAGTTCAAAGTTTAATATTATGCATAAAAAGTTTTTTTTGACTCATATACCCAGTATAATTTTCCGACGAAGGATGTTCAACTGAACACCTTTCACTTTATGTGGCTATATACGCCTCTGGAAAATCACATTGTATATATAAGTTCAAAATTCTTTTGTATGTATGTATATACTAGATGTTGAATCACTCCTTTGCTAAGTTGCGCGGACTCTTCACCTTTGATGTTGCACTTGTATCGTATTCTCCAAAAATTTACATCTGACATGCACCTGTTGACATTTTTGAAGAGTCCAAGCAACATAGCCCCTCGGTGAAAATCCTGCCTTTGCTACTGTGACTGAACCAATTTTACTAATGGAGCCATTTAACTAACTAAAACAAAAGTCAAATGATAACTATAAAATCGTTCATCTGATATACATTTAAGCATTTTCAGCAAAGATTGTTTTGACAAGGAAAAAAATATCACCTCGGAAACCAGTCTAGTCGAAGTCTGTGATAGAGTATTGCTGTGTGTCCATCTACCTCCTCAACCAAACTACCATACTGGAAGCTACAATCCCACCTGTTACGCCAAAAAAAGAAATTTTCTCGTGCAATCAAGGCATTGCGATGGAAAAGTAAAGCCTATAGTCAGAGGCGGAGCTAGAGGGGAGGAAGGGTCACAGGAAGATCACACTGTATATACAAGGTCAATTTTTTTTTTATATGTATATATATAGTAGATGTTGAATTCCCTTGGTGAAAAGCCTGAATCCTCCTCTAGCTAAAGTGGACGAAACTTACTCAAAACGTGTTGCGTCCATGCTCATTACGAGCTCAAATATTTCTTCACAAGTAGCCTCCACTACACCAACCGCCTTCATAGCTCTACTACATCCCTTTGGCTGCAGGAACATCGAGAAATTTCGTCATTCAAAATACCCTGAAGCAACCTACTTCACTAAATTACACTAAGCTAATAACAAAAATGCTATGTTGCTCGGACTCTTCAAAATTACTGCAGGGTAAGTGTCGAATCTCAAAAATGCATAGCATTTTTGAAGGATCCAGCATGGGCATAGCAGCATTTTTGGAGAGTCCGAGCAACATAGCATAAAAGAGCATAGGAATGAGCTCATACTAGTAAATCAACATTGAGTAGCTCCTCAAAAATGCGAAGCCCTGCAGCCACCCGTTAAGTGGAGAAATGTCGTCAATACTAGTCCAGGAAAATGTCCGTAATCGCATATTCTACAGCTTAAAATCCAACCAATTGCTATCACTGAGGAAACGAAAGAAAAAATGAGAATTAGACTGACCATTTTGGCAGTAAAGTAAGCGCCTATACTTCGGGTTTGCCAAATCTGACTCTGATTCCTTTGTCCAATCGACCACAGACTCCGGAGGAGCTACCGCTGATGAAGAAATAAGGACAACTTAAAACATGTATAGAAAGCAAATAAGCACTAGGGAAATTAGCTAACCATTTGCAATTGTTGTTCCTCGCAGCACGTTCTGTTGAGAATCGTCTTCATCCTCAGCAGCACTGAACCTACAAAATCGGGTGACTTGCACTATGAAGTTCCAGAACCCCTAAAGTTGTACAAACAATGTATTTGTGGCACTTGAAGTCATCGTTTTAAAATCCAGAACCCATAAAGTTGAAATCCTGACTATGTTTCTCCTTATGGATCATCATACTTAGTATACATAGGTTTTTTTCTCTTCGTCACACGCAAAATAAGTATAGTACTAAGCTATCTTACTATTTTATGATAAAGAAACATACGTTATTCTCTTGCTATATACTGTGAAGACGATAACTATCCATTGGAGATGATAACTATACTATACTATCTTTGACTAGAGAAACGTTTAATCTATAGTGTGTTTTGCGCTCGTTACCAGTCTAAGAATTGCTAGTCAAGAGTTAAAAGATCATGTATCAAAAAGGGAATTATGGATACAGAGCTAAAGAGAGAGCATGTGCAATGCACTAATTTTTCTATATTTCTAGTGGGAAAACACAATACTTACGGGCTTTCCTGATCTGAAGCTGTCCTCCCAGTACTCTCCGTCCCAGATTTGAAATCGTTGTATTTGCTACGAGTACCGCCTTGTGACTCTTGATGCTGCATAGCAGTAAACATGTTAATTAGTACCTCCATCGGTGTCTAGGTACGAGGAGGGAAGAAGAGAATAACAAGAAATATATCTATCACACAGAAGGGGGAAATACCTGATCAATCACGGATTCGATTTTTTCTTTCCAAATTAGTGCTTCCTGAATGTTGAAAGCTGCCATCTGGAAGAACATTTTGATTAACACGAATAGTTTCTCTCTCACAAAACAGGAAACTCAGAGCAGGCCGCAAAACACAGTCAGAAGTGGCAGAGCCATGATTTTCATTAACGAGATTTCAAAAATATAAAGACGTAAATACACAAAGAAAAGGTTAAGTCGATACAACATCCACTATGTATAACAATGTATCTTTCCTGGTGAAGGGGTTCGTCTAGTGTCCCCACTAGAATCGCCCCAAGCAGCAACAAGCAACCAGAGTTATTCTCATTTGATATTAAATTCACCAAACACTAAATGTTTGCAAAAATAATATATCCAAATGTGGGCTAATCTTCAAAATGACAACTAGTTCTTGGTCCAGCCTATGAAAAAACCAAATCTGAAGAAACTTGAACTTGTTGAAAATTTTGCAGTTACATTCCAGAGACTACACGGAAGTGTCTTTCGCGTCATATATCTATCTTCTTCTTTTTTTCATTTTTCTTTGTACATGATAAATTATATCGATTAGATGGTGAAGCCTCCAGACAAATTTGTTTTACATATCCTTGTATAGACAAAAGTCTCAAAACTAACATGGCTTTGGCCTCAGCTGACAAGTAAACACTCTAACTTTGAGAATGCACATCTAGACACCTCAACTCATCTCCACTGTGTCAGATGAACACTCACTTACAAAATGATTATCTAGACACCTCCCAAACTTATGTGTCACTTCAGTGTTTAGGTGTTTACGAGACACAGTAAGGAAGAATTGGAGTGTTTAGTTGTGAATTGAGACCAAGTTGAGATGTCTAGATGTGCACTCTCAAAAGTCAGTGCTTACTTGCCAGTTGAGTCCAAGTTTGAGTGTTTGTTTATGTATTATGCGTAGCAAGATTGCATCCCACAACTTGTGAATCAAATCTTTGGGGCAAGAGAACAGATAAGAAGGAATAAAGAAGATTGTGTACCGTGATTTGATCATGCTTCTCTTTCATGTTATAGACCGATAGGACGTAAACCATCTGCAAATTGCAAAGTGTACATAACATCAATTTCTCAACAGAAAAAATATGTTGAATGAATGTTCATCAAGCTTACCTCATTGCACATTCAAGAAGATTTACTTAAGATATTACTTCGAATTCTCTCAAGGAAAGTTTTTTTTTATTTAATAGATATCAAATATCAACAATAAGAACAACTCACCTGTCCATGATGAGTCTTCAAGCCTCGATCCTCCACCCGAAAATTACCATCAATTTCAAGAGTCTTGATTGGAGCCTAGCAATTATTTTAACATCATAAGTTAAAAGGCTATGCACTCAAGGGCGGAGCTAGAGTTTAAGTTATGGGTTTGGTCGAACTTAGAAATTCATTGAATATGTACTCTATTAATCACTTAGAACCAAGTAACTTTACAAAACTAGAATCCTGAACACATTAGCTTCAAATTCTGGTATTTTTCGAAAGGTAAAACATTTTAAGCACGACTTAACTATCAAATTCACATTCGGACATATAAATTAGACAAACAAACAAAAAAATTGAACTCACCACGTTTCCCTGAGGTTTCGTCTTGAAGTAGGCCAACAACTTAGTCTCCAGAACGAAATAACGCATATGAAGGAATGATTTTCCTATCTTCCTCCTCCCATACCTCACCATCCATCCCTCGTGCACCACCTTCGACATGGTTCCTACCTTTTTTCTGATTCGTAGTCTCTAATAATATGCTCTTTTGATCCTCACAATTCACAAACTATACTGCACCAATACGAACATACAATTGTTATTTTTATCAAGTGAAGTCTAATTTCTTTGATACTATGAAAGCTCCCATATACAAGACGCATACAGAAAAACAGAGAATCTCTTGAAAGATATACGAAAGACACCTAATCTTATATACAAATAGTAACGTCATGTACAAATACAAAAGATATTAAAAACACGAGGCTATATATTCTTCATACGTTTTTTATATGAGAAAGCTCCTCGTATACAAGAAGTATAGAAAAAAAGTAGGGAATTCATAGAAAGATATAAGTCTAAACAGAAACAGGAGATCACTATTCTCGTTAGCTTCAAAATCTCTCATATTTCAAAAAATCATCCAAAAAAAACTCAGAGTGAAATTAAATACTTACTCAAATAACATTACTACGCAACCATATCCATTATATTTTTATCAGTATTTCAAACTCGAATCATCTTCCATACATACGAGCTCCTAAGAACGTAACTAACGTAACCACATGCATGCATGTGTGAAATATAGGAAGAGGGGTGAAGTAGAAACATTTGTGCCCATCACATTACCGGGAAAATGGTTGGTGAATAATATGAAAGAAACTGTGGCCACTAGATACAATAACAAGTTTGTTTCTCTTTTTTTTTTTTAAAAATAAAAAATTAAAATTCTTGCTTTTCTTCTTTAACAAATTCATTACTTAAATTTTAGTATTTTCTTTTCCTTTTTTGTTTTTTCACGTGCTCGTTGATGTGGCTCTTAAATTACACGTGTCAACTTCCCAAGAGCGGAGTCATATAGTGGTAGCTCTATGTATTGTGCACAACTTACTAAGTATGGTTCAAATCTTGTATTTAGTTAAGATATTATTTAATATGTAAGAATAATTTATCAAGTAAATCCACAAAGCAAAAAGGAAAAAGGATCCAAAATGTTACTTACAAATTAAAATTTCTGGTTCTACCTCTAGTGCCTTGAAGATAGTGAAATTAAAATAATTATAAATTATGATATGTTTGACGGGTAGGTCCTTTAATTTCTTGTGAACTTTTGAACCTTTCTTTTATTATTATTATATATAGAGAGAGAAAGAGAGTTTTCAGAGTTTATGCTATAGTTTATTATCTATCTCGAATGCTTTATGATACTTGAATATAGAGATTAAATTGGTTGATTATGAATTTCTAATGTGCATTTCAATTTTTTCATGTTTGATGGGTCAAAAATTAAAATTATTGCACTCGATCTTAAATTGGGATAGAGTGTGATTGACACCCAACCTATACTACCCGTTGAGTGAGCCTTATTTTAGTTGATTAAAGTACTTAGCTCGTTACGAACTAGGGTTGTGGTGGAGTGATAAGTACTCATTCATTCTTAATCAAAGGTCTCAGCCCTCAGGTTCGAGTCCCCCTAGGTTGTTGTCATCTTCGTTAGAGAGTGTTTTACCCTTCAATGTGGGACATCTTGGTACAAATTCAAATTTAATCGGACTCTAATACAAATATCGAACTCGGATGATAAACCAAAAAAAAAGTACTTAGCTCGTTGAGCTATGTAATTTCAAAATAATTACCATTCTTATTTCCATTATAAAGCTCTCACTATAGGGAATAAAAAGTCTTTACAACAAAGACCTAATAATGAGTCATTCTTCAACCTTTTCTCAAACATGTTTTCCAATTTTCCAATTCCCATATTTGAAAAAAAAAAATCTAAAAACAAAGTTTCGAAAAATAACATTCCTGATTGAAAGTAAGCAAAACAAGTTTCATAAGTGATATTCCAAGTTCATTGTTTACTCCATACCCACCACGCCTCTTCATCATCGTCCCACTCCGATCTCCACCACCCCCGAACCCCCACATCCCACCAATATCCCACTCTCATTGTATTTTACTAGATTACATATAAATATTCTTGAAATAATATATTTTTGTATACTTACTAAACACTAGAAGAAAAAAAAATCAAATAGCATCTCTTTCCCACCAATGTATCCGGAGCCCAAAAACTGACCCGAATTAGAACCCGGTCCAATAACCCGACTCCGAAATGTATATATATAGCCGTTATAGTTTTATTTTAACACTTTTTAGAAAACACAAAAAATTCCCCATTAACGCTGAAGAAATTCAATACGCCATTGACGCTCTTTATCAAGAAATTCTCAAATTGATCTGCTAAAGACGACGACGCCATTATTAACACTGTTCATTGCTTTCTCTCTGTTGTTGTTTCGCGATTTTGCCGTTTTGTATTTGATAGAGTAATTCTCTTTTTCTGTATCTATGGATGCAGGGAGTAGATACAATAAGTTTCGACCTCCTCTCGTTAATCAGATGTCTCACAAGAAAAGAACTCGAGAGAATGTACGTTTTTTGTTTTTCATTTACTGTTTCTTCATTCTGTGTCGTAATTTCTTGGACTGGGTTTAGTGGATTCTTATAGTGGAGCCAAATTAAGGTGTGATTAATTGATAAAATTATGAATTGCGATGAATTAGTGTCTTATTTTTTGATTTTTTTTGTGGGTTTTGGTTTTTGTTTAGATTTTGTTAATTGGGGTTTTTATAGTCTGAGACGAATTGAGGTGTAAATGATGATTTGATTGATGGATAGATTCTGGGCTCTTCAATTTGAAGTAGATTAGTAACTATTTTTTAGTTTTTGTTTGTGTGGGTTTTGATTTTTCGCTTAAATTTTGCAAATTGGGGTTTTCCACTATGCAATCTTTATTATGAATTATGAATATAGTGTGGTTTGATCGGTTTTTGCTGTATATTTTCCAGTTTTATCTGTTATGTATGTTAAATGGTATGGTGGATGTGGTTAACTGATGATTTCTACTTTCGGGTACCAAATTTTGATGATGGTTATCTGTTATGTATGTTAAATGGTATGATGTTGTTATTAAGAGAAAGAGGCTAGGTGAATAAGCTGTTGAAAATTTATTCGTAATATGTTGATTAAACTTAGGAAATTGAAACAGGGAAGATAGGTAAAAAGGCTACGATTTTACTTTGAGCTTTCATTAATCAAAATAGAGAGAATTTTGGACTAGGTGTTTTAACATGTATGGATGTCATCGTCGTGTTTTTGTGGTATTTCTAATGATTGTTTTCATTGTTTTAGAGTGTTAGTGTTGAGTTGTGTTATGATATTCATTATATGACATTTGTTGCAAGGTTGGATTTTAAATGATAGGTTTGTGAAATGCAGCTGGACAGGTTCATTCCTAATCGTTCTGCGATGGATTTTGACTATGCACATTACATGCTCAGTGGTGGGAAGGTTAGAAAGGAACACAATGGAGTAAGTTCTCCTTCTAAAGAAGCTTACTCGAAGCAGTTAGCGGAAATTTTCAACATGAATAGAACGAGGATCCTTGCTTTTAAGAATAAGCCTCCACATTCGGCTGAGAGAGTTTCTGAATCTCCATCATCTACTCAACAGTCAAAAACCGTTAGAAAGAGGAGATACATTCCCCAAGTGAGTTTTTCTTTCTTCCCCTTTTTACTACTATCATTTTTTTGCGTCTGCCCATGCTAACCATACTTATTGTATTAGTGTAAATAAATGTTTCATCTTGGATTTTGGTCTTAACTTAGAGAATTCCTTGCTTGTTAACAGTCTCCGGAGAGGACCCTGGATGCTCCTGACATCCTAGATGATTTTTATCTCAATTTGTTAGACTGGGGAAGCAATAACGTTATTGCCATTGCCTTAGGAAATTCTGTATATCTGTGGGATTCTTCTGATGGGTCTGCTACTGAGCTTCTCACGGTTGATGATGATTTTGGGCCGGTGACTGCTGTCAGCTGGTCACCAGATGGAAGACACCTTGCAGTGGGCTTGAATAATTCGCATGTTCAGCTGTGGGACACCTTGCAGGGGTCTAGCCGATTGGTGAGTAGTTTCTTTCGTCTTCCTTCTTCTAGTCTAATTATTATACAACAAATTACGTGGAAATCAAAATATGCAGAGAGTTTCTCTTTTACTTTACTTTATCAGAAGTCTAACATCTTGCCTTTATACACAGCTGAGGAGTTTAAGAGGACACAGATTAAGGGTTGGCTCACTTGATTGGAATGGACACATACTGACAACTGGAGGCATGGACAGTATGATCATCAACAATGACGTGCGTGTAGGATCCCACATAGTTGGAACATACAGGGGACACAATCAGGAGATATGCGGATTGAAGTGGTCTGCTTCAGGCCAGCAATTGGCTAGTGGAGGGAATGACAATTTGGTCCATATATGGAGCATATCGATGGGGTCTGCTAACACTACACACCAGTGGATTCACCGTATGACAGATCACACAGCTGCTGTAAAAGCTCTTTCCTGGTGTCCTTTCCAGAGTAATATGGTTGCGTCAGGTGGTGGCACTGGAGATCAATGCATAAAGTTTTGGAACACCAATACGGGGGCATGCTTGAACTCTGTCAATACAGGTTCACAAGTCTGTTCCTTGCTTTGGAACAAACATGACCGCGAGCTTTTGAGTTCTCACGGCTTTTCTGACAACCAGCTCACTGTTTGGAAATATCCTTCTATGAAGAAAATTTCAGAACTTTTGGGTCACACATCAAGAGTTCTTTATATGGCTCAGGTATGATTGGTTAACCGAAACTGTCACGTTTTGTTCGTTCATGCTCATATTTTCACGGTGCTTTCTCAGTTTACTGACTTTTCGTCTTGACATATTCCAGAGCCCGGATGGCTATACCGTGGCGACTGCAGCAGCTGATGAGACACTAAGATTGTGGAATGTTTTTGGGAATCCTAAAGAGACAAAGCCTGTGCTAAAGAGAAAGCTAGAGCCATTTTTTGACTTGGCTCAGATTAGATGAACATCATATCCATATATCATGTATATTTGTATAATTTTCATTTCAATATATAATTGTAAGAATCCTTACTAATTCATTTATTATTTCATGCATATTCATCTTCTTTTTATTGAGAAATATGTAAATTGTCATCAAGATGAAAATTCTCTGTATATGAAATTGTAAGTAAATTTTTATTTAATATTTCCATCTTTTTGAGTTTTCAAATATAACTTCATAATTGGTTATTATATTTTTGTATTCTTCATTTCTTCCACATTTAGGATATAAATATAATTAACACTTTGAATAGGAGAAAATAATGAAAGAAACTTTAGAATATTTTTTATTTTAAGATTTGTAATATAAAGGCAAGAAGAATTCTCTTTCATATTGGTTGAGTGTCTTCATCTTTTTTGAATTGCTTTTTGAAGATATATTTTAGTTAACTTATTGTGTTAAGTTGTTTCTGTTTGAAAAGTACCATAACTCTTTCACCCACTTTATAAATTTTATACAAGAGTAGGGGATCCAAGAACTAGTTATACTAAAATAGGAAGAATTTTAGGTAAAAATTAAATTACAATTTTATCCCTACATTAAAAATAAAATGTTATAAATTATTTAATAAATTAAATATTAAATAGTAAATCATCATATTAGTACATGAATCAACCACCATAAAATCTCTTGAATGTGTATTCTTTGTATTAATTTTATATTGTTGGACTAAATTCATGAATTTTTTGTTTTGTTCATCTTCCAATATATATATATATATATAAAATAAAGGTGAAAATAAAAAAAATGATGTGAAACGTCTCTATGATTAGTATTAATATTTATCTATTTTGTCTTCTTCTTCTTTTCTTTTTTTTCCATTTTTCCTTCATTTCCTCTACATAATCAATTAGTTAAATGGATTTTTAAAAATATCTCATAAAGTATATGTTCATTGAAATAAAATCACGCGTAACATAGTAATAATAGAAACCCATGTAACATAGTAATAATTGAAACTCACATAACATAGTAATAACTGAAACTCGGAATAAAGCCTAAATAGTCTCAATTATTATTATACAATTTTTTTTTTTCATATTCCTTCTTGAAAGTCACTAAAAACAGTAACTAATTATTTTGTTTAGTGGTAATTATTTCACATTATTATATATCTTTTAATGTAGAAATTGATATATGGAGAGGTTAACTTTCATTGTTTTATGAACTTTTAATGTAGATTTGCAAGTAGATTCCAACAAACAACTTTGCAAGTAACTCCTTATAAGCTGCAAACAACTTGTAAGTAACTTTGTAAACTGCTTCTGTTCTTTTAATAAATAAGAAGCCAGCTCAATTCATTTTGCAACCAAAAAAAATAAAATTGGACATAAATAAATTTTCTCTCTTCCTCCTCTTTGACTATATGTCTTATTATTTCATAACAAAACTAACTTTATCACTACCCTTTGAAAAATAAAATACAATCATATGAACATTTTTAATTTTTTTTTGAAATCTGATAAAAAGGAGAAGATATGTTTGCATCAATTGGACCACACCAAAAACAAAGACATGGCCCCCCATACCCCCAAGGTCCCCTCAAACCTCAACCCCTACATCCTTATTCCCATGTCCCAATGCTTCCCTTAACCTCAACACTCATAAAAACACTCTTCATTAACTTAAACCCCTCATTCTTCCATTGCTAATACACAATGTTAACCTTCAAATCTCCATTTGATTAGTCCATAATTACCACTTAATCAAAAACCCCACTTCACATTTTGCTCCATTAACATGTACTAGCACATTCTTCTTTCTCTCTTCACTTTTTTTTCTCTCTGTTCTTCTTGCAGGTTTATCCAAAACCCTAGATCTGTCCCCCTTTTAGGTAACCCCAACAACCTCTACTCCCCCCAACCCTACCCCCCCCCCCCGAACACACACACACACTCAAGAAACACAAAAAAAAAGCTTTTCTTGATATTTTTTTACTCTTACTATTTGAGCATTTACAATATGTTTGTATATTAACTCTTGTTTGTATTCATTTTTTGGGGTGCAGCTTTTGGAAGAAAAGGGAAAAGGGTGTGTAAATTAAGCAAAAAGGTGAAGTCTTTTTTGGTTCTTGGAGGAGATGAGTGGGACCTCGACGACATCAGTGGTGGGGGTGGGGTTGGTGGGAGGTGGAGGGGAGGTGGGGTATAATGATTATGGATTCCGGCCACCGTTTACGGCGGTGCAGTGGCAGGAATTGGAGCATCAAGCTATGATTTATAAGTATTTAGTAGCTGGGCTACCTGTGCCACCGGACCTAGTAGTACCTATTCGCCGGAGTTTTGATGCTATCTCAGCCAGGTTCTTCAATCATTCTAGCTGTATGTTTCTTCTTTCTTTTTCTCTTTTTTTTTTCAGTTTAAAGTTCTTTTTTTGGTTTGTTTGTTTGTTTGTTAGTTAGATTGATTTGTTGTAGTTATAGAGCATTTTATGGTGTTTTGTGAATGGGAAGCTTAATGTAATTTGCTGGTGAAATTGGAGCATGCAGATCTAGGAACATTGTTTATCATGGCTTTTTTCAAGTACTCTTTCCGTTTCAATTTGTTTGTCCGGTTTTGACTTGGTATGATGTTTAAGAAACTAAAAAAGACTTTTGAATTTTGTGGTATTGAATTAAGATATATAGAATGTACCGAAATGATTTTTAATGTTGTTGTCTTAAATGGAAAGTTGAAATTAAAGAGTTCTAAAAAGGGGAAAGATGCGTTCTTTTTTAAATGGACTAAAATGGAAAGTAAAACAATATTACCTTTAAAGATGAAGAAAAAATAATGAACTGCCATCCCTTTGTTTTTGATTCTAAAATCTTGGGTGGAAGAATACTATCCATTCACTTTTAGAAGTATTTCTATAAGTGCTAGAAGCATTCATCCTTTTAGCGCGGCTATTTAGAGGTAAGAGTGCAAATGCATGATGTGTGACTTAGGTGCACATCATGGGATTGAACCTTATGTACAGAAGCTTAGGATTTAAGTGGAGAATGATAAGGATAGAGGTGACTATCCATCTAGTTTCGAACTGTCCGCCACTACCCTCAGGGATTTCTCGGTTACATGAAAACATTGTTCTTTTTCTTTTGGTTTGTTAATTTTAGTTTATTATAGTTGAGCTCTCTATAGTGTTTGCATTTATGAGAATGGGGAAGCTTACCATAACTTGATGGTTAAATTGGAGCATGCAGATCTATGATCATTGTTTTTCATTGCTTTTTCTATTAATCCTTGCTTTAAAAAGAAAAGGAACTTTAGATTTGTTAAGGCAGTATAATAATGAACTACGTCCCTATGTTTTGATTCTAAGATCTTTGTTGAAAGTATATAATGCATGCTTTTTTAAAAGTATTTTTATCAGTGCTAGAAACATTCATGATTCATCTTATTAGCCCTGTCGTGTGGTGGTAAGAGCTCAACGCATGATGACTTGTGGCTTAGGTGTTCATCACTGGATCGAACCCTGCTGTACAAATGCTTGGTATTAAAGTTGAGAAGGGTAGAGGGTTGGGCTTATTTTCCATCTAGTTTCAAACCGTTCGTCCCTCGTGGGTTTCTCTGTTATAGGAAAAAACAGTTTTCTTCTCTTTTTTTCTCAAAATATTTATTAGATGAATTGATTTTGGTATTGCACAAGTGGGTTCAATGGCTGATGACAGGCCAACAGTAAAGCAGAGAGCCAAGATATGTTAAATTTGACGGAGTCATTTACAAATTTATATTTTAGTGACTAGTCAAATGTGTATAAACTCGACAGTCGACACACAAATAACTTAACGAATTTAACTACTTACTGTAAAATTTCAAATCTTTACACATTTTCAAGTTTCATAATTTGCTTCAAAGTTCTCAATTTCTTATGTTTTGTTATTTTAATTATTAAAATACATCAATCTTTTATGATTTATATAAATAAACAAGATTATACAACAGAAGATTACAAAATCTGTAGAGTAAATAAAACAAAACAACAACAAAAAGTTACTCCCTTTGTCTCAATTTATGTGATGGTGTTTAATTGGGCAGGGAGTTTAAGAAAGAAATTTCTTTTTATGCAATACCTAAAACAGAAGTTAAACACTGGTGCATCGCAAAGGAGTGAACTTGTAGGTTAAGATCATGGGTTTGATTCCTTCAACACGTGCTCCTTTTCTTTTATCATTTGAATAGGCTGGGAAAAATGATCCATGCTCACTTCCTAAAAAGATGCTGGGCGAAAGTAACATTGTCTCATTTAAAGGGGGAAAAGAGAATACCCCGGATTTTGTGATTTGAACCCCGACTTTATCTAAAAGGCTACTAGCCTTCATTAATGTACTAAATCCAATAGTTTCTGTCATGTGGATTTGATATTTGATTTGAAATTTTACTATTCTGTAAAAATGTCATTTACATATATAAATAGTTTAATTTTTGGCCAAGCACTTACTTTAACATATATCCACTCTCTTGACATCTGGTGGGCTAAAGCTTTGTGTTTCATTACGGCAGTAAATCCTTGGTTGGCATGTTTTTGCTTCTCTCTTTTTCTTTTACACATAATTTCATAGTTTTACATCTGTATTAAATTTCAATGTCTCCCTCATGTAGGACTCTATTAAGGTTGTGCGTAAATGTCAATGTCTGTTACAGAGATTCCAGTCTCATAGAATTTTGATGGCAGTGTAGCTATCGAAATTCCATGAGACTGGATGCAATATCAATAAATTCTGGCCGTACTTGATCCAAAAAAAGAAAAATACATTTTGCATGATAAAGGTCTTTCTTTTTAGTTGGTGAATGAGGGGCTTGTAATGTAAATGTGGTAATGTATTTTACATGTGCAGTGGGTTATTGTTCCTATTATGGGAAGAAGTTTGACCCCGAGCCAGGAAGATGTAGAAGGACAGATGGAAAGAAGTGGAGGTGCTCCAAAGATGCACATCCTGACTCCAAATATTGTGAAAGACACATGCATCGAGGCCGTAACCGTTCAAGAAAGCCTGTGGAATCTCAAACTACTTCCCAGTCCTTGTCGACAAGTGTATCACACATTGCTACTGGGAGCAGCAATAGAAGTGGAAGTTTTCAAAGCAATAGCAGTGGAAGCTTCCAGAATATGCCATTATATTCCGTTGCTAATTCAGATGGAATGAGTTACGGAAGCACCACCACGAAACTGCAGATGGAGCCCGCCTCCTATGGGATAAATAATAAGGAGTATAGGTACATCCACTTTGTCCTCTGTGGTTCATGTTCTCCTGAAGTAGATTTTTTTCTTAATACTGTCAGTACAACTTGGAGCCTTGGAACAACAGTAAAGTTGTCTCCGTGTGATCTATAGGTCACGGGTTCAAACAGTGGTGCTTGCATTAGGATAGGCATCTACACTACATCCCCTTGGGGTGCAGCCCTTTTCCCGAACCTTGCGTAAACGTGGGTTGTGGGATACTTCGTGCATTGGCCTGACCTTTACTGGTAGTGCGCCTTGATTGCGTGATGAGAAGAGTTCTCAAGTAGTTGGCATGTCATTTTTGTTACTTTCATCTAAATTCTCGTGCAGCTTTGCATAAAATCTTGGTGCTTTGCCGCATAGCTGTTTAATACTGTTTTCAAGTGACAAGTCTTCTGCTCCTATATTTTGCGTTTTCGATTGCTGATGAAACATAGAGTTGCTGGCTCAAATCTTTTACATTTGTATGGATGCTAAATATGACACGGGTGACTATCAATCCTTCTTTTTTCCCAATTGCTTCAAACTTAAAACTGTCAAGTAGGGGGGTTATTCTTCTCTCCTATATTCAGTTACCATCTTCCCGTTGTAAAATTATTTGAGGTCCAAATTATCTTATATAGAACGGTGAAAAGACTAGTGATCATGAGTACTTATAGGGGATATCACTAATCATGATATTATCTCAAATCTTATCTCATCATCCACTTCATCAGTTTTAGCTCTTACACTATAGCACAGTTAGAATCATTTAATATTTGTCAGATTATTATAAGGAGGACAAGATTTTTATGAAAGAGGGCAAAATATGACCAAGTTTCCCCTGCTATATCCTACTTATACAAGCATGATATTGTCAATCTTTATCAAAAAAGGAAAAATTGGTGTTTGTCAATAAAATCCTATTAATATACCGAAACTATATCTTGTTCTTTTAAGCCCTTTTCTTAAAACTATGTTCGCTCTTCACATTTAGCATTAGGGGTTTGGGTAATGTTCGAACTTCCATGTATGTTTTCTTGTTACTACTCAGTGAATATGTCTGATATGGTGTATTGTTGGTCTTGCATTTGGTGTAAATGGCATAAAATCCAGTTTCATGAAATGCTACACAGGTATGGAATGACTCCTGATGCTGATGACCACAATTTCTTGCCAGTAGCTTCTGTGAGTGTGAGAGGACTAGGAGGTACGGGTTCTAACATAGACAACATGTGGCGTCTGATGCCATCACAAGTTCCGTCAAAGCCCAATCTGAAAAATGATTCCCAGTTGTTGGGTAGTTCACCTAATCCATTTGAACCTGTGATTGAATCAAAACAGCAGCCCCAACATTGCTTCTTTAGCAGTGACATAGATTCACCTGGTACAGTAAAGCAGGAGCCACAGCATCCAATGCGTTCATTCTTTGACGAGTGGCCTACATCCAAAGAATCATGGTCCAATCTTGACGAGGGATCCGGCAAAAATAATTTCTCCACCACTCAGCTGTCCATATCCATTCCAAATGCTCCTTCTGGATTCTCTTCAAGGAGTGCTACTTCCCCTAAATGGTGAAATTTCAGCATCTTTATCAACCTCTTTGTCCCGTTATAGTTTCAAGTAGATGTTCCTAGCAAGCTTACCATTACTCTTTGTTTTTTCACCGGTGCAGATGCTTGAGGAAGCTGTGGCTGCTTCAACTCTTAGCAGTCTCTGGTGCTATGCAGAGGAATGGTTGTCCTAGTGCTAAACTCCCGACATAACAGTAAAAGCAAGATGTGTAGGTGGATCGACTCATCAAGTTGTAACCTCTACTTGTATGAGCTTGCTTACATGTACTTTTTATTTTACTGGTACATTTAGTCCTTGCATTGTGTTTGTAGTTGTATTTCAATTTCAGTACTCTTTTTAAGCAAAAATTAAATGGCTTACAAGACAAGTGTTGGGCACAAGTTTGCCATAAAATAATAATGTATTTATTCAATCAAGTTGCTGGATGAGACGATCAATTTTGTATGCTCCTGCTGTGGGAGTCCAACCAATTTTATGTTGGAAATCATCTTATTGAGTTTGTGGTTAAATGCTATGTTCTTCGGACTCTAAAAATGTTGTCATGCTCGTGCTGGATCCTCCAAAAAATAGCCCCACATTTACCAATCAACATTTTTTAAAGAGTTTGAGCAATTGGTTGATTCCATACATATATCTAAGCTTTGGTGGATGGAGTTACTCGGTACTTGTACATGTAGGAGGTAGTAGATACACCATAAAATTAATCAAGATACGTATGAAATAGGTTGGTCTAAATTTCAACGGATGTAAAATCATTGGTTGATTTCATTCATATATCTAAGTTTTGGTGGATAGAGTTATTTAGTACTTGTATTTGCGGGAGGTAGCAGGTACACCATAAAATTAATCAAGATGCGTACAAACTAATCAAGACACTACGATTGTAAAGTAGGAATAATAGTTTAAACTTTCTGTTGGGATGACGAAAGTAGTTTTGCCTTTAACTAAAGGTGGATATAGAATGTCGATATCATATTTATTTGAACTCAATATGCCTTATTTTAACAAAAGGTGGATATAGCATGTCGGTATCATATTTATTCAAACTCAATATTTTCGATCATTTATCACTTAATTATGATAAATTAATATTGTCTGGAATAATAATGTTTCCATCTTTAAATAAAAAGAAAAAAAAAGATATTTCATATATGGATAATAACAAATAAAGAATCAATCATTCACCATTTGATGCATAGTGCAAAATAATTGCTAACTTGTCATAATGCTTTTCTATTTGTTCGCATGGCTTGCAATTTTTCTAACTCGATTTTTTTTTTTCGAGTTTAACTTATTATACGGATAATATAAAAGAAAAATTATACTATCAGGTCATGTAATATGTAATTTATTTTATTTTTAAAATCATAAAAATGTTTTTTTTTTAAGAATGGTTATTTGTAGATATTAAGATTACAATTTTTTTATTTTTATAAATGATTATTTATAGATATCTTTTTTAGTTTGTCAAACTTTCAATAATGGTTCGTCTTTTTTGACGCCTTTCTCTTTGTGTTTTTTTTTTTTCACTTTCTTCTAAATTTTGTTTCTTTTTGGAGTTAATAGCATTTTTGGTCTTTTAGATAATTATTGGTGAAGTCTCATTTTAATAATTATGATATTTTATTAAATATATTTAATCTTCAATTATTTGATATGTGTATTTTTGATTTTTTTTTTTTTGTTTGTGAATAATCATATGGCATAATACATATCTATGTTAACTCGATCTCAATTGATAATTAAACATCTTAATTTTAAAAATGCACATTTAAAATTTTTAATTTGGTTTAAGTTGCTCCATAAACATCCTAACTTTGATAATACACTTCTAGAGTGCACTCCATAAAAGTGTTTAGATGTGCATTTTCAAATTTGAAGTGTTTACGAGACCAAAGGCACACATAAACAATCACTGAGTATAACATATTTTCTATATAAAGGGACCAAAAGCACATATAAACAGATAAACAAAATTGGCTACAGATGACAAGTAAGACTCTAACTTTGAGAGTGCATATTTAGACATCTCAACTGATAATTAAACATTCCAATTTGTCCTCACTTTGTCTTGTGAATACCCGATGTTGACGTAACTTATAAATTTTAAAAGCCCCTAGATGACCAATTCATAAGTTGGAGAGTTCAACCGACACACTGATATAAATTGAGGTGTCTAGATATGCACTCTCAAAGTTAAAGGGTTCACTTATTAACTGAGTTTAAATTTGAGTGTCTCTTTATGTCTTTAATAAGTTGAATGTTAAATAAGCTAAATGATATACCACAAATATCAAAAGTTATCCATAGTAAAGAGACCAACAGTGTCATTACGCCTTTTTTGGTTTTAATTATTTGATATTCATAATTCATTGATCTGATTTATGCATATTCATTTTTTTAAAAATAGTTCTACAAAGGGGATAAACCCTATTGACCAAAATATTGATTTCTAATTAAAAATAAGTTTGATCTCAACTACCTAACTTCTTTGAGAGTGTATATATATATATATCCTAGAAGTACATGAAGATAGTGTATATTTTTTTCTTTCATTTTATTCACATAAAATGATTAAAGAGAAATCTAAAAGAATCTTTTCCCACTAAACACTATTATCTCTTTGGCTAGAATGGGCCATTTTGTTTTTTCTTTGGTCATTTTCTTTTCATTTTTATTTACAAGCTACTAGCACATTTTTCTTTTTAAAAATAATTATTGATTATGATTTTTATGTCCACCATCCTAATGTCTTGATCAACCAAAAACTTTTTATGGAGTGTTATTGCGAAATTTAGCCTTAAAAAAGGTGATAATGACAATAACAAAAACATTGGTAACAATAAGTTTAAAAAAAATAAAGGAGGTATATATTTTATGTTGTTTGATCAACATGACCTACATTTACTAAATAAAGAGGAGCAAATTTATTATAACCATCGGTACACAAAATGATAACTCTTACTATACATAAACAACGATAATAATATATTCATTGTGACATCAGAAATAGGATCTGAAGAGGCAAATCTTATCTCTACCTTTATGATAGCCCTTAATATGTTGGATTAAAAAGAGCTTTCGAGGACCTATATGATTTATTAAATAATTCAGGTGGTGGTGTTAATCAGAAATAACCTCTCTACTCCATAAAGGTAGTGATATGATTTGCATATATCCTTTCCTCTCAAATTCTGTTTATGAAATTACATTAAGCACGTTGTTAGAGTAATTCAATTAGGAATAGTAGTGTGTTTGTTATGGAGGAAATTATTTTCTGAAAAATGTTTTCTTATTTTTTCATGTTTGGTTAAAAAAATTTGGAAAACATTTTATGTTTATTATATCCTTTCCACCCAACCAACGCCCCAACCCCGCCACCTTCGAGGCCTCACTCTTTACCCCTATAGTGTTTTGCTAGATTATATATAAATGTTCTTGAGATAAAATAAAAAATTCTTACTTACCAAACACTAAAAAATAAGTTTAAAATCAGCTTATTTTCAAAAAGAATATTTTTCATAGAAAATATTCCCCTTCATACTAAACACACAAAACAAGGTCAAGCATATTTTTTTTTACATTTTTAATTGGGTAGCTGATTTTTATGCCTCAATGTGCTTAAGAAAAAAAAATTTTGGTTTTCACACACATTTTTATTTTTGAGAATTATGAACATTTCATTTAGATGGGTTTAATTGGAGACAACATGTGGGTCATTCAACATTTGATTAATATTCTCATTGTGGGTCATTCAACATTTGATTAATATTCTCATTCTTTTTGACTGATAGTCTAAGAAGACTTGGAAAGCCAGTCTTAAAAATTACAAAATTAATAATTACCTTTGAGAAAAGAGTGGGAGGGTATATTTTGTTGCAAATGAGGTGCTATATTTTGTTCAATATTTTATATTTTGAAAATTCTCCTTTAAACTAATCAGTTTGGATTACATAAAATCTCTAGCGGCTAATATCTATATGTTATATAATTTTGAATACACATCAATATTTATATTTTTTTATATCAATAATATCTAGAACAGTTTATGCGTCTCTCAATTATTTAGTTGATATTTGTTATTGTTGTTTTTCACACACAAGTTCAAATAATTATGCACACCGACAGATGAGATGAAATTACCTACGAGCATTTTTTTTTTTAACTTGTCTAATCTCCCATTATTGTTTTTCCAGGTCATTGACCACCCTTAAATACTAGACCTTTGTTTACTACATATTTAAGTAACTCAAATTATTCTGTTTGGCTAATCTGGACTATTATATTATGTGGATGGAGATATTACATACAAAAAAAGGTTATCACATTAGTAGTGCCATTTTGTCAGAAATAGTGTTGACAGTTGGACCAAACAAAAGAAAGCATCTTGGGAAAAGACTCAAATACGTGGCTCATCTATGCGAGTCGTTAAAAAGTTAGTCTTATCTATGCCATTTTCGTTTGAAAAAGGGCTTTCTATGCCATTATTTGTAAACTAAAAATATTTTTGATTTTACAAAACCATTTTTTATACGTGACCAATTATGATTCGGTCACGTCATTAATTAAATCATTTTTAAAAGGGAAAAGGCTCAAAATTCAAATATGCCATCAAACTTTAAAAAAAGACTCATCTATATCATCAATTAAAAGTTAGGCTCATCTATGCCATTTCAATTAATAAATAATGGCATGGATGAACTTTTTCTCAAACGAAAATGGCATAGATGAGCCGAACTTTTAACGAATGACATAGATAAACATTTTCTCAAAGTTTGATGACATATTTGAATCTTTTTGAAAACGAGTTTTGACATAACAAGTAAAGTTAATGTTATGTAATCAGGATGTCAGTTGTTTAAGTTACAAAAACAACCTTTTGCAATAATATAAAATAAAATTACGTACAATAGATTCATGTGGTACGTCCGACCTTTCCTCAAGTTCCACACATAACAAGAATTTGATATATATATATATATATATATATATTTAATAAATAATGGCATGGATGAACTTTTTCTCAAACGAAAATGGCATAGATGAGCCGAACTTTTAACGAATGACATAGATAAACATTTTCTCAAAGTTTGATGACATATTTGAATCTTTTTGAAAACGAGTTTTGACATAACAAGTAAAGTTAATGTTATGTAATCAGAATGTCAGTTGTTTAAGTTACAAAAACAACCTTTTGCAATAATATAAAATAAAATTACGTACAATAGATTCATGTGGTACGTCCGACCTTTCCTCAAGTTCCACACATAACAAGAATTTGATATATATATATATATATATTTATTTATTGACAAAAGATGACAAAGTTGGTACAATTATTGAAAATACAATGCATTCATCTCTCTTTCTTTTATAGAAAAGATGATTTTGATATATATATATATATATACAATTATTGAAAATACAATGCATTCATCTCTCTTTCTTTTATAGAAAAGATGATTTTGATATATATATCAAAATCATCTTTTCTATAAAAGAAAGAGAGATGAATGCATTGTATTTTCAATAATTGTATCAACTTTGTCATCTTTTGTCAATCATGTTGATAGGTTCTTTTACAAAGTCTTTATTAAGGAATCCAAGTAATATTTGCCTTCTACTTTTTAAGATATGATACGAGTAGAATAATTTCAGTTTTATTTAGGAAACATTTGGGGATAAGTAGGCTGGAACCCACAATATTTTTTATAAGTATAAGTTACATAAATAAAGATGAAATTACTATTTATTTCTACTATTTTTTCTAATTACAATAATTCGTTAAAATTAATTCAATCCGAATACATTAATGAAAGTGCGGATACATTAATACATTAATACAGATACATTATTAAAATAAGGGATTTTTCAATCCGGATACATCAGTAAAAGCGTGGATACATTAATACAGCAATCCGGATACATTAGTGAAAGCGCGGATACATTAATATAGATACATTATTAAAATATGGGATTTTCCAATCCGGATACATTAGTGAAAGCACGGATACATTAATACATTAATACGGATACATAATTAAAATAAGGAATTTTAGAGATTTTTAAAAAATATAGGGAAATATGAAAAAATAGTTTACTTAAAGCTGTGTAATTTAGTAATTTTTCCTTTTTATAATGGTAGAGTTTTGATTGTTTAAACGGTTACTGAACTATTATAAATAGATGAACAAAATCATATTTATTTTAATCGAAGAATCATTTATGTTTTTTCTTCATTTAAAGGGTCACTAAAAAAAAAACAGTGATATATCTAGTTATTATTTTAATAACGTGGACCTATATAAAAGGATTTTACAAGTTTGTTAATGAATCGATAGGAAATTGCACATAGCAAATAACTTATTTTATTTTTCAGATTTCTATAAAAGTTGTACTCTATTTTTCATATAGTTATATTCTATAATGATGTCAATCATCTTGATAATCTATCAAAGTCATGGAGATTAGTAGAATATTGTCTCTAATTTTTAAAAAGAGATGAAGGCATTGACCATACTTAAATTATAAAATTGTCAATTATTCTAAATTATGTTGGAGTTTTTTGACATCCTTCAATTACCTCCTCCACTAATTATCTGATTAAAAAAAAAGAGTAAGAATCTAGCATTATGCAAACACGGTCTAATTCTTTTTTTATTTGATTCTTTCAAATTCGTATCATTAATAAAATTTGAAACTTATTCAGAACTCGATAGATAATGAACTTGTCCCTCTATTCTTCTTCACTTAAATATCGTACTTTTGACTATAGTAGGGTTTGAAATTGCCATATGTACTTAATCCACACATCACCCGCTGCGGTCTCACCACTTCACCAAAAGCCTTGGGTTTTTTTTTTGCAAAATTCAACTTCTGGAGGTGATTTTTGCAAATTTCTTTTTGAGGTTCGAACTCGGATTACATATTTTATAATTGTGTGATATTAAGAAAAACGTCATTCTTTTATAACCTCTGATTTGAGTAACACTATTTTTGAAAAGTTCAAGCAATAGGTGCTATGTGGGACCATCGTGTATACATATTTATATTTTTGGAGAGTTCGAGCAATTGGTGTTATATGCTACCTCATATATACATATTTATTCATTATTTCTAGGGCATACTTTTACGTTGGTATTTTTTTTCTAGTTATATACAATTTATACATGGAAATGACATATATATTATACATGACAACCTTTACCATTGGTTTTGATAGTTAGCTTTATACATCAATAGCAAGTAGTTGTCTGGTTCATTCGAGAACAACAATTTCTGAGAAAAGACAAAAAAAAATGGCTGAATCTGCCGTAAATATTTTAATACTAAGCATTGAGTTTGTGCTTGACAATCCGGGATATGCGATTGGAGGAGTTCGTCACCAGATCTCAGAGGTGAAACTTGAGCTAGAGAGCATAGGATCATTCATAAAAGATGCTGAGAAGTGTAAAAACCAGAATGAAGGAGTGAGTGTTTGGGTAGTACAAGTGAGGGACGTAGCATTTGAAGCTGAAGATATCATTGATGAGTTCTTGTATCATGTGGATAGCCTGAAAAAGAGCGGTTTTAGAGGGCGTCTAGCTGGTGTGTTTTACCTTCCAAAGGTACTGTGGTTGAGGTACAAAACTGCCCTGGGGTTGAGGAGAATCAGATCTGAGATTATAGACATTGCAAAACGAAGCAAGAGGTATGATCTAAGTCACATGGAAGCATCCTCGAACGTTGGATCAAATTCACAAAATTGTTGTAGTAGTGTGCAAAATATTGGAGAATCTTCGCTCTTCATTCAGAACGACGAAGTTATAGGGATCGATCAAGTGAAAGACTCGTTGCTGTCAAGTTTGGAGGTAGAGGAGGCCCACCGTGTTGTCATTTCTATCGTGGGCATGGGTGGTTCAGGTAAGACAACTTTAGTCGCGAAAGCCTATACTAGCCTGACTGTGAGGAAGAATTTTGACTGTTGTGCTTGGGTTTCCATTTCACAAAACAACACGATTGAGGACCTACTCAAAAAGCTGATCTCGGAGTTTTTTGATGAAAAGGAAGATCTGATCCCGAAAAACTTGAAGTCAATGGACTACAGACAGTTGGTGGAGACTCTTGTGAAGTTCTTGCACAAAAAGAGGTATGTTGTTGTATTTGATGATGTATGGAACAATAATTTCTGGAGACAAATAAGTGTTGCTCTTCCGGATGATAAAAACCGGAGCAGGGTCATCATAACAACGCGAAATGAAGATATTGCAGCTTATCCTTATGGTCCTGGCGGCACACATGTTTTTCGTTCCAAACCTTTAGCTGGTGACTACGCGTGGATGCTATTTTGCAACAAGGCGTTTTCAAGTCAGCCTAATTGCCAGTGTCCTCCTGAACTGGAGAAAATAGGCAGGGCATTGGCGAAAACATGTGAAGGTCTACCATTAGCAATTGTTGCTCTTGGAGGACTAATGGGGTCTAAAGGGAGGTCGGAAATGAAATGGAGGGAAGTTTACGACAGCTTAAGTTGGCATATCAGCAACAATAAGTTACTGGATGAGGTTAAAACTGTTATGTTGTTGAGTTTCAATGATTTGCCTTACTATCTTAAGAACTGTTTTTTGTATTGTTGTCGCTTTCCAATGGGAGAATGGATAGGAGCAGGCAGACTCATTAGAATGTGGATGGCTGAAGGTTTTCTGGAAGAAAAGAACAGCCTGAATACGGAAGAAGTCGGGAAAATCTATCTCAAGGAACTGATTTCAAGGAACTTACTCCAGGTTGTAAAGCATCAGAGTTTTATAAGGCCGAAGACTTGCAAGTTGCATGATCTGATGTGGGAGCTAGCTCGTTCGATCTCAGAGAAGGAGAATTTCTTGTCTATATGTAGTGAAGAAGTACTGGAGAAAGATGAGACAAGAGCACGTAGATTGTCCGTGCACAATGTTGATGGAACGGTTAAGATCAGAGGTGATTTGACACACGTTCGATCTTTCTCTATGTTCAATGTCAAAGGGGAATCCAAGTTTTTGTTGGATGATCTTTTATCCAGGTTTAGACTACTGAGGGTGTTGGAGTTGCATAACGTCAATGTTGATTCGTTACCTAATGAACTAGGTAACTTGTTCAATTTAAGGTACTTAGGTCTGGGTGGTACTGGAATAAAAGAGCTTCCAACGTCTGTGAATCGACTGAGAAACCTACAGACGCTGGATATTAGACGAACAAAAGTGAACGTACTCCCAAATGGAATCACCGAGCTGCATAATCTGCGACATCTTCTGGCCTATGGCAAGGAGACAGCAGCGGAACATTTTGCATACGTTAGAGGGGTGCAAGTTCCGGGCAAGCTGTGGAAGATGAAGAACTTACAAGTTCTTAATTGCATAGAGGCAAACGCGGATATAGCACGTAAGATAATGAAAATGACTAAGCTTAGAAGGATTGAGCTCACAAATGTCAAAGAAGAATATATGAAGAATTTATGTTCGTCCATCAACAAACTTAAATTCCTTCACCACCTACTTGTGATGACAGTGGATGCAAATTCAATTCTTAAATTAGACGATCTCTCGGGGACTCCACCCATTTTCCGGAAGGTTACTTTAGTTGGAAGAATGTGCAAAGTGCCTCGTTGGTTTTCTTCGATGCTCAACATTATGCATTTGCATTTGCATTGGAGCCACTTCCCAGAAGATCAGGATCCTATCCCCTGCATCAGTCAGCTTCCGAGTTTGGAGCATCTTGTGCTGGTTAATGCCTACGCCAGCAAGAAACAGCTGCTCTTTGAATCAGGATTCCAAAAGCTCGAGGACCTACACATTTCGTGTTTGCCAGAGTTGGATGAAATGGTATTCCTGGAAGGAGTTATGCCAAAACTCGAGCGCTTGAATATACAGGATTGTCCTAAACTGAAGGAGGTTCCTCAAGGACTTGACTATCTTACCAATTTGGAACAGATCAATCTGAAAGAAGCTTCATTAGAACTCATTCAGAATATCCGTGGAAAAGGAAGAAGCAATTGTTCAAATGTTGGACGGATCCCATCCATCAGACATTACTATGAGGTAGATGGTGAGCAATCATATGAAAGCCTGTCCTAACACATTGTGTCCAACAGGTACTTCATTTTCTTCTTCAATTCTTATAGCATTCTGAGAAATTGATTGTGAAGAGTTAGGTGCTCCATTGGGCCGAACTTAAACTTCTCGAAAATAGCTGTTCACACACTGATAAGGGATGTATGGATTCTCGAGAAAAGAGGAGCCATGGAGAGCTACCTTAGTCTTTTTTGGTTCTTGGAGGAGATGAGTGGGACCTCGACGACATCGGTGGTGGGGGTGGGGTTGGTGGGTGGTGGAGGGGAGGTGGGGTATAATGATTATGGATTCCGGCCACCGTTTACGGCGGTGCAGTGGCAGGAATTGGAGCATCAAGCTATGATTTATAAGTATTTAGTAGCTGGGCTACCTGTGCCACCGGACCTAGTAGTACCTATTCGCCGGAGTTTTGATGCTATCTCAGCCAGGTTCTTCAATCATTCTAGCTGTATGTTTCTTCTTTCTTTTTCTCTTTTTTTTTTCTCTGTTTAAAGTTCTCTTTTTGGTTTGTTTGTTTGTTTGTTAATTAGATTGATTTGTTGTAGTTATAGAGCATTTTATGGTGTTTTGTGAATGGGAAGCTTAATGTAATTTGATGGTGAAATTGGAGCATGCAGATCTAGGAACATTGTTTATCATGGCTTTTTTCAAGTACTTTCTCCGTTTCAATTTGTTTGTCTGGTTTTGACTTGGTATGAAGTTTAAGAAACTAAAAAAGACTTTTGAATTTTGTGGTATTGAATTAAGATATATAGAATGTACCGAAATGATTTTTAATGTTGTCGTCTTGAATGGAAAGTTGAAATTAAAGAGTTTCAAAAAGGGAAAGATGCGTTCTTTTTTAAACGGACTAAAATGGAAAGTAAAACAATATTACCTTTAAGATGAAGAAAAACTAATGAATTGCCATCCCTTTGTTTTTGATTCTAAAGTCTTGGTTGGAAGAATACTATCCATTCACTTTTAGAAGTATTTCTATAAGTGCTAGAAGCATTCATCCTTTTAGCGCGGCTATTTAGAGGTAAGAGTGCAAATGCATGATGTGCGACTTAGGTGCACGTCATGGGATTGACCCTTACGTACAGAAGCTTAGGATTTAAGTGGAGAATGATAAGAATAGAGGTGACTATCCATGTAGTTTCGAACTGTCCGCCACTACCCTCAGGGATTTCTCGGTTACATGAAAACATTGTTCTTTTTCTTTTGGTTTGTTAATTTTAGTTTATTATAGTTGAGCTCTTTATAGTGTTTGCATTTATGAGAATGGGGAAGCTTACCATAACTTGATGGTTAAATTGGAGCATGCAGATCTATGAACATTGTTTTTCATTGCTTTTTCTATTAATCCTTGCTTTAAAAAGAAAAGGAACTTTAGATTTGTTAAGGCAGTATAATAATGAACTGCATCCCTATGTTTTGATTCTAAGATCTTTGTTGAAAGTATATAATGCATTCTTTTTTAAAAGTAGTTTAAAAATCAGTGCTAGAAACATTCATGATTCATCTTACTAGCCCTGTCGTGTGGTGGTAAGAGCGCAACACATGATGACTTGTGGCTTAGGTGTTCATCACTGGATCGAACCCTGTTGAACAAATGCTTGGTATTAAAGTTGAGAAGGATAGAGGGTTGGGCTTATTGTCCATCTAGTTTCAAACCGTGCGTCCCTCGTGGGTTTCTCTGTTATAGGAAAAAACAGTTTTCTTCTCTTTTTTTCTCAAAATATTTTATTAGATGAATTGATTTTGGTATTGCACTAGTGGGTTCAATGGCTGATGACAGGCCAACAGTAAAGCAGAGAGCCAAGATATGTTAAATTTGACGGAGTCATTTACAAATTTATATTTTAATGTAACTAGTCAAATGTGTATAAACTCGACAGTCGACACACAAATAACTTAACAAATTTAACTATTTACTGTAAAATTTCAAATCTTTACACATTTTCAAGTTTCATAATTTGCTTCAAAGTTCACATTTTCTTATGTTTTGTTATTTTAATTATTAAAATACATCAATCTTTTATGATTTATATAAATAAACAAGATTATACAACAGAAGATTACAAAATCTGTAGAGTAAATAAAACAAAACAACAACAAAAAGTTACTCCCTCTGTCTCAATTTATGTGATGGTGTTTAATTGGGCAGGGAGTTTAAGAAAGAAATTTCTTTTTATGCAATACCTAAAACAGAAGTTAAACACTGGTGCATCGCAAAGGAGTGAACTTGTAGGTTAAGATCATGGGTTTGATTCCTTCAACACGTGCTCCTTCTCTTTTATCATTTGAATAGGCTGGGAAAAATGATCCATGCTCACTTCCTAAAAAGATGCTGGGCGAAAGTAACATTGTCTCATTCAAAGGGGGAAAAGAGAATACCCCGGATTTTGTGATTCGAACCCCGACCTTATCTAAAAGGCTACTAGCCTTCATTAATGTACTAAATCCAATAGTTTCTGTCATGTGGATTTGATATTTGATTTGAAATTGTACTATTCTGTAAAAATGTCATTTACATATATAAGTAGTTTAATTTTTGGCAAAGCACTTACTTTAACATAAAGCCACTCTCTTGACATCTGGTGGGCTAAAGCTTTGTGTTTCATTACGGCAGTTAATCCATGGTTGGCATGTTTTTGCTTCTCTCTTTTTCTTTTACACATAATTTCATAGTTTTACATCTGTATTAAATTTCAATGTCTCCCTCATGTAGGACTCTATTAAGGTTGTGCGGAAATGGCAGTGTCTGTTACAGAAATTCCAGTCTCATAGAATTTTGATGGCAGTGTAGCTATCGAAATTCCATGAGACTGGATGCAATATCAATAAATTCTGGCCGTACTTGATCCAAAAAAAGAAAAATACATTTTGCATGATAAAGGTCTTTCTTTTCATTGGTGAATGAGGGGCTTGTAATGTAAATGTGGTAATGTATTTTACATGTGCAGTGGGTTATTGTTCCTATTATGGGAAGAAGTTTGACCCCGAGCCAGGAAGATGTAGAAGGACAGATGGAAAGAAGTGGAGGTGCTCCAAAGATGCACATCCTGACTCCAAATATTGTGAAAGACACATGCATCGAGGCCGTAACCGTTCAAGAAAGCCTGTGGAATCTCAAACTACTCCCCAGTCCTTGTCGACAAGTGTATCACACATTGCTACTGGGAGCAGCAATAGAAGTGGAAGTTTCCAAAGCAATAGCAGTGGAAGCTTCCAGAATATGCCATTATATTCCGTTGCTAATTCAGATGGAATGAGTTACGGAAGCACCACCACGAAACTGCAGATGGAGCCCGCCTCCTATGGGATAAATAATAAGGAGTATAGGTACATCCACTTTGTCCTCTGTGGTTCATGTTCTCCTTAAGTAGATTTTTTTCTTAATACTGTCAGTGCAACTTGGAGCCTCGGAACAACAGTAAAGTTGTCTCCGTGTGATCTATAGGTCACGGGTTCAAACAGTGGTGCTTGCATTAGGATAGGAATCTACACTACATCCCCTTGGGGTGCAGCCCTTTTCCCAAACCTTGCGTAAACGTGGGTTGTGTGATACTTCGTGCATTGACCTGACCTTTACTGGTAGTGCACCTTGATTGCGTGATGAGAAGAGTTCTCAAGTAGTTGGCATGCCATTTTTGTTTCTTTCATCTAAATTCTCGTGCAGCTTTGCATAAAATCTTGGTGCTTTGCCGCATAGCTGTTTAATACTGTTTTCAAGTGACAAGTCTTCTGCTCCTATATTTTGCGTTTTCTATTGCTGATGAAACATAGAGTTGCTGGCTCAAATCTTTTACATTTGGATGGATGCTAAATATGACACGGGTGACTATCAATCCTTCTTTTTTCCCAATTGCTTCAAACTTAAAACTGTCAAGTAGGGGGGTTATTCTTCTCTCCTATATTCAGTTACCATCTTCCCGTTGTAAAATTATTTGAGGTCCAAATTATCTTATATAGAACGGTGAAAAGACTAGTGATCATGAGTACTTATAGGGGATATCACTAATCATGATATTATCTCAAATCTTATCTCATCATCCACTTCATCAGTTTTAGCTCTTACACTATAGCACAGTTAGAATCATTTAATATTTGTCAGATTATTATAAGGAGGACAAGATTTTTATGAAAGAGGGCAAAATATGACCAAGTTTCCCCTGCTATATCCTACTTATACAAGCATGATATTGTCAATCTTTATCAAAAAAGGAAAAATTGGTGTTTGTCAATAAAATCCTATTAATATACCGAAACTATATCTTGTTCTTTTAAGCCCTTTTCTTAAAACTATGTTCGCTCTTCACATTTAGCATTAGGGGTTTGGGTAATGTTCGAACTTCCATGTATGTTTTCTTGTTACTACTCAGTGAATATGTCTGATATGGTGTATTGTTGGTCTTGCATTTGGTGTAAATGGCATAAAATCCAGTTTCATGAAATGCTACACAGGTACGGAATGACTCCTGATGCTGATGACCACAATTTCTTGCCAGTAGCTTCTGTGAATGTGAGAGGACTAGGAGGTACGGGTTCTAACACAGACAACATGTGGCGTCTGATGCCATCGCAAGTTCCGTCAAAGCCCAATCTGAAAAATGATTCCCAGCTGTTTGGTAGTTCACCTAATCCATTTGAGCCTGTGATTGAATCAAAACAGCAGCCCCAACATTGCTTCTTTAGCAGTGACATAGATTCACCTGGTACAGTAAAGCAGGAGCCACAGCATCCAATGCGTTCATTCTTTGACGAGTGGCCTACATCCAAAGAATCATGGTCCAATCTTGACGAGGAATCCGGCAAAAATAATTTCTCCACTACTCAGCTGTCCATATCCATTCCAAATGCTCCTTCTGGATTCTCTTCAAGGAGTGCTACTTCCCCTAAATGGTGAAATTTTAGCATCTTTATAAACCTTTTCGTCCCGTTATAGTTGCAAGTGTTCCTAGCAAGCTTACCGTTTCTTTGTTTTTTCACTGGTGCAGATGATTGAGGAAGCTGTGGCTGCTTCAACTCTTAGCAGCAGTCTCTGGTGCTATGCAGATGAATGGTTGTCCTAGTGCTAAACTCCCGACATAACAGTAAAAGCAAGACGTGTAGGTGGATCGACTCATCAAGTTGTAACCTCTACTTGTATGAGCTTGCTTACATGTACTTTTTATATTACTGGTACATTTAGTCTATGCATTGTGTTTGTAGTTGTATTTCAATTTCAGTACTCTTTTTAAGCAAAAAATATATGGCTTACAAGACAAGTGTGGAGCACAAGTTTGCCATAAAAAAATAATGTATTTATTCAATCAAGTTGCTGGATGAGATGATCAATTTTGTGTGCTCCTGCTGTGGGAGTCAAACCAATTTTATGTTGGAAATCATCTCATTGAGTTTGTGGTTAAATGCTATGTTGTTCGAACTCTCTAAAAATGTTGTCATGCCCATATTGGATCCTCCAAAAAATAGCCCCACATTTATTCATCAACATTTTTAAAGAACCCGAGCAACATAGGTTAAATGTAATAGGTCGGTTTGAATTTCAACGGATGTAAAAACATTGGTTGAATTCATACATATATTTAAGTTTTGGTGGACAAAGCTATTCGGTACTTGTACTGGTAGGAGGTAATAGATACACCATAAAATTAATCAAGATGCATTTGTAATAGGTCATTAGGTTGGTTTGAATTTCAACTGATGTAAAATCATTGGTTGGGTTCATACATATATCCTCGGT
The DNA here is from genome assembly GCA_018342035.1 of Solanum appendiculatum. NCBI lineage: Eukaryota > Viridiplantae > Streptophyta > Magnoliopsida > Solanales > Solanaceae > Solanum > Solanum appendiculatum. The sequence continues at coordinate 613,861 of JAGDQO010000319.1, forward strand.
ACTTGTACTGGTGGGAGGTAGCAAATAAACCATAAAATTAATCAAGATGCGTACAAACTAATCAAGACACTACGATTGTAAAACAGGAATAATTGTTCAAACTTTTTGTTGGGAAGACGAAAGTAGTTTTGCCTTTAACTAAAGGTGGATATAGAATGTCGATATCATATTCATTTGAACTTAATATGCCTTATTTTAACAAAAGGTGGATATAGCATGTCGGTATCATATTTATTCAAACTCAATATTTTCGATCATTTATCACTTAATTATGATAAATTAACATTGTCTGGAATAATAATTTTTCCATCTTTAAATAAAAAGAAAAAAAAAGATATTTCATATATGGATAATAACAAATAAAGAATCAATCATTCACCATGTGATGCATAGTACAAAATAATTGCTAACTTGTCATAATGCTTTTCTATTTGTTCGCATGGCTTGCAATTTTTCTAACTCGATTTTTTTTTTCGAGTTTAACTTATTATACGGATAATATAAAAGAAAAATTATACTATCAGGTCATGTAATATGTAATTTATTTTATTTTTAAAATCATAAAAATAATTTTTTTTAAGAATGGTTATTTGTAGATATTAAGATTACAATTTTTTTATTTTTATAAATGATTATTTATAGATATCTTTTTTAGTTTGTCAAACTTTCAATAATGGTTCGTCTTTTTTGACGCCTTTCTCTTTGTGTTTTTTTTTTTCACTTTCTTCTAAATTTTGTTTCTTTTTGGAGTTAATACTAGCATTTTTGGTCTTTTAGATAATTATTGGTGAAGTCTCATTTTAATAATTATGATATTTTATTAAATATATTTAATCTTCAATTATTTGATATGTGTATTTTTTTTATTTTTTTTTTGTTTGTGAATAATCATATGGCATAATACATATCTATGTTAACTCGATCTCAATTGATAATTAAACATCTTAATTTTAAAAATGCACATTTAAAATTTTTAATTTGGTTTAAGTTGCTCCATAAACATCCTAACTTTGATAATACACTTCTAGAGTGCACTCCATAAAAGTGTTTAGATGTGCATTTTCAAATTTGAAGTGTTTACGAGACCAAAGGCACACATAAACAATCACTGAGTATAACATATTTTCTATATAAAGGGACCAAAAGCACATATAAACAGATAAACAAAATTGGCTACAGATGACAAGTAAGACTCTAACTTTGAGAGTGCATATTTAGACATCTCAACTGATAATTAAACATTCCAATTTGTCCTCACTTTGTCTTGTGAATACCCGATGTTGACGTAACTTATAAATTTTAAAAGCCCCTAGATGACCAATTCATAAGTTGGAGAGTTCAACCGACACACTGATATAAATTGAGGTGTCTAGATATGCACTCTCAAAGTTAAAGGGTTCACTTATTAACTGAGTTTAAATTTGAGTGTCTCTTTATGTCTTTAATAAGTTGAATGTTAAATAAGCTAAATGATATACCACAAATATCAAAAGTTATCCATAGTAAAGAGACCAACAGTGTCATTACGCCTTTTTTGGTTTTAATTATTTGATATTCATAATTCATTGATTTGATTTATGCATATTCATTTTTTTAAAAATAGTTCTACTAAGGGGATTAACTTTACCCTATTGACCAAAATATTGATTTCTAATTAAAAATAAGTTTGATCTCAACTACCTAACTTCTTTGAGAGTATATATATATATATATATATATATATCCTAGAAGTACATGAAGATAGTGTATATTTTTTTCTTTCATTTTATTCACATAAAATGATTAAAGAGAAATCTAAAAGAATATTTTCCCATTAAACAATATTATCCCTTTGGCTAGAATGGGCCATTTTGTTTTTTCTTTGGTCATTTTCTTTTCATTTTTATTTACAAGCTACTAACACATTTTTCTTTTTAAAAATAATTATTGATTATGATTTTTATGACCACCATCCTATTGTCTTGATCAACCAAAAACGTTTTATGGAGTGTTATTGCAAAATTTAGCCTTAAAAAAGGTGATAATGACAATAACAAAAACATTGGTAACAATAAGTTTTAAAAATAAATAAAGGAGGTATATATTTTATGTGGTTTGATCAACATGACCTACATTTACTAAATAAAGAGGAGCAAATTTATTATAACCATCGGTACACAAAATGATAACTCTTACTATACATAAACAACAATAATAATATATCCATTGTGACCTCACAAATAGGATCTGAAGAGGCAAATCTTATCTCTACCTTTATGATAGCCCTTAATATGTTGGATTAAAAAGAGCTTTCGAGGACCTTTATGATTTATTAAATAATTCAGGTGGTGGTGTTAATCAGAAATAACCTCTCTACTCCATAAAGTTAGTGATATGATTTGCATATATCCTTTCCTCTCAAACTCTGTTTATGAAATTACATTGGGCATGTTGTTAGAGTAATTCAATTAGGAATAGTAGTGTGTTTGTTATGGAGGAAATTGTTTTCTGAAAAATGTTTTCTTCTTTTTTCATGTTTGGTTAAAAAAATTTGGAAAACATTTTATGTTTATTATATCCTTTCCACCCAACCAACGCCCCAACCCCGCCTCCTTCGAGGCCTCACTCTTTACCCCTAAAGTGTTTTGCTAGATTATATATAAATGTTCTTGAGATAAAAAAAAAAAAAATCTTACTTACCAAACACTAAAAAATTGTAATGACCCGAAAGGTCATTTTTGAAAATTTTGAACTATTCGATAACTATGGCTATTTAATTAACGGATAAATTTTTAATAATTAAGTTAGTTAATAATAATGGGCCAAGTAAGAAATATATTAAAATAAGTAGTAGGGCTGGTTTATTTTATACTTAATTAATTTAGAAAAGAAAATAAAGAAAGGCAGAAAACCTACCTGCATCGTGCATTGGACGAACAACGAAGTGCAGGTACCCAATTTTGATTGATGCAAATTGCTAATTGTTAATTTCATATACACATGGTCATATTGTATTATTAAAGTGCATGTTGCTATTATTCTGTATTATTAATGAATTGGAAATTGGAATACGGTATAAGTTACATGGCAATGATTAATGATTAGGGGTAATCATTGGGTTATACTATGTTATAACATATAAACACTAATGACATTCTGCCTAGTTTCGTGTTTAAGTACTGTTTTATAACTTTGTTACGATTTTAGATTTTTATATAATTAGCACACTACAATTCAAGTTTTGTTATACTGAAATAGGTAATTAAATATTAGGTGCATTACATTATATGAATATTATTAGAGTTAGGTTATTTGGAGAAATTAAGACTTAACACTTGGCTTGAGATGTAGGAAAATGATTATGGTTTTGGGCGAGTTTTTGGATATAGATTAGACATATGATAATATGGGTGTTGTTAGTTTCAAAATCTTATTGTGGTTATTTATCTGGATAGATTGCTTTGATTTGGGAAGCTCAACGAAAGGGAAAGGCTCAAGTTCCGGAGTGATTGTTTGATTATTTGAGGCAAGTGGATTTCTCAACCCTTGTTAAGCGTATAGAATTCGTGTATTTCCTTGTGGTATGTGTTGGGAAGTGATGGGACTTGGTGATGGGTCGATTTGTCCATAATGAATAATTTTAATGATAAAAAGGGGGTAATAAAAGGCAATGTGATTAATTATTGGTGTGTGATGTGTTGAGAATGGTTTAAAAGGCTCATTGATTCATTGTTGATGTTGTAGCACGATTGTGTTGTTATGAAGTGTACATTGTTATGAAATGGTCATCTCTTCATTAATTGTGTGAACATTTATTTGCATTGATTATGAGACATGGTTGTGACAAGTGTTATGTGATGACAAGTGTTGTGTGAATTGAGAAAGAATAAGAAATTAAAAAGGATGTACCATTTCGAGGGACGTGTCGCACGCCGCGACGAATTCTATTATCGAGGGACGTGTCGCACGCCGCGACGGATTTCATTATCGAGGGACGTGTCGCACGCCGCGACAGATTGTACTATCGAGGGTCGTGTCGCACGCCGCGACGGATGCACGGACAGATATGTCCCCCATGGGTCCCGGATTGAGAGACAGCGGGTGTGTATCATTAGGTCAGACATGCATCATCGTACGTGGCATTGCATTTCATTGCATTGCATATCTTTATCATTTGTGAACTTGTGAGTGCCTTTCTGTTGAACTTGCGATTTATGGACTTGATCATGTGTCTTGCTGATCTGTAATTGTTATTGAATTATGTGCTATGTAAATTGTGAACTGTTAGGTTGGGCTGATTTTATGCAGGTTGTAGTTGTGGAGGTTCGGATGGGGTGTAAGGAGTACCCGTATTCTATTCCCTTAGCTTGTGTTTAGAAGTTTACTTGCTGAGTACCGCGTGGTTTGGTACTCACCCCTTGCTTCTACAATTTTTTTGTAGGTTACGAGCCCGGATTTTCGTGATACTTTCTATTCCTTCTTTTCTCTTCCGAGGCTTCCTGTGGAGATTTGCAAGGTAGCTGTTTGTCATCTCAGCAGACCTTCTTACTCCTATTTATGATTTTGTTCTGCTTTAGTGACAATATCATTTGAGACTTGCGTTTTCTTTCAAATCTATTGTAATACATTAGAGGCTTGTGCACGTGACAACCAGATTTTGGGGATTTCGTTGAATTGACTTATTATCCGCATTAGTATTTGCTAATAAAATTCAAATATTATTTTATTTCCGCACTTTGTTGTAAAATGGCTGGGTTTGAGGTTGACTTGTCTTGGTGGGATAAGACGAGTGCCATCACGTCCATTTTTGGGTCGTGACAAAAATAAGTAAAAAATTAGCTTATTTTCAAAAAGAATATTTTTCATAGAAAATATTCCCCTTCATACTAAACACACAAAACAAGGTCAAGCATATTTTTTTTTACATTTTTAATTAGGTAGCTGATTTTTATGCCTCAATGTGCTTATGAAAAAAGAAATTTGGTTTTCACACACATTTTTATTTATGAGAATTATGAACATTTCATTTAGATGGGTTTAATTGGAGACAACATGTGGGTCATTCAACATTTGATTAATATTCTCATTCTTTTTGACTGATAGTCTAAGAAGACTTGGAAAGCCAGTCTTAAAAATTACAAAATTAATAATTACCTTTGAGAAAAGAGTGGGAGGGTATATTTTGTTGCAAATGAGGTGCTATATTTTGTTCAATATTTTATATTTTGAAAATTCTCCTTTAAACTAATCAATTTGGATTACATATAATCTCTAGCGGCTAATATCTATATGTTATATAATTTTGAATACACATCAATATTTATATTTTTTTATATCAATAATATCTAGAACAGTTTATGCGTCTCTCAATTATTTAGTTGATATTTGTTATTGTTATTTTTCACACACAAGTTCAAATAATTATGCACACCGACAGATGAGATGAAATCACCTACGAGCATTTTTTTTTTTAATTTGTCTAATCTCCCATTATTGTTTTTCCAGGTCATTGACCACCCTTAAATACTAGACCTTTGTTTACTACATATTTAAGTAACTCAAATTATTCTGTTTGGCTAATCTGGACTATTATATTATGTGGATGGAGATATTACATAGAAAAAAAGGTTATCACATTAGTAGTGCCATTTTGTCAGAAATAGTGTTGACAGTTGGACCAAACAGAAGAAAGCATCTTGGGAAAAGACTCAAATACGTGGCTCATCTATGCGAGTCGTTAAAAAGTTAGGTTTGTCTATGCTATTTTCGTTTGAAAAAGGGCTTTCTATGCCATTATTTGTAAACTAAAAATATTTTTGATTTTACAAATCCATTTTTTATACGTGACCAATTATGATTCGGTCACGTCATTAATTAAATCATTTTTAAAAGGGAAAAGGCTCAAAATTCAAATATGCCATCAAACTTTAAAAAAAGACTCATCTATATCATCAATTAAAAGTTAGGCTCATCTATGCCATTTCAATTAATAAATAATGGCATGGATGAACTTTTTCTCAAACGAAAATGGCATAGATGAGCCGAACTTTTAACGAATGACATAGATAAACATTTTCTCAAAGTTTGATGACATATTTGAATCTTTTTGAAAACGAGTTTTGACATAACAAGTAAAGTTAATGTTATGTAATCAGGACGTCAGTTGTTTAAGTTACAAAAACAACCTTTTGCAATAATATAAAATAAAATTACGTACAATAGATTCATGTGGTACGTCCGACCTTTCCTCAAGTTCCACACATAACAAGAATTTGATATATATATATATATATATATATATATATTTAATAAATAATGGCATGGATGAACTTTTTCTCAAACGAAAATGGCATAGATGAGCCGAACTTTTAACGAATGACATAGATAAACATTTTCTCAAAGTTTGATGACATATTTGAATCTTTTTGAAAACGAGTTTTGACATAACAAGTAAAGTTAATGTTATGTAATCAGGATGTCAGTTGTTTAAGTTACAAAAACAACCTTTTGCAATAATATAAAATAAAATTACGTACAATAGATTCATGTGGTACGTCCGACCTTTCCTCAAGTTCCACACATAACAAGAATTTGATATATATATATATATATATATATATTTAATAAATAATGGCATGGATGAACTTTTTCTCAAACGAAAATGGCATAGATGAGCCGAACTTTTAACGAATGACATAGATAAACATTTTCTCAAAGTTTGATGACATATTTGAATCTTTTTGAAAACGAGTTTTGACATAACAAGTAAAGTTAATGTTATGTAATCAGAATGTCAGTTGTTTAAGTTACAAAAACAACCTTTTGCAATAATATAAAATAAAATTACGTACAATAGATTCATGTGGTACGTCCGACCTTTCCTCAAGTTCCACACATAACAAGAATTTGATATATATATATATATATATTTATTTATTGACAAAAGATGACAAAGTTGGTACAATTATTGAAAATACAATGCATTCATCTCTCTTTCTTTTATAGAAAAGATGATTTTGATATATATATATATATATACAATTATTGAAAATACAATGCATTCATCTCTCTTTCTTTTATAGAAAAGATGATTTTGATATATATATCAAAATCATCTTTTCTATAAAAGAAAGAGAGATGAATGCATTGTATTTTCAATAATTGTATCAACTTTGTCATCTTTTGTCAATCATGTTGATAGGTTCTTTTACAAAGTTTTTATTAAGGAATCCAAGTAATATTTGCCTTCTACTTTTTAAGATATGATACGAGTAGAATAATTTCAGTTTTATTTAGGAAACATTTGGGGATAAGTAGGCTGGAACCCACAATATTTTTTATAAGTATAAGTTACATAAATAAAGATGAAATTACTATTTATTTCTACTATTTTTTCTAATTACAATAATTCCTTAAAATTAATTCAATCCGAATACATTAATGAAAGTGCGGATACATTAATACATTAATACAGATACATTATTAAAATAAGGGATTTTTCAATCCGGATACATCAGTAAAAGCGTGGATACATTAATACAGCAATCCGGATACATTAGTGAAAGCGCGGATACATTAATATAGATACATTATTAAAATATGGGATTTTTCAATCCGGATACATTAGTGAAAAAGCGGATACATTAAAACATTAATACGGATACATAATTAAAATAAGAGATTTTAGAGATTTTTAAAAAATATAGGGAAATATGAAAAAAATAGTTTACTTAAAGCTGTGTAATTTAGTAATTTTTCCTTTTTATAATGGTAGGGTTTTGATTGTTTAAACGGTTACTGAACTATTATAAATAGATGAACAAAATCATATTTATTTTAATCGAAGAATCATTTATGTTTTTTCTTCATTTAAAGGGTCACTCAAAAAAAAACAGTGATATATCTAGTTATTATTTTAATAATGTGGACCTATATAAAAGGATTTTACAAGTCTGTTAATTAATCATCTTGATAATCTATCAAAGTCATGGAAATTAGTAGAATATTGTCTCTAATTTTTAAAAAGAGATGAAGGCATTGACTATACTTAAATTATAAAATTGTCAATTATTCTAAATTATGTTGGAGTTTTTTGACATCCTTCAATTACCTCCTCCACTAATTATCTGATTAAAAAAAAAGAGTAAGAATCTAGCATTATGCAAACACGGTCTAATTCTTTTTTTATTTGATTCTTTCAAATTCGTATCATTAATAAAATTTGAAACTTATTTAGAACTCGATAGATAATGAACTTGTCCCTCTATTCTTCTTCACTTAAATATCGTACTTTTGACTATAGTAGGGTTTGAAATTGCCATATGTACTTAATCCACACATCACCCGCTGCGGTCTCACCACTTCACCAAAAGCCTTGGGTTTTTTTTTTGCAAAATTCCACTTCTGGAGGTGATTTTTGCAAATTTCTTTTTGAGGTTCGAACTCGGATTACATATTTTATAATTGTGTAATATTAAGAAAAACGTCATTCTTTTATGACCTCTGATTTGAGTAACACTATTTTTGGAAAGTTCAAGCAATAGGTGCTATGTGGGACCATCGTGTACACATATTTATATTTTTGGAGAGTTCGAACAATTGATGTTATATGCTACCTCATATATACATATTTATTCATTATTTCTAGGTCATACTTTTACCGTTGGTATTTTTTTTCTAGATATATACAATTTATACGTGGAAATGACATATATTATACATTGGTTTTGATAGTTAGCTTTATACATCAGTAGCAAGTAGTTGTCTGGTTCATTTGAGAACATCAATTTCTGAGAAAAGACAAAAAAATGGCTGAATCTGCCGTAAAAATTTTAATATTGAGTATTGAGTTTATGCTTGACAATCCGGGATATGCGATTGGAGGAGTTGGTCAACAAATCTCGAAGGTGAAACTTGAGCTAGAGAGCATAGGATCCTTCATAAAAGATGCTGAGAAGTGTAAAAACCAGAATGAAGGGGTGAGTGTTTGGGTAGTACAAGCGAGGGACGTAGCATTTGAAGCTGAAGATATCATTGATGAGTTCTTGTATCATGTGGATAGCCTGAAAAAGAGCGGTTTTAGAGGGCGTCTAGCCAGTGTGTTTTACCTTCCAAAGGTAGTGTGGTTGAGGTACAAAACTGCCCTGAAGTTGAAGAGAATCAGATCTGAGATTATAGACATTGCAAAACGAAGCAAGAGGTATGATCTAAGTCACATGGAAGCATCCTCGAACGTTGGATCAAATTCACAAAATTGTTGTAGTAGTGTGCAAAATATTGGAGAATCTTCACTCTTCATTCAGAACGACGAAGTTATAGGGATCGAACAAGTGAAAGACTCGTTGCTATCAAGTTTGGAGGTAGAGGAGGCCCACCGTGTTGTCATTGCTATCGTGGGCATGGGTGGTTCAGGTAAGACAACTTTAGTCGCGAAAGCCTATACTAGCCTGACTGTGAGGAAGAATTTTGTCTTATGTGCTTGGGTTTCCATCTCACAAAACAACACGATTGAGGACCTGCTCAAAAAGCTGATCTCGGAGTTTTTTGATGAAAAGGAAGATCTGATCCCGAGAAACTTGGAAGTCAATGGACTACAGACAGTTGGTGGAGACTCTTGTGAAGTTCTTGCACAAAAAGAGGTATGTTGTTGTATTTGATGATGTATGGAACAATAATTTCTGGAGACAAATAAGTGTTGCTCTTCCGGATGATAAAAACCGGAGTAGGGTCATCATAACAACGCGAAATGAAGATATTGCAGCTTATCCTTATGGTCCTGGCGGCACACATGTTTTTCGTTCCAAACCTTTAGCTGGTGACTACGCGTGGATGCTATTTTGCAACAAGGCGTTTTCAAGTCAGCCTAATTGCCAGTGTCCTCCTGAACTGGAGGAAATAGGCAGAGCATTGGCGAAAACATGTGAAGGTCTACCATTAGCAATTATTGCCCTTGGAGGACTAATGGGGTCTAAAGGTAGGTCGGAAATGAAATGGAGGGAAGTTTACGACAGCTTAAGTTGGCATATCAGCAACAATAAGTTACTGGATGAGGTTAAAACTGTTATGTTGTTGAGTTTCAATGATTTGCCTTACTATCTTAAGAACTGTTTTTTGTATTGTTGTCGCTTTCCAATGGGAGAATGGATAGGAGCAGGCAGACTCATTAGAATGTGGATGGCTGAAGGTTTTCTAGAAGAAAAGAACAGCCTGAATACGGAAGAAGTCGGGAAAATCTACCGCAAGGAACTGATTTCAAGGAACTTACTCCAGGTTGTAAAGCATCAGAGTTTTATAAGGCCGAAGACTTGCAAGTTGCACGATCTGATGTGGGAGCTAGCTCGTTCGATCTCAGAGAAGGAGAATTTCTTGTCTATATGTAGTGAAGAAGTACTGGAAAAAGATGAGATAAGAGCACGTAGATTGTCCGTGCACAATGTTGATGGAACGGTTAAGATCAGAGGTGATTTGACACACGTTCGATCTTTCTCTATGTTCAATGTCAAAGGGGAATCCAAGTTTTTGTTAGATGATCTTTTATCCAGGTTTAGACTATTGAGGGTGTTGGAGTTGAATGAAGCCAATGTTGATTCGTTACCTAATGAACTAGGTAACTTATTCAATTTAAGGTACTTAGGTCTGGGTGGTACTGGAATAAAAGAGCTTCCAACGTCTGTGAATCAACTGAGAAACCTACAGACGCTGGATATTAGACGAACAGAAGTGAACGTACTCCCAAATGGAATCACCGAGCTGAATAATCTGCGACATCTTCTGGCCTATGGCAAGGAGACAGCAGCGGAACATTTTCCATATGTTAGAGGGGTGCAAGTTCCGGGCAAGCTGTGGAAGATGAAGAACTTACAAGTTCTTAATTGCATAGAGGCAAACGCGGATATAGCACGTAAGATAATGAAAATGACAAAGCTTAGAAGGATTGAGCTCACAAATGTCAAAGAAGAATATATGAAGAATTTATGTTCGTCCATCAACAAACTTAAATTCCTTCACCATCTACTTGTGATGACAGTGGATGCAAATTCAATTCTTAAATTAGACGATCTCTCGGGGACTCCATCCATTTTCCGGAAGGTTACTTTAGTTGGAAGAATGTGCAATGTGCCTCGTTGGTTTTCTTCGATGCTCAACATTATGCATTTGCATTTGCATTGGAGCCACTTCCCAGAAGATCAGGATCCTATCCCCTGCATCAGTCAGCTTCCGAGTTTGGAGCATCTTGTGCTGGTTAATGCCTACGCCAGCAAGAAACAGCTGCTCTTTGAATCAGGATTCCAAAAGCTCGAGGACCTACACATTTCGTGTTTGCCAGAGTTGGATGAAATGGTATTCCTGGAAGGAGTTATGCCAAAACTCGTGCGCTTAAATATACAGGATTGTCCTAAACTGAAGGAGGTTCCTCAAGGACTTGACTATCTTACCAATTTGGAACAGATCAATCTGAAAGAAGCTTCATTAGAACTCATTCAGAATATCCGTGGCAAAGGAAGAAGAAATTGTTCAAATGTTGGACGGATCCCATCCATCAAACATTGCTATGAGGTAGATGGTGAGCAATCATATGAAAGCCTGTCCTAACACATTGTGTCCAACAGGTACTTAATTTTCTTCTTCAATTCTTATAGCATTCTGAGAAATTGATTGTGAAGAGTTAGGCGCTCCATTGGGCCGAACTTAAACTTCTCGAAAATAGCTGTACACACACTGATAAGGGATGTATGGATTCTCGAGAAAAGAGGAGCCATGGAGAGCTACCTTAGTCTCGTGCACCTGCATCACACAAGTCTATGTTGCATCAACCTTTGCTAATGGCTTAATAACAATGATTAATAGCGAGCATGTGCATTACACACAACACATTTTCTCATGTTTTTCACGTAATTTGAAGTATGCAATCACCAAAACAATCAAGGCTTATAATCAATCCAAGCCTCATAACTTAAACTCTCTTTCACCAATCTACTGTAAGTTAGCTCTATGTCCTTATAGAAAATTCAAGCTTCTTCTATCACCTAATCACAATGATAATTTTCTGGCACAAACTCTACCAATGCACTATGTTGCAAAAATGCCATTGTACTCGTGTTGGATACTCCAAAAAAGCACTATTTTTGAAGGATCAGACATACCTTATAGCATTTTTGAAGAATCCGAGCAGTATAGCTAACGCATATCAAAAATTTTCTTGATGATGTAGTATGTGTAGCCTTATTACTTCAGACATGTTAGCTCTGACACTTTGATTCAAAATACAGATTGGCGCGGAACGTTGCAATAAATCTCCTACATATCTTATGGTGAACGCGTCGTCCTTCCACTGGTTTTTGAAGTGCCCTTCTAGCTATTTATTCTCTACCAATAATTCTTCAAATTGGTTAGTTTTCCTAGTGTGATTTACGTGAAGTGCAATGGTGCTTGTTTGGATCGGCCATATGAATCATTATTGTACATGTCGTTTTATTATTTGCATTTATATTATGTAAAATACAAGTGAGTTGTAATATGAAAAATTTGTTGCAAAAAACATGATGAATCATTTGTTGCTACAAGCCTGCAACCGTGCTGTCATTTTTCAACAAGCCTATCAGGGGCGGATCTAATGCATCGATAGTGAGTTCATCTAAACCAGTACTTACGAAGCGAACCATAAATTGATAGGTTCTTTTACAAAGTCTTTATTAAGGAATCCAAGTAGTATTTGCCTTCTACGTTTTAAGATATGATACGAGTAGAATAATTTCAGTTTTATTAAAGAAACGTTTGGGGTCAAGTAGGCTGGAACCCATAATAATTTTTATAAGTATAAGTTACATAAATCACGATGAAATTACTATCTATTCCTATTTTTTTTTAATTACAACAATCCCTTAAAATTAATCCAATCCGAACATATTAATAAAAGCGCGGATACATTAATACAGATACATTATTAAAATAAGGGATTTTCCAATCCGGATACATTAGTGAAAGCGCGGAGACATTAATACAGCAATCCGGATACATTAGTGAAAGCGGATACATTAATACAGATACATTATTAAAATAAAGGATTTCCCAATCCGGATACATTAGTGAAAGCGCGGATACATTAATACAGATACATTATTAAAATAAGGGATTTTAGAGATTTTAAAAAGATAAAGGGAAATATGGAAAATAGTTTACTTAAATTTGTATAATTTAATAATTTTTCCTTTTTATAATGGTAGGGTTTTCCTTGTTTAACGATTACTGAACTATTATAAATAGATGAACAAAATCATAACTTGTTAATTTTAGTTTATTATAGTTGAGCTCTTTTTAGTGTTTGCATTTATGAGAATGGGGAAGCTTACCATAACTTGATGGTTAAATTGGAGCATGCAGATCTATGATCATTGTTTTTCATTGCTTTTTCTATTAATCCTTGCTTTAAAAAGAAAAGGAACTTTAGATTTGTTAAGGCAGTATAATAATGAACTGCGTCCCTATGTTTTGATTCTAAGATCTTTGTTGAAAGTATATAATGCATGCTTTTTTTAAAGTATTTTTATCAGTGCTAGAAACATTCATGATTCATCTTATTAGCCCTGTCGTGTGGTGGTAAGAGCTCAACGCCTGATGACTTGTGGCTTAGGTGTTCATCACTGGATCGAACCCTGCTGTACAAATGCTTGGTATTAAAGTTGAGAAGGGTAGAGGGTTGGGCTTATTTTCCATCTAGTTTCAAACCGTGCGTCCCTCGTGGGTTTCTCTGTTATAGGAAAAAACAGTTTTCTTCTCTTTTTTTTCTCAAAATATTTATTAGATGAATTGATTTTGGTATTGCACAAGTGGGTTCAATGGCTGATGACAGGCCAACAGTAAAGCAGAGAGCCAAGATATGTTAAATTTGACGGAGTCATTTACAAATTTATATTTTAGTGACTAGTCAAATGTGTATAAACTCGACAGTCGACACACAAATAACTTAACGAATTTAACTACTTACTGTAAAATTTCAAATCTTTACACATTTTCAAGTTTCATAATTTGCTTCAAAGTTCTCAATTTCTTATGTTTTGTTATTTTAATTATTAAAATACATCAATCTTTTATGATTTATATAAATAAACAAGATTATACAACAGAAGATTACAAAATCTGTAGAGTAAATAAAACAAAACAACAACAAAAAGTTACTCCCTCTGTCTCAATTTATGTGATGGTGTTTAATTGGGCAGGGAGTTTAAGAAAGAAATTTCTTTTTATGCAATACCTAAAACAGAAGTTAAACACTGGTGCATCGCAAAGGAGTGAACTTGTAGGTTAAGATCATGGGTTTGATTCCTTCAACACGTGCTCCTTTTCTTTTATCATTTGAATAGGCTGGGAAAAATGACCCATGCTCACTTCCTAAAAAGATGCTGGGCGAAAGTAACATTGTCTCATTTAAAGGGGGAAAAGAGAATACCCCGGATTTTGTGATTCGAACCCCGACCTTATCTAAAAGGCTACTAGCCTTCATTAATGTACTAAATCCAATAGTTTCTGTCATGTGGATTTGATATTTGATTTGAAATTTTACTATTCTGTAAAAATGTCATTTACATATATAAATAGTTTAATTTTTGGCCAAGCACTTACTTTAACATATATCCACTCTCTTGACATCTGGTGGGCTAAAGCTTTGTGTTTCATTACGGCAGTAAATCCTTGGTTGGCATGTTTTTGCTTCTCTCTTTTTCTTTTACACATAATTTCATAGTTTTACATCTGTATTAAATTTCAATGTCTCCCTCATGTAGGACTCTATTAAGGTTGTGCGTAAATGTCAATGTCTGTTACAGAGATTCCAGTCTCATAGAATTTTGATGGCAGTGTAGCTATCGAAATTCCATGAGACTGGATGCAATATCAATAAATTCTGGCCGTACTTGATCCAAAAAAAGAAAAATACATTTTGCATGATAAAGGTCTTTCTTTTTATTGGTGAATGAGGGGCTTGTAATGTAAATGTGGTAATGTATTTTACATGTGCAGTGGGTTATTGTTCCTATTATGGGAAGAAGTTTGACCCCGAGCCAGGAAGATGTAGAAGGACAGATGGAAAGAAGTGGAGGTGCTCCAAAGATGCACATCCTGACTCCAAATATTGTGAAAGACACATGCATCGAGGCCGTAACCGTTCAAGAAAGCCTGTGGAATCTCAAACTACTTCCCAGTCCTTGTCGACAAGTGTATCACACATTGCTACTGGGAGCAGCAATAGAAGTGGAAGTTTCCAAAGCAATAGCAGTGGAAGCTTCCAGAATATGCCATTATATTCCGTTGCTAATTCAGATGGAATGAGTTACGGAAGCACCACCACGAAACTGCAGATGGAGCCCGCCTCCTATGGGATAAATAATAAGGAGTATAGGTACATCCACTTTGTCCTCTGTGGTTCATGTTCTCCTTAAGTAGATTTTTTTCTTAATACTGTCAGTGCAACTTGGAGCCTCGGAACAACAGTAAAGTTGTCTCCGTGTGATCTATAGGTCACGGGTTCAAACAGTGGTGCTTGCATTAGGATAGGCATCTACACTACATCCCCTTGGGGTGCAGCCCTTTTCCCGAACCTTGCGTAAACGTGGGTTGTGGATACTTCGTGCATTGGCCTGACCTTTACTGGTAGTGCACCTTGATTGCGTGATGAGAAGAGTTCTCAAGTAGTTGGCATGTCATTTTTGTTACTTTCATCTAAATTCTCGTGCAGCTTTGCATAAAATCTTGGTGCTTTGCCGCATAGCTGTTTAATACTGTTTTCAAGTGACAAGTCTTCTGCTCCTATATTTTGCGTTTTCGATTGCTGATGAAACATAGAGTTGCTGGCTCAAATCTTTTACATTTGGATGGATGCTAAATATGACACGGGTGACTATCAATCCTTCTTTTTTCCCAATTGCTTCAAACTTAAAACTGTCAAGTAGGGGGGGTTATTCTTCTCTCCTATATTCAGTTACCATCTTCCCGTTGTAAAATTATTTGAGGTCCAAATTATCTTATATAGAACGGTGAAAAGACTAGTGATCATGAGTACTTATAGGGGATATCACTAATCATGATATTATCTCAAATCTTATCTCATCATCCACTTCATCAGTTTTAGCTCTTACACTATAGCACAGTTAGAATCATTTAATATTTGTCAGATTATTATAAGGAGGACAAGATTTTTATGAAAGAGGGCAAAATATGACCAAGTTTCCCCTGCTATATCCTACTTATACAAGCATGATATTGTCAATCTTTATCAAAAAAGGAAAAATTGGTGTTTGTCAATAAAATCCTATTAATATACCGAAACTATATCTTGTTCTTTTAAGCCCTTTTCTTAAAACTATGTTCGCTCTTCACATTTAGCATTAGGGGTTTGGGTAATGTTCGAACTTCCATGTATGTTTTCTTGTTACTACTCAGTGAATATGTCTGATATGGTGTATTGTTGGTCTTGCATTTGGTGTAAATGGCATAAAATCCAGTTTCATGAAATGCTACACAGGTACGGAATGACTCCTGATGCTGATGACCACAATTTCTTGCCAGTAGCTTCTGTGAATGTGAGAGGACTAGGAGGTACGGGTTCTAACACAGACAACATGTGGCGTCTGATGCCATCGCAAGTTCCGTCAAAGCCCAATCTGAAAAATGATTCCCAGCTGTTTGGTAGTTCACCTAATCCATTTGAGCCTGTGATTGAATCAAAACAGCAGCCCCAACATTGCTTCTTTAGCAGTGACATAGATTCACCTGGTACAGTAAAGCAGGAGCCACAGCATCCAATGCGTTCATTCTTTGACGAGTGGCCTACATCCAAAGAATCATGGTCCAATCTTGACGAGGAATCCGGCAAAAATAATTTCTCCACTACTCAGCTGTCCATATCCATTCCAAATGCTCCTTCTGGATTCTCTTCAAGGAGTGCTACTTCCCCTAAATGGTGAAATTTTAGCATCTTTATAAACCTTTTCGTCCCGTTATAGTTGCAAGTGTTCCTAGCAAGCTTACCGTTTCTTTGTTTTTTCACTGGTGCAGATGATTGAGGAAGCTGTGGCTGCTTCAACTCTTAGCAGCAGTCTCTGGTGCTATGCAGATGAATGGTTGTCCTAGTGCTAAACTCCCGACATAACAGTAAAAGCAAGACGTGTAGGTGGATCGACTCATCAAGTTGTAACCTCTACTTGTATGAGCTTGCTTACATGTACTTTTTATATTACTGGTACATTTAGTCTTTGCATTGTGTTTGTAGTTGTATTTCAATTTCAGTTCTCTTTTTAAGCAAAAAATATATGGCTTACAAGACAAGTGTGGAGCACAAGTTTGCCATAAAAAAATAATGTATTTATTCAATCAAGTTGCTGGATGAGATGATCAATTTTGTGTGCTCCTGCTGTGGGAGTCAAACCAATTTTATGTTGGAAATCATCTCATTGAGTTTGTGGTTAAATGCTATGTTGTTCGAACTCTCTAAAAATGTTGTCATGCCCATATTGGATCCTCCAAAAAATAGCCCCACATTTATTCATCAACATTTTTAAAGAACCCGAGCAACATAGGTTAAATGTAATAGGTCGGTTTGAATTTCAACGGATGTAAAAACATTGGTTGAATTCATACATATATTTAAGTTTTGGTGGACAAAGCTATTCGGTACTTGTACTGGTAGGAGGTAATAGATACACCATAAAATTAATCAAGATGCATTTGTAATAGGTCATTAGGTTGGTTTGAATTTCAACTGATGTAAAATCATTGGTTGGGTTCATACATATATCCTCGGTACTTGTACTGGTGGGAGGTAGCAAATAAACCATAAAATTAATCAAGATGCGTACAAACTAATCAAGACACTACGATTGTAAAACAGGAATAATTGTTCAAACTTTTTGTTGGGAAGACGAAAGTAGTTTTGCCTTTAACTAAAGGTGGATATAGAATGTCGATATCATATTCATTTGAACTTAATATGCCTTATTTTAACAAAAGGTGGATATAGCATGTCGGTATCATATTTATTCAAACTCAATATTTTCGATCATTTATCACTTAATTATGATAAATTAACATTGTCTGGAATAATAATTTTTCCATCTTTAAATAAAAAGAAAAAAAAAGATATTTCATATATGGATAATAACAAATAAAGAATCAATCATTCACCATGTGATGCATAGTACAAAATAATTGCTAACTTGTCATAATGCTTTTCTATTTGTTCGCATGGCTTGCAATTTTTCTAACTCGATTTTTTTTTTCGAGTTTAACTTATTATACGGATAATATAAAAGAAAAATTATACTATCAGGTCATGTAATATGTAATTTATTTTATTTTTAAAATCATAAAAATAATTTTTTTTAAGAATGGTTATTTGTAGATATTAAGATTACAATTTTTTTATTTTTATAAATGATTATTTATAGATATCTTTTTTAGTTTGTCAAACTTTCAATAATGGTTCGTCTTTTTTGACGCCTTTCTCTTTGTGTTTTTTTTTTTTCACTTTCTTCTAAATTTTGTTTCTTTTTGGAGTTAATAGCATTTTTGGTCTTTTAGATAATTATTGGTGAAGTCTCATTTTAATAATTATGATATTTTATTAAATATATTTAATCTTCAATTATTTGATATGTGTATTTTTGATTTTTTTTTTTTTGTTTGTGAATAATCATATGGCATAATACATATCTATGTTAACTCGATCTCAATTGATAATTAAACATCTTAATTTTAAAAATGCACATTTAAAATTTTTAATTTGGTTTAAGTTGCTCCATAAACATCCTAACTTTGATAATACACTTCTAGAGTGCACTCCATAAAAGTGTTTAGATGTGCATTTTCAAATTTGAAGTGTTTACGAGACCAAAGGCACACATAAACAATCACTGAGTATAACATATTTTCTATATAAAGGGACCAAAAGCACATATAAACAGATAAACAAAATTGGCTACAGATGACAAGTAAGACTCTAACTTTGAGAGTGCATATTTAGACATCTCAACTGATAATTAAACATTCCAATTTGTCCTCACTTTGTCTTGTGAATACCCGATGTTGACGTAACTTATAAATTTTAAAAGCCCCTAGATGACCAATTCATAAGTTGGAGAGTTCAACCGACACACTGATATAAATTGAGGTGTCTAGATATGCACTCTCAAAGTTAAAGGGTTCACTTATTAACTGAGTTTAAATTTGAGTGTCTCTTTATGTCTTTAATAAGTTGAATGTTAAATAAGCTAAATGATATACCACAAATATCAAAAGTTATCCATAGTAAAGAGACCAACAGTGTCATTACGCCTTTTTTGGTTTTAATTATTTGATATTCATAATTCATTGATTTGATTTATGCATATTCATTTTTTTAAAAATAGTTCTACTAAGGGGATTAACTTTACCCTATTGACCAAAATATTGATTTCTAATTAAAAATAAGTTTGATCTCAACTACCTAACTTCTTTGAGAGTATATATATATATATATATATATATATCCTAGAAGTACATGAAGATAGTGTATATTTTTTTCTTTCATTTTATTCACATAAAATGATTAAAGAGAAATCTAAAAGAATATTTTCCCATTAAACAATATTATCCCTTTGGCTAGAATGGGCCATTTTGTTTTTTCTTTGGTCATTTTCTTTTCATTTTTATTTACAAGCTACTAACACATTTTTCTTTTTAAAAATAATTATTGATTATGATTTTTATGACCACCATCCTATTGTCTTGATCAACCAAAAACGTTTTATGGAGTGTTATTGCAAAATTTAGCCTTAAAAAAGGTGATAATGACAATAACAAAAACATTGGTAACAATAAGTTTTAAAAATAAATAAAGGAGGTATATATTTTATGTGGTTTGATCAACATGACCTACATTTACTAAATAAAGAGGAGCAAATTTATTATAACCATCGGTACACAAAATGATAACTCTTACTATACATAAACAACAATAATAATATATCCATTGTGACCTCACAAATAGGATCTGAAGAGGCAAATCTTATCTCTACCTTTATGATAGCCCTTAATATGTTGGATTAAAAAGAGCTTTCGAGGACCTTTATGATTTATTAAATAATTCAGGTGGTGGTGTTAATCATAAATAACCTCTCTACTCCATAAAGTTAGTGATATGATTTGCATATATCCTTTCCTCTCAAACTCTGTTTATGAAATTACATTGGGCATGTTGTCAGAGTAATTCAATTAGGAATAGTAGTGTGTTTGTTATGGAGGAAATTATTTTCTGAAAAATGTTTTCTTCTTTTTTCATGTTTGGTTAAAAAAATTTGGAAAACATTTTATGTTTATTATATCCTTTCCACCCAACCAACGCCCCAACCCCGCCACCTTCGAGGCCTCACTCTTTACCCCTATAGTGTTTTGCTAGATTATATATAAATGTTCTTGAGATAAAAAAAAATAAATTCTTACTTACCAAACACTAAAAAATTGTAATGACCCGAAAGGTCATTTTTGAAAATTTTGAACTATTCGATAACTATGGCTATTTAATTAACGGATAAATTTTTAATAATTAAGTTAGTTAATAATAATGGGCCAAGTAAGAAATATATTAAAATAAGTAGTAGTGCTGGTTTATTTTATACTTAATTAATTTAGAAAAGAAAATAAAGAAAGGCAGAAAACCTACCTGCATCGTGCATTGGACGAACAACGAAGTGCAGGTACCCAATTTTGATTGATGCAAATTGCTAATTGTTGATTTCATATACACATGGTCATATTGTATTATTAAAGTGCATGTTGCTATTATTCTGTATTATTAATGAATTGGAAATTGGAATACGGTATAAGTTACATGGCAATGATTAATGATTAGGGGTAATCATTGGGTTATACTATGTTATAACATATAAACACTAATGACATTCTGCCTAGTTTCGTGTTTAAGTACTGTTTTATAACTTTGTTACGATTTCAGATTTTTATATAATTAGCACACTACAATTCAAGTTTTGTTATACTGAAATAGGTAATTAAATATTAGGTGTATTACATTATATGAATATTATTAGAGTTAGGTTATTTGGAGAAATTAAGACTTAACACTTGGCTTGAGACGTAGGAAAATGATTATGGTTTTGGGCGAGTTTTTGGATATAGATTAGACATATGATAATATGGGTGTTGTTAGTTTCAAAATCTTATTGTGGTTATTTATCTGGCTAGATTGCTTTGATTTGGGAAGCTCAACGAAAGGGAAAGGCTCAAGTCCCGGAGTGATTGTTTGATTATTTGAGGCAAGTGGATTTCTCAACCCTTGTTAAGCGTATAGAATTCGTGTATTTCCTTGTGGTATGTGTTGGGAAGTGATGGGACTTGGTGATGGGTCGATTTGTCCATAATGAATAATTTTAATGATAAAAAGGGGGTAATAAAAGGCAATGTGATTAATTATTGGTGTGTGATGTGTTGAGAATGGTTTAAAAGGCTCATTGATTCATTGTTGATGTTGTAGCACGATTGTGTTGTTATGAAGTGTACATTGTTATGAAAATGGTCATCTCTTCATTAATTGTGTGAACATTTATTTGCATTGATTATGAGACATGGTTGTGACAAGTGTTATGTGATGACAAGTGTTGTGTGAATTGAGAAAGAATAAGAAATTAAAGAGGATGTACCATTTCGAGGGACGTGTCGCACGCCGCGACGAATTCTATTATCGAGGGACGTGTCGCACGCCGCGACGGATTTCATTATCGAGGGACGTGTCGCACGCCGCGACGGATTGTACTATCGAGGGTCGTGTCGCACGCCGCGACGGATGCACGGACAGATATGTCCCCCATGGGTCCCGGATTGAGAGACAGCGGGTGTGTATCATTAGGTCAGACATGCATCATCGTACGTGGCATTGCATTTCATTGCATTGCATATCTTTATCATTTGTGAACTTGTGAGTGCCTTTCTATTGAACTTGCAATTTATGGACTTGATCATGTGTCTTGCTGATCTGTAATTGTTGGAGTGTTGTTATTGAATTATGTGCTATGTAAATTGTGAACTGTTAGGTTGGGCTGATTTTATGCAGGTTGTAGTTGTGGAGGTTCGGATGGGGTGTAAGGAGTACCCGTATTCTATTCCCTTAGCTTGTGTTTAGAAGTTTACTTGCTGAGTACCGCGTGGTTTGGTACTCACCCCTTGCTTCTACAATTTTTTTTGTAGGTTACGAGCCCGGATTTTTGTGATACTTTCTATTCCTTCTGGCCTATGGCAAGGAGACAGCAGCGGAACATTTTGCATACGTTAGAGGGGTGCAAGTTCCGGGCAAGCTGTGGAAGATGAAGAACTTACAAGTTCTTAATTGCATAGAGGCAAACGCGGATATAGCACGTAAGATAATGAAAATGACTAAGCTTAGAAGGATTGAGCTCACAAATGTCAAAGAAGAATATATGAAGAATTTATGTTCGTCCATCAACAAACTTAAATTCCTTCACCACCTACTTGTGATGACAGTGGATGCAAATTCAATTCTTAAATTAGACGATCTCTCGGGGACTCCACCCATTTTCCGGAAGGTTACTTTAGTTGGAAGAATGTGCAAAGTGCCTCGTTGGTTTTCTTCGATGCTCAACATTATGCATTTGCATTTGCATTGGAGCCACTTCCCAGAAGATCAGGATCCTATCCCCTGCATCAGTCAGCTTCCGAGTTTGGAGCATCTTGTGCTGGTTAATGCCTACGCCAGCAAGAAACAGCTGCTCTTTGAATCAGGATTCCAAAAGCTCGAGGACCTACACATTTCGTGTTTGCCAGAGTTGGATGAAATGGTATTCCTGGAAGGAGTTATGCCAAAACTCGTGCGCTTGAATATACAGGATTGTCCTAAACTGAAGGAGGTTCCTCAAGGACTTGACTATCTTACCAATTTGGAACAGATCAATCTGAAAGAAGCTTCATTAGAACTCATTCAGAATATCCGTGGAAAAGGAAGAAGCAATTGTTCAAATGTTGGACGGATCCCATCCATCAGACATTACTATGAGGTAGATGGTGAGCAATCATATGAAAGCCTGTCCTAACACATTGTGTCCAACAGGTACTTCATTTTCTTCTTCAATTCTTATAGCATTCTGAGAAATTGATTGTGAAGAGTTAGGTGCTCCATTGGGCCGAACTTAAACTTCTCGAAAATAGCTGTTCACACACTGATAAGGGATGTATGGATTCTCGAGAAAAGAGGAGCCATGGAGAGCTACCTTAGTCTCGTGCACCTGCATCACACAAGTCTATGTTGCATCAACCTATGCTAATGGCTTAATAACAATCATTAATCGTGAGCATGTGCATTACACACAACACATTTTCTCATGTTTTTCGCGTAATTTGAAGTTTGCAATCACCAAAACAATCAAGGCTTATAATCAATCCAAGCCTCATAACTTAAATTCTCTTTCACCAATCTACTGTAAGTTAGCTCTATGTCCTTACAGAAAATTCAAGCTTCTTCTATCACCTAATCACAATGATAACTTTCTGGCACAAACTCTACCAATGCACTATGTTGCAAAAATGCCATTGTACTAGTGTTGGATACTTCAAAAAAGCACTATTTTTGAAGGATCAGACATACCTTAATAGCATTTTTGAAGAATCCGAGCAGTATAGCTAACGCATATCAAAAATTTTCTTGATGATGTAGTATGTATAGCCTTATTACTTCAGACATGTTAGCTCTGACACTTTGATTCAAAATACAGATTGGCGCGGAACGTTGCAATAAATCTCCTACATATCTTATGGTGAACGCGTCGTCCTTCCACTGGTTTTTGAAGTGCCCTTCTAGCTATTTATTCTCTACCAATAATTCTTCAAATTGGTTAGTTTTCCTAGTGTGATTTAGGTGAAGTGCAATGGTGCTTGTTTGGATCGGCCATATGAATCATCATTGTACATGTCGTTTTATTATTTGCATTTATATTATGTAAAATACAAGTGAGTTGTAATATGAAAAATTTGTTGCAAAAAACATGATGAATCATTTGTTGCTGCAAGCCTGCACCGTGCTGTCATTTTTCAACAAGCCTATCAGGGGCGGATCTAATGCATCGATAGTGAGTTCATCTAAACCAGTACTTACGAAGCAAACCATAAATTGATAGGTTCTTTTACAATGTCTTTATTAAGGAATCCAAGTAGTATTTGCCTTCTACTTTTTAAGATATGATACGAGTAGAATAATTTCAGTTTATTAAAGAAACATTTGGGGTCAAGTAGGCTGGAACCCATAATAATTTTTATAAGTATAAGTTACATAAATCACGATGAAATTACTATCTATTCCTATTTTTTTTTAATTACAATAATCTCTTAAAATTAATCCAATCCGGACATATTAATAAAAGCGCAGATACATTAATACAGATACATTATTAAAATAAGAGATTTTCCAATCCGGATACATTAGTGAAAGCGCGGATACATTAATACAGCAATCCGGATACATTAGTGAAAGCGGATACATTAATACAGATACATTATTAAAATAAAGGATTTCCCAATCCGGATACATTAGTGAAAGTGCGGATACATTAATACAGATACATTGTTAAAATAAGGGATTTTAGAGATTTTAAAAAAGATATAGGGAAATATGGAAAATAGTTTACTTAAATTTGTATAATTTAGTAATTTTTCCTTTTTATAATGGTAGGGTTTTCATTGTTTAACGGTTACTGAACTATTATAAATAGATGAACAAAATCATATTTATTTTAATCGAAGAATCATTTATGTTTTATTCTTCATTTAAAGGGTCACTCAAAAAAAAAGTGATATATCTAGTTATTATTTTAATAATGTGGACCTATATAAAAGGATTTTACAAGTCTGTTAATGAATCGATAGGAAATTGCACATAGCAAATAACTTATTTTATTTTTCAGATTTCTATAAAAGTTGTACTCTATTTTTCATATAGTTATATTCTATAATGATGTCAATCATCTTGATAAGCTGTCAAAGTCATGGAAATTAGTAGAATAGTGTCTTCTAATTTTCAAAAAGAGACGAAGGCATTGACCATACTTAAATTATAAAATTGTCAATTATTCTAAATTATGTTGGAGTTTTATGACATCCTTCAATTACCTCCTCCACTAATTATCTGATTAAAAAAAAAAGAGTAAGAATCTAGCATTATGCAAACACGGTCTAATTCCTTTTTTATTTGATTCTTTCAAATTCGTATCATTAATAAAATTTGAAACTTATTCAGAACTCGATAGATAATGAACTTGTCCCTCTATTCTTCTTCACTTAAATATCGTACTTTTGACTATAGTAGGGTTTGAAATTGCCATATGTACTTAATCCACACATCACCCGCTGCGGTCTCACCACTTCACCAAAGCCTTGGGTTTTTTTTTTTTGCAAAATTCCACTTCTGGAGGTGATTTTTGCAAACTTCTTTTTGAGGTTCGAACTCGGATTACATATTTTATAATTGTGTAATATTAAGAAAAACGTCATTCTTTTATAACCTCTGATTTGAGTAACACTATTTTTGGAAAGTTCAAGAAATAGGTGCTATGTGGGACCATCGTGTATACATATTTATATTTTTGGAGAGTTCGAGCAATTGGTGTTATATGCTACCTCATATATATATATTTATTCATTATTTCTAGGGAATACTTTTACCGTTGGTTAGCTTAAAACATCAGTAGCAAGTAGTTGTCTGGTTCATTTGAGAACAACAATTTCTGAGAAAAGACAAAAAAAATGGCTGAATCTGCCGTAAAAATTTTAATATTGAGCATTGAGTTTGTGCTTGACAATCCGGGATATGCGATTGGAGGAGTTCGTCACCAGATCTCGAAGGTGAAACTTGAGCTAGAGAGCATAGGATCATTCTTAAAAGATGCTGAGAAGTGTAAAAACCAGAATGAAGGGGTGAGTGTTTGGGTAGTACAAGTGAGGGACGTAGCATTTGAAGCTGAAGATATCATTGATGAGTTCTTGTATCATGTGGATAGCCTGAAAAATAGCGGTTTTAGAGGGCGTCTAGCCGGTGTGTTTTACCTTCCAAAGGTAGTGTGGTTGAGGTACAAAACTGCCCTGGAGTTGAGGAGAATCAGATCTGAGATTATAGACATTGCAAAACGAAGCAAGAGGTATGATCTAAGTCACATGGAAGCATCCTCGAACCTTGGATCAAATTCACAAAATTGTTGTAGTAGTGTGCAAAATATTGGAGAATCTTCACTCTTCATTCAGAACGACGAAGTTATAGGGATCGATCAAGTGAAAGACTCGTTGCTGTCAAGTTTGGAGGTAGAGGAGGCCCACCGTGTTGTCATTTCTATCGTGGGCATGGGTGGTTCAGGTAAGACAACTTTAGTCGCGAAAGCCTATACTAGCCTGACTGTGAGGAAGAATTTTGACTGTTGTGCTTGGGTTTCCATTTCACAAAACAACACGATTGAGGACCTGCTCAAAAAGCTGATCTCGGAGTTTTTTGATGAAAAGGAAGATCTGATCCCGAAAAACTTGAAGTCAATGGACTACAGACAGTTGGTGGAGACTCTTGTGAAGTTCTTGCACAAAAAGAGGTATGTTGTTGTATTTGATGATGTATGGAACAATAATTTCTGGAGACAAATAAGTGTTGCTCTTCCGGATGATAAAAACCGGAGCAGGGTCATCATAACAACGCGAAATGAAGATATTGCAGCTTATCCTTATGGTCCTGGCGGCACACATGTTTTTCGTTCCAAACCTTTAGCTGGTGACTACGCGTGGATGCTATTTTGCAACAAGGCGTTTTCAAGTCAGCCTAATTGCCAGTGTCCTCCTGAACTGGAGGAAATAGGCAGGGCATTGGCGAAAACATGTGAAGGTCTACCATTAGCAATTGTTGCTCTTGGAGGACTAATGGGGTCTAAAGGGAGGTCGGAAATGAAATGGAGGGAAGTTTACGACAGCTTAAGTTGGCATATCAGCAACAATAAGTTACTGGATGAGGTTAAAACTGTTATGTTGTTGAGTTTCAATGATTTGCCTTACTATCTTAAGAACTGTTTTTTGTATTGTTGTCGCTTTCCAATGGGAGAATGGATAGGAGCAGGCAGACTCATTAGAATGTGGATGGCTGAAGGTTTTCTGGAAGAAAAGAACAGCCTGAATACGGAAGAAGTCGGGAAAATCTATCTCAAGGAACTGATTTCAAGGAACTTACTCCAGGTTGTAAAGCATCAGAGTTTTATAAGGCCGAAGACTTGCAAGTTGCATGATCTGATGTGGGAGCTAGCTCGTTCGATCTCAGAGAAGGAGAATTTCTTGTCTATATGTAGTGAAGAAGTACTGGAGAAAGATGAGATAAGAGCACGTAGATTGTCCGTGCACAATGTTGATGGAACGGTTAAGATCAGAGGTGATTTGACACACGTTCGATCTTTCTCTATGTTCAATGTCAAAGGGGAATCCAAGTTTTTGTTGGATGATCTTTTATCCAGGTTTAGACTACTGAGGGTGTTGGAGTTGCATAACGTCAATGTTGATTCGTTACCTAATGAACTAGGTAACTTGTTCAATTTAAGGTACTTAGGTCTGGGTGGTACTGGAATAAAAGAGCTTCCAACGTCTGTGAATCGACTGAGAAACCTACAGACGCTGGATATTAGACGAACAAAAGTGAACGTACTCCCAAATGGAATCACCGAGCTGCATAATCTGCGACATCTTCTGGCCTATGGCAAGGAGACAGCAGCGGAACATTTTGCATACGTTAGAGGGGTGCAAGTTCCGGGCAAGCTGTGGAAGATGAAGAACTTACAAGTTCTTAATTGCATAGAGGCAAACGCGGATATAGCACGTAAGATAATGAAAATGACTAAGCTTAGAAGGATTGAGCTCACAAATGTCAAAGAAGAATATATGAAGAATTTATGTTCGTCCATCAACAAACTTAAATTCCTTCACCACCTACTTGTGATGACAGTGGATGCAAATTCAATTCTTAAATTAGACGATCTCTCGGGGACTCCACCCATTTTCCGGAAGGTTACTTTAGTTGGAAGAATGTGCAAAGTGCCTCGTTGGTTTTCTTCGATGCTCAACATTATGCATTTGCATTTGCATTGGAGCCACTTCCCAGAAGATCAGGATCCTATCCCCTGCATCAGTCAGCTTCCGAGTTTGGAGCATCTTGTGCTGGTTAATGCCTACGCCAGCAAGAAACAGCTGCTCTTTGAATCAGGATTCCAAAAGCTCGAGGACCTACACATTTCGTGTTTGCCAGAGTTGGATGAAATGGTATTCCTGGAAGGAGTTATGCCAAAACTCGTGCGCTTGAATATACAGGATTGTCCTAAACTGAAGGAGGTTCCTCAAGGACTTGACTATCTTACCAATTTGGAACAGATCAATCTGAAAGAAGCTTCATTAGAACTCATTCAGAATATCCGTGGAAAAGGAAGAAGCAATTGTTCAAATGTTGGACGGATCCCATCCATCAGACATTACTATGAGGTAGATGGTGAGCAATCATATGAAAGCCTGTCCTAACACATTGTGTCCAACAGGTACTTCATTTTCTTCTTCAATTCTTATAGCATTCTGAGAAATTGATTGTGAAGAGTTAGGTGCTCCATTGGGCCGAACTTAAACTTCTCGAAAATAGCTGTTCACACACTGATAAGGGATGTATGGATTCTCGAGAAAAGAGGAGCCATGGAGAGCTACCTTAGTCTCGTGCACCTGCATCACACAAGTCTATGTTGCATCAACCTATGCTAATGGCTTAATAACAATCATTAATCGTGAGCATGTGCATTACACACAACACATTTTCTCATGTTTTTCGCGTAATTTGAAGTTTGCAATCACCAAAACAATCAAGGCTTATAATCAATCCAAGCCTCATAACTTAAATTCTCTTTCACCAATCTACTGTAAGTTAGCTCTATGTCCTTACAGAAAATTCAAGCTTCTTCTATCACCTAATCACAATGATAACTTTCTGGCACAAACTCTACCAATGCACTATGTTGCAAAAATGCCATTGTACTAGTGTTGGATACTTCAAAAAAGCACTATTTTTGAAGGATCAGACATACCTTAATAGCATTTTTGAAGAATCCGAGCAGTATAGCTAACGCATATCAAAAATTTTCTTGATGATGTAGTATGTGTAGCCTTATTACTTCAGACATGTTAGCTCTGACACTTTGATTCAAAATACAGATTGGCGCGGAACGTTGCAATAAATCTCCTACATATCTTATGGTGAACGCGTCGTCCTTCCACTGGTTTTTGAAGTGCCCTTCTAGCTATTTATTCTCTACCAATAATTCTTCAAATTGGTTAGTTTTCCTAGTGTGATTTAGGTGAAGTGCAATGGTGCTTGTTTGGATCGGCCATATGAATCATCATTGTACATGTCGTTTTATTATTTGCATTTATATTATGTAAAATACAAGTGAGTTGTAATATGAAAAATTTGTTGCAAAAAACATGATGAATCATTTGTTGCTGCAAGCCTGCACCGTGCTGTCATTTTTCAACAAGCCTATCAGGGGCGGATCTAATGCATCGATAGTGAGTTCATCTAAACCAGTACTTACGAAGCAAACCATAAATTTATGTGTAAAAATTCAATAAAATTACAATAAATAATTATGAACTCGTGATTTTAACATTATATAATGAGTTCATTGGTAATTCTTAACGATTGAACCCATAGAATTTAAATCTTGAATTCGTGTATGGCCTCTACAATAGGCTCTAGCGTGGCATTTAGGCAAAAATCTCAAAGTTTTTTTGTAACATAGAGAACTTTACAATAAAATGTAGTTAAATCATTAATTGTTAAAGCTTAAACCAAAATCTCAAAGTTTAAGTCTTTTTTCTTTTAGATGTTTCAGTCAATTACAAGTTTATCAAACACGACTAATGTTGCCTAATGATGATTTATGTGTCAAGAAAGATTTCATCTATATTAACAAGCATTCAAGGTGCAAAATCATAAGAAATCTCATTTTCTATTATTTTCACATACCTTAACTAGATATCAGGTTCGAGTCCTTAGGAATGGGAAAAAACTTCTTATGAGCGCCTAAATGGACCTCAGGCGAATTTAAATTAAGTTTATCCTTAGCATTAATTACTTATTTTTCAAGACCTAAGTACTAAACATTATCAATTGATAAAAATTGTGTAGTAAAATAGTCATACGAGTCATTATTTTCTTAGTGAATGTGTCAAGTCTAAATATAACAAATAAAAGTGAAGGCATTTTTAGTCTATCATTTTTCGTCTTGGGAAGAGAGGAGTTTTGTATTTAGCTAATATCAAAAGATGTAACACAATTTAGATCTAAAAATAAAAAGATGGACTATCGAATAAAAGAATAAGAACTTTTAGATTTAGATATAAACATTACTTTGTGCATTTTATTTTATCTAGATATTGATACTTATCACTCCATTATAGGCTGCGTATCAGTCAGTTTGGTTGGTTTTGAAGTTAATCGGTTCGATTTATCAGTTATCAATTTGTAGACATGCTAACCTTTATAGAACTGTTAAGATATTGGTTTATCGATTATTTATTGTTATCCGTTCAGTTATCGGTTTAACCGTTAAGAGTTGACACAAAAAAAATCATGGAAAATCACTTAGAAACAAGGTGACAAACCAAATGAACCAGACACATGAGTTGCCAAAATGCATCTTGGTCAAAAGCAAACACTGTCACATTATAGAATAACCGAAAGTTTGAGACAACCTAAAATAAAAGTATAAAACTAAACTCTAAGTCAAGAATTTTATATACCAAATGATATAAATACAATTATTTAATTTACTATCGGGCTATCTGTTAAATCATTAAGAAAAAACTTCAAAACATTAAGAACCGATAACCAGATAATAAAAAAAATCAAAATTGTTACTGAAACCACTAAATCAATAACTCATTACCGATAAATCAATAACTTTTTTTCGATTCAGATTATCGGTTTCTGTTCGATTTTGAACAATCCTACTCCACCACTAGTCATCCATATTATCAAATGAATCATTTTCGTCTTTGGTAAACTTATCAATGGCTATAGTCATAGTGATCCTCCTGTTTAACTACTTTGAGGTAAACGAATATTCAAATTTGAAATATCAAAGAAAAAAAAAAGAAAAAAGGAAAAGGGGAGAGGGGACTCACCGACTCAAACTAAACGGCGTCGTTCCGGGTCGTAAAATCTATTTATTGGGGATAACATTTATTAAATTTTCCCCTTTTTTCATTATTTGCAATTCGAAATTGGGAGCTCCAACTCAAAATCACCGGATAGTTTTCCGATCAGCGCCGGAGATAAACTGATAAAATCGCCGGAAAGGTAAGTTTCAGATCCCAAAATTTCACTTTGTATTTGAAAAACCATAGAGAAATAGCTGAAAAACGCGATTTTATGATTGATTATGCGATCACGATAGATTGTTTTAACGGGCAGATGGAATGGAATTGATAATTGATGATAAGTATAGCCGAACTGAAGTAATTTGAGATTGAGGTGAAATTGTGTTACCTATACCTTTATTAACCCTACTAGTTTGAGATTTGAGGAGAAATTGTTATTGATGATTGTGGTGTAATCTGCACTTTTACTAGCAGATCATATCTGAAAAAACTAGAGAAAAAACATAGAAGAGCACTATTTTTGTTTAAATTGATTGTACAATCACCCACAGCTTGTTTTAAGACAGATTACTGTGTATTCAGGATACATATAGCCAAACCAAACTAGTGTGAGATAGAGGTGAAATTGTTATTGATGATTGTGGTGTGATGTGCACTTCTACTAACAGTTTATGTCTGAAAAAAACCTAGAGAAAAAGCACGATTTTATGCCTAAATTCTGTCTGTTTTTTTTTTTAAAAAAAAAAGATTTTTTTTATTGATTGTGCAATCACTGTTAGCTTGTTTTAAGACGAATTACCGAGTATTCAGGATTTCATATAGCCAAACCCAACTAGTTTGAGATTGAGGTGAAATTGTGATTATTGTTGTTGTTGATGATGATGATTGTGGTGTAATCTGCTCTTTTACTACAGTTTATATCTGAAAACCCCTAGAGATATAGCAGAAAAAATACAATTTTAGGATTCGTTCTTTTTTAAATTCATTTGAATTGATTGTGCAATCACCTATAGCTTGTTTTAAGAAAAATTATTGAGTATTGGACTAAATGGGCTGATGGAATCCAATTGATATTTGATGATTCATATGGCCGAACCCAAGTAGTTTGAGATTGTGGTGAATTTGTGTTGACATCTTTATTAACCCTAGGAATTATTTGAGATCGCTTACACCAATTATCTCATTGAAGGGGCTTTAAAATTTTGTACTTTTTTTTGTCTTTTTGGGAACTTTTACTATCTGTTTTTTTTTGTATTAGTCCTTACATCAATTATTGTTGAGTCCCCCATATCGTGGGGGACTCGGATCTTGTTTGGATTGGCTTATTTTAAGTCGAAATAGCTTTTAAGCACTTTTAGAGTATTCGGGTGAAAGAAAAAAGTGTTTTTAAGAACTTGTTTTTAAGTCAAAAATAAGTCAAAAAGTCATAGGTTAGAATTCCTAACTTATGGTTTTTGGCTTATAAGTCAAAAACTATAAGCCGTCCAAACAGGCTCTTGGTCTCCTTATATGGCTTGGGCAATCCTCACCTCTTGGGCTAGCTTTTTGGGTTGAGTTAGGTCGAAGGTCCATTTCTTTGTCAATTATCTCGTTGTAAGGGGCTTTAAATTTTTTGTATTTTTGGTCTTTTGCGAGGCTTTCACTATGTGTCTGTTGGTTTTTCATATTGCTCTACCTTAGAAATCAACTACTTTGGGTAGTTATATCTTTGTGGAATTGAATTGTTGTTCTCGGCTTAATTTTGGAACTTATCTGAATTTGATCTGATTTTCTGGTTCAAATTGGGAATTGCTTAAAACCTAGGGCTTTAATTTTTTTTATGCTTAACTATTGATTTTTGGTGTACACATCCTACTACTGTTCTGATTTTAAGATCTGCATTTTGAACTTCGAAAAGCTAGGGTTGGGAATGTTGATGATGCTTATGTTGTGATTTTCAGTGTAAATGGACTGTTACGATTTTTAGCTCTGAATATGGAACTTTGAAAGGCTGCTAAGGTTTGGAAATCTGGTGCTTACATGTTAGATTTTGAGTGAATACAACTTTTTCACTTCTGATTTTAGCACCGAATTTGGAGCCTTAAAAAGCTGCCAGGGTTTGGAAATTGATACTTACATGTTGATTATGTGTATAGAGCTATTCCACTTCTGGTTTTGTCTCTGAATTTGTTACTGTGGAAACTATTCTTTTTGAATGTTAATACTTAAATATTAATTCTTTGGTGTATACAGCTTGCTGGTGAGAAACAGTCAATATGCCGGCCACAGCAGGTAGGGTTCGCATGCCTGCGAACAATAGGGTTCACAGTAGTGCAGCCCTACAGACGCACGGCATCTGGCAAAGTGCTATCGGTTATGACCCGTATGCTCCTAGCAAGGATGAAGACAAGAAATCATCTACCCAGAAGGCGTCGTCGGCTGCAGATCCCGAAAATGCTTATGCGAGCTTTCAGGGTTTGCTTGCACTTGCTCGAATCACTGGATCAAATGCTGATGAGACCCGTGGAGCATGCAAGAGGTGTGGGCGGGTTGGCCACCTCACTTTCCAGTGTAGGAATTTCGTGAGTGTTAAGGATGATAACAAGGATAAGGATGCAGAGGCAATTGAAGCTGCCGTGTTGTCTGGATTGGAGAAGATTAAGGGGCATGGTTCTAAGATGAAGGGGAAAGCAGAAAATGAGGAGAGCAGTGAAGAAGAGGAGGAGAGTGAGAGTTCTGATTCCGATTACGATTCTGAAATGGAGAGGGCAATTGCTGAGAAGTATGGTAAGAAGGTGAGTAGAAAGTTAAAGTCATCATCTAAGAAGCACAAGAAGAAAGATTCTGATGATGATGATGAGTCAGACTCTGGAAAAAGGAAAAAGAGGGGTAGATCAAAGAGGAGGGGGAGTGGGAAGAAGAGGGGACACAGTGATTCGGAGGATGATGATGAAGATAAGGAGCGCAGGAAGAGGAGGAGGGAAAAGAGGAGGAAACGGGATGACTCATCAGATGAGGAGGAGGATCGTCAGAGGAGGAGAAAAAGTAGGAAGGAGAAGAGGAGGAGGAGAAGTCATAGACA
Source organism: Solanum appendiculatum (assembly GCA_018342035.1). Classification (NCBI taxonomy): domain Eukaryota; kingdom Viridiplantae; phylum Streptophyta; class Magnoliopsida; order Solanales; family Solanaceae; genus Solanum; species Solanum appendiculatum. The sequence continues at coordinate 648,101 of JAGDQO010000319.1, forward strand.
TGCGGACAGTTCTGCTGAATCAAGTGATGAATCGCCTCCAAGGCACAAGCGTAGGAGCAGGAGAGCAGCAGCCTCAGCATCTGATTCTGATGCCAGTAACTCTGATGATGCACGAGTAGGCAGGGACAAAAAACGTTCTGAGAAGAGGAGCAGGAAACGTCATGATGATGAAGAGTAGTAATGTACCCGTAAAAGGAGATTTATCATCTACTATCTGGATTGCAGGTCCATTTCTTTCTATGGAACTTGCTTATCTGGGAACTTTGTGTGTGTTTGTCATTGTCTATTTTCATCTTTTGCCTCAACAAATACTCGTCTGGTTGTAATTTTCCCTTCATGATCTTGAGTATTGTTCAACTGATGTTGCAGTACTGCATCAGTTATTCAGGATATTGCTATCCTTGTTGAACTTGCGTCATGTTATGCTTTTGAAGGTTTTGTGGAGTTATTTATTACAATCCGCAACTTGTGCGACTTCATAGGGTGGTATTAGTTGAAGTGATATATGAGCCCTATATTTACCGTTTTGATTAACATCATGTGTTTAAATTTGTCAAGAAATATGTTACGGTAGCCTTTAATATTTAATTGTGCTAGAGCCTTCGTTTTTTTTTTTTCACATTTCCAGGAATTGTATTCCGAATGTGGTGCACTCTGATTTCTGGTTATACTCAATATTGTTAATCGCCTGAAAACCATATCTCAAAAGAAAGATAAGATCATAAGGTCAAGCTGGCCAAAGTTACTGGAACACATTAGCAGTAGAACAGTTTCCTTAACAAACTAAAAAGCCAGAAACTGCTTGATTTGCAAATCTGGTAGTTGCAAAGGAAGAGTAGCATCAGCACTTCTAGGCACCCAACACAAGTGTTCTTCCCTTCTCTTCTTGTAGGCTGTAGCACTTCTCCAGTTCTGGATCTGTGTGCTCGCCGGAGGCGATACAAACTCCAAGAAGAACACTGATATCTAGTGAATGAGATGTATTAGATTTATCAAACCCAACAGCCTAGTGGTCTATGAAGTGGGTACAAACTTTAGAGATTCGGGTTTAAATTCCAACGACAATAAAAATACTAGGTGATTTCTTGTCATCTTTTTGAACCTTGGTGAGCAGGATTACTTGGTAACTGTGCTGGTGGGAGGTCGGAGGTACTTGGTGGAAATAGATGAGGTGTGGGCTTTGAGCCATCTATTAGGGAGGGGATCCAAATGAATCCTCTTCGTTGGAAAAATTATATTGTTGTAGGTTAAAAACAATATTTTTTGTGCCTGTAGAGATTGTTGAATCTTCATGACATCAGAGGAACCTAGTGTATCAGTAAAGGGGATCCCAAAATTACTTTGAATAGTAGGTTGAGATCCCGAGTTTGTAAATCATAACAAGTAGGCAGAGCCTCATATAAGGATGAGGATTCAATGAATCCTTTTTATCGGAAGGTTATACCGTGTAAGTAGGATAAAAACAAATTTTAAAAGTTTTGAAGCCCCCCAAACATAAGAGAAATACATGTCCAAATATCACATGTGACATTGCTGGATTTTTGGGAATTCCTTTGTCAGAATTTCTGGTTCCGCCACTGCAGAATGTAGTTCAAGAGCTTCAAGCACTTTGTCATTAATAAGTGATTCTTTCAAGTACATAATGTGACTTGTAATCTCCTTTGTTGAAACCCAAAGTGGTACACACTCTTCTTTTAATAGGAATAAGTAAAAAGTAATTCAACAAAAGTTGAAGTGTACATTACTTCCCTTTGTCTGTATAGAATCAGAGATCTTTTCTAAGCATCTGGACACCCTTCAACCAGTATAATAACATATCCAGTGTAATCTCACAAGCGGGGTCTATGGAGGGGTAGAATGTACGCAGACCTTACCTCTACCTTTGCAGGGTAAAGAGTTTGTTTCCATACTACACCCTTTAACCAATGTGGGACTTAAATATGAAATTATTCTTAAACCTTATATTTGTATTAGGAAATTCATAAAATATGTATAAATACCTAATTCAAACCCATCATATACAACTGTGGGTCATTTATATTGCTTTCTGTGAGCTACCTTTTAACACACAGAAAGTAAACGAAATTAGAGAAGACTTATTCTAATGTTACCCAAAACTAAAGCTATGGGTTCAGTAGCATGTTCAGAACTTCAAATCCTCGTTCTGCCTCAATAACAGATATAGATAGGTTAAAAACTCTACTACTTAGTACCACTAAATGGAGTATCTTAGTCGTTAATGAAGTGGATGAAAATGCTCATCTGTGTTGGTGGAAGGTAGCATGTGCAACTGGCCTCGATACCACTGCCATAGCATTTCTTCAAAAAAAAGTTGATTAGACCTAGGCCTTACACCAATTTGAAGAGAAGTATAGTTTGATAAAAAGCCCAGTTAACCTAAAGAACATTAGACACCAAAAAGCTTATTGGTCCAAACAAAGTGAAAGAAAGAGTGTTAAAGTTGGAACAATCTTAACAAGCAAGATCTTAAAAACTAGTTAGTTGGTAAAAGAACAAAGTAACAAAAGAGAAAAAGAATTAATGGCACCTGGTCTCTTCTTTTAACATTTTTTTTCTTTGATAAAAAACAGAAAGAAAACCAGAAAAAGAAGCTAAGAATATAATCAAAGTGTAAATGAAAGAAACCTTGGAAATGGGGAAAGGACCTGAGAATTGTGAGAGATCAATTAAAAGGGAAATCTTATTATATACTTTACAGTTTGATGATCAATGCATTGGCTTTTCAAATATAAATCACTTTTTTAAACTTTGCATGTATTGTTTTTGATTTTTGTTGCAGTATTTCTAAGCATTCCTAACGTTAGAAGAAAGTCTAATCTGTCTATTCTCCACTTGTCTGAAACTTTATCTACTTTTTTACAATTTAGGAAAAAGGCTTCTTCGAAATCACTTGTTGATTCTCCCTTCTTTTTTTCTTGTTCATTTTTGAGGAAAACTAAGAAGTTACCCCCACCCTGTCCCTACCCGGGGGGCGTAGCTATGGTCGTGCTAGGGTGACAGCCGAACACACTTTGTCGGAAAATTACATTGTATCGGTCAGAGATTACTTTATATTCATATATATAGCATTTTGGACACTCTTTGACACAATGAAGAGCAGCAGTTTGGCAAACGTGGGATGGTCTGGTTCGATTCCTTGTGTGGTCTACATTTCGTTGTATTATTATGTAGCATTTCATTATCGAAGTTTATTTACTAGTCACAATTTGAACACACTCTGTGAAATTTTTGGCCCCGCTTGATTATTCAATGGGATACATGTTATTTCTCGGAGCACAAAGTACAGGGTAAATTTGTTCATCAAGGCTTAAGCAGATAAGGAGATATCTCCTAGTGCTCTTTTTTCCCCTCTACTATAATTTGGACATTTTTACTTTTGTGAATCAATGAAATACCTATGATTCGATACAATAGTAAATCATTTGTTGTTTTCTCTATGGACGATAGGCTCATTTGGTACCAAGGATAAGAGATAATTATTTTTGAGATTAATTTTAAGATGAATTTTTTCTAAGTTTGGTTGGGATAAACTTGTAGGACAACTTATTTCGGAACTGTAGTGTCATTTTTATCTCACATTGAGGGTGAGATAACTTATTTCATGACGAAATGAGTCCTAAAAGTGAATTTTTCTGAATTATCATCATATCTTAACTACGTTATCTTGGACTTATCAATCGAAGCAAGAGAAAATATACCTTGATATTTTTTATCATTCTTTGATTCAAAGTATCGTTCCATCTCAAGAAAACAAATAATGTTTTGATTCTTCCATAATTTTCATCGCACTTCATTGACCACTGCATTCACACCCTTGGGTTGCACAGCGTAGAGATCTATAGAAAAATAACAAAATCATGGAAAACTTGTTCCTAAAGCAGAAAAATTGTCAAAATGTTGATCCAAAAGCTCTATTTTATAATATTCATGTACTAGCAAAATGGATAAAGCTTGAACAACAAAAAATGTACCATAATCACTAATTAAAAAAGAGAAGATAATTTGTAACCTTCCATATGATTTATGATATGACGCTTACCTTCTTTTATTTTAATTTTTAAGTAATATTTATTAACTTATTTATCATTTACTCATACAAAAAGAGTTATGATATGCTAATGTGCCTCTATATTTTGTAAAAAAAAATCATAGCATATGTTTGTTGTACTAGCAATAGAATTAATTATAACAAGTCACATAATCATATTCCGAAAATACAAAAACAAGGAAATTTCATGATTAAACTATAGAAGATATGGAATGAGCTAAAAATGGGAACTCTAAATGATGATTGAAACATTCTTTGATTAGAAAAGTTCACATCATTACTTAATGATTGTTGTTAATTACTACTACTTGATTTGTGTTTAACAATTAGCCAAAACCCAATGTTTGAAACTTTGAATTAAAGGCATTTATTGGCATTTGCTGCAAAAGCATATAATATATGGCTAAGATTATTAGGCCCCATTTACTAATATATTGTTTTGTCTTTGCCACACATTATTGGTCACACACTTTGCCAAAAATCTACACGACAAAGAAGCATTTTTTTTTTTGTTTGTTATTCGTATTAGAGTCCGATTAAATTCAAATTCACGCCTTATAGGTTCTATTTTTGGCATTTTCATTCCCAGTGACTTGAATTTCGAGATCTCTGATTAATGATGGAAGAACTTTAACCATACCGCTGTAATTCATGTTGATCAAAAAGATACTTTTTTTTTAGTTTTCCACTCGGTATCCGGTATTCATATTGAAGTTCGACTAAATTTGGATTCGTGTATTGCTTTTGGAAGTGGCGTTTCCAATGAGATGTTTTTCATTCCTAAAAGCTTAAACTCGAGACTTTTCATTGAAAGAAGAAGGGATTTCAACAATTCCATCAAAGCTTGCGTCGGTCAAAGAACCATTTGAAAAAGATAATGTGAATTTGAAAGATTAGTATAAAGTTCTTTTTCATCTCTTTCTCATTCAAATAATTGTTGGATTTGAACTAAAATGGGTAATTTTAGGCAGACAAAGAGTTAAGGATGTCTGAAAGAAATATACTTTGTGAACTTTTGACTATGCTTTTCTTCATGCCTAAGAAGATCTTGTATGAACCCTCTCTTTAGAGACAATAAAGCTTAAAGTATAATCACATTTGTTGCCACGTGGCATATATAATATACTCGTATTCGATATTTATACAAAAACAAATAATTATAAAACACGTATTTTACATAAATATAACTTGATTATAATTAAGTGATATATGTATTATGCATAAAACTTTTATTTCATTATCATAATTAAGTGATATGTATTATCATTTAAATTTGTGACTATATGATTTATTTATTTATTGTAACTTTTATGATAAGTTTCTATTTGACTAGAGATTTTGGAAGGTTTTTTAAAAAAAAAAAGAGGGAAAAGAAAAATGGTTCAGCTGAATTGTTTCTTTCACTCACAAAAATTTATTTATATTTTCAATTAAATGTATGTCCAAACATAATTTTAAATTCTAAAAACTATTTTTCGCACAATTTCATAAACTCTTTTTTTTCTTTGAGTCTTACAAAATCTATGAATAAATACAAGCTAAAATATTTGATTTGATGTTGACACTGGCATTAATAAATGGTTGTTCGGTCACCCTTCAGGGTAGTCCACTGATTTGGGTTTGGGACTCCCATATTGGAGGTCTCAAGTTCGAAACTTCTTGCAAATGAAAGCAAGAAGTTTGTCTAGGTCGAGCTCGTCGCACCGGACTTGCCTAGCGCTAGTTACTCTCATGTGTAGTTTGAGAGCTATTGCATAAAAATGGAGATTTTACCATGTGCTTACACAAAAGATAGCAATTGCAGATTTGTCTTGTCATTAAAAAATAAATGATTGTTCAATCATATTAATTTTGAAAATCATATTTTGTCATAATTTCAGAAAATTCCAAAATATAACTTCAAATTAAATTCTAACATATTTCCAAATTAGAAAAATATATAAATTTAAATTTTTAAATATTATTTTTAATTTAAAATGAAATTATTATTTTTTTCAAATTTCATAATTTTCATAATCAAACTGTCGTTAAATTTGTATTATGAATGCACTGACACATATGGGAAAATTAACACATGGGGATTAAAACTTCTGATAAGATCTTTTGGACCCCAATATCTTGAATTCTGAAAAGGTCTGAAAGCCATCATCATTAATACAAAATGAACAAATAGCACTTGTATAGTAATTTAAATTAAGACGGAACTAAAATTTTGAGTTTTAAAATTTGTGTTAAATTTATTAAATTCTACTGAACTCACTCTTGATATTGTATTTTCGTCCTTGAGTTCAGGACTTTAAATTTTAAAAATTGTTAGTCGAATTATCTATTGTTTGTCCATAAATTTTGTTTCAGAAATTTAAAATAATATTTGAAGATAATTGTAAATGAGTGTTTGTTTATCAAATCGACGTTATTATTGAAATTTCAAATATGAAATATTTAAGTTTATTAAATAGGTCTTAGGAAATTTTTAAAGTTTCTAATAGTAAAACCTTAATTATGTTTTCATGTCAAAACATAATTTTAAATTTTAGAAATTATTACTTTTTCAATTTAAACCTATTTTGAATAATATTTTTATTGAGTTAAGAATATATCAGAAAACAACATATCTATCTAATAAAGATAAACCCTAATCCATGAACACTCCACCCCCTCTCAAACCATACTTATAAAATTATTAATAGGTAGTCGAGCGATGTTTAATTATTAGTATTAGTATTATTTTTCTATTTTATTTTTATTTATTTTTTTAATATTTGTTGTTTTTATTATCTTTTGTTTGAGTTATCAAAGTAATTTTTATTGTTACTTTTTATTTTTTTTCTCATTATTTTCTACATATGTTTAGCTTCTTCGTCGTTGTTTTTTTCATATTGTTTTTATATAAGTTAAATCAATCGAGGGTCCATAAGAAACAATCTTATTATCATCACACAGATAAGACTAAGGTTGCATACACATTATTCCTTTTAAATCCACTTATAAAATTACTTACTTTTTACGGACCTTATGCCACATTTTATTTCATAGAAAAGTATAGATAATCCCCCAAATACTAATTAAAGTTGCCATCAATCAAATACTATTAATTATACAATAAATATCTTTTTGGCATTTACGAGACATTTAATAGGAATTAGGCGATTTTTCTTATTTTTCGTGTGTGTTAGCCCATTAATATTTTGGTGATATGGCTTCCGGTCAATTTTTTTCCGAAACCTTTTGGGGACCCTCCGTAAGTACCCGGGAAGCAGCAGGTGAAGCCTCGAGAATTTTCACGACATTTTTGAGCATTTACGAAGCATTTAATAGAAATTAGGTGATTTTTCTAATTTTTCGTGTGTGAACGCCCATTAACATTTTTGTTATATAGCTTCCGGTCAATTTTTTTCCGAAACCTTTTGGGGATCCTCTGTAAGTACCCAGGGGATCACAGGTGAAGCCTCAGGAATTTTCACGGCGTTTTTGGGCATTTACGAGATATTTAATATGAATTAGGAGATTTTTATCATTTTTCGTGTGTGTTAGCCCAGGAATATTTTGGTGATATGGCTTCCGGTAAAAAAAAATCCGAAACCTTTTGGGGACCCTCCGTAAGTACCCGGGAGAGGAGCAAGTGAAACCTCAAAAATTTTCACGATGTTTTTGGGCATTTACGAATCATTTAAAAGGAATTAGGTGATTTTTCTTATTTTTCGTGTGTGTTGGCCCATGAATATTTTGGTGATATGGCTTCCGATCAATTTTTTTCTGAAACCTTTTGAGGACTCTCCGTAAGTACCCTGGGGAGAAGCAAGTGAAGCCTCGAAAATTTTTATGGCGTTTTTGGGCATTTACGAGGCATTTAATAGAAATAAGACAATTTGTTTCAATTTGTGTGTGTTAGACCATGAATATTTTAGTGATATGGCTTCCGGTCAATTTTTTTTGAAACCTTTTGGGGACCATCCGTAACTACCCGGGGGAGCAGCAAGTGAAGCCTCATGAATTTTCACGGTATTTTTGGCCATTTACGAGACATTTAATAAGAATTAGGCGGTTTTTCTCATTTTTCATGTGTGTTAACCCATAAATATTTTGGTGATATGGCTACCCGTCAATTTTTTTCGAAACCTTTTAGGGACCCTCCGTAAGTACCCGGGGGAGCAGCAGGTGAAGCCTCGGAAATTTTTACGGCATTTTTGGGCATTTACGAGGCATTTAATAGTAATTAGGCGATTTTTCTCATTTTTCGTGTGTGTTAGCTCATAAATATTTTGGTGATATAACTTTCGGTCAATTTTTTTTGAAACCTTTTGGGGACCCTCCATCAATACCCCAGGAAGTGGCAGGTGAAGCCTCAGAATTTTTTGCGGTGTTTTAGGGCATTTATGAGGCATTTGATAGGATTTAGGCGATTTTCTCATTTTTCGTGTGTTAGCCCATGAATATTTTGTTGATATGGCTTCCGGTCAATTTTTTTCTGAAACCTTTTGGGGACCCTCCATAAGTACACGTGGGTGCAGTAGGTGAAACCTCGAGAATTTTCACGGCATTTTGGGCATTTACTAGGCATTTAGTAGGAATTAGGTGATTTTTCTTATATTTCGTGTGTATTAGCCCAAAAATATTTTGAAGATATGGTTTCCAGTCAATTTTATTCCGAAACCTTTTGAGGACTCTCCGTAAGTATCTGAGGGAGTAGCACGTGAAGCCTTGAGAATTATCACGGCATTTTTTGGCATTTACGAGGCATTTAATAGGAATTAGGCGATTTTTCTCATTTTTCGTGTGTGTTAGCCAATGAATATTTTGGTGATATGTCTTCCGGTCAATTGTTTAACAAACCTTTTGGGGACCCTCCGTAAGTACCCGAGGGAACTTTAGGTTAAACCTCGGGAATTTTCACGGTGTTTTTGGGCATTTACGAAGCATTTTATAGGAATTAGGCGATTTTTCTTATTTTTCGTTTGTGTTAGCCCATAAATATTTTGGGGATATGGCTTCCGGTCAATTTTTTTCTGAAACCCTTTGGGACCCTCCGTAAGTACCCGGGGGAGCAGCAGGTGAAGCCTCAGGAATTTTCATGGCATTTTTGCGCATTTACGAGGCATTTAATAGGAATTAAGCGATTTTTCTCATTTTTCGACTGCGAACGCCCATGAATATTTTTGTGATATGGCTTCCAGTTAATTTTTTTCCGAAACCTTTTGGGGACCCTCCGTAAGTATCTGGGGGATCAGCAAGTGAAGCCTCGAAATTTTCACGGCGTTTTTGAGCATTTAAGAGGCATTTAATAGGAATTAGGCGATTTTTTTCATTTTTCGTGTGTATTAGCCCATGAATATTTTGGTGACATGGCTTCCGGTCAATTTTTTTCTGAAACCTTTTGGGAACCCTCCGTAAGTACCCGGAGGAGCAGCAGGTGAAGCGTCGAAAATTTTAATGGCGTTTTTGGGCATTTACGAGGCATTTAATAGGAATTAAGCGATTTTTCTCATTTTTCATGTGTGTTAGCCCATGAATATTTTGGCGATATAGCTTCCGGTCAATTTTTTTCTGAAACCTTTTGGGGACTCTCCGTAAGTAGCCTGGCGAGCATCTGGCTATACCTCGAGAATTTTTACTGCATTTACGAGGTTTTTAATAGGAATTATGTGATTTTTTTCATTTTTCGTGTGTGTTAGCCCATGAATATTTTGGTGATATGGCATCCGGTCAATTTTTAAAAAAAATCATTTTGGGACCCTCCGTAAGTACCCCGGAGAGTAGCAGGTGAACCCTCGGGAATATTTACGGCATTTTTGGTCATTTATGAGGCATTTCATAGGATTTAGGCGATTTTTCTCATTTTTCGTGTGTGTTAGCCCATGAATATTCCTTTTTGTTGAAATGGCTTCCGGTCAATTTTTTTTTGAAACCTTTTGGGGGCCCTGCATAACTACACATGGGTGCAGCAGGTGAACCTCGAGAATTTTCCCGATGTTTTGGGCATTTACGAGGCATTTAACATGAATTTGGTGATTTTTCTCATATTTCGTGTAAATTAGCCCAAGAATATTTCGATGATGTCGTTTCCGGTCAATTTTATTCCTAAACCTTTTGGGACCCTCCGTAAGTACCTGGGGGAATAGCAGGTGAAGCCTCGTGAATTTTCACTGCGTTTTTTGGCATTTAATAGGAATTTGGCGATTTTTTTAAATTTTCGTGTGTGTTAGACCATGAATATTATAGGGATATGACTTACAGTCAATTTTTTTTGAAACCTTTAGGGGACCCTTCGTAAGTACCCGGGGGAGCAACAGGATTAGGCTCGGGAATTTTCACATCGTTTTTGGGCATTACCAAGGCATTTAATAGGAAGTAGGCGATCTTTCTCATTTTTCGTGTGTATTAGCCATGAATATTTTGGTGATATGGCATTCGGTCAATATTTTTCGGAAATCTTTTGGGTACACTCCGTTAGTACCGAGGGGAGCAGCAGGTAAAGCCTCGAGAATATTCATGACATTTTTAGGCATTTACGAGGCATTTAATAGGAATTAGGTGATTTTTGTCATTTTTCGTATGTGTTAGTGCATGAATATTTTGGTGATATGGCATTTGGTCAAAAAAATTTCTGAAACCTTTTGGGTACCGTCAATAAGTACCTGGGGGAGCAGCAGGTGAAGTCTCAGTGGTTTTCATGGCGTTTTTGGGCATTTATGAGGCATTTAATAGGAATTAGGCGATTTTTCTCATTTTTCGTATGTGTTAGCCCATGAATATTTTGGTGATATGACTTCGGTCATTTTTGTTCCAAAACCTTTCTAGGACCCTCCGTAAGTACCCAGGGGAGCAGTAGTGTAAACCTCGGGAATTTTCACTACATTTTTGGGAATTTTCGAGGCATTTAATATGAATTAGGCGATTTTTCTCATTTTTCATGTGTTAGCCCATTAATTTTTTGGTGATATGGTATTCGAAAAAAAATTAACCAGAAGTCATATCACCAAAATATTCATAGACTAACACACACGTAGAATGAGAAAATTCACCTAATTTCAATTAAATGCCTCGTAAATTCCAAAAACGCCGTAAAAATTTCCAAGACTTCACCTGCTACTCCCCCGGGTACATACGGAGGGTCCCCGAAAGGTTTCAAAAAAAAATTGATCAGAAGTCATATCACCAAAATATTCATAAGCTAACACACATGAAAAATTAGAAAAATCATCTAATTTCTATTAAATGCCTCGAAAATATCCAAAAATTACGTGAAAATTTCTGAGGATTCACTTGCTGCTCTCCTGGGTACTTACGGAGGATCTCCAAAATATTTCAAAAAAAATATTGACCGGAAGTCATATCAACAATATATTCATGGGCTAACACATGAAAAATGAGAAAAATCGTCTAATTCCTATTAAATGCCTTGTAAATGCTCAAAAACGCTGTGAAAATTCTCAAGGCTTCACCTACTACTCTCTCGGGTACTTACGGAGGTTCCCCAAAAGGTTTCGGAAAAAAATTGATTAGAAGTCATATCACCAAAATATTCTTGGGATAACACACACAAAAATGAAAAAAAATCGCTTAATTTGTATTAAATGCCTCACAAATGCCCAAAAATGTCGTGAAAATTCACGAGGCTTCACCTGGCGCTCCACCGGGTACTTACTGTTACACCCCAAGCTTCCAAAGGATTTTAAAATGCAGAACTCAACTGAAGACAGTGACCTACGGAGGCCACCTACGGGCCGTAGATGGATTGACGGGCCGTAGGTGGGAACCGTCAATGGAGCTGTGAAATTTCAGGTTTTCCTAGTTTCTGAACTTTGACCTACGGAATAGCAGGACGGTTCGTAGTTCAGTTGACGGGCCGTAAATGGGTTCCGTAGATGCCTTCCAGACTTAGCCAAATTTTCAGCCCAAAATGAACTTTCTGAATCAATTGACGGAAGAACAGGACGGTCCGTCAATTGATGTATGGACAGGAGATCCTGTCCGTCGATTGGCCCCGACATTTTTAATTAAGGGTTTTTTGGTATTTTCCCTAATTGTTTACCTATTAAGTTAAGTCGGTTATACCCTTAATCTAAGACCTATAAATACTTTCTATGCCTAATTCCTTTCATTCCAAAACTCCCCTCTCTCAAATATTTCTCTCTGAACTCTCAAGGAAGAAGAAGAAGCTTGAATCCTCCATTGAAGACCTTCAATCTTCTCCAATTTCTTGTGGATTGCTTTGAGGTATGATAGTGTTCACCATTAGGAGTCTTTTACTCCAATGAGCCCTTCCTCTTCTTCATGATTTTCAAAGGTTTACTCTAACCCAATTGAATTAGGGTTTGTGATTAATCATTGTGGGTTTTTCAATTATGATTCCAATTATTGATTTTATGATTTCTAGTGCACGATTTAGCGTGATAAAGTAACTTAGTGCACGAATTAGCGTGAATTACATGATTTGATGTAAAGATTGCATGAACCCCCATGATCCCAAGCTAAGTCTCCCCAATTTGATAATCTATGCTTTGATTGTTGGGTTGAGTTATGATTTAATGAAGTTTATGAATTCTCTATGAAATCAAGCATGAATTATGAATGAATTGAGGATAATCTTATGAATTTAGCATGATCAAGGCAAAAGAATGATTTTCCTCTAATATGTGAGTTCCTTGAAGTATGGGTAGATTGTCTTAATTATGGGTTGAACTTGCATGAACCTATATGAACTCTATGAACTATGAAATATGAGCATGATGAATTAAGGGTGCTTTGAGAGTAAAGTATCAAAGTTATGATATGATGAGGCTATGGTTGAGTAGTAAAAGGTTTTCTCACGTAATTCTCCCATTATAATAAAAGAAGAACAAAGAGGCGATTACCCATGTTCTTAAGGAGCTATTCTAATGATGTAAGCTTGGACAAGGTCCATGAAAGATGAATATCTATAAGCATGATTTTAGCTTGAATTGGTAACCCTAGTTGTACCTTTTCATGTTTAATGATATAAATATGTTAATGACTAATCCGTGGGAATTATGCTTAGCACCAAGTGGATATTGAGATGGAAGCCCTCCCGTTAGTAGAGTCCGGGTCTTCTAGTGAAAGCTCTCCCGTTAGTAGAGGCCGGGTTTTCTAGATGGAGCTCTCCCGTTAGTTGAGGCCGAGTCTCCTAAAGCAATCTCTATCCCATAAACTATGTTGCCACCATAAGATGTTGTCTTTAAGTAGACATAAGCTTGTGGATCCACATAAGCTAAGAATTTCATGGTCTTACCTTGGCAAGTAGGACACCCCTTTTCGGTGTGGGGTAGACATCGGATTCCGTGTTGATAGCTCACATGGTCTTACATGTCGGTTAAGGCTTTTCCCCACAAGTTAATGAACAAGTGTTTTCATGATGAAGTGAAGAAAAGAAGGAAAGATGATTTAGCTTGCTTTGGCCTTGATATATGCCTTATGTTTCATGTTTATCATGTTTTTAGCTTGGCCATCGCATGTCATGATTATGTCTCTTTTTCTAGCATGACTTATGCGTTTATGTGCATTGTTATCGTACTTAGTACTTAATTGTGCTAACACATACTCTTGCCTACATTAACTTCTCTGGTATAGGACGTGGCGATTCACCTTCCACTCGTGGCTAGAGCATTGACTTAGAGTTGAGAAGAAGACTTGGTAAGTCCTCATCCATCCGAGGACATAGCCTTGTTGGATTTTACATTTTATGTCTTTCCTTATGTTGGATATTGTATTGGGCTGCGTCCCTATCACTATTATTCGTATTCTATGATATTAGAAGGCTTTGAGACATGAGTTGTAGACTTCCGATGTTTTGAGTAAAGCTTTAATATAAAATGCTCTTTTGAACTCTTATTTCTCTATTATCTTGTATGTTATGTATGCTAAGGGCTTGTATGGGGTCTCTCGGGGTCTTGTACGCCATGTTACATCTAGGGGCTACCCTGGATCGTGACAAACTTGGTATTCAGAGTGCAAGGTTTGAGAAAGATCCTAAGATGTCTCATAAGCCGCGTCAAGTAGAGTCTTGTTCATGAGTGTGAAGCGCGCCACATTTATTAATGAGAGGCTATAAGACATTTAAGAAATTCCACTTCCTTTATTACTCTTAAGTCGTGCCATAGAGTTTAACTCTATATATCACTCTCCTAATCCCTATCCTACACGTTTCAGGATATGGCGACCCGAAGAGCTTACACTAGAAGAAACATGGGAGATAATGTGGAACAAGAAGCTCCTCCTCAAGCTCCTCAAGTTCCGGCCGACCCTTTGGCGGAACAAGTGACTAATGCGAAGTTTAGGGCTGTTTTCCAAGTGTTGGCTCAAGCCGTGACGGCTCAAGCCAATAGAGAGGTGGTGGCTCCCGTGAACGCTAATGTGGGTACGGCGGCATCAAGAGTGAGGGACTTTACGAGGATGAATCCTCCAGAATTCCATGGCTCTAAGGTTGAGGAAGATCCGCAATAATTCATTGATGAAGTGTACAAGGTGTTGATGATCATGGGTGTGACGCCGGAAGAAAAGGCGGTGTTGGCCGCTTATCAACTCAAGGGTGTTGCCCAAATTTGGTTCAATCAATGGAAGAGTGAGAGGGCGGTTAATAAGGATCCTCTTGATTGGGAGAAATTCAAGGTTGATTTCCTTGATAAGTTCTTCCCTCTTGAAAAGAGAGAGGCTAAGGTGCTTGAGTTTATCAACCTTCGACAAGAAAATATGAGTGTGAAAGAGTATGCATTGAAGTTCGCACAATTGGCTAGATATGCTCCGTCCATAGTTGCCGACCCAAGGGCAAGAATGAGCAAATTTGTGTCGGGAGTGTCCGATATGTTGGTGAAAGAGTGTCGCACCGCCGTGCTTGTGCATGACATGGATATTTCTCACCTCATGGTTTATGCTGAACAAATTGAAGAAGAAAAGCTTAAGGAAAGGTCTAGGGAGACCAAGAGGGCTAGGACCGGATATGGTAACTCTTCGCATGTAAGGTCCGATGGACATGGTCGTCCTAGATTTCGACCAAGGTTCTCTAACCAAGGCTCATCCAATGCTCCTCTGAAGTCCAACAATGATAGGGTGTCTAACCCCAAGTCTTAAGGAGGGTATAATGGTGGTTCTTTATTGGCTCCTTGTGCCAAGTGTGGTAAAAAGCATGAAGTTAGATGTCTAGCCGGTATGGATGGTTGTTATAATTGTGGAAAGAGTGGTCACAAGATGAGGGACTTAGAGAGGGTCCCAAAAAGGTTTCGAAAAAACATTGACCGGAAGTCATATCACCAAAAAATCGCTTAATTCGAATTAAATGCCTCGGAAATGCCCAAAAATGCTGTGAAAATTCTCGAAGCTTCACCAACTGCTCTCTCGGGTACTTACGAAGGGTCCCCAATAGGTTTCAGAAAAGATTGACCGAAAGTCATATCGCCAAAATATTCATGGGCTAACACGCATGAAAAAATAAGAAAAAATTGTCTAATTCCTATTAAATGCCTCGAAAATGCACAAAAACGCCGTGAAAATTCTCGAGACTTCACGTAAGTTTCTTTTCCTCCGCTTATTGATATGCTTAAACTCAGCGGGTAATCCCGCCTGACTTGGGGATCCCCAAAAGGTTTCAAAAAATATTGACGAAAATCATATCACCAAAATATTCAAGGGCTAACACACATGTAAAATGAGAAAAATCGCATAATTCGTATGAAAATGCATCGTAAAAGCCCAAAACTGTCGTAAAAATTGACGAAACTTCACCTCCTGCTGCCCCGTGTACTTACGCAGGGTCCCCATAAGATTTCAAAAAAAATTGACCGAAAGACACATCACCAAAATATTGATGGGATAACACACACGAAAAATAAGAAAAATCGTTTAATTCCTATTAAATGCCTTGTAAATGCCCAAAAACACCGTGAAAATTCTCGAGGCTTCACCTGCTTCTCCCCTGATGCTTACGGAGGCTACCCAAAACGTTTCGGAAAAAAATTGACCGAACGCCATATCACCAAAATATTCATGGGCTAACACACACGAAAAATGAGAAAAATCTCCTAATTCCTATTAAATGCCTTCTAAATGCCCCAAAACGCCAAGAATATTCCCAAGGCTTTACCTACTGCTCCCCCGGGTACTTACGGAGGGTACCCAAAAGGTTTCGGGAAAAAATGACCGAATGTCATATCACAAAAATATTCATGGGCTAACACACACTAAAAATGAGAAAAATCGCATAATTCCTATTAAGTGTCTCGTAAATTCCCAAAAATGCCGTGAAAATTCACGAGGCTTCAACTGCTACTCCATCGGGTACTTATGGAGGGTCCCCAAAAGGTTTCGGAAAATAATTGATCAGAAGTCATATCACAAAAATATTCATGGCTAACAAACACGAAAAACGAGAAAAATCGCATAATTCCTATTAAATGTCTTGTAAATGACTAAAAACGTCGTGAAAATTTTTTAGACTTCACTTGATGCTTCCCTGATTACTTACGGAGGGTCCCTAAATTGTTTTGGAAAAAAATTGACCGGAAGTTATATCACCAAAATAGTCATCGGCTAAAACACACGAAATATGAGAAAATTCACTTAATTCCTATTAAATGCATCGTAAATTTCCAAAAACGCCGTGAAAATTTTTGAGACTTCACCTGTTGCTCCCCCGGGTATTTATGGAGGGTCCCCAAAAGGTTTCGGATAAAAAATGATCGGAAGTCATATCACCAAAATATTCATGGGCTAACACACACAAAAATGAGAAAAATCACCTAAATTCTATTGAATGCCCAAAAACGCCATGAAAATTCCCGAGACATCACTTGCTATTCCCCCAGGTACTTATGGAGAGTCCCCAAAAGGTTTTGGAAAAAAATTGACCGGAA
Source organism: Solanum appendiculatum (assembly GCA_018342035.1). Classification (NCBI taxonomy): domain Eukaryota; kingdom Viridiplantae; phylum Streptophyta; class Magnoliopsida; order Solanales; family Solanaceae; genus Solanum; species Solanum appendiculatum. The sequence goes on from JAGDQO010000319.1 coordinate 665,033, forward strand.
GCCATATCACCAAAATATTCATGGACGTTACACACGAAAAATGAGCAAAATCGCATAATTCCTATGAAATGCCTTGTAAATGCCAAAAAACACCGTGAAAATTTCTGAGACTTCACATGCAGCTCCCCCGAGTACTTACGGAGGGTCACCAAAATTTTTAGGAAAAAAATTGACCGGAAGCCATATCATTAAAATGTTCATGTGCTAACACACACGAAAAATGAGAAAAATCACATAATTCTTATTAAATGCCTCGTAAGTGCCCAAAAACGCCGTGAAAATCTCGAAACTTCACCTGCTGCTCCCCCTGGTACTTACGGAGTTTCCCCAAAAGGTTTCAGAAAAAAATTGACTGGAAGCCATATCACCAAAATATTCATGGGCTAACACACACGAAAAATGAGAAAAATCGCCTAATTTCTATTAAATGCCTCGTAAATGCCCAAAAACGCCGTGAAAATTTCCGAGGCTTCACGTGCTGTTCCCCCGGATACTTACGGAGGGTCTCCAATAGGTTTCAGAAAAAAATTGACCGGAAGTCATATCACCAAAATATTTATGGGCTAACATACACGAAAAATGAGAAAAATCACATAATTCCTATTAAATGCCTCGTAAATGCCCAAAAATGCCGTGAAAATTTCCGAGGCTTCACCTGCTGCTTCCCCACGTACTTATGGAGGGTTTCCAAAAGGTTTCGAAAATAAATTGACCGAAAGTCATATCACCAAAATATTAATGGGCTAACACTATAGTATCTTATTCCATATTTTATGCTAGATTAATTAATCTAATATAATCAACCAAACGAGAAATGATCCCTAGAAAAAAGGAAACATGATTTTTTTCAAATTTTTGAATATATATGAACCACAATTACATATCTTATAGTAAGAATGATATAAGTGAAATAATATTTATTTTGACTATAAATCACCGATCATTTTGGCAACACTAGAAATAATTTTCCTAATTCATTCAAGATTATGGTGAGGCAATAATAAATATTTCTGTCTAGCCTTCATTCATCAAAAAATTTAGATTTGAGTTCTAAAGAGACTCAGAGAATAACCATTGGTGAAAAACATTTAATCTTCTAAAATGAAACTTCCTGAATTCAAAGCGGGCATACTCAAACAAAATTAGAAGGATTTTCAATTACGCTAAACGTTCAATACAAAATTCGAAAAGCTATTGGGAACGAACGAGAAAAAATTAAAAAAAATTATTAGATCCCCCTAATGGTTGACAAAAAGAGAAATATCCACCCTCGTAGTCTTAAACCATTCATGCATTGACACGTGTCCCTATGTTTTAACATTATTTTACCAACTAGACAGGTGGGCCCATTTGGTCCCCCCCAATCAAGACCACATATAAACCCATTATAGTCCAATTATCAACTCCATTGACAAAACGTCCAAACTCTTAACCACAACGTACAACCCAACAATGCACAACCCCCATTCCCCTTCAATAACGATGACATATTCAATATAATTTCGTAAGTGGGTTTGAGAAAAGTATGATGTATGTAGGCCTTATTCTTATTTTTGTGAGGATAGAAAAATTATTTTTGATAGACCTCGACTCATAACATGACAAAACAATAACATATTCAGTGAAATACCATTAAGTGGGATCTAGGGTTAGATAGAGTGTACGCAAACCTTATCACTACCTCGTGGAGATAACCGTCAGCTCAAGTGTATTAAATTCAAGTAGAGGAAGAAGAAAACAATGAAGAAAGCATAGTCAATTATAAGAAACGCAGTGCAAAATCTATAAGAAATGGATACTAACAAGTATTAAAATAGTGTGATAAACTAAAACATAACAAATGACAAAAACTATAAAGGTACGACTAGTACTACCACTTCTATCCATGTATCCTAATATGCAACATTTACTCCTTCATATCTAGAGTCATGCTCAAAACATGATAAAAAGAAAAAATGGATAACAAATTAAAATAATAAAATAAACAAAATAAATGAACAACAGATAATAATGAAAATTAGGAGAATAGCATACTACACATACACTAACTAATATTCATTCATTCACTTTTATTCATTCGTTATATCAAATATTTACTTTTTTTAATCACTTTTAACATATCATAAAAATGTTATTTTTTCATGTTTTTACCTTAACATTAATAACATATTTTCAATAAATACTAAACATCAAATAATATAAATATTATATATCATATTAATCATTATTTTTTCAAAACATGTAAAGTTCAAAATGAGCAAATTAAATTAAACAGATAAAAGTACTAAAACGCTCGACTATCTATTATCCTTTTTAACTCCGCACCCCCCCCCCCCACCACCCATATCATGTTTTCCGTTAGATAACGACACCATACAAAATGACGGCGTCACTTCCGTTCTTTCTATATATACCTCAAACATTATCCCGTCTTCTTCTCTACTTTGTCTATATTCTATATTTGTTTCCTTCCCAAAATTACACACACAAACACACTCACTGTGTGTATTATATATATATATATATATAATATAGTATCTTCAGATTCTGATTCGTCACTGTAACGTAAAACCTGGAGAAGAGAATCTGATTTTCTTTCCCGATTTCAAACGCTCACTAGAATCTCTTCGAAAATTCGCCGGCGGTGAGTTGCGCCGGCTCCGGCGCCGGCGAATATTCCGTTTTTTGCTGAAGATTCGTTGGAAGAGATATTTGTCACAGCTCATTGATTTGATTTGATATTGTTTACGATTTAGTTAGGGTTTTGTGTTCCCATTTTTGGCTCATAATACCCAAAAGATTAAACCAGAGAAAATTAGCGATTTGGATGCTGAATTCAACTGATTTTGAGTGGATTTTGGATGAATTAGAGCTTTCGTGACTATTTCAGGTATGAATTTTGTGATTAATTTGTGAATTGTTTGATTAATTTCAACTTTTTTTTTCTAGGTTTGAGTCATTTTTTTTTGGAGAAGAGTACTGTTTTTAAAATTAAAAAAAAATCTGTTTGTTGTTTTGGATTTAATGTCGGATAAAATCTTGGTAGCTCAATTGATTTGTTAATTTTCGATTCTTCGTCTCATAATCTTCCTTCATATTCAGTTAAATGTAAAAGATGGATTTGAGAGAGAATAGTATGTATACGTCTTTTGTGAAGGTATGAAAATTATTATTTTCAATAAATTCTGGACTGATATAATTATAACTATAACAATTAATATAATTAAAAAATTAAAATTAAAATCGTAGAATAAGATAATGTGAATTTTCAAGCTCATTCATTTCAATAGCGATTGGTCAATCGTTTTTCCAGCTCCTACTCTGCTACTTCTGCAAGTACTGCTAGTATACACTCACTTTATTTGCTTTTTCTTTCAGTTTGAGTCAGCCGTCACTAATATTTGCATATGTATAAATGTGTACGTCATATTTTTTGAGGTACAATTATTTTTGATGTAAAAATGAGATAGTTTATGCATCGAACTTTATTTTCTCTCCAAAAAAAAGGTTAAAAGGTTTAGAAGTGAAAATTGTTATATCACTTGAAATACTCAACAAAATCAATTTTTCCACTTTTAGAATTCACTATTCAAAATGGAAAAAACCATATAACAAACTATTGATTTGCAAAATAATACTTTTCTGTCTTAATTTATGGGATATTTTTTTATTTTTTAAAATTCAAATATATGAACTTTTTATTCATATCGACTTGAGAAAAATTATCGTTTATAATATTATTCTTATATAATTTTAAAAATTAGTTAAATTATTTCTCGATAAATGAATAGTACCACGTACATTGAAATGAATTAATATTTTATGAGTAATTTTCAAAGAATATAGAAAGATTTTTTGCTATTTTTTATTTTACTTATTTAATTTTATTCTTTGCTTTTTTTATTGGGTGTCTATATGCTTTAAAGAAAGCAAAGAGGAAATAAATCACTTTGGGATTGGAATTCAACAAGTGACTTCTATTTCATTCTCTTCTCCCAAAAATTCCAATTCTTCTTTTTCCCCTTTTATTAATTTCATTTCCTCGAATTTTGAGCCCTTTTTTGTGATAAAATATTCAGACCAAATTCCTTTACTAATAGAATTCCGATCGAGCTCATTACACAAAATTTATTTGGTATGATTCGTCTCTTTTATATAATTTGTGTGATATTATATCGAAACGATACTTACTTTAGGTGTATCCAAAAGATAGTAACTGTACATTCCTTGTCATAAAAAAATTTGCTTTACGTACAAAATAAAGTGTATATTGCACTTCCGCACTTCTTTTTCTTTGTGGAAGGTTGTTATTTTTTCAAAAGAATTATTTTTCCTTTGCTATGTATGCTAGTTTTTTTAATTAAAAGCTTTAATAACTACATATTTATTTTACATAATTCTTTGGGTATGTCCAAATTGTGGTTTAAATTATATATTCTGTCAGTGTTAAATAACTTATATTATCATATCATTTTTATCTGTTACGATATATAATTTATCTAATTTTCAAGACTATAAATCTTGTTTTTTATAAAGATGCTTCTAAATATTCTTTTAGGTGACATAATAATATAGATATTTGTTTGGTGATGTATATAACTTAAATTTGTGATGATATATGAACTAGAATTGACATATGCAACAAGAAAAGAAAAAAAGGATTCTTAGTTTTTTTTTAATTATTATTATTATAAGAATTCTTGTTTGAGACAAAAGGACAAACTCTTAAAAAGTGATATGTATTTGATTAGAATAGTGTTAATTTTTCCCTTTATTTCCCCTTATATTGATTTGTGGATGGTGACTTCCTCTTGAATTAAATATTGTCTCTATATATTTTTTTGGGAAATGTATAGTTCACATTTAAAACCTTTATTACAAGAGGTGTCATATCATTTCACATTTCTTTTGTATGTAACTATTAAAATTTTAAAAGAAAAATAAAAGGGTGACAAATTTTGTAATAGTTAATAATCTTTTCCTAAGAAATAAACCTAAATGATTAAATGAATATACAAATCTAGATAAATAAATGTATTGCTTTGGTTATTATATTATTTATGTTTTATTTTTTTCCCTTCATTACTATATTTCTTTTCATACTGATTATCTTATGTTTTATCTAAGTTGAAGGTCCATTGAAAACAATTTTTATTTTCCTATTCATGAATTACACTGAATGCGTGGATACGTGATTGCTATTATCTGATTCTTTATCTACTGTTCAATTTAATAATGAAATTTCTTCTTGATTAGCCTATTATGCATATTAATGTTTAATTAATTTTTGCAGGTACCAAGGAAAAGAAAGTTTTTTTTTATAAAAAAAAAAAGTAGAAGAAAAATTAAAGGGAAATGCTGACGTGTATAACTTGTAAGCAAAAAATAGATGACGATGGAGGAGAAGAAGGTCCACGTGGGACCCCTAATACTAAAGAATCAGTCAAAAGCTTGACTGCCCAGGTTCTTATCCTACACCTTCCCTTACTCTATTCTTTCCATTTAATTTTCAATATTTTAAATTTATTGGCTCAATTATTTTGAATTCGTGTAGTTATATTTATTAAGCAAATAAAATGATCTTTATAAAAGTAAAATTCTATTTTTTAAAATTTGAACTTGAGTTAGATTAAAAGCGATGAGGATTTAGATTTTAATTATGCCATCGTATCACTCAATAGTTGAGGAGATTTGTAATTTTGCGTTACTTTAAACGTGTCTAATCGATGAGTTATGGCTTATTGGTCAATAAAATGAGTTGAAATTATGAAGTGTAATGTTTAAAGTTTTGTGAAAATCAAAACACTAGGTGATTTAATCTTGATGAATAGAGTTGATAAGTTCTTGTGCTGATGAGATTAGGTACTTTATAGAATTATTTGAGGTGTACGTAAGTTGGCTTGGATACCATCATTACACAAAGAAAAAAATGTAAAGCTAACCACATACTTCCTCTTTTCTAATATGTAGCATTATTTGATTGAACATAAAGTTTAAGAAACAAAGTTGAAATTTATGGCGTAAAACAAGTTTTTTATATTTATATTATTATAAAAAAACTCATTAAGAATAAAATAAAATTTTCAAATAAAATTATTTTTAAAATATCAACGCGTAACATTCTTTTTGAAATAGACTTAAAATGAAAGCATGTGACGTAAATTGATGGCCCCACATCCCAATTGAGTCTAGGCTATTTTTGGAATTGAGCATAAAATGGAATAAAAACTTTTGGGCTACTTGGGTAAGTGTGGGGAGGACCATTGTGTGTGTTTGATCCAAGAGAGGCCCAAAGATCAATAAAGGCTTTCATTTGTGGGCACTATGATAATCAATAAAAAATTGACTTATTTTCCCTACAACTAGGGTCATTTTTTAAATTTTTGAGATCATAATCATGCTATTTCTTGGATCATGTGTTTAATTTTTTAAATTGGTCACATAATGTTCCAACTTTAGTTTTTCTTCTTTTTTTCCATCATCATTCAATTATAAGAGTCTTCATCTCCATTATTTCCTATTTTGATATGAGGTACTCGAGTTGAGGGTTCTTCAGAAATGGTTATCTACCTTTACGAGGTAGGGATAGGGTCTGCGTATATTTTATCCTTTTTAGATTTCACTTATGAAATTTCACTGAGTATATTATTGGCGTTTCTATTATTTAATGGACAAGTTAAACATTTAGCCAATAAAATAATTACATTTACTAGTTAAATATATAAGAGTACTAATATATATTATTTTGTATCAAAAACATATAATTTATACATATTATACAACAATATACAAAAAAAATTATACATATTGGCTATTATTTTGATGGATGATTATTTATGTCAATTTCTCTTATTTAATTTAGAGTCACAATATTCTTTTATATTTTTTATTTTTTATTTTTTGGTAGACTATAATATTCATGACGAAAAATTATTTGGTGAAAAAGATCTTGAATGGAAGTATGTATTCTTATATAACATATTCACTAACCTCAAACATCTTGATATCTTATTAATTTAGTGTCAAACTCTAAGTAGAACTATAGTGTTGTTCTAATTATATGGTCAATAGGTCACGAATTTGAATTGTGAAAACAGTCTCTTGCAGAAATGTAGTGTAAGACTTCGTACAATATATTCTTGTAGTCTAATCCTTCTTTAGACTATACGCATTGCGAGATTTTAGTGCATTGGACTGCTCTTACTTTCAAATACTCCAAAATAAACTTTTTGTTGAAGGATTTAACTCACATCTATTGATATTTTTGAAAAATCAGAACAACACAAATTAAAATAACTTTTTTAAAAAAAACATTCTAAACAGTCATCATTAACTAAAAAGCACAAATAAGTGTAAGTTGATTTAACTAGAGGGAGGGTTTTTAAGAATTAAATATTACGCGGTGATTGTGTTTTCGAGATGATGTAGACAAATCATATTGCCACTTGTGTAAGTGTCTAAATCAAAAATAGATTGATAGCATCACATGCTACACTTTCTTTTTTTTTTCTTCTCTAAAAATACAAATAGTATTCGAGTCTGTTTGCACGTATTTCATACTTTATTGAATATTCATCATATTTTATTAGCTATCGAATAACTCTGTTTACTAAGATTAAATATATGGAAAGAAGTAGTGAGCATTTTACTTTAATCTCCCATAGTTTTCATTGACCATTAATCCACTTAAGGATGGAGCTAGAGTTATAATTACAGTTTCTATAAAGCTTAATAGCTTTTGTCAAAATTTTATATTTATCTTTAAAAATCTACTAAATATATAAAAATAATTTATTCAGAAACTCAAAAAAATTCTAGACACGAGTCTACCTTGTTTGCACCTTTATCTCTTTTCGTTGAGCAATCGAGAATTTATAATGTTTTTTTTAAAATGGAAACCCAATGCACTAAAGCTTCTACTATGTGCAAAGTTCGGGGGAAGTTGTGGATGATTATGTTTAAGAGTAGGTTCAGAATAATCTCTTAATATTTGGCGGAGACTAACTTTCGACAAACTTAAAGGACTAAAACTGTTCAAATGCATACTTAAAGGAACTATTTTGAACTTACCCCTTTTTGTCATTTTCTCCAGATTAGTGCACTGAACAACATTATATAAACCTACCTCTATCCTTTTCCAACACAACATAGATTTTAGTAAAGATTACAATCATCTTTTATGTCATGTCTGATTTAGCCCATCATGAGATAGTTGATTGAGTTATTCTTAAGCATGGTTTTTTTTTTTTTTTTTTTTTTTGGTCAAGTCAATAATACCACAAAATTCAAAGTAGAAGAGATTCTGAGGAAAAAGACAATATGCATGTCTGGAAAAGACATGTCTAAGTTTCTTTTACCTGTCCCACTGTTGAATTTTTGTCTCATGATTCACTGTTCTCCAGTCTTCTGCTTACTCAATCTTGCATACTTTCAATTATTAAATTGATTAACACTCAGTGGAGTTAACTTGTGAAAGTAGGTGACTTTATATGTATTTGTAAGGACAACCAATCAATAATGTCATTGCTTTTGGACCAATTAGGTTTCACTTCTTCTTTTAGCAGTAGTGTTCGGGCCAACTTGTGCATATCTCGACTGTTTGGCAAATAACTTAGCTAAGAAAGTTTTAAAAGATGGGGAAAATCACCTACTCGTGTTTATGTGTCATACTTTACTTTTTAGTTTGTGAATAAAGAATGGCATACTTCTTTGTTTAGAAATAATTTAAATGTTAAAACTTTTTATTTTATCCTTAAAGAGATGACGTATTGCCATACAAATGCTTATGACGTGTTTTAGATCATAAGTTTCAAAAGTATTTCTTTCTTTCTTAAATTTTGTGACTAATCAAATGTTGTCACATAAATTGATACGGAGGGAGTAGTATTTTTGTCTTGTCAAAATGGGTGACTTTTAAGTATTGTAAGGACAATCAGTCAATAATGTTACTGCTTTTGGACACTCAGCCTTGGCTAACTGAAACCAGGATTCAAATACAAGAAAAGAATTGGTGATTTTCTTTCATTTATCTAAGCTTTGGTAGGAAGAGTTACTCGATAACAATGCTAGTGGAAGGTAACAAGGTGAAATAGTCGAGGGGTGTAGAGGTTTGATTCAAACGCCATGGTTAAAATGTAATTACAACAACAAACAACAATAGTTTAATATGTAATTGAATTGTTAAAACGCATAAGTATGTTAACATATAGTCCAAACTCGAAGTTTAACTTGTGCTTGCCCATACCAGAAGTTAACCAAATTTAGCTACAGAACTTTGTTCTTATAATCTTGGACATGTACTACTTTTAAGCTAAGATATTTTTGTTGATCTTCTAACAGAGCATTCATCTTTCTCACTTCACACTTCTTGTAAATCCTATGGATGTACAAATTTGCAGATCAAAGATATTGCATTAAAGGTCTCTGGTAAAAGCAGCAAGTCTAGTACACCAACAAGTGGTTACAGGAGAGGAGGGGGCAGAGCATATCCTGATTTTGAAACAATTTCAGAGGAAGTTCCATATCAACCAGGAAGTTCAAGTTCTACTCCAGCTTGGGATTTTACCCGTAATCATCGAACTCCTCGAGCAGATCCAAGATTTATCGGAGGATATGGTGGTGGTGGTGACGATGAAAAGAGAGAATCCGTCTACTCTCAGACAGGTGATATGGTGCTTCCAGATGAGGAGGGGCCAAAAGAGTGGATAGCTCAGGTGGAGCCGGGTGTTCAGATTACTTTTGTCTCGCTTCCAACTGGTGGAAATGATCTCAAACGAATCCGCTTTAGGTATATATCAAGAACCTTTCTGTCTTGAAACTTGATTATGTGAAATATTCGATGTTTTGTCTTTTATAATTAAGCTTTCTTTAGAATTTTCATCTTTCACACTCCTCAAAATATAAGCATGATCATCTTCAGTCCCTTCCATTCATTAATGAATATTTGATTTTTTCATCAGTGTAGAATCAATGCACACCAGATATATATAAGTTTATACTTCTATTCATTCTTGTTCTTTATGAAGTTTTGATGTGAAGATTCCTCTACCAATGCATTTAACTCTGTAAGTCAGTCCAAAGTCTTAGAGAGTACATGTTACATGGACCTGAGAACAGGTACATATCTGATATGGATGTGCAAGAATCAAATATGGACATCACACAATTTTTTGCTAATTCTAGTGAAGTCTATTAAATTTGCATGAAATGTCCATAGCTTATGTTACATATTGTCATTATGTCAAAGCAGACGAAAGATAATGTACCATAGGATGGTTTTCTTTTGTTCTGCTAATTTCTTGCGTGTTTACTATTACTAGTCTTTTTTGTTGTTTATGAATAAGGTAACATCTGAGTTACTAGCTTAGTTGATTGAATGTGTACATGGCATGTAGCTTTCCAACTGTCCCTTAAAGCTGCAAAACATATAACTATCCTAAGTGTACTGACATTAGTTTCACATGTTAACTTGAAGTCGGGATATGTTCGATAAATGGCAAGCTCAAAGATGGTGGGGTGAGAATTTTGACAGAATTATGGAGCTCTACAATGTCCAGAAATTTAATCAGCAAGCTATGGACACTCCTGGGCGGTCTGAGCTTGGAGTAAGAACGCTGCACCATTTATTCGTATTTTATATCTCCAACTTGATGCTGCTTTGATATACATCACCTATTAAACTTCTGAAAATATTAGCTCGACTGGTATTCGTGAACTATTTCAAGTTACCGCTACAAAGACTCTGGTTTTCTTGTACAAATATTTCGACGTCTTCTAGTCGATAAGTTCTGTTTATCATTGCATCGTACTCTGCAGCAAGAATTCCCAAGTTGGGGGCATCTTTCTGTTTCAGTTGCCCCTTTTACATTGAATCTTGATTTTCTAGTCTCTATTCAAAAGTAAATGGCTAGAGCTAGTACAACTTGGATTGAACAATAGAATGATTTTATATTTCACTCTTGGAAGTTCTATTGAGAAATTTAGTAGTTCAACAAAGGGATCAGTTTAAAGTACTCAAAATACGGTTTGAATGGAACAGTTTTTAAAAGTAACAACTTGAGAGTGACTTCATTTGCTGTATAGCATTTGTTTTATACCGTTTTGTACGTTAGGATTAACGGGCCAAGTTAAACCGTAATCACAGTTTCAGCTACTAAAATTTTACAAGATTATGATCCCTTGCAGAAGTATAAGCACCTTCAGTTTTTCCTTATCTTATTATTAAGGCATAATACATACACTTTAACTTGGTCTCAACTTTCAACTAAACACTCTAATTTTGAGTATGCACATCTAGACACCTCAACTCGTCTCCACTATGCCAGTTGAACACTCCAACTCACAAAATAATCATCTAGACTCCAATATTTATGTGTCAAATCAGCATTGGGTGTCCACGAGATACAATGGGGATGAGTTAGAGTGTTTAGTTGTCCGTTGAGACCAAGTTGAGGTATCTAGATGTGTCCTCTCAAAGTTGGAGTGCTTACTTGTCTGTTGAGGCCAAGTTTGAGTGTGTGTTAATGTATTGTGCATATTATGAATCATATGCCAATTTTTTTTTATAGTTCTGCAAAAGAAACTCAGATGTATTAACTACTAAGCATTAGCTATCACTAAGATTTTGAATTTCATGTTGTTGTTTTTGTTATCTGCAGAGAGATTCTAATTATTCACGGCTTGGATCACCTAGGGAAAGCAAAGAGTGGACTCAGAGGAATTACAGACCATCCAGCAGCAGCCAATATAACTATGGAGGGCCCAGTTCTTATGCCTCTGGCTTTCCAAAGGGTGAGATGTCATCTATGGATCCATCAAGGATGACAACTGACTCAAGAGACGACGCTTCAGTATCCATGAGCATTGCTGGTGATGGAGAGTCAGAATGGATAGCAGAAGATGAGCCAGGAGTATATATAACCATCAGACAACTAGCTGATGGCACTAGAGAGCTACGACGCGTAAGATTCAGGTATTTCATATTTCTAACTCTTTTCTAGTTCCCTAGTTGATGCGATTACTATAGGCTTAGTCTTGTTAGAGATTTATATGTTCGTAGAAATGTGGAGGACTTCTTTTTTTACAGCCATCGAGTAGTGTCGTTGCTGTTTAAAAAAATGCAGAGGACTTGTAGTGCTAGGAAACTTATATTTCCTATAACACTGGCCTTACACTGGTTTATAAGGAGCAACATGAACAATGATTCATGTAACCGACCCTCACTTGTTTGGCATTGAAGCATGGTTGTTATTGTTGTTGTTTTCAAGTTCCCTTGCTCTAGCATGCTGTATTCGTTCAGTTGGACAAGAGGCGGGGCGTTGAAAAGCTGGTTTAGACATTCAGTTGACAGGGGAATCTTAATAGTCCGGTTGCTTTAGACATTCAGTTTACACTAGTCCTTCGGTTAACTAATATAATAAAGAACAAGAAGCTTGAGCGCGAATTGAACAAGTTTTTGGAGTTCACATTAGATGTTTCAAACATTGCTGGAACTTAGAACCTTAAATGTTAATGTTACTCACTTAAAATGGCTTCTTCTAACTTCTTTTTGGTCTATGCAGCCGCGAAAAATTTGGGGAGGTGAACGCGAAGCAGTGGTGGGAACAAAACAGGGATAGAATACAAGATCAATACCTTTAAAGCATGTTTTTTTTCCATACTAAGTTGCTCCAATATCCTAAGAATATTACAAAGGTATTCTCTGGGAAATGCAACATTTGAGATCCAATGTAGATTCAACTTTCGATTCACTCATGTGATCGAGGAGGTCCAGGTTGGACCACCACGGCTTCTCTCTTCTCGAGAATCCATACATCCCTTATCAGTGTATGGACATCTATCTCTCTTGATTAACTTAAAACTCACCTTTCACGATATCGTCGGGCAATTCAAGCACCATTCTTGGCAGTAAAAGAGATCACACCAGACTCATATTGAAGTATATAGTTTTTTTGCAGTTGGGATGAAGAAAAGCTCCTAGTCACTTTTTTTGTCATGGCATTTTTTTGATCTCTAATTATACCTGATTTTTTTGTTTTTGGCAAATTCTTTTTTTTTGGGCTTTAATTTGCCTTCAGTTTTTTGGTTGAATGGCTTGGTGGATCTCCTAGTTTTTACTTAGATGTTTCTTTTTATTGTTTTCTTTGTAACACAAACTTTCTATTAAAGGAAATGGAATCAAAAGCTGATGGTGCTTTAAGAACTTGCCCATTAATTTTTTGAAATATGTATAATTGACTCTGTTTTGCTCAAATCTTGTGGATTCATTGGTGACGGACGACCTCTTAGATGATACTCATTATTTTCGAAAGGTTGAAGATGTTTTTTTTTTTTGAGTTTGTGTCATGAAATAAAAATTTAGAATTATCTTAGTTTTTCACGTGTGTTGGTCCATAAATTTTCCAGAATATGTTACCGACTCTACTCTGTTTGATCTTAAATTTTGTGGGTCCATTGGTAATGACTTATCAAATGATACTCATTATTTTCGAAGGAAGGAAGTCACTTTTTGGGGATTTAAGTATCCCAATATAGGAATGTGGCCCCATTTTTTTTATAACCTTTGTAATGACCTAGTAAACCATTCATTAGGGATCACAAAATAGAAATTCAAATTTTTTTCTCAACTTTTCAGATGTGTTAGTCCATAAATCTTTTGGGATATGACTAATCATCTATGTTTGGCCCAATATTTTTAGGATCATCAGTATTTCAGATTTTTCATAGTTTTTCGTATATGTTAGTTCATAAATTTTGAAGAAAAAACTTACCAACTATGTTTGGCCAATATTTTTAGAACAATCCATAATAACTTAATGAACCGTATCTAAGGTCACAAAACAGGAATTTAAAATTTTCTCAATTTTTCGTATTTGTTAATCTATAAATTTCAAGATTTTTTTAATAAGGAATGTCAATGTATTAAGTAGTGAACAAACTATCACATAGTATTACTATAAAATGACAAGCGATGTCATTTTCAAATATTTATACCCAATATTTTTCATGTTGCTCATCATCTCTAATCTCAGCTGTCGAAAGATCACGAACGATTAAAAAGACATTAAGACAATGCTAGCTCATTTTTAGACAAACTATTCCAAACACCATCACACCATTTATATATAGCAAATACTAGTCAGCTATTTCAAACACAACCACAACATTTACTTAACAAGTTGGACGTTTTCGGGATGCCTCTAAATAACCAACACTCTGTAACCAAAAGGAAACAGACTGACAACGTACACAACCGTTACTCACCAAACAGGCACACAACAATATTAGTAGAAAAACATAACAAGCCAACACACTCCAGATACGACATTTATTTATCCAGCAACTTTCCTTGAATAGCTTCTTCCAGGCAGAATATCTTGAGATCGTCCCAAGAACAAGTCATGCTGCCCATGTAACCCTCCAGCCTTCATGGGTTGAGGGAGTGGCTGCTTTATAGGTGTTCTACCAGAGCCAATGGTCATGTTGGCAAGCTTATCAGCAGCATCAGAGACACGAGTTTTCACCGCAGAACCAACCACTGCCACATAAGACAGTCAATTAGGAATCAATACAACAAGTAACACAATAGTGCATTTATCCAGATAAAGGGAAAACAAGAAGAAACGCATTACTAGCTGAAAATTAAAAAGCTCAAGAGTTGAAACTCACCAGGGACATTCCTTGCTGGAGGACGATATTTTGCTGGTTGTTGTTTAATAGAAGACCCTTTCAGGGGTTTATCGTTCCTAGTTGCATCCTGGATGACAACAATTTGGGCAACAATTAGATGAAGCATGACACTGATATACACTGATATAATTAAAAGTTTCCCAAGGCAACATACCTGATAATTCATTTGCAACTTCCTCTGGACACCTGTTGCACAGAGATTAAATAGAAAAAACGGTATATGCATTAGAACAAAGAAAATAAACCATTTGTACAAACTAAAATGGAACAATGGTGTTTTCATGTCTGGAATTGAAACAGAAGATGGTGTTTTTAAAAGATCTTCAGGAAGAATAATAGCCTTCTATAATATTTATATATTACCTGGGCTAAATTGCGACTTGACGGGAGAGAAGTTGCTACTAGGCTTTGGGTTGGTTAAAGTACTAGGCTTTGGGTTGGTTAAAGTACTGGAAGACCACCTGTTGGTTTTTTGCTCTGAGGAACCCTTCATTCCAGCTGCAACCACCAAAGATTTCATAAGTACTTCATAAACATAAAATCCAATTACTTCGAAGGAAAAGCTTCAATAATTATAAAACAAACCAGATGGAGGCGTCCTAGCAACAGCAGTCTTAGCGCGTAATGATGGAGGTACATAAAAGCAACTCTGCAATATCATAAACAATATCAGTTCAATTAAATCTAAACAAGAGAGAAAATTGATATTGAGAATACATGAAATAAGTGGAACAAGTTTGCCACCTGAAAGAAACTGTGCTGAAGAACTTCAACCGCTGTTGGCCTCTTGCAAGGATCCCACGAACAAAGCGACTGGAGGAAACAACAAAAAATGAAATGCCAAGTAACATGAGCTCCCTTTTCTTCTTCACTTTCCATATTGCAAAACATCATGAAGAGGAATGTCCATAAAAAGAAGGGTTTTCCTTCTTTCAGCAAAGATGTATCAAACATATTCAGAAGATAAATGCAATTGCATCATAAAGTTCTTACAGTGATTAGATTAATTGCATCCTCACTAGCAGATGGGAGTAATATAGACAGATTTACACCGGGGATCTGCCACATTAAACCATAAAGAAAGGTGTCAAAACAAATTTAACCAAATACAAAGATATCGCCAATAGACATTGTAATTTCTACCATAGAACCTGCTGGTCCACATATATGTGGAAAAAGGACAAAAGAGAACTCCTAAGATTGAAAAATCAAACTGCATGATGGGGAGAGAATATGTCAAGGAAAACACATTGGACCTGTGGAAACTGGTAGTTGATAGCACCAGCAAGTTCGTGCCCATGAGCCCATTCACTCTTTGATGGAGTACCTATAACACTGCATATTTTGTAAATCTCATCTGCTTCACTACACCGAAAATGAGAGAAAATTATCAGCAAAAGGAAAACATACAGAAAAATAAAGATTATCCGAACCCCAACAACCCATTATGAAAGTACATCTATAGAAGTTAACAGCAACACAGCACTGATACAGGAAAGGAACATTACAACCCCGATCAATCCTAACTCTGCTAACCAACCTCCATAAAAATACCAGTGCATAACTTAAACTGAAAATCCACCTAGTCCAAAAAATATAGAAGAAAATTGCATTAACAAACGAAAAAGAATCAGAAAGATGAATGCACACCTTGAACCGGGGAATAGAGGACGAAGAGTTAATAACTCAGCCATTATTGCACCCATTGCCCACATATCTGGATTTAAGAGAGGAAATCAATATAAACAGATGGAAAGCAATAGATTGCCCAACAAGGGGAAAGACCAAAAGATTTTCAACTAGATATCTATAGTTCCATACTCACCGACAGCGGGACCATATATTGGTGATTGTAGAAGAACTTCAGGGGCACGATACCTGCAGTTCCACGTGATAGCCATTTAACAAAAGGAAAAAGAGAATATCACCCCAGTAAAATGCTCCAATAAGATCAAACAGCACAAGGATGCACTGACCAGCGTGTTGAGACATATTCTGTATATGGGGGCTTAGAATTGATCTCCCTAGCAAGACCGAAATCAGCAATTTTTATTGTATCTTTTGAAACCAACAAGTTCTCTGTACAGCAATCAGAAGTACATGTAAATACTTGTCTGATCAGCATCTAGAAAAACATTTAAAAAAAAAAAAGGCAGTCTGATGATATGTGCCATAATATGCAAGTCATGGGCTTAAAGTCAGATCCGAAATAAGAAAACAAGAGTTTGAAATTCAATCCTGCAGGGGAAATGCAAAAGGGAGAGAGCACAGCTTGGGAAATGTTTTTTTTTTTTTATGAAGAATACGGCTTTGGAAATGTTAAAGAGTTCCAGCTTTAGTCTTCACCATCAAAATAGAAATGATATCCACTATCCAGTTTACTTTAACTCTTTAATTTCATGAATGACGAGATTCTCATAGAAGCTGAGATCAAAATAAGACAAAGGAAATCAACAATGATCACCTGGCTTAAGGTCGCGATGGAAATATCCACGTTGATGCATGTTTGCAAGACCTTGAAATATTTGGAAGCACCAATTTCTCACTTCTGATTCTAAGAAAAGCTTAGGCCTATCCTTCATAAGGTGATATAAGTTGCAGTCCTGACAATAGTCCACAAAGAAATAGATAAGTAAATATAACTAATACCTAAAAATGTAGATTGTCAAGAACCACCATGTACCATGTATTCGAACACAAAGTATAATATGTCATTCTCCCGAATCACTTCCTTGAGCTTAACGATATTTGGATGGCTCATTTTCCTCAATGACTGCAAAAGAATTAACCATCAGTTGAAATCCTGAAGAGGAAAACGCAAGGGTTAAGGGTATCCATATTAAGACAGAATATCATTTTACCTTGACTTCTCTCAAGTTGATGCATTCTTCCCATGAATAATACTTCTTCTTCATTTTCTTAATTGCAACCTGTAGTACATAAGTAATAGTTTTAGAAAAACTTTCAAATGCAGCAAATATCGGTTATTATTTCTTGTTTACTAAGACAATTTAAACCTACCACTTCACCAGACTGTTTATTCAAAGCACGCCACACACTCCCAAATGTACCATTACCAACTTCCTTAATTACCTTGTACCTGTACCATAATTGGAACAATTTGAGCATGAACTGAGAATAAATAATGCTAATGCAAGAAAAACATGAACCCATCACACCTATCCATTTTTGCTGATGTTTCAGTAGCACAAAGGACACCTGTTTATTGGAGATGTAGAGACAATAAAAACAACGTGGAGTTGTTCCTCTTCACTAGTCGACTGGAAAAGAGAATTTACTCAATAGGAACTAGTAGCCTGGCTGATTCAGCAAAATCAACCGTTAGTTTTCTGCTGCAGCACTGACGAAGGCAGAACCAGTAGTGATAAGATGGATGGGCTTCACAGCCTTATTCATCAAATATACCGCATCAACAAAACCACTATCATAACAAGGCAGAGAAAGCAAGGAAACATAGATGCTGAAGAGCATTTTGATCTCACTTCACAACTAACTGAGACCCGAAACACGCCCAATTCAACAAGATGAATTATCAACTCGAGATCTAGTTGGAAGTGTTTCTCAAAAGTCAATAGCTCCTTGCTTCAAATATACACTAATCTGATACCAATACTCCAGTTAACCGAATCCTGATGAAGATTCCTAGAGAAACTATGAAAAAGTGTGTACAAACGCAATCTAACACTCAACGATGCAAAGAAACATCTGCTGAATTTAGCTCACCCTGCATTTGAGCAGAAGAGACAGCAAGAATTATGGTGATGCTATTACAAACACAAACGACTGTATAAGCAAACAAAAAACCCATATCAATACCTCAGAGGTAGGTCTCAAAGGATCCAGATTGGGTGTTGTACTGGTGATGAACTAGCAACAGTAGACTTGCCGAGGTAGTTAACAGTACAGTAACAACTGACATCATAACAAGGAGTGCAGCTTATTTGTGGAATTGAACAAAACATCCAACACCTAGCTCATACAGAATTCGCATTTGGCCTCCTGTACTGATAATTCAATAGAGGCTGTTCACTAAGTGCAATTGACAAAAGAAACAAGAAGGAAATCTCCAGGGATGAGGAACCGCCAATCAAGGACTTCCTGAAATGAAAAGGCTTGGCACTCGAAGCGATCTGAGCAAAGGTACAATTGCTCCATGTCCTAATTAATATTAATACCCTGGAATTGAAGTCTATCAAATCCTGGAAAAGCATAACCAAGGGGAAAAAACTTCAGAAAGATGCTGATGGTGGAACATCATTTAACTAACTAAAAAAATGCAAAGAACTCGCCAGCACTCAAAAGGGACCTCATCAAATTTCCTTAATAAAATGCACACTAAACAGGAATAGCATGCACACAGACCTGTTCTCCCCATGATCATATTTGAGTCACTTATAAATGCCGTCAAGCATACACAAGGCAGTAACAAATATTTAAAATATGAATACTATATTGTGTATCTCGTGAAAATAGCATCATTTTAGCATCTCAAAGCTGAATATTACCTACGAACACTCCCAACATGCATACATAATCAAATCATTAAATTGTGTTACAAGTTCATACATGTAAAAGCCTACATTCTGCAGTGCTTATCTAATAAGCAGTTGGATCAACACAAGAATCACTATGAAAGCGCACATTAGATCCTTTATGAAATAGTCATACAAAGCACATACACGTAAAATTCTGCAGTAAGGTGCACCTCACATCATTAATATCCAGTAAACAACTACATCACCAAAATTAAATATCTTAAAACACCAGAGCAAGCACTTGAAGACCTAGAAGAGCAATCAATTTTCTAACTTTTAACAACTTAATTTTTACCCTCAAAAGGCCAAAAATCCACAATTTTCACCATGACTCACCAAACCACTCAACCAAGCCTAAATCAAAACTAGTTGCACAAATCCTCAACATTCATTCAGCTCTATCTAAGAGCATCACATTCCAATACTCAACAATTCAAGTAAAAACAAAAATTCTCTAATCTCTAAATCACCATTACAAACTACAAACTCCATTCAAACAAAACTCAACCAATTACAGCGACAAAAAACAAAGCCTCAACGCAAAATAACCGGAATCACTTAATCAAAATCGATTAATCAATCTTCCTTTACAAAATCAGCTCCATAACTGAAGAAAACTCACACAAACACATAATAAAACTCAATCACACAAATCTTCGCCCAAATTTCACATAAACACATAACATTCCATAAAAAAAAAACAAAAATCACATAACACATAACACATCAAATTCAAAACACTCAACAAATCCACAAATTGCAATTAACAACATAGATCCAGAGCAAATAAATACATTGAATACATTCAGATCCGACCACAAACTCTTACAAAAACACCAAAAAATTACCTGTGGGTGAAACGGCATAACCTAGGGAAGCCACGGAAGAGAGAAAAGGAGAATCCAGAGCTTAACTATACCAAACCCTAGAAAACCGATTATTATTTTTTTTCGAATTTGAAAAAAAAATTCTGTGTGTGTGATATTTATATTTTTTTCGCCGTGTCTGCAAAATGGAAGTCAGGGCATGGAGTCTATTTATTGTATGAAATAAATAAATGATGATGCCAATCTTCGCTTTGTGGGCAAGAAAAGGTTAAAAATAAAAATATAAAAAGTGGAAATAAAATAAAACCTAATTATTATAAACCGTGTGTAATATTTTATTTTATTGGTTATTTTCTTTTTATGGAAGATAGAGAAGTCGAGGTTTTGGTTTGATTTGGTTCGGTTTGGTTCAATTGGATGTATCAATAAGAAATTTTTGTTGTTGATTTTTAGACATTAGTGGTTTGATTTTTTATTTAACATATAAGAAAATGTTTATATATACATGATATTCATAAAATAGAAATAGTAGAAAGAATAAAAAATGGAGCACAAAAATTTATATTGATCATTTTTGTTTAAGATAGAACTGTTTGAGTTCTTTCTAAAATTTTACAAATTGTGGAAACAACGTTAATTAATTGTTTGTGTTTGTTACAATCAAATCTAAAATTGAGAAGAGAGAATGTAATATTTTTTTGTGTCGAGAAAAGAGAAGGTGTTGCAATTGAGAGGCTGAGAGACTGGTTTATGTTGCCTACCTCCGAAAGTAATACTAAAATTTAGAAAATAGAATTTGATAAAATGTTAAAGTCATTGTTATATGCTCCATCCGTTCACTTTCATTTTTCATTTATTCCTAAAATAGATTTCCATTTTTACTTGTCACTTTTGACAAATCAAAAAAAAGACAATTATATTTTTCTATGTTTTACCCACAACATTAAATACTCTTTCTCCAAATCATTTTTCAAGACTTAATACTAAACATCATTTAATAGGAATAGTTCGATAAAATACCTATATCAATAATTGTTTTCTTAATAGGTGTGCCAAGTCAAACAATGACAAGTAAAAGTGAACAAATGGAGTAATTAAGACTAAAATAGCACTTTAAATATAATCTTATTAGATTATCAATTTAACCATTAGCCAAAATCATAAAATCGATAACTCAATAAAAAATGCTATAAATCATTTAAAAACTGTTGATCCAATACTGATAAATCAGTAGCCAATTTTTGCACAACCCTAATTTATGACATAATGAATTAATATTTTTTGTGTATTTACCCCTTTGAACTTACTTGTTCATACTCCCTCTGGTTTTCAAATCTGTTTGTCTTACTCTTTTTAGACCATTTTAACAAAGAATTTATTTTTTTTGTTTTTTCAATCTTTAATTTTTAACTTTTCACATAACATATTTAAAAATCATCAAATTGAAGAATATTTTGATACATTCTCAATATCTTTAGTTTAAAATCATAAGATTCAAAAAAAAATCTTAATTAAATTATATGTCAAATTAAAATCAAATAAATAAATTAAAGAACTTTTATTTAATATCTTTTCTTCATTTACTTCTTTGTAAAATTAATTTTAATAGATCTTTGACTTAAAAAAATGTTTTCAAAATGAGATTTTATAAATAAATAAAAAGTATGACAATAAAATAGCAAAATATAAAATAAATAAAATAACATGTAACAATGCATAATAAAAATAAGAAATTACATGACCAATAAACAATAATACTAATAAGGAGAAAAGTGAAAATTATATTTGAGAAAAAGTGTTAAAAAAACTAAAGAAGAAGTCATACTACATGCTTACTCCTTCTGGAAGGTTCTTATATTCTTCAATGAATTTGTTTTTTCATATCTCTTTCCTCATTTATGTGTTTAGAACATTTCTTAAAGTTATCCCTCAAAAATTATCAAAGATCGTGATGAAATAGATTTTCTTAAATCTTTTGCCCTAAATTACGATTAGTAGCTTATTTGGCTAAGTTTTTGAGAGGTTAAAAATATATTATTTTTTAAAGGTGCTTATTTTTTAAAAATAAAGTTTGATCAAGTTTGTAAGAGAAAAATAGCACAAATTATTTTTTTATAAGCTAAAAGAAATAGATTTTTCCCTAAAAATATTTTTATTGAAAAATACTTTTGAGAAATACACTTAAAACCTTTTTTTTTTAAGTTTGGTCTTATATTAATTATTGTTCAAATTGATTAATCAAACACAATAACTTCTCATTAAATGTACTTTTTCTAAAAAAAACATTTTCGATAAAAAAAAATCAAAAAAATTGGATTTTAAAAATATGGTCAAATAAACTATAAGTTATTTTTATATTTAAAATTTTGGTAATTAATACTACTACTACTAACTAATTAATTGGGCTATTTTGACAAATTTTTAGTAGGAAAAATTACTAAATTACACAACTTTAAATAAACTATTTTTCATAGTTCCCTATATCTTTTTAAAAAAATTAAAATCTTTTATTTTAATAATGTATCTGTATTAATGCATTAATGTATCCGCGCTTTCATTAATGTATCCGGATTGAATTAATTTTAAGGGATTATTGTAATTAGAAAAAAAGTAGGGATAGATAGTAATTTCATCTTTACACTATGTGATTTATGTAACTTATACTTTTAGGGACAATTATATTGGGGACCAAGGGACCTAAGTTAGGTACATTTCAATATCAAAATATATTTTATATGATAGCCTTGAATTAATGGTATTAAATCGAAAAGACAACGTGACTATTGGGGTTGGTTCTTAAAATTAATTAATTAAAGGTTAATTTACATTTTTGAATAATCGATTGGCCCTTTCAAATTTATAGGATAAACAACATTTTGGTTCATAAATAATTGATAAGTTCTAATTTTAGTCTCTATGATACCGTGCTAAGTAAATTAAATCTTCAATTGATTGAGTTGCGCAATTTGATCCATATGTTTGGAAATATTTACAAATTTATCATCATTATTAATTATTCCATAACTTAATTCCTCATTATTATATCAAATTTATATTGTCATTCAGTGTTTGATTTAACATAATTTTATAAATAGTCAAACATAACATGATTTTTTTATATAAAAAGATCAAAATACATATTTTAATTAATTAAAAGTGAAACATACTGAATCATATATCGCAAGAATTTAAATCAAAATTTATTAATAATTAAAAGCTCAAAAGGGATATTATCCCCTTTTTAATTTATTTTTTTTATAAGTTGACACTTTCAAACGATAATCACCAGAATATTATTGTAATATTCAAGAAAAAATCTTCCAAATTGGTATCTATACCCTCTCTTTTTTCTCTAGGTGTATTATAATGGGATCCAAATAATTTTTTTTAAAAATAAATTTATATTTGTGTGTTATAGGATTCATTTTCTGAAACGGTGCTTTTAACATAGTTCTTTTTTTATTATTATCAAAAACTTAAACTCGAGATCCTCAACGATCTTATCCGAATTCGTATTGATAATTAGAATATATGCCTACTATTTTACGACCTCCAATGGTTAATGAATTGACATATTGGAAGGTGCTATGATCCCAAAATTCCTCAATCTATGAAAGTAATTATATTTATTGACGACATACATTTGTTTAGTATAATTTTTTTAATAAATAAATCGGGATGATCTCTATCTTTTTTTCTTGCCAACGATGAAAACAAAATTATAGTATATGATATTTTTGGGTTTCCTTCACACTTAAATTAAAGATTTTGAGTTTGAATTTTTGAAAATAAAAAAAATCTTGTTGGAAGCGTTGCTATCATAAATAAGTTTAGCAATGCACAAATCTCGAGTTAACAAGGCTCCGATGCATATATAGAACACTCAAAAAATATTCTGAAATTAATTATGTTAAATAGTAAGTTCTATTGGTTTTGTTACATTGCTAAAACAAGATCTAATTTTACTTTATAAATGATTAGATGCTTAATGTATTCTCTTTGCTTTGGATTAGAATATTTCACAAAAAGTGATTTGCCATTTCACGTAAGGATTCTTTGTTACTACTTTTGTGAATTAAAGAATATTCGATTTAAAGCCTTAACCCTTTTTATAAGCAAGTGGTAATTAAATCATGAAATAAAGTTGTGTCATCTTATATGTCTAAATACAATTATCCCAATATCATTTTCTACTTTACCAATCTTATCTTTAAAGTATTACTTTTTAGCCGTGTTTGATACGATGCAAAATGGTTTTTTTGAAAAATAAGTGAATTAATTATTTATTTTATTGATGTTAGATAAAGAAGTACGTAAAAAATATTATTTCAAGTTAGAGCATTTATATATAATTTATATATAATTTGGAGAGATGATGGTCGAGATGGGTGAAGAGATCGAAGATGGGATGGGTGCTTGGGAGAGAGGGTGGGAGAGTGTAGTGTTTGGGAGGTCAGAAGATCACATAATCAATTTGAAATGTCATATATGAAATGTGTTTTTTCTACGATAGTGAAGTTTGTTCTTAAAAATATTAGTATATATATATATATATATATATATATGTTGTGTGTGTATATGAACTCGTTTACATTGCATGTCTCAAGTTCAGATAAAGAAGGAGGGTTGCCGAAGATCAATCGAAAACAATTTCTCTACACCTTAAAGATAGGGATAAGATTGCGTATATCTTACCTTTATCATACCACATTTGTGGAATTTACTAAATTTATTGTCATTGTGTATATATGATGACCCAAATCTATATTATTATTATTGTTCATATGTAAAAAATAGAAAAATTAATGTGAATCAAGAATCAAATATTCATGGACCAAATCATAATATTAAAAAAAATAATTCTCTTTGCCATTTTATTTAATTGGCTCTCAAATTTTATGTATTAATTCATCATAGAGATAAATGTGAAATAATACCATGGTAAAGTTAATTCTTAGCTTTGGTATTATAATCTCTACATAAGAATTTAGTATTATTCATGGCATAACATATCTATCATATAACAATCAATTTTCTATCAAAAGTGAAACAATTCTCTTTATTTAAATGTTGTTATTATATTAAAATAATTAATTTCTCTAATATATATGTGTATCCTTATTTTACATTAATTCTATTTCACATAAAATAATACATCATTTTTCATATCACTAAATATATATATATATATATATGCCAACTAAATGTTGAATTAGTTATACGGTGATTTTTTTCTTATTCCATAACTTATTAGTTATATTATTTTATGCAAAATTTTATGGTGGAATTAACTAGTACAATATAATAAAAAAACAAAAGGGAAGAAAAATAAAGTAATTATTTTTTTATTTTTCTTTTTTGTCTTTTTAGTTTTTCTCAATAAAAACTAGGTGGCAACCCATGTGAGCATAACAAGTTTCTGTTGGAGTTAATTGTCTTATTCAAAACCAATTTTTGTTTGAGAATTGAAACTAATACACTAAAAAAAAAATATTTTCCTATCTTAAGAAGAGTTAGTGAGTCGTGTAATAGACGATTATTTTAATTGTTCGGGGACACTTGAGTTAGCTGGCGATATTGGATAACATCTTGACTCTATTAGATTTATAATATATAAATTTAAATTTAATCAAGTTTTTTCATGATATGATATCGAACACAAAATGAAAAATAAAAAATTTATTGATACCTATAAATCTATATAAATAGTGTACTTTTGTATTGGAAAACAGGTGGCATATTGTGAATAGTAGTTGGCATTTGGCAAATTGGTGGGTGGGTGGGTGAGGTGTACAACTAGTGCAACGTGTTAGAGAAAAGCTGCAAAATAAATTAACCACCTATACTTCTTCAAACACAATTCCCAAGATTATCCAAAGGAATATAAAAATGTGTTTTCATAAGATGCATATCACATTTAAGGTGAATTCATCGTAACGAGAGAGGGAAGTGAAAAATTTTATAAGATATAACTTAAGTTTATATAATTGCGATTTTGATGTTTGATATAGTATTACATAATAGAAAAAACAAATGAGATTTGTTGGATCAAAACGAATAATATGTATATGAACTTAGATTATGACAAGTATTGTAAGTTCCTAAAGATGAGAGATATACTTTTAGATAAATTTCACGTCAAAATATAGAGAAAAGTAAAGAATTGATCTCTATGTAATAGATCAAATTTGCATGGTATGTTTTCTTTGAGACTCAATGTAAAATAGCTCTCAAAAGACAAATTTGCGAAGTCTAGCTATTCAAAACGTACCATACGAGTCATGGAGGAGTGGTAAGCAGGGGCGAACCTACATGGGTGTAAGGGGGTTCATCCGAACCCCCTCGACAAAAACTTACACTGTATATATAGGGTAGATTTTTTATATTTTTATATATATACTAATTTTGAACCACCTTAACCATAGAAGAGATATAATCCATCCATATTTTTTATATTCCGAACCTCTGAGTGAAAATCCTGGATCCGCCACTGGTGGTAAGCCGATCATTTGTACTTCTGTCCCTATTTTGTGCTGGTCTTTAATTTTTATCCCACATAATATTTCATAAGTTATATCAAAACACAACTTCAATTTCTAAAAAACTTAGTTATGTTCACTAGATATAAGTTCGATTGCTAAAACAAAAACTAAAAATCTGATTTAAAAGGTGAAATATTAATTTTATAAAACTTATCTAACTTATATAATATTGATAAATTTCAAACCCTAAAACCCAATTCTTCTTCTTCTTCTTCTTACTTCTAGGTAAATTTATAAATATAAAAAATCAACGTCATTAATATGTACTACTATATATCCATTGTAATGCTTCTTTTAAAATAAAGTTTAATATCTGACATATGAGCTTAACTTCATACTCATACTTATGTGTCAAATTTCATATTCAAGGTTTTAATTTCAGTCCAATAAATTACAATTTAATTTTAAAACGGCTAAACATAAAATAATTTTATAATTTTAGATATGTCTTCAATTAGTAGTTGTGGTAGTCTTAACAATTAGTTATCCAATTTTCAAGTGGGCCAAATTTGTACATACTAGAGATAATATCAATAACAATCACTTAACAAACATAGATTCAAGACCGTTTTCGCTTTCAACAGATATTTACAATCCTCAATAATAATTTAATTATCAATTAAGAATGGGATAAGAGTACCTAGGTGAGGTAGGTGAAGATGACAAAAGGCTCTCTTTAATCATCCTATTTATGATTTGCCGTTTTTGCTTTTGACAGATATTTACAATCTTCAATAATGATCTAATTATCAATCGAGAATGGGATAGGGGAAACAAGGCGATCAAGGTGTGTAAAAATGACAAAAAGCTCTCTTAATAATTCTATTTATGATTTAACCCCGTCCTAGTCCCCACCCCCTCCCCATCCCGTTGTCATCCCTACCTATGAGGACAAACATTTGTTAGGTAGAATTATTTTTTTGATAACACTATGATCTAAACAATGGGTTAAAAGAAAAGACCAAAGCACATTTCTGGAATCTAATCTAGTGGATGCATCAGAAATGGACCAGGAGAGCCCAATCAGTTGTTTTGGATGCCACCAAAGTGATAGAATGGATAGGATCACTCTGTTCTTGATAAGAAGTCTCGAGTTTGAGCCATGAGATTAATAAGAAAACTTCTAGTAAGAAGCACTTCTTTTTAATGGGCATGCGAACCCGAATGAGATCTTTACACAAATAGCTGATAAAATCACTATTTACTTTTTCTAGCAGGTATACATAAATTATACACTATTACACGATTATGTACATATATTATACATATATTTATATTCATTAACTATTTTTAGTTTAACGTAACATATTATACAATTATAAGATATTGTACATAAAGTATACATTTATCAACTATTTTAGTTTAAGTGACGACTATTCAAATTACTTCTTCGATTCAAATTAGGTGAAATTCCAAAGCAGATATCAAACATCAGCCAAAAAGAAAAGAGCGTGAAGTCCATTATTTTATAGAAGCTCTAGATCTTGTTTAGGGGTTTTGTGGCTTACATTTTTGGCCAATAAATGATCTCAAAGTTGAATTTTGTTATTTGATAAATACTATATACTAACATTCTTACTTAACTTTCAAATTTTGTTTTTTGATACTTAACTTTCACACTACTCAAACATCAAACAACTAAAGCAAGTCTCATTTTGTCAACATCAATATGTTAAATCCCCTTGTGTATAATCATCAATCCTCTCATCTCAAAGGTTCAAACTAATTCAACAATTGCTCAAAACAGTGAAGATAATAGGATACAAATCAGTGGTTTACCCACGTTAGCTAGATTAGTCAACATTTATCTCTTTCGATTCAACAACAAGATCTTATTTGTAACAAGTGATTTTATTGGTTGGTTAATTGGTCACATTTTATTGATGAGCGTGTGTCGAATCTTTCGAACAATATAGAGTGATCAATTAATTTGTATTGTGATAGATTTTTAAAAGGGACATATTGATATGTTGGATAAACATAGATAATTTTAGAATAAAAATTATAAATTTTGTCTTATCAATTACCATTCTTGGGATAAATTATATCAGAATAAATATATAATTAATATTTGGATAAGTTATCTCTGCCAAAAGTAAATTAACAAAAATACCCCTAAGGTCTCTCAAATATTTTTTTTCTTCTATATAAAATAGAGGATATTTTGTAAACAAACAATTTCTTCTTGAAAATTATGCTATACATGTTATTGTTAAAATACAACAAACCAAACAGACAATAAAAAATAATCTCAATATAACTAATCCAACCATAACTTATTTTCAACCCAAACGATCCCTTGATATTCAATTATGTGACTTTAGTCCTTATGTATAAAAAATATCTTATATTTAGACTATTATTGAGCTAATGATCCTCAAAATCTAAAATAACAATCCAAATTTAACGTCACACAAATAATTTAATGATGTAACTATTAATGAATTCATTAATTTGGGAAACTCACAAGCATAATGATCAAAAGTGCAAGTACACTATAAAAGAACAGCTTAGTACACAAAACATCTCGCGTTCACACAGAATCCGAAAAAATGTTACACACAAAGGCCAAAAGGGGTGTCATATAAACAACCTACCCTAATACAAGTACTAGTGTGCTTTCACGACTTGAACCAGTGACCTATATCATGAAAAACATTCAATCTACCACTACAGAAAAGAAACATTCAAGAAAATTAGAACATCAAGTAAGATAAATATATAGTATGGCTACTACTTTTCATGAGCTAGATAAAAGCACTTTTGATAATAAAAATTGGGCTTTAATTATTACATCCAACAAGTCTTCAAAATGAACAAATCTAACTAGGTACATAAGGAGCTGCAATGTTTTTTCCAAAAAAAACAAAAAAATAGAATACAACCAAAGAGTACAACGCTCCGTTTTTTATAATCGAGAAATCTCCGAGGGCCAGCTGGTGCACAAAGCAAAAGCTTTGGGCCTTACAAAGAATACATTGCATGAACAAGCCATCATAGTATTAGCATATGGTTAGTTTTTGGCTATTGATTCTTCAATTCAAAATCTCAATTTCCAATGATTTGTTGAACAAAATATATATATAATATATGAGCTGTGTGGACTTACTTATATCTCCTATGATGCCAATCTTAAATACATAACTTTTTCTCTCCATTATCAGCAATTGTGTTTTATGGTATGATGATCAAAGTTCTTCATCAATTTTGCTTTGAATACCATAGCTTCTTCTGGCAAATCAATATCTTCTCCTTCTCTATGCCGTATTCCGATTCTTCCTTACGACAGCTCCATCTCATTCCCTTAGCCATAGTAGCAATGGCGTCTACGAAATAGCTGGATTCTCGAATTATAGTGTATCCGTTGGGTCGTAAAATACGATCCATTTCCAGCAGAACATATTTCATTTCACATCTGCAGGATACATGTAACTTGTGTCAGGAAGAGGGAAAAAAGTTTGCGGCTTAAAAGTAGATGCTTGGCCTTTAGTCAGAACTGCAGAAACGGAGCCAGGATTTGAAGCTTATGTTTTAACTTATAATTTGTTTGAGTTAATGGGTTCTAAATTAATAACGTGTACATATAGTCAATGGATTTTTACGACAAATACAGGGTTTGAACCAAAGACGTTGGGTTGCCAAACCCGTAGCCAACACTCTAGCTCCACCCTAATTAGAAGGGGGTTAAACGACTCACTGAAAGATGTGGGTTAAGGGTAAATGATGAAGGATCAAATGCAATTAAGCCACAAAGCATGAACATGAGGTGCAAATGCTTTTACCTATGACTTTCGGCGGAGAAGAGGCCATCAAGATGCAGGAGATCGTATGTCCGAGGATATGTTGAGAAAGCCTCACACCTATAGAACAGCAAACAAAAAATTTTCTATAAATAAGCGAAGACATCATCACCAAGCATAACGAAAAAGAGCAATTGTAGTAGTTTAGACTTGAGTTTTTTGCATGTAAATCGTAATTACCAGTCATGAATTGTTCCAATAAGACCCCTATCGTAGACCACAGAAAGTGTATTCGGTGCGTAAGATGAAACCACATTCATGACCCACAACGGATCATCAACCACAGCAGCAGCGAAACCTCCATACAAGGTGTTCATGTCCATTACATTTCTGATCTTGTCAGTCCCAATTGCAGGGAGCAACTTCTTGTAGTGTTTTGCCCGAGCCTTCCATTTACCATCATCGTGCTTGAAGGAACCAGCACTACCTCCACGAACATCAGAAACACGTTCAGGAGCATCATGCAATCTTTCTGGCCACTTGGGGAGGGCGTCCAACTTGACTTTCTTAGCAGCTGGATTTGGCACAACTACACAAGGACGAAGAGGAGTGTACCACGCTGAATCAGGTTCAGTACCATCATCACATTTTGATGGATAGTTGTCAGGATTATCAAGCTTCTTATAGCAGCTATTGTCAGACAACTTCTGCCACACAGCAATGTCGTCCTTCTTGTTGAATAATTTGAAGCACATTGAAGTTAGTAGTTCTTGCAACTTATCATAATCTGATTTTTGCTCCTCGATAGTGGTATTCCATCCTCTCCAACGACGTTGATAGTTCACTGGAGGACCAGAGAGGACCCAAAACCCGCCAGGACGGAGTATGCGATGTACCTCAAGAAGGTAAACTCCACCTGAAAATAATGAGGTTGAATTAGTATAATAACCATCACAGCTAATATCTAGCTTGTTTTGTCTATGCACTAGGCGCAGAATGTGAATTTGGACACATCCCTATTTACAAATTGGAAAAGCCACGCAATGCAAAATTAAGACACCATACACCTTCTACCTAAGTAGATCACTTACCGAACTCAGTCCATGGAATTAGGCATCTTGAACAATGAGCCATATCAAAAGAGTTTGAAGGGAAAGGAAGACGCTGAGTAGAAATGATGCCCAGAATTGCAGGAATTCCACGTTCCAGAGCAAACTGAACCTGAGCTTGGTGATTGTCCCTTGGGGCAAGAGAGACTGTCAAAATTCCACGATCTAGTAAATCACCTCCCCAGCTTGCTACCTAGAGGAAGATGAAGGAGGGGAACATTAGGCTTAACCTGAATTCTGAATCAGATACTACACAAGTTTTCCCAGGAGAAACATCTATGTTAGTATATTTTGTTTTCCTGTCTAGTAATTAGTCGAAACACGATATTACAATCATAGATAATGTACTAAAATCAGTAATAAAAGAATCAGTTATGACCTCAGGCCGGAAATAGCAAAAGGCAACCAAAAACACATTGAAGGATGATGCACAGGGATGGGGATTTCTTCATTTGATTGTCAATAATAGACAAGGACTGCTTCGATGAGTTAGTGCTCAGTTAACTTCAACATGGCTATGGAACCCGAATACTAGGATATAACATAGATATGACTGAAGCAGTTACTGTTTGCTAGTGTCAAATTGCAAGTAAACACTCCTAAGAAGAAAAACAAACTTAAATTGCTGGAGAAGTTGTTCAAATTTGGAAACATAATAGAAGCAGAAGCTCCACAACAAAGACTCACCCCACATCCAGTATCAATGGCAGTTCGAATTGTCCCATCTTTCATTTGCGGAATCAAATCTTGCATCAAATCAACATAGGCACCAACTCCATTAGGAAACATTGTACCACCACCAGGAAAGAGAAACTTCTCCCCTTCTTTTTTAAGCCAATGTTGATTGGACTTTTGTTTGTTAATCCAATCATATGGAACATTCCTGCATCCAGATCCGACCAGTAACTTCAGTAAGGTTCAATGACCACAAATGAATCGAACAAAGCATTGACAAACAAAGTTCCAGAACATAAAGTATTACCTGTACCAACATTCATTTTTGCTCTTTGGCCATCTAATTGGTGATTTATAGCCATCTGGTGGGGGTACTAAGCATTCCTGTCTTTCAAAACTAGGAGGGCAATGCCGTTCCAAGAAAGCAAGACGATGGCGACCATACTTGTGCCATCTCTGTGATATCAACAAAAGATCATTAACACAACGGACAGAACCACATGATAATAACAAATCCATATCTCAATGAACAAAATTCAAGGATAAAAAGACTAGAAATCATAATACCTTTGGATCTGTGCATGGAGTATAGTCCTGATACTCAGCACTGCATTCAGGAAACGAAACTGCTTTGATCTGGACAGGTCCAGTAGCAGTTCCCGTGGGAGTGTCAACAGCCTTGTTAACAGCCTCAGTTACATATCTCTCCCTTTCAGAGCAAAAAATACCTCCAAGGTAGAAAGAAAGCCCACACAACACCACAACTGTTAATGCCACCGGGACTTTCCATGAACTTTTATCCGATTGATGAGGTTTTCCATCTTTCTGCTTCATGTTTCCTAATCCTCCTTATCAGCTACCTGCATAAGAACAAAACAACCAGGTAAATCATTCCACCTCTTCGAATAGTAAAATCTTCATGCAAACTCTCACTGGGAATTTCTTAAAGTGACCATTCCTTGCAAAATGAATCATCAAGAAAAACAATCAAATGGAAAGAGCACTCAAGCAAATGAGAGGGGAAAATATGATACCGATCGGCGATCACTACTTTTTTGTTAAGAATATGATACCCATCATCTTGTTTTAACTTAAAGTGGAAAAAGGAGTAGCTAGGAAATCAAAGAGGAGAAAACACGTTTTTGAGATAGGAATCAGTATCCAATGAATTCAATGGTTCTAATATAAATAAAAGAAAATGAAAAAGGAGAGACATCACAACAATATCCTAATCTCAAAACAAAAAGAAAGTGCAAGGGGATATAGCAAAATCGATAGATAATTGGAGAGGTAACATAACACTACACTTTTCATTACAAAACTATTAAACCGGAAAAATATGGATTATTTTGTGAAAGCATTTTTGTCCTACAAGAAGTGGAGTTTGTGCTTGTGGAAACTATAGAGTAATCGGAGAAGCCAATGGAGGATAGTATAAATGCTAAACTTGGTAAGAAGTCCTCCAAAAAGTATACAACAACAGCCACTTACTGAAAATCCAGTACTCAAATACTTGGATATATGAATAAACTAGATAAAAAATCCTAGTATCCAGACAAAAACAAGAGGACCATTAACAGATCTAATCTCAAAAACAGGCTATTAATTACAACTCTTAAAAACCATTAGATTAGATCTGCTGATACTGAAAGTAGGGGTCAAGTTAGAACTAACATAACATGTTCACTTTATCTTTATATTTTCCACATGATATAGGACCCAAAACTTTATCAAATTATGCTGTCCCAATGAGGGCCCTCTAAGCCACTAAAGTCAATAATGTAGGGAAGAAATAGGAAGAAAAGAACCAGACCAAAGAATTTTTGCACCTAACAACAAAGAATACAAGAAAGGAAAAAAGAACAGTGTAAAGCTAGTACAATAAAGATAAGTTAAGAATACATCATTTGTTACTACACACACAAATACACTTGCCGACAGTATCTCAAACATGAAATGCTTGAAAGTGAGCAAAAAAGATTCAATTTTTATGAACATTTCACTCATCCAAGATCAAATCTTGAACTATACAGACAAGTTAATTCAAGAAAATAAATGAAACACAAGATCTTATTAACAAAACTAAGAAACCCCAAATGCTGAAAACCAGCAAAATAACAGTAAATCAAAGAAAACCAAGATGTCAAACAGTGGATATAAATGAGAAAGGGACAGAAAAGACTCAAAAATGCAATGATCTGAAAAAGATCTTACACAGAAAATGATATAAACCAAGAACTTACTACATAAACAGAGTAGAGCCCATTAATCAGCTTCTTGATGAAACAATAAATACACACACAACAGGACCCAAAAAGAGAAAATATTAAAGTACCTGTATGTTGAAGAAAAATCTTGAAAGACCCAAAATTTCCCCTCACTTTCTGGGCCAGAATCTTGTTTTCAAGACTCAATTTTTAACCAACCCCAGATGTAGGGAGAAAGATAAAAAGTTGAGGAAGAGAAAGATAGATAGATATACTCACATTACATAACAGAGAAGAAGAAATCAGACAACCTTAAATTAATTATATATTTAAAAAAAAACTGTTTTTATGTCATGTTCTTATCCTTCCCTCTTTGAGATTCTTGGCTTTGTTACCCCCTCTGAATAGCTGTCTTCTTTTCTCTTTTATGGGTTTGGAATTTATTGCCACAACTGTTACTCCCCTTTTTTCACATATGGTGGTGTCCCTTTTGTCCCTATTATAGGAAAATTTTTCACCTTTAGAGTGTTTAAACAGTCTCTAGCAAAAATACTGTGGAAGATTACATACTATAGATCTTGTTTTTTTTAATATAAATTTTGTGTATGATAGAAGTTTAATGCATTCGATTGTTAAGTCACATAGAATATATACATTAAATTAGTATATATATATATATATGAATAGAGAATATATATTTTTATTTTGTTAATTATTCGATATAAGTAAGTTCTTATCTTCTTCCATCGAAAGGAAATGAATTCTACAATTAAAAAGGGGAGATTTTCTTTTCTTTTCGTTTTTCGGTTGGTTTTTTTTCTTGTTTTGGATCCTTGTGTTTATTATTGGGAAAAGAAATCAGCGCCTCATATTATGGGATTTTTTTTGTCGTTTGGTGTGAAGGATTACACCAAATAGTCATGAGATTAAATTATAGTATCACTTAATTTGTTGTTTGGTTGGCATGTCCGGAATAACTTATCCCGGGATTAATAATTAGTATTGGATAAGCTATCCCTCCCCTTGGGTGGTATAATAATCCTAGGATAACTTATCCCGCGATAAAATAAGTAAATGACAAAAATATCCTTTTAAACCCTTTTTATACATCACTTTTCACATTCATGAAGGGTACTTTTGTAAACAAATAAATTGTTCTTTAAATTTATGCAATGTCTATTATTTTGAATATAACAAATCAGACACACAAAAAAAAAATCTCATCATAACTTATCACATCATAACTAATCGCATCATAATTTATCCCATCATAACTTGAATTCAAACCAAACGACTCTATTTTTGGCTAGATTCTTTATTTGTAATTGTGTTTACTCATTTTTAGTGTAATTTATTTTTTGAATATTTGTATGAAAAATTAGAGTTTCTTAGAGTGAGTTGCTTGTAAATAGCTGATAATTGAATTATTATTTTTTAGACATGAAGTTGTATTTTTGGATAAACATATTGAAATTGATTATACCTGTCGATGGTGGTAAAAAGTAATGATAAGTTTTATATGTATATTAAAATGATTAAAATACATTATAAATATAAAAAAATTCAAGAGTATAAAAAATATGAAATATAAAAAGAATTTTTTGGATTAAACTAAAAATATTTATAAAATAAAACTGCTAAAATCAAAAGTGATCAACTTACGGCTTTTGACTCTATTTATGGTTGAGTATAATAATTGGTCAAACAAAGACTATTACTCCTTGAATTTCTCTAGTTAGATACCTAAAATTTACTCTATGTATTAAAGATTGTTATTTCTATCTTTAAAAATAATTGATATTGCTAGTTATTCTGACTTTATTTAATTATTGCAAATTATTCTGACTTCTTCTTACTATAATGAATGAGTTATTGATAGTATATGGTTGGAATAGTTATATATATATATATAAGTAAAATTTATAAGCATTTAATATTCTCACCAATCTATTGAACATATGACACATGTTTTAACATAATTTTCAGAATTAAATAGTTTAATGAATACACATTCAATTAAGCTACTCAATCATAAATGTGATAATATCAACATTTCTTGCTTATTACTTTTTTTTGTTTTTAATTATGTGATATAATTTTAATTTAATATATAATTTATGAACAAAATAAAAACTTTTAAAATTTATGTTCTTAAATATGAATATATGACAACAACTTGTGTGATTATAAAAGCTTCCCATTGAGGATAAATGAGAAATGTAAAATCAAGTATTCTCAAATTTAGTAGTGTATCGATTTTTTTTTAAAATGAATTAAAAAAAATGTATCACATAATTCAAATTAATGGAGTATGTATTTACAAAACACACACCTAGTAAAATCTAAAGCATGGCAACATATAAATGTTTTTATAACTTTTGTATTTTTAATCTCTATTTATAATTTAATTATTAATTAAATTTTATAATTTAATGTAAACAATTAGTGTGATTTTTTTTCTCAATCTCATTTCATGATCCATTTGAAATTTTCTAACCTTTTATGTTCTTTTTATTATTTTATTGTGAAACCATGTGCACATGACTTTTGACTTTTTTGAGTTGTGCATTTCATGTAGTTTGGCAAATCTATGTGTGTTTTTGTCTTTATTTTATTCATGATCTTACCTACTAAGCATATTTATGTATTTAAATTAAGACATTTTAAATTTCAATATGTATATCTAGATATATATTCAGATTCAGACGTAAGCTTTGTCTATTTATAAAATACTATAACAACTATCATCAAAAGGGAAAGTCTCTTTACAACTTTTTTTGAGAAAAATTCCCAAATCTCTATATAGATTCCTAAAATTTTGGTAATTGACTTCTTGCCACTATATAGAAAAATTATTCCCCAAGTCTAAAAAAAAAAAAAAAAAAATTTAAAAATTAAAAACGAAAATGATATTAATGTTGTGCTGCTCCAAAATAAGAGTATTATTATTGTCACCAAAATAATTTTATATCTTATATTTGATAATTTATTTTATTTTCAAGATTAGGAATTTTTTATTTTAAGAATGCATATTAGTAGATAATCTTTGAGTAATCTAATATTTGCGAGATAAAACATTTATCTTCTATAGACTCTCGACTAAAAAAAAAGAACTTATTTGAAACAGGATTGCAAGAAAAATATAATTTATTCTCAAGTGATTTGATAATATATTATTATAATACTAGTATATATAAAATAATATTAATACAAAACTAATTACTTAATGTTCAAATTTTGACTATTTAATCTTGATTGAACTGTCATTTTTATGTTACTGATTAACGAAAGAAATTGTTTGTACGTTCTTTCAAATATTTTTATGTGTAAGGTGTTAGTTTGATATCATAATTCTTTATCATATGAAAATATATAAGTCAAAATCAAACATATTACTATACTGATCGATTTACTATACCGTAAAACATTATAATCGAACTTTAAATTACTGAATCATCCCGAATGAATTTAATATGACAATGATATAATATTTTTAAAAATAAAAAATTAACATCGTCGAATCAAAATTTTCAATACGGTACCATGTCCACCCATTGGGCCGCAAAAAGGGGAGTAACAATAAACTAGTTGTCCACTTTGGACCATACTATGGTCAATATATTCGTAGTATTATTTTTCATAGTCAAGTAATGATTGACAATTATTATTCTCAATAATCTAATAAGAGTAATAAAAAAAAAAAAAAATTAAAAGTTGTAAATTATGCAAATAAATGTAGTATTTTATTTTGACTTTTCTAATTTTGTTATCATATCCAAAGTGAGTATTTGGAAATTGGAAGTTTATGTTTTTCTTTTTGGTTTCCTATCAGTATTTGTCTTGAGTCTAGATTTAAATTCGCATTAAAAATTGCACTTAAAATAAAACGTTCCCTATTAAAGATTTTTATACACTTGGCTCGAACTTAAAATCTTCAATTAATAATAAAAAATATTTATTGCTCCACTGTAATTTTTAATGGCGAAATATTATTGGTGTAACTTGCATGGCTACGTACGTAAATGATAAGAATTTAAACATTTTCATATTTGCCTTCATAGGACCACATCATACAAGTATAAATATCTTTTTAATTAAAATAATAATAAAGCAGAAAAAAAATCAATAATAGAATATTATATCAGCACTATTCATTTGTTATTGTTTTGAGATATTTATTTCATTACAAATCAAGATATATATTTTGAGATTGACGGAATATATATCTATAAAGAACTATTCCTTTATTATTATTTTGAGGTATTTATTTCATTACAAATTACGATATATATTTTGCGATCGACGAAATATATCTCTACAAATTGCAACCCAACTCAAAAAAAAAAAAAAACAAAGTTTTTTTATAATTTTATGTTCCCATGCTAATCATAATCATGTTAGGCTCCAAAGATATTTCACATGCAATTCAACATCATACATCATTTTCATTGAAAAAATTGAGACCTATCATTTTCCAATGTCTTTTCATTATAGATTTTTATTATTCGACGTCTCATAAATATATTAGGATCTAATTAAATTTGAATTATGTACTATAAAATTTATTTTTGAGGAAGACACTCACAATTTCATTTATTTCATTATGAGAAACTCAAATATGATACCTTTAATTAAAAATGAAAAAATCTCAATCATCCCACTAATTTATATCAGTTCATATATAGATTTATCTAACTGCTAAGATGGTAATAAATAGAAGTGATAATGGAGAAATTGTAATAAAAGAGGCAGGTGGAGGATAAATGATTTTTCATTATTACTTTATGCTTTTTGAATACACGTAATTATTATGGGTAGGAACATAATAAAGTAATAAATTGTTTTACTATTTGTTGAAGGAATCTCATGATCATAGAAAAAAATATTTATGAAATATTTAAAAAATTAAGCACTTTAATATATATTTTTGTGAAATATAAAACATGTTTTTGAATATTTAATTTCAGAAGGTGGCACAGAAAAAGTTTATTTTTTTAATTTGTGAAAATAAGAAATAATTTGTATAAGGTAACTAAAATTTAATTAATTCTAAAGTCCTAAATATTAAATTTATTTTCAAAGAATAAAAAGTTGGAACTAAAAGAATAACTACTATTCACAAAGTCCTAAATATTAAATTTATAATAAATAATAAATATGAATTCATAACTTTAAATCTAACGAGTTTAATGTTAAAAATGTTATTAATTAAATTTGTAAAACTTATTTTTCAGAACCGCCTTTGAAGTCCATAATTTATAAACTAAAAATTCTGATTCTTTCCCTTAATATAGACATACATATATACTATTTTATATATATATACTATTTCATTCGTCCACTTTTATATACTAATGATAAATATTCACTTTTACTTTATCAAATTAGAAAATTAAGAGAAAGCATGTCACCTAATCTGTACTTTATTCTAATTAGTATTAACTATAATTATTTCTTTATAGACATACATATATACTATTTCATATATATACTATTTCATTCGTCCACTTTTATATACTAATGATAAATATTCACTTTTACTTTATCAATTTAGAAAATTAAGAGATAGCATGTCACCTAATCTGTACTTTATTCTAATTAGTATTAACTATAATAATTTCCAATGCATCAACAAAATTAATAACATACTTCTCAAAGCATTGAACTTATTATAATCAAAGAATGATATAATAAAATTGTCATTCTACTTAGTAATCGTTTGGTGCAAGGTATAAGGTATAATAATCTCAGGAATAAAATGTAGGACTATTTTATCTTGTGTTTGGTTGGAGGTATTGGACATTCTTGAGATTATTTATCCCACCAATCACCATTTATATCTTAGTGATGGGATAAATTATCTCATATACATGGCGGAATAACTTATCCCAAAATAACTTGTTCCCAACCAAACAATTCCTAATTATTTTTTAAGAATTGTGTCAAGTCAATACCGGACAAGTAAAAATAGACCGGGGGAGTAAGTTGCTTGACACATATTGACTTGACACAATTCTTAATTTTTTTTATATTAATTAGGGAAATATTTTATTAAATTAACTTTGTTAATGATATTTTGAACTGATGATTATTATTTATATAGGATCCGTTTGGCCATAGATTTCTCAAGTAAAATTTGAGAAAAAAAAATAAAAAAATAGTGTTTGTCCATATAATTTGTCATTATTTAGCAAATATTTTTGACAAATAACCCAAATTTCCAAATACTAGAAAAATTTAAATAATGACAAATTAGTATTTGGGCCAAATATCATTATTTGGGAGCTTTTAAAAATTTAAATTCTACACCAAATTTTCATCTTTTACAAAAACACCCTCTATATTAGTTGTTTACACTATATTACATAATTTTTTACGTGAACACCAAAGGAATGATGGAATTTTCAATAAATATGAAAGTGATTATATGGTTGTTGATGAAAATGACGAACAATCG
Organism: Solanum appendiculatum; assembly: GCA_018342035.1. Classification (NCBI taxonomy): domain Eukaryota; kingdom Viridiplantae; phylum Streptophyta; class Magnoliopsida; order Solanales; family Solanaceae; genus Solanum; species Solanum appendiculatum. The sequence continues at coordinate 705,834 of JAGDQO010000319.1, forward strand.
GAATGATGTATGGAATGATGTGCTTCATCTACTTGACGATGTATGGAATGATGCTTGTTGCACTCACTCCGAACTACCACATAGCTCCAGTGTCATGGACACTACTTGTTATTTGCTGCAACGAAGATCCAATTGACTTGTTGCGAAAGTCATGAATCTTGTTACGTCCACATTTTTATCTTGCTATGTAATACAAACCAATGGTTAGTTTTGATAGTTTTTAAGACTTATGGATATAAATTATACTTCTTTCTCAAATAGTATGACCCAACACATGGTGAAATTTCACCCAAACAATATTTGCCAAAAATATTTGAGAATCTATGACCAACCACTAACATAGTTATTTAATCTTAGTTGTACTTAGGGGTCGTTTGGTTTGAAGACAATTTATGTTGGGATTAATTATGATGTGATAAGTTATGTTGAGATTATTTTTTATTGGTTGTTTGGTTTGTCAAATATACAGGACATAGTTTATACGAATAAGTTGTGTGTTTACAAAAATACCCTTTAAGAATAAGTTGTTTGTTTATAAAAGAGGGTTTAAGGGGGTAATTTTGTTATTTTATATTTTTATCCCGAGATTAGTATTCCACCCACAAGTAGGGATAACTTATCCCAGTCATAATTATTAATCCTGGGATAAGTTATCCCACACTTTATAACCAAACAAAGAATTGAAAGCTACTAAAAAATTATACCAAGATTATTTTTCTTTATTCATCACATCACAGGGCAAAATAAGTTTATCTGACTAAATGCATTGAACGTGGAACGAAAGATAAAAAAAATACTCCGTCCGTTTAAAAAAGAATGACATCCTTTCCATTTTAGTTTGTTTTAAAAAGAATGACCCTTTTTCTTTTTTGGCAACATTTTAATTTCAACTTTCCACGTAACATGTAACATGTTTAAGGCTACAAGATTAAAATGCATTTTGATACATTTGATATAACTTTAATTTGGGATTACAAAATAAAAAAGTTTTTTTTATTTTCTTAATCTTTGTGTCAAAACAAATCAGGTCATTTTTTGTGAAACGAAGGGAGTACTACAAATAGAGCTGTCGCTGACTACTGCATTGATGTATGGTACAAACTGACGTTATTATATGTGCCACCGTCAGATACTTTCTCTACTACTTTACTGAAAAAGGAAAAATAAATATTTTGTAAGAAAAATATGTATAAGGCCTTATTTATTTTTATGAAAATTAAAGTGTCTAAATTTAAATGTACATCAATTAAGATTTTATTTCTAGAGTATTTAATATACCATATCTGAATATGCATATTTATTTATTTGCAAACATAATAGGTATATAATTCAAATAAAAATATAACTTTTTGATAAAATAAAATAATTATGTCCTCTAGTAATGGTGAAAAAATTTACTATGGACGAGGCACAGCTAGTACTAGTTGTATGAGGAATTATTTTATTGCTATTATATTCTAATTTGTGGGACCTACACTTTATTTTTCTTCTTTGCCTCCTATTTCTCTTTTTTGCTTTTCTCTTTCCTCCTTTTTCTATTTTCTATTTTTTTTTCTTAAATTAATTTTGAAACTAATTTAATTACTCTAATAATTTTTTTACGTATTTGTTTTAAATGATTTTTCTTTAAAAAAATTATTTTATCTTATCATTAAATAGAAAAGGTATGAGCATAAAAATGTTCTAAGTTAATTCTTTAAATGGTCATTTATGTTATAAAAATTGATCACTAAAATTATTTCTATTTCTTTTTCTCTCATTTTTCATTTATAGTACTTTAAAATTTTTCACCTTCATATTTCGTAACTTTTTAACTTCTACGTTTAGAATTCATTTAAAAATTATTTTTTACTTTATTTGAAAATTGATGTTTGATCATGAAAATTTGAAATATAACTTTTCAACTTGAAAGTATATTTCAAATTTGAAAAACATGTTAATATAATCTGTTTTTAAACTCACTTTTCACTTTTGATATTGTATTTAAGACTTAAGTACATTCAAACATAAATATTATTTCAAACATTTTTTATAAAAATAAAACATAATTTTATTTTCAACTCTAACTCCAGATATTTCAAATACAATAAAAAAAAACATATTTGAATTCTATGGTCAAATACCCAATATTTTTAATGTTTAGTTTAATAACAAGTGTTTCACTATTCTTTAACAACTTTTATATATAAATTTAATTATATTGTATTAGAGATTCATTTTACTAAATTAGTCTTATTAATTATATTTTTAAAAAATTACGTTATATTATTAATATCTTATGTAATTATGTTAAGAATATTATTTTTTTTTAAAGTATTTTTTGTTAAAACAAATAAATAAATAAAATATATTTTCATCTATAAAAAATTGGGGGAGCAACTGAATATAAATTTAAGAAAAACACTAAATTAGAAAAAAGAGGGGAGAGATCAGAGAAGAGCAGGAAAGAGAAATAAAAGGCAAAGAAGAAAAATCAAAAAATGGGTTGGGTTTGTAACTATGTGACCACTGGAAGTGGAAGAGCTATGTGATGAGACTTCATCAGATGATTGTACAAGAAGGAACTAGATAGATTAGAGTGAAAAAAAGGGGTTGTGGGAGAGCAATACAAGCGTCGTGCAGCTAGGCGAAGCAGCCCGAATGCTGCACCCTAGATGGCGAAAGTCCAGTAGCCGAAAGCATCACCGTCTCAGACCAGTGAAGATCGGAATTGAGCTGCTTAAGATTCCAATTCAAGCAAGGAAGATTGTCATTAGTCTAGGTATTCTAAATAGAAAATACCATTAGTCCACAAATTAGAATATATTTACAATAAAATAACACCTCATACAACTAGTACTAGTTGTGCCTCATCCATATAGTAAAATTTTTCCTAGTGTTAGTGACTAATAATCAACAATCCAATGTAATCCCACGAGGGGTGATGTCAGAGTAAGGGGGTTCAACCGAACCTCTTCTAGTGGAAACTTACACCGTATATATGAAATTAAAACTTATTTTTGACGAATATAGTAGAGATGTTGAATGTCCTTGGCTTCATGTGTTTACGTCTTCATGTTTAAACGATCTGCACTTTGATATTATCTGCAACTTCCTTGAGCAATCAATCAGCTTTAAACTAAACGAAAACATCTTTCGTTCACAAACTCATTTGCACACAATCTTCTTCCGCAACCAGTTTTTAAGTAAACCAAAATAGCTTCTATCACCAGCTTCTTCCTTTGCATCTTCCTCGGTAGGACGCATATATACTTCTTCCTCGGTAGGACACATATATACTTCTGCACATATTTTTAAGAGATTTAACATATCTAGCTTCAACCACCATTGTTAAAAACGTTATCGAAGAGCATATCTAAACCATTGTTGAAAAAACGTTGCCCTGCTTATCATAGATGTAACACCAACAACATACTCAATGAAATCCAACAAGTGGGGTTTGAGGAGGGTAGAGTGTACACATACCTTACCACTACCTCGTGGAGGTAGAGAGGCTGTTTCTGGAGGACCCTCAGCTCGAGTACAACAAATCAAAGTATGTATAAAATAGGAGAATGACAGTGAAGCAATCAATACGGAAGAAGACAGTAACAAGAACAAAATAATGAAATAATCAAAACACCATGACAAAAACAGATGGTGATAGAAAGCAAAAGCAAGACACTATAAGAATGAAACAAATACTAGGACAGACACACAACACTAAGCCTAAACCCTTCGGAAGCAAGAGAACACTTCACTACCTACTAACCTTCTACCTTAATCCATGACCTACACACTCTCCTATTTAAGGTCATGTCCTCGGTAAGCTGAAGCTGCACCATGTCCTATCTAATCACATCTCCCCAGTACGCTTATCATAGATGTAAGGGCACATATTTTTTTGTTTTCCTTGCTACAATTGGCATGCTACTCTTTTAGAGTGTCTTCATTTCCAACAGATTTCTATAACCAAATGTCCCAACAATATAATGGACTAGACTAGGCCTCTAAAGATGTAAGAGAGATACGATCAACTTATTCATCGAATGAATTCCATTACCCCCCACTTTCACAGAGCCTATACATATGAAATATTCAATTTTACCTATCTTATTACAATCAAACGATATACTAGCAGTTATGCACAAAAGAATTTGAATCAAAGTCATCAGGTCAATTACTGGTAAAACATATATGGATGTTGAAGAATCATTCTACTTACCTCTAATTGTGTCAAAGGCATAAACTTTAAGCATGTTGTTTTCCAAATCCTCATGATTTTCTTGAATCTTCGTAGCATAAGTCACGAGGGAAGAAGAACATCCCCGTAACTCAATTAGCTGCAGTGTCATACTATCTGCAAACCCTTCAGGAATCTCTTGTAAGGAACGACAGTTTTTGATAATTATGCGCTCAAGGCATGGGAAAGAATCATCGGTGGCCGTCCAGTATTCAAGACCCTTCTTCTCTATGAGCAAGAATTTCAATTTAGGAAATCCCATCTCTGATACTTCCCAGACAGTTTGTCCAAGCTCATCACCAAACAACTGTAATGCCTTCAATTGGAGCACCTCGAGTTTGGGCAACTTGCTAATGATCGTCAGCTTCGACCATAATAAATGAGTTCCTTGAAGTGTCAGCTTCTTGAGATTCAGTGGGAAAGAACCCACACATGGAACTGGATGCTGATGAAGGAAATCACTTCCATAATGGTCGTATAATAAGATTTTTAGTGCCTCTAGCTCAGGTAAATATATAAGATTATCTAGGCATTTGGGCTCATCATAGAAGTGATTACTCCGGCCACAAATCCCCAATTTTTTCACCTTTTTAATCCCTTCAAACATTTCTTTTGTGCAACAAACAGGTCTCAACCCATGAACACTTTGCAAGTTTTCCAAAACCCGGTACTTTGGAGGAGAACACAAATAAAAATTTGCAGAGTCGAGATGCCTCAATTGAGACATATTCCAGATTCCACTTGGTAAGTGAAACTCAATGGCTTTAAACTTGACGAAAACTAAGAAATTGTAAATTCCAAAGTTCATGAATTTGAGGATATCCACTGAACCCAGCCCTCAAATGCCTTAGGAAACTAGGTTTGATAATCCGTTGGGGAAACGCATCCCGCCCAATCCCACCAAGTCCAACACTCTAAGAAGTTTGAAACGGTTTAATTCTAATTCAAATCTGTACTTCACTTTTCCCGGAAGAAAATGAACAGAGCGTGTTTTACCATAAGGAAGGGAGGAAAAAAAATCTCGCACTGGCTCTCGATGAAATGAAACCCACCGACAATCTTGAGGAACATTGGTACCTGAAGTTGGGGGATTTGAAACATACAAAAGACTCTCACTTTCAGATTCTCTCAAGCATAAATCATGGAGAAGATCATGAATCCTACATGTCTTGATTTTGCCATCCAAACTATGCTTGCAAGCAACAATTAGACTTTTATCAATAAGTTCATGTAGTAGACTATAAGCCTCTTTTTCCAATTCCCCAATTCCCCTCAGCTTAAAGAGTCCTTCCGCCATCCATAATCTAATCAAATTTTCCACAGAAATTTCACTAGCTTTTTTGAGAACTCCAAAATACAGAAAGCAAGCTTTCAAGTGGGAAGGAAGATGATTGTAGCTCAAAGCGAGCACTCCTGAGCAACGTTGATAATCATCAAGGTTTAATAATGAGCTTACACTTTGAGCTACTTCATTCCACTCGTCTAGCGTCCTCTTGCTAGAAAGAGACCCTGCAACCACAGCTATCATTAGTGGTAATCCGTTGCAATTTTCTACAATTACCTTTCCGACATTCTCAAATTTAGCTGGACAATCATTTTTGCCAAATGCCTTTTGGCAAAACAAATTCCTACTTTCATCTGGATCTAGGAAACGCATATGAAAAGGATTCTTAGGAGAGCTAGCATGTCGAGCAACCTCTATGATCCGAGTAGTCAACAGAATTCGGCTTCTATTGTTGTTTTCTGGAAACCATAGTCTGATATCTTCCCAGGATTTCGTGCTCCATATGTCATCCACAACAATCAAATACCTTCTTCTCTTGAGATTTTTCTGCAAGCAATCAGCTAGTTTATCATCGGGTTTCTCATCAAGCTCTTCATTCACGCCAATAGCGTCTTGAAGGAGGGATAGAAGCATCTTTCTTAAACTGTAGTCCTTGGATACAGTAATCCATCCACGAACATCAAAGAAGCCCATTACTGAGGGATCGGAAAACATCTTTTTGGCAAAAGTTGACTTGTCTATGCCGCCCATCCCAGTAATGGAGATGACTTCCAGTTGAGATGAGTACCCGGTAAGCTCACCCCGCACTCTCGCTTGTTCATCGTTGTGCCCCACCATGTCGTTCTCAAGGGTAGAAACACGCGATCGTGGTGAAGTAGAACCACCAAGCAAATGATTTCCAGCTTGCAAATAGTTATTCTTGTTCCTCTGCTTGATGATCTTTTCCTTCACAGAATCGATGTCTTCCATAGCTTGTCGCAAGATATTAAGAAGCCTCTCATTCGCCTCTGTTTGAATATGTTTATCCTTCTCCGTAATCCGTGCTAATTGTGATTCGACTTCATCTTCTACTTCATTTGCTAGATCTTTCACCTTTTTCTGCAGATCCTTCATCAGTTCATTATCAGAATTGTCAAGAAACTCTAACATAGAACCAACCTTGTCATAGAGTGATTTCGAACATTCTTTGTTACTTTCCTGAAAGTCTAAGCTGGATTGCGAAATCAGATGCATTGTTCCCATCAGAGAAGTTACAGAAGCATAAGCAGCCATCTCTGTTTCTAATTCTATACAAGATTTGTGAATGAAGAGATTTGATTTACAAGTATATCACAATATCAACTGAGGTGGTCAGGGTATTAAATACTAGTAATTGCTCGAAGTTTCCTAGAACATATCTATATTGCAAATTGCATTTTTTAACAAGGTAATGTCAGACTATTGATTTGAAATTTCCAAATCAATAGGTCAACAGAACACTCAACAACTACATATGCTTGAGTTGGACAGTCACTATCATTACATATGCTAATTTTGATTGCATACAACTAGCCATTTCTAATAAAGCTGGAAAGTCAACTAGCCATTTCTAAAATATCTTGTTCAAGCTACTGAGTCTTCTTTGACCTGGTCAGCTTCTGAAAAGTTTATGCACCCTTACACAGCCCCAAAGAAAAGAGGAGCTGGTTGTTAGCAGAAACGTAAAAGAAAAAACATAGATTTAACGTGGTTCAGATCAAAGTGCTCCAACGTCTACCAGAGAACAACTGCCTTATAGGCCCCAACATGACCAATCACATGCATCCACTGGTTTAACACAGTTAAAGTGAAACATATAATGGGTGTTGAGTGTTTGTTGTAAATCATTTTACTTACCTTCTGTAAACAAATTTAGATTGCAGAATATTTACAAAGAACAACCCTCAAACAATATGTGCAAGAATCTTCAATTAACATCAGATAGGCCAATTTTGAATACAAGATCCCAGACCATTATTACAGAGTTAACTATTCAATAGGTAAGATGATGGACTTAGTTATCTAATGAAATTCATTATAAAAATGCCATGAATGAATAAATAAAACAAGTTCAATAGAAATATCATACTTAATAAAAAGGATCCAAAATGACAATAACATCATGTAACAGGTGTTATGAACCATTAAATTTCAACGAAGACATATCCAGTTAAGTGTGTACGCATACCTTACCCTAACCTTGTGCAGTTAGAGAGGCTGTTAACTTTCCTTATATCATTACATTAAATGATATAGTAGTATTTAAGCACAGAAAATAACATCACAACTATGAGGTGAATTTTAAATTCTCATATTCTGATTTAACACAGTTCATCAGAAATCAGAACTTATTATGGCAGTTGAAAGTTCATTGTAAAATATTCTGCTAACCTTTTGTATCAAAGACATAAACTTTAAGCATATTGTTTACCAAACTCTCTGGATTTTTTCGGATCTGCGCAGCAAAAGTAACGAGGGAAGGAAAAGTCGGCATTAAAACTCTTCTTCAACCATTTTCATTACTTCCCCTGCTGCTTCATCAAATTCTGCCATTACAAGTCGACGCGATCGTGATCGTGCCGGCGGATAAGGAAATCGACGACATATTGCCGGACAAAACTTCAAAAAAATAATATAATTGTGTTCTTTAAATTTATTAAAAATAAAAATCCTTTTAATTTTGTAGATTATTTTAATAAATTATGACTCTCAAATTTGAGGAAATTGTGTAAAAAAATATGATTATAAGTGTATTGTTTGGTTACATAAGGTGTGATAAAATTATATTAAATTTTAAAAATAAAAGTTAATTATATAACATTGAAAATTTATATTAGATAAATGAAACTGAAAAATTAACATAAGTTTTAAATTCAAAACAAAAAATTCAACATAATATTCTTATGTTAAATTTTATCATTACATAAATATGAATTAAAAGAAAACGTAAGTATGTAATCTTATTCAACAATGAATTATACTTTAATTTAAAATTAAAATACTAACAAAATTATGTCAATAAAAAAAAAATAGATAAAAATTGTATGGAACCACATGAAGTAAATGTTGAGAATGTGAATTAAATGAAATAATGAAAAATTTACTTTTAGAATATATTAGAATATTAGAGTAAATACATGTTTGTGAGTTAAGAAGCCTAAACTTTGTTGAATAGCCAAAAAAGAAGAAGAAGAAGTATTGTGATTGTTTTGATAATTTTTTAGGAATTGTGATATGCCATATCCTTTAGAATTGTTACAAATGTGATTTTCTCCTTAATTAATGACTTTTTAGTTATATCTCTTAATTAGACACATTAACTGATATGTACATATATACATGTATTCGAGATACATATATCTAAGTGTGCTAAATACATATATTCGATGTGCGAATTATGATAGGATTGATAATATTGCAAACTCACGAGAAGGGAGATAATTAGCTCTTAAACTAGTAAAATTTGTGTTATTTGCCCAATAAAATTCTCTTTGGTAGCCCATCAAGGCCCAACAGTTTAATAGTGATCCAATGACCCAATAACTCATCACTTGTAGACTTCTAATATTTTATTTTCTTGTGGTTAAGTTCTAAGTATTGATGATAAAATCAACCCATTTTACCAGAAAAAAGAACAAGAATAATACAATGTAATTCCACCATAGGCGGAACTTGAGACCTCCATTATGGAAGTTCCAAGCCAAACCATTTGAGTCACCCTTCAGGTTTTCCTTTAAATTTTGAAATTTTCCATCAACAAATTAAGAAAAAATAACTTATAGATTTAATTGGCAATAAATAGCCCAATTTTATTTATTTGTCAACTGTTTTTGTTATCATCAAATTCAGAACAGTTGCATAAAAATAGGAGAATAATATTTTATATATATAAAAAACACGCTCTCTCCACTTCTTTTTCTCTTTCTTCCCTTTTTTTCTCCCTTTTTCAAGATTTAGTATTTCTATCTTCTTCTCTGAAATATCTCTATTAGAGATCAATTACAGTAGTAACTCTTCACTAACTTACTCAAATAACACCAATTTTTTTTATATTGATTGTTGCGTTTTTTAATTAAAAAAAAGAAGGATTTTTTACTTTCTTTATCTTGTAGTTGGATACAACGATTTTTTTTTATGTATTCTATTATATTTCAATTGGTAAGAATACTTCATTCTCAAAAGAGAAGATATGTAGAAAGTGATGAAAATATGTAGAGAGTGATGAAGATTGCAACGACATTGTGAAACCCTGAGAGGAAATGGGTGAACTGAAAAACGACAATGAGTTTGAAAATCGTCAATTGGAGGTACTAATGCATAATAGTTTTGATTATGAAAATTTTCTACTTACAACATCGACTTCAACACATGCAAACTCACCTCGATATTCAAAGCGAAGAAGCATTTGATTATTATTTAATGTGAAACATGAATTCGTATGCATTGAGGCAGAACTCTATAACAGTCTAATGTATACATCTTCAAACTAAATGTATACGTAGTTGTTATTATGTATATGCAGTTGAAAGTATGTGTACAAACCTAATTTTATTTATTGAAATATTTTATGACAGGTAATATATCTATACACATCAATATCTGCAAATTATACTTATGTATTCTAATAATGTATACAAACAAAATGTAAGGAATGTATACATTATAGCGCGAATGTATACATGATTAAATATAAACTTAATTGCATGTATTCAATTGAATACATAGCTATTTGCAGTAGATTTTAACGTTCACCACATACTAGATGTATATATAAATATATCTTGGACACCTAATACTACCTAATACTAAGTTTAGATTATATGAGTGGATACACAAAAAAAAAGTGAAAATAAATTGTGTATACATTATAGTGCAAACGTATGTTTAATCAAATATATTTGACTGAATACACGAACAAATCTATAGTTATTTATACACTAAATAGATGTATATTATAGCTTATATTTAATATAAATATGGATTGAGATTCTCACCATAACTTCTAGCAAACAATTGAGAAAAATAATTTATTGATGGTAGAGACTCAAGAACATCCTTTGAAAGAAGAATAGTCATAATTAAATACTTTTGCTAATTTTAGGAGAAATGGTTGGAAGTTAGAAGAGAGAGAGATGGTAACAAATATTTTAAATAAAAATAATTTGAAGAGAGAGATGAGTGTGAATAGAAATTTCCTTTCCTATTTTTATGCAGTATAGACGTATGGGCTATTATATGTTATTTTTAGACTTTTAATTGCTAAATAGTTATTTGGCTAAAACATGCCAATTTAATCTAAGACTTGTATATATGTGTCAATTTCTCCAAAATCAAGATAGTATACAATGTATCGAGGCCCAATACCAGACAAAGGGTGGGAAGAAACTAAAAAAAAAAGAAGAGAACCATGTTTCAGAACATGAATGGAGGTAACAAACAGTAGACCATTTCCAAAATTTGTACATAAAATCCCAGAGCATTATGACAAGAGTCACTCTTACTTGACTTCATCAATACAATCCACTTTTATGAGTGTAAAGATATGGTAAAAATCTGGGTCTAACTCAACTCCAAGAGATACCTCACGAGGGGAGGATTGTCCAAGTCCATATAAGCAAATCACCAGTCCATTCTCCAACCAATGCGGAACGCTAACCCACTCTAACAACGACAAACAAGAACATGAACAATAACCAAAAGAAAAAACAGGCATATGATGTAAACGAGCTGCACTTTGATATTATCTGGAAATTCCTTGAGCAACTAGCTTAAACTAAACGAAAACAATCTTCATTCACGAGTCTCACTTAAAACTCATCTGCACACAATCTTCTTTTGCAACCAGTTTTTAAGTAAACCAAATCAGCTTCTATCACCAGCTTCTTCCTCTGCATCTACATGGCCATTACAAGAGAAAGAAATTAAGAGTTGGGAACTTGGTACGACACATATAATTCTGTACATACTTTTAAGAGATTTTACATATCTAGCTTCAACCACTATTGTTAAAAATGTTATCGAAGAGCATATCTAAACCATTGTTGAAAACGTTGCCCTGCTTATCATAGATGTAACAACAACATACTTAGCAAAATCCCACAAGTGGGGTGTGGGGAGGGTAGAGTGTACGCATACCTTACCACTACCTCGTGGAGGTAGAGAGGCTGTTTCTAGAGGACCTCGACTTGAGTACAACAAATCAAAGTACATATAAAAAGGAAAACGATAGTGAAAAAATATAGCAACTAATATGAAAGGGAACAATAACAACAAAATAATGCAATAAAATCGAAACATCATAAAAAAATCAGATGGTATAGAAAGTAAAAGCAAGACATTACAAGAATAAAACAAATACTATGACAGATGCACACCACTAAGCCTCAACCCTTTGGGAAGCAAGAGAACACTCCACTACCTACTAACCTTCTACCCTAATCCGCGACCTCAAACTCTCCTATTGAAGGTCATGTACTGTCTAATTCCATCTCCTCAATACACTTATCATAGATGTAAGGGCACTTTTTTTTTTCTTTGCAACAATGAGCATGCCACTCTTTCAAACTTCATTTCCAACAGATTTCTATAACCAAATATCCCAACAATAGAATGGACTAGACTAGGCCTCTCAAGATGTAACAGAGAGATGATCAACTTATTCATCTAAAAATTCCATCCCCCCCCTCCCCCTCTTTCACAGAGCCTATACATATGAAATATTCAATTTTACCTATCGTATTACAATCAAACGATATACTAGTAGTTATGCATATAAAATTTTGAATCAAAGTCATCAGGTCACCGGTAATACATATAATGGATGTTGAATCATTCTACTTACCTCTAATTGTGTCAAAGGCATAAACTTTAAGTATGTTGTTTCCCAAATCCTCATGATTTTGTTGGATCTTCATAACATAAGTCACGAGGGAAGAAGAACATCCCCGTAACTCAATTAGCTGCAGTGTCATACTATTTGCAAATTCTTCAGGAATCTCTTTCAACTTGTGGCAGTTTCTGATAATTATGCGTTCAAGGCGTGGGAAATGATCATCGGTAGCTCTCCAATATTTAAGATCCAACCACTCAAGAAGGAAGAATTTCAACTCAGGAAATCCCATATCTGTTACTTCCCAGGTTGTCTCCCCAACATCTTCATTACATGCAAAGGCCTGAGCCTTCAATTGGAGTACCTCGAGTTTGGGCAACTTGCTAATAATTGCCATGTCCTCCCACAGTAGAAAGGTTTTGCAAAGTGTCAACTTCTTGAGATTTGGAGGGAAGGAAGCTGGACATGGAAGCATACGAGGTAACGAGTATGATACAATACTTAGTGCCTCGAGCTCATTTAAATATATTAGATTATCTAGGCATTTGGGATCACTAGAAACTGTCGATTCAAAGCTGAAAATCCCCAATTTTTTCACTTTCTTAATCCCTTCGAATATTTCTTTTGTGCAACAAGAAGGATGCAACCCAGAAACACTTTGCAAGTTTTCCAAAACCCGGCACTTAACGTCATCAGCTGATATATTTGGAGGAGAAGGCAAAAAATAAATATTTCTACAATGGAGATGCCTCAATTGAGACATCTTCCAAATTCCATTTGGTAATTGTACCTTAAAGTATGTAAAATCTTGAAGACAAATAAAAGTTTGTAAATTCAAAAACTTGTAAATTGGTAGATATTCAATATTCCCATGAACAGTAATAGCAAAATACCTTAAAGAGACTAAGTTTGATAATTCACTAGGGAAAGACATCAACTTCACTCTCCCCAAGTCTAATACTCTAAGTAGTTTGAAAGGGTCTAGTCCTAAATCACGAATGGACTTCAGTCTTCTGTAAGGTAAATGAACGGAACGCGTTTTGTTATTAGTTAGAAAGGGAGAAGAAAAACCTCGATCTGAATGAACTGAAACCCATCGTTGATCTTGAGGAACATCCGTTTTGGATTTAGAAACATACAAAAGATTCTCACTTTCAGATTCTATCAAGCATAAATCATGGAGAAGATCATGAATCTTACATGTCTTTATTTTACCATCCAAACTTCGCTTGCTAATCATGACTAGACTTTTATCAATAAGATTATGTAAAAGCTTATCAGCCACTTCTTCCAAATTCCCAAGCCCCTTTAGCTCAAAAAGTCCTTCTGCAATCCATAATCTAATCAACTTTTTCACAGAAATCTCATTAGCTGTTGTGAAAACTCCAAAATACAGAAAGCAAGCTTTCAAATGTGAAGGAAGATGATTGTAGCTCAAAGCGAGAACTCTTGAGCAACGTTGATAATCATCAACGTTTACTAATGAGCTCACACTTCGAGCTACTTCATTCCACTCGTCTAGTGTCCCCTTGCTAGAGAGTGTCCCTGCAACCACGGAAATTATTAGAGGTAATCCATTGCAATTTTCAACAACTACCTTTGCCAAAGTTTTAAATTTTATTGGACAATCTTTTTCACCAAAAGCCTTTTGGCAAAACAAATCCCAACTTTCATTTGTCCGCAGGGGACGCATTGGAAAAGGATTCTTAGGATCGCCAGCAGCATATCGAGCAATCTCCATGATCCGAGTAGTCAGCAATATTCGACTAGCTTTATTGTTATCTGGGAACCATAGTCTCATCTCATCCCAAGCTTCCCTGCTCCATATGTCATCCACAACAATCAAATACCTTTTACCCTTGAAACTTTTTTGCAAGCGATCTGCTAATTCTGCATTTATATTGATTTCTACTTTCACCCCAGCAACATCTTGAAGGAGGGATATGAGCATCTTTCTTAAGCTGTAGTCCTTGGACACAGTAATCCATCCGCGAACATCGAAGTATCCCACAATTGAGGGATCGGAAAACATCTTTTTGGCAAAAGTTGACTTGCCTATGCCTCCCATCCCAACAATGGAGATGACTTCCAGTTGAGATAAGTTCCCAGTAAGCTGACGCAGCATGCTCGCTTGTTCATCGTTGTGCCCCACCATGTCGTTCTCAAGGCTTGAAACACGCGATCGTGGTGAAGTAGAATCACCAAGCAAAAGATTTCCAGCTAGCAAATTGTTATTCTTCTTCCTCTGTTTGATGAGCTCCTCCTTCACAGAATCGATATCTTCTATAGCTTGTTGCAAGATACTACGAAGCCTCACACTTGCCTCTGTTTGAATATGTTCATCCTTCTCCATAATCCGCACTACTTGCAATTCGACTTCATCTTCTACTTCGTTTGCTAGATCTTTGACCTTTTTCTGCAGATCCTTCATCAGTTCATTATCAGAATTGTCAAGAAACTCTAGCAGAGAACTGAGCTTGTTGTAGAGTGATTCCAAACATTCTTTGTTACCCTTCTGAAGGTCTAAGCTGGATTGTGAAATCAGGTGCATTGTTCCCATCAGAGAAGTTACAGCAGCATAAGTAGCCATCTCTGATTCTAATTCTATACAAGATTTGGGAATGAAGAGATTTGATTTACAAGTATATCACTATATCAACTGAGGTGGTCAGGGTATTAAATACTAGTAATTGCTCGAAGTTTCATAGAACATGTCTATATTGCAAATTGCATTTTTTAACAAGATAATTGTCAGACTATTGATTTGAAATTTGTTAAGTCAACTGGTTTACAAAACACTCAACAATTAGAAGATTTCACAAGTACAAAATTGTATAGTTGCTTTAGTTGGATAGTCACTATCATTACATATTCTGATTTTGATTGCCTACAACTAGCCATTTCTAATAGAGCTGGAAAATCAACTAGCATACTATATTACTATTAGAAACCAACTACCCATTTCTAATAGACTTGATTATTAAGGAAAAAAATATCTTGTTCAAGCTACCGAGTCTTCTTTGACCTGGTCAGCTTCTGAAAAGTTAACCACCCTTACACAGCCCCAAAGAAAAGAGGAGCTGGTTGTTAGCGGAAACGTAAAAGAAAAAACACAAGATTTGACGTGGTTCAGATCAAAGTGCTCCTATGACCACCGGAGAACAACTACCTTATAGGCCCTAACATGACCAATCAAATGCATCGACTGGTTTAAACAGTTAATCAAAAGTTAAACATATAATGGGTGTTGCATGTTCGTTGTAAATCACTTTACTTACCTTCTGTAACACAGTTAAGATAAGGAGTTATTAATCAAAGATAAGATAAGGCTATGCGCACACAAGCTAACTTCAGGCTAAGTTGCTCGGATTCGGCTGTGGGTATCAGACGCGGATGCGAATCTGAGGATCAGATTCGGCAAAATATAAATTTTAAAATTCTGGGGTACGGATATAGATATGGATACAGGTGCTGGGATTCGGCTAAACATCCAAAATTATAAAATAGAGATATAAAGACTCTGAATTATGAAAGATCTTCTAGGTCGTCTTTCCCAAGATCCCCAACTTCTTCTTTCAAGCTCTTTGGTTCTTCCCCTCAAAAAAGAAAAAGAAAGTCATTCAAGACCTTCCACCAACTCTCCTTACAGATCATTGCTACTGTCTACCAAAAGTCGGAACACAACCGCTTGAATTCTTAGCTTCTTTCTGTTTGGCTTGAAACATGAAACAACAAATATTGACCGAGAGGAAAAGCTAAAAAAGAGACAAAAGGACTATAATATTGAAGGTATGCCATTCCTCATGTCTTTAAATCTATTTTATTTTTTATCAAAATCTCAAATTTCCCCCAAATTTGTCCATGGACTCTGGTCAAAGTATCCAATGTGGGTTGACCGAACCCCACACGTATCCCGCACCCACACCCACACCTGTCTCGTGTCGACACGGGTGTGGCAATAAAAATGAAGAGTTTGTGCAACTTAGACTTCAGGTATGCTCTGTTAGTTCTCACGCAATGCCTTAGTATCTTAGGTGCGATCTTAGGTAGCTTGTTTTGCAGCTACTCTCTTATAGTTATGTGTCCTGGCTAGAACTTTACAAGTCATAGTTGAGCTAAATTTGCACTTATGATAATACGTATGTTGCTTCCTTTATATATAGGTAAAATGATGGATTTCGTAAATGAATTTTATCTTGCAATAAAGAAAATAAATAAATAAAAAACAAACATGTTCAATAGAAAAATTTAATAGTGTGTTCATAATAAAAAGCCCTAACATGACAATTACATGTAACAAATGTTATGAACTATTCATTTTCCTTATCATATTGAACTCAACGATATAGTAGTTAATGCATAAAATATCGTATCACAATCAATTGGTGAATTCTCATCTACTGATTTAACACAGTTCATACAATGGATGTTGAAGATTCATGCTAAATTATTTAATAACCTCTAATTGTGTCGAAGTCATAAACTTTGAGCAGGCCACTTCCTGAACTCTCTAATTTCTCTTTCTGGATCCGCTCAGCGAAAGTCACAAGGGAAGGAATACATCCATGTAACTCAATTTATTGCAGTGTCATAATATCTGCAAATCCTTCAGGAATTCCATTTGATAAGTAATGGTAGCGTTTTTTCCTCAATAATGTTGACGGAATACAAAAGTTTGTAAATTCCAAAGTTTGGAAATTGGTAGGTCTTTAGGAATCGCACAAACCATCATAGCTAAATACCTTAATGAAGATAGGTGTACTAATTCACTAGGTAAATCGTATCAGCTATTCTCCAAGTCCAGTACTCTACGAAATTTGAAATGGTTTAGTCTTAATGCAAGACAATCTATGCTTATGCTGAGCAAAATATGAAGAACACATTTTGCTGCGAGTAACAAAGGGGCTGAACAGGATACAAAATATTTACAAATAACATCCTATAAACAATATGTGCAATAATCGTCAAATAACCCCTTCAAAGTTCAGACAAACCAAATTTGAATATAAAATCTCAGACCAACATTAGAGAGTGGTATTATACATATTCTAGTTTTTGTTCTTGCAAAGTTTTGATGATAAACTCAACCCCAGTTGACATGAAACAAGATTTACAATAACAACAACAACAACATACCCAATGAGATCTCACAAGTGGGGTATGGGGAGGAGGGTTATGTGTATGCAGCCTTAACCCTAGAGTCGGAAACTCACTGTAACACATATTTATATACTTCTTTGACTGAGTGCAACCGTAGTCAACTGTTACCAATCTGCACAAAAATAAGATTTAACGGTGTCAATCACAGAAAAGATTTACTAACATGTCTAACTTCAACCAAACTACCATTGATCTAAAACATCTGCTTATCATGTGCCAACAATTTGAATTTAGTCCTTGTTCTCATATTTATCACATTTCATTCACTTGCATATGAAAATCATGAACTTTACAAGTCCTTGTTGAGCTAAATTTGCACTTCCTAATGTTTTGATAATAAATAAGTAAATATATAAATAAAACAAGTTTGACAGCAACGATTGGTATACAATACCCGTCCACTGAACCTATAACAACAACAACATCGTGTAGTCCCACAAGTGGGGTTTGGGGAGGGTAGGATGTACGCAGACGTTACCCCTACCTTTGTGGGGTAGAGAGGTTGTTTCTGATAGATCCTTGGCTCAAAAGAAATGTGTTCGAAGCAGGATTAGGAGAAAAAAAAGGAGGCAGCAACATAGCAAGATAAAAAGCAAATAAAGCAACAAATTGTAATACACATTGAAAAACAAGAGACTACTAAAACTACTACTAAAAAGGCGAAGAGATGAAGAGGCCCTAACATGACAATCATATGTAACAGACAGAATAAACTCACTACAAAAATAAAGGAGAAAGATGGATTTTTTGCTAATCCATCTCTAACCCATCGTTAAATAAGATTAGCAACAAATTTTTGTTGTTCAGTAATGGAATTTGTCCATCGTTAATTCCTTTTTTAAAATTTTGTAGTGACTATTATATTTCTGTATCTTATTATTTGATTCTTATCGACTGATTTAACACAGTTCATCAGAAGTCAAACTTATAATGGATGTTGAAAGCTCATTCTAAACTTTTTACTTACCTCTTGTGTCGAAGGCATAAACTTTAAGCATGTCGTTCCCCAAATCCTCTTGATCTTTTCGGATCAGCTCAGCAAAACTCACAAGGGAAGGAGAACATTGATGTAACTCAACTAGCTCCAATGTCATACTATCAGCAAATCCCCGAGGAATCTCTCGTAAGAAACTGCAATTTTTGATAACTACGCGCTCAAGGGATGGGAAATAATCATCATCGGCTCTCCAATATTTAAGAATCAACTCTTCAAGGAGCAAGAATTTCAATTCAGGAAATCCCGTCTCTGTTACTTCCCATTTTGTGTTTGCTACAAAAGCATGATCCTTCAATTGGAGCACCTCGAGTTTCGGCAACATGCTAATGATTGTCATGTCCTTCCATCGTAAACTCGTACCACAAAGTGTCAGCTTCTTGAGATTTAGTGGGAAAGAACTCAGACATGGAAGCCTAAGAAAAAAATCAACTCTGAGAGAGCTGTATGATGCAATATTTAGTGCCTCAAGCTCATGTAAATATATTAGATTCTCTAGGCATCCAGGCTCACTATCAAATTCATCTTCAGTTCCAGAGATCCCCAATTTTTTCACTTTCTTAATCCCTTCAAATATTTCTTTCGTGCAACAACGAGGACTCAACCCGGAAACACTTAACAAGTTCTCCAAAACTTGGTACTTAACTTCATTAGTTGATACCTTTGGAGGAGAACATAAATACATTCTTGTAGAGCGGAGATGCCTCAATTGAGACAGTTCCCAAATTCCATTAGGTAAATATATGGTACCGGTTTGTGGAGTATATTGAGGAAAAATAAAAGTTTGTAAATTCCAAAGATTGGAAATTGGTAGATCTTTACGAATCCCGAAAACCATCACTGCCAAATACCTTAAAGAAACTAAGTCTACTATTTCACTAGGGAATAAACCCAATCTCATTGTCTCCAAGTCCAATACTCTAAGAAGTTTGAAATGGACTAGTCCTAAATCACAACACCGATCGATTTGGTTGGACGAAAAAAGAAGACATCGCGTTTTGTTGTGAGTAAGAGTATCAAAAAGAATGGGAGAGAAAGAACCTCTCTTTGAATGAACTGACACCCACCGGCGACCATGAGGACAATCTGTTATTTGTCTCCTAGAGATCGAGGGGTTTACAACATACGAAAGACTATTGCTTTCAGATTCTCTCAAGCATAAATCATGGAGAAGATCATGAATCCTACATGTCTTGATTTTTCCATCCAAACTTCGCTTGCCAGCAACAACTAGACTTTTATCAATAAGATCATGTAACCGATTAGCAGCCACTTTTTCAAATCCCTCAAGCCCCTTTAGCTCTAATAGCCCTTCTGCAACCCATAATCTAATCAACTTTTTCATAGAAATATCTCTATCTTTTGGGAAAACTCCAAAATACAGAAAGCAAGCTTTCAAATGTGAAGGAAGATGATTGTAGCTCAAAGCGAGCACTCCTGAGCAACGTTGATAATCATCAAGGTTTACTAAAGAGCTCACACTTTGAGCTACATTAGTCCACTCGTCCAATGTCCTCTTGCTAGAGAGAGTCCCTGCGACCACAGATATCATTAGTGGCAATCCTTTGCAATTATTTACAACTTCCTTTGCGAGATTCTCAAATTCAATTGGGAAAGGTTTTTTGTCAAATGCCTTCTGGCAAAACAATTTCCAACTTTCCTCTGGCTCTAGGAAACGCATTGGAAAAGGATCCTTAGGATAACTTGCATATTGAGCAACCTTCATGTCTCGAGTAGTCAACAATATCCGACTTGTATTATTGTTTTCTGGAAAACATAGTCTAATCTCATCCCAGGCTTCCGTGCTCCAAATGTTATCCACAACAATCAAATACCTCTTACCCTTTAAACTTTTTTGCAAGCGATCTGCTAGATCTCCATCGCTTACGTTATCAAGTTCTTCTTTCACCCCAATAGCATCTTGAAGGAGGCACAGAAGCATCTTTCTTAAACTGTAGTCCTTAGACACAGTAATCCATCCACGAACATCAAAGAAGCTCAGAATTGAGGGATCATAAAACATCTTGTTAGCAAAAGTTGACTTACCTATGCCGCCCATCCCAGCAATAGAGATCACTTCTAATTGAGATGAGTATCCCCTAATAAGTTGACTCCGCATGAGCTCTTGTTCGATGTTGTACCCCACCATATCATTCTCAATGGTTGAAACATGCAATCGCGGTGAACTTGTACCACCAATTGAACAATCTACAGCTCGCATATTATTATTCTCCTTCAGCTTGAGGGCATTTTCCTTCACAGAATCAATGTCTTCTGTAGCTCGTTGCAAGATCTTATGAAGCATATCATGAGCTGTTGGAATGTGGAAAATTTCTGTAGCTCGTTGAAAGGTCTTAAAAAGACTCTCCTGAGATGTTGGAAGGCGGAAGATTTCTGCAGCTCGTTGCAACATCTTAGGAAGCGTCTTAACGAACTCTCTTTGAATGTGTGATTCAACTTCATCTTCTATTTCATGTGCTAGATATTTGATCTTTTTTAACAAATCCTTCATTGGTTCATCATCACAACTATCAAGAATTAGTTCTTGCAGAGAACCAACCTTGTCATAGAGTAATTCCAAATGTTCTTTGTTACCCCCCAGTAAATCCAAGTTGGATTGTGAAATCAGGTGAATTGTTCCCATCAGAGAAGTTACAGCAGCATAAGCAGCCATCTCTGTTGCTAAGTCTGCAGAAATACAAACAAGATTTGTTAATGAAGAAAGTCAGTAATTTGTTAACTAGCGCAAAAAAGCTCTAAGGTTCATTGGGCTTTAAGCGCGAAGGGCAAATAAAACGTGCACAAAAAGGTGCAAAGGGAGAAAAAAATACAAATGTATATTTTTAATTAGTCCAAGACTAATAATTATAAGCATGAATGACAACTCTACGAACAATAATAAAGTGAAATATCAATTGTTTAGTGTGGCCTCTTCAGAAGAGGCTCATTGACAAGGAAAAGTATGCCTTAGAACCTTGATGACAATCCTGAAGTGCACATTAAGTGAGATGAAGCACTCAATACGTATTGAGCCTTGCTTTTGGGCTTAAGCGTGCCTTTGACAACACAGTTAAATATGGAAGCAGTTTTCACACTGGAAAGATAGAGTGTGATAAACAGTAGAAGCACTACTATTATGTCACAGTCAATATAATAAAGGTGGTCTTTCTAAATAATTGTTATGTTTCCTAAAGCTGAACATTCACTTTTTCTTGATTTTTGTTTTTTATTTTTAAAGCTCATTCGGAAGGATCTCATAATTTAATTATCCATGATTGTTTATGTCTCTAGCATGATCACTTGATAAAATCTGAAGGGAAGTGGGATAAATAGCCGATACTACAGGAAGTATTCCTCTTTAGATAATAGGTACTGTAGTTGGGATTCTTATAAGTTGTAATCAATTTAATAAGTATTTTCTTTTATGGTTCATATTCCGGATTGGATTCATCCCTGTAGTACTTGAGAATCCTACCTACAACGATTTGAAATTTGAATATCAATATATGAAACTTTCTGGAATGTCAATGGAAAAAAGAGAAAATAACAAAACTAAAAAAAGGAAACAAGATATTGCAACCCATATAAGTCTATCAGTACAGCTGTACAGACACCATTTTACATCATTCATTTACAAACAAAAAAGGAAAAAGTGTTCAGACACCACTTTCTTTATTTTAATAATAATTTTTTTTTATAATTGTTGTGTCCGAGCAGTTTGCACGCACCTCGATTAATTCTACATGATATCCACCACCTCCCACTAGCAACAATTGGTCTACCAGGTAACTCTGTTCACCGAACAAATGGAAAGAAATCACCTAGTGCTTTGTCTCTGTTGGGATTTGAACCGAGACCTCGTGATGCTCAACCCACTTCATTGACCATTTATTTATTTTAGTAAGATACAAAAAAGGGGATAATGCTTGTACAGTGGCCACTAAGTCTAAGTCAAGCTTTTGATGCATGTTTTGCTATTTGGGTTCCACCACATTGCTAACTTTTCCAAAAACTAATGATCACCTTCAATTATTTTGTTACAACTAAAGTAAAGAAAGTCTGAAAATAGAGACTCCAAAATTCATTTAAATATTAGTGTAAGACATTAGGAGTACAATAATTGAGAGATACTCATCATTGTTATAATATGGGGAAAAACAATGGTAGGAGAAACTCAGCCAAAGGCGGAGCCAGGATTTAAAGTTATTAGTTCGGGATTTGAAGAAAGACTACAACAACTACACCTCATTTGCACACTGCTCATCAGAGTTGGCTACATGAATATTTGGGAATTTCATCCTAATTGACTAGTTTTAGATGGCTTCAACCAATCGCAACTCTCTTCCTTTTATCCTGCTCGGCTTTATAATAAGGGAGTGTGTTTTCAGGTCTGTTTCCATTATAGGGCTAGTACATTGAGTAACTTCAAACTTTGCTATCCCGTACACAGAGCAACACACTTAGATCGCATGAATCTTTGGTCTGTCTATCATTTTGCATCATCCAAACTGTAATCTGTACAAAATGATATATTTACATGAATACATTATAGTACATCGTTTTCTAACGTAAGGCATATTTCACGTCATGTGCATTCCCGCACTAACTGAAAACAGAAAAGGCATGCACACAGATTTCAAAGTATTCATCATCTACAAGCATAAACAGTAAATTTGAAGGATTCAAAACATCAGTATATTGACTTGATGAACAAAATTTTCGTTACTTAAAAAATGCTTCATTCTGTAATCAGATCGAATTCCTTTCGACTGTGAAGACGCTTTGTGCTTCTCAAGTTGAATGGCCTGAATCCTTAGAACCCCTGGTTGAACTCTCCACCTTACTACTCCTGTCCTTCGACTTCTCATCCTCTTCTGAATCCGAGTAGTCTCTACTCTCCTTACAACTACGCTTACTTTCTTTGCGCAATTTCGCTCTTTGAAGTGTTGGTAGTTTTCATTTTCTGATGAAGGAGAGAAGAAACCAGTAACAATAAAACGAGAACCAAAAAGAGGCACTCTTAAATAATTGAGAAGGCAGAGAGTCTGTTTCTGATTGACAAAACAAGGAATAAGACGGAAAAAAAAACAGAAGAAAAAACAAGCACAAGTAAAGCAAGTATTGTTACATGCGGGAGACAACTAAATGAGCTGCAGATGGTGCTATCTGCAAATTTGTTAGCCATCTCTTTTCGTATAAACCAAAACACCTTCCCTCACCAGTTTACCATGGAATCCATTGGCTCAATATTCCGCTGAATCTTCATAAGAAGCTGTTCCTGTACAATGACCATTACTAGTGAATCTTTAGTAAGTTCGAAGTGAGAAAGGTGAAATTACTTCCTATATACAACAACAGATACTCAAACTTGGCCTCAGCTTGCAAGTAAGCACTCCAACTTTGAGAGTGCACATCTAGACACCTCAACTCATGTCCACTGTGTCAGTTGACACTCCAACTCGTCCTCAGTGTGTCCCGTGGACACCCGATGATGAAATGACATATAAACTTTAGAGGTGTCTAGATGATCATTTTGTAAGTTGGAGTGTCAACTGACACAGTGGACATGAGCTGAGGTGTCTAGATGTGCATACTAAAAGTTAGAGCGCTTACTTGCCATCTGAGACAGAGTTTGAGTGTCTTAGGGCTGGTGATTTTCATATTCAATCTCACTTGTCCGGAAGCAACACATAAGCAGGGTGGATTGAACGGGATATAAAAAAGGAAAATAAAATTTTGTTAGAAATTACTGTCTCCATTGACTTGATCAGGGTCTCTGAAAAGTTAAGGTACCTGATAATATCATATCTGCTCGTCCTTGTCCCAATGCAATGCTCATCAGTATTTTCCCTCAAGTTCATCTTTATACAACAAACGAAATCCATACTCCTCCATTCCTCCAGAGAAAGAGAACATAATACGCCCATAGTCATTTGGTGTATTACCATTTGCCACAGATGTATCCCATAAGCTAGCAAGAGGTACTAAGAAAAAATGAATAGTACATCCTGTATCATAATTTGGAAGGGAAGATAATTCTAGTTTTTGGGTCATCCACGGCATCCCATCATCACATAAGGGAATCAAGTGAACTGTGGTGTCAATTAGGTTGCCAGAGTAACATACAGCAAATCCCAACAAGTCATCACGTACATACCAGTTTTCAGGCAAATTGACTGATACAGTTTTACCAGTTCCCCGATGGTGGAACCAACTTGGGATCTTATTCCCACCATGTACAACGGTAAACACTCTTAGTGACAAGGAATCTGAAGCAGAGATCATGCCTCGCTGCAAGAAAACGATATCCTGAGACAAGGAACGTGGAAATAAAATATACAATGAATTTAGATCCCTCATCACACTGTCTAGCATGTGAATATCCGACTTCAGTTTCATGCTTCCGAAGATTTCTGGAAATTTTTCTAAACTAGAGCAATCCCGTAGACACAGATACTTAAGAGAATCAATGCACAGACCTGGAAACCTCTTAAGTTGTATACAATTAGTCAATGTTAATCTACAGAGCTTTTTGAGAAATCCCAGGGAATGATGAACCTCTTCAAGATTCATACATTTTATCAGATTCAAAGTATCCAAGTTTGGCATCCCCGTGAAACCTGGCAACTCTTTAAGCTTCTTGCAGTGTGATAAATTCAAGAATTTAAGAGCGCCAAGTTGGGCCATGCTTCGAGGTAAATGCTCAAAATTATTTCCCCAGAGATACAACTCTTTTAAAGAGGATAAACATCCAATGTCTTCAGGAAGTCCTCCATCTATTAGATTGCAGTAATTGAGATTCAGATATTCCAATGAGCATAACCCTTCATTCACCTGCGGGAACACAAAGCACACTCCATCTTTATGGCCTACTTCTGAATTTCCTTTCTCAAAAGTCAAGAATTTAAGCTTGTTCAAGCGGACGATGGAAGCTGGAGGCTGCGAGATTAGACTACTATAGCTGGCATCAAGCTTCTCCAAATTTTCTAAATCACCTATCTCTTCTGGCAAGATTTCAAGTTTTGAGCAGTACCGCACATGTAGCTTCACCACACCTTTCAACATGCCAATGCTGCTTGGAAGAGCTACAATGTTGATCAAAAAGCTCAAATCTAGCTCCGTAAGACGCGCTTGGTGCTGAAAAATAGATGATGGTTGTTCCCCTATCACATTTTTTCTCATTTGAATATCTAACTCCAATGGCTTGATTCTTCCAAGGATTTCTGGAAATTTCTCTAAACTAGAGCAATGTTGTAGATTCAGAGATTCAAGAGATTCCACGTTAACACATGGAAACCTCTTAAGGCTTACACACCAACTCAAATTTAACTCGATGAGTTTTCTGGTACATCCCAGGGAATGGTGAACCTCTTCAAGATTACTACATCCCTCCAGATTCAAATACTCCAAATTTGGCATCCCCGTGAAATCTGGTGTTCGTATCAGGTTTCTAGAGAAGCTGAGATTTATCCTTCGTAGAGATGGAAAATGCTGTTATATATTCAAAACACAGAGAGAATGACCTTTGTGTTAAATTTACTCCTTAGACTAAAAAAAAGTAACGACATTTAGATTATGAGAGTCAACGTGTGAAATTAGAAATTGTTTGATTTTATTTTGATATGGAATTACATCAAAAAGGTAGAATACCTAAAACCCACCTTAAACTTGACATGTTTTATTCGGTACACATGAATGTTGCAATTGTCTTAAGTATCCCCTACTCTTCTCGCAAATCACATACCAATCCCCTTCCTTTTTTTTTTAACAGCTGTTGCTGGTTATTAAATCACTCAACGCGAAGCAATTGTATTCACGCTGTTGCCATTTCAGGTTGGGGTATTCAAAACACTTACGAGTTATATCAATTAAAGGTGTATTTATGGTCACTAGAATAGTTAAGATGTCTAATTAACAGTTGTTGTCAACATTGAGTGTCTATGTATTTAACCAAAAAGAAAACTAAAACTGAATTCAGCAACTGTACCTTTGTGCCAATCCATAAATAACGCAGCAAACTGTACTGGAGATCAAGATGAACAAGTTTTTTGGGTTCAAAATTTTCTGGGAATGATTCCCAAGGATACCAAATACACTCAAACCAATGCAAGTTGTTGGGCAGGTACTCAATTGTGTCATCATGTGTATGAAAACGACCGATGTATAGTATTCTAAGCTTTTTCATCTTTTTCATGGCTTTTTTGCTAAAGCGTAGATTTTGAATGTATTGTAGCCAGATTGCTTCCACGGCTTTTGTCCCCTGATAAAAGGATCATTAGTCTACAAAGCATAACTTCAAATCCAAATATCATACGAATTTCAAGTTAATCCAAAGAATGAAATTGGGTAACGGCTACTAGACTATGAAATTTATATTACTTTTGCTTGTCCTACTAAAGTAAACAACTAAAATGGTGTACTTGCAAGAATATGAAGCAAGAGGAACAAATAATTGGAGTTGATTGCCCTATATGTTTTCGAATATGAAAACCAGAAATTGAATATTATTGCATTGTTTCGCCTACTTACTGTATTATTGGCTATCACTTCTTCGAAATCTTCAGCGGCCCATAGTCTGCTCTGTTCTCCCGAATCTTTTTGCATTTTCACCACATATCTACCCATATCTTGAATCAAGTCATGCATTTCAATCGTATCATTTTTGGAGATGAAAACAAGAGATTTGTCGATTAGGACATCCAATCCGTATTCAACACCAAAATCACAACTTCCAAGGATTTGAATGACTTCTTTTTTTTCATAACCTCGGAAGAAACATGCCATATCTAGAAATATCTTTTGCTCTTCGGGCTCCAGTCCATCATAACTTATTTTGAGTTTTTCAACAATTTCTGAGATAGAGTTATTCTTTATTTGGTCTACAGTTCTTCCCCACTGAGTTAGGCCTTTCTTATGCAACAATGAACCCCACACCTTGAGGGCTAAAGGAAGGCCTTTAGCATTATTTACTAACTCCAACGAGAACTTCTTAAAACGCTCATCTGGAACTTCTTTTTTGAAAGCATGTTGATTGAACAATTGCATAGCTTCATGAACAGGTAGTGTAGGTACTTCATATATTGCATCATCCTTCTCTATCAAATGTCTATTTCTAGTTGTTACAACAACTCTGCTACCATTACCAAACCAACTAAGATCACCTGCTAAGTACTCCAAATGATCACTATGATCTATGTCATCAAGCACAATTAGAACCTTTATTGAACAAAGTCTGCTCGGAATTATGCTCTTCCCTTCGTGCTTATTATTAACGTAATCATATTTTTTTCTTAACAGTTCAGATAGAAGGATATTTTGTAAAGAATGTATTTGATTCTTTTTTGCATTTTCTTTAACATCTGCAAGAAAACAAGCAGCTTTAAATTGATAAGATAGGGTATCAAAGATGGCTTTTGCTATTGTCGTTTTACCAACTCCGCCTATTCCCCAGATCCCTACAATCCGAACATCGTTGATTTCTATCTGAAGTCGGGATTTTAGTTTCACTAAATGAGCATTTATTCCCACAACATCTTCCAAAGAAGATAAAGAATACACACTCTTGCATAATTTGGTAGAAATGTGGTCCACGATCTGTTGAATCTCCTCTGATTCAATCCTACATGAATAAGAAGATTGATTAAGTTAAATAGTTTATGACGATTTTTATGTATTCTGTAGGACCATATATGCCTTCTTACTGATAGGAACATATATAATCTACCACCATTCTTTATCCAGAAAAAAAATGTAAAAACATTTGAATGGAAATTATTCCATTAAAAAGCAAATATGTGTTTTTAACTCACCCATCACGGATATCATATCCTTTTAGATTTGCCGCAGCAGTTAGGGCAGTCCTCCATCTTTGCACTTTCTGCATTCCCTCGACATCATCCTTATACTTCGATTCGTGTTTGGAAAATGCTTCTCCAAAGCTCTCCGTTTGGTTTCGAACATCTGATGGATCCATGTCATAGAAAACCGGTATAACAGTTTGTCCATTTTTATCCTTACATTCCATGATCTTCACTAGTTCATTCAAACACCACCTCGATGCAGCATAATTCTTTGACAAAACGACAAGGGCAACTTGAGACTCTTTGATAGCTTTCACGAGTTCTTCCGGAATCGAATCACCATGATCTAGCCTTTTCACGTCTTGAAAGGTGAATATTCCCCTATTTTTCAAACCTTCATACAAGTGACTCGTAAATGTTCTACGAGTATCTTCACCTCTAAAACTTAGAAAAACGTCGTACTTCCATTGAATACAGTATTGTGAATTACTAAATGATGCCATTGATTCAGTTAACTAGTTGAAACTTGAGAAGAAAGAACAGAACACTGTGGATCGGATAGATAGTGGTTATGATAAGAGTTTATTATTCAGATGGAGTGGATTTATTGCTATTGGACCGACTAACTGGTAGATTTTCATTGGTGCATAATTGCACCGATAACTTTGGTGCATGAATAATTACACGGATACCTCCACCTCCCTCTGGCAACCCATACCAAATAACTTTGTCCATGTAAGCTACGACAAATGAGAAGAATCACCTATTATTTTTGTTTTTAGTGAGATTCAAACCTGAACCTGAATTGACGTGAGACTCTCAACTACTTCATTGACCACTAGGCTGCACGCTAGGATTGCAAATATTATTGAGTTAATGGTTAAAAATATACGATATAACACATTTTTACGAATTTTCTATCTGAACTATCACATCTTCACTTTTTCTACCTGAACTATTAACCATTTATCAAAATACACCTAAACTATCCGTTATTCCCCTTTTCTAAATGAATGTTGTAGAAAATTTGTGTCTTTGAAGTCAAATAGAAGACCCACCTGATGTGCACAGCGAAAAGTACAAGTGGATGAAGCTGTAAAGAAAAAAGAAGGGCACTTTATTTCTCTGTCACTGACAACACCTGATTGAAGAAAACGACATATCTGAGCAATATTATTTTATTAATACGAAAGTGGGTGATCCAAACGATTGTTGTTGTTTTGGTTTCTGTGTTAGGTAGCCGGATTAAAGTCTAACTAATTCAGATTTATAATGGGTAGGTCCATTTGGGATTAGCCTCAAAGGCTTGTTATTTTGCTCTTTGTTTGGCATAAAAGAACTGAAGAATCAACAACAACTGTAATTTATTTAAAAGAAGAAAAGAGCATAGGAAGAAGATGCTAATAGAAATTACTTACCAATGGAGCCATAAGTCGTTCATTCTTAATCAAAGGTTTTGAATAGAATCACTTTTGTTAGAGAGAATTTATACCTATGTGAGATTTTTTTGATGTGAATTTAAATTTAATTGACTTCAACGTAGATACTAAACCAATAAAAAATAAAAATTACCTTCTTTCTTCTTCTTTTTTTTTTAAAGAGAAATTAAGTTGTAAATGTCACTTTTGCCTTCTGGGAAGAAGAAGAGGCTGAAAATGGTTTTATATTTTGGATGGGTTCTCAAACTAGTCAAATAAGTATACTTTTTTACTAGTAAGGTCTGGTTTGATTGGAAACAAGTTAGTTCGAGATTAATTATTTTAAAATTATTATTTATTTTTAATGTAAAATATAAATGACATTATAATTTCAGAATAACTAATTTCGAGATAAGTTATATTGTAATTTTATGCCAACAAAACATGCGATAAACTTGTTTTAAAATACTAAATGAGTCCATAAATTAAGGTAAGATGTTAGTTAGATAGTTGAGGGATCTTTCACTTATTTTTCTATACTTTTATTCGTATTTTTAGTGATAGTATTACTCTTATAATTTCTTATTCTTTCAGTTCGGTTATTACCTAGATTTTTTTTAAAACTTCAGTTATCGTTTTATCTTGTTATGACTACTATTTAAAATGATTTGTCAAATTGGCTATGATATTTTATCATGATTTTCTTCATTTTCAGTCTGAAAGGCGTAGTAATTTGGATTGTTTTTTCTTTGAATGAAGAATCTATAAAAAATAATCTCTCTAACTTTAACGTAATAATATAATTTTTTGACACTTTAACTTCTCAGACTCCACGGAACTGTTATTGTTGTGAACATCTTTAGGGCTTACTCACTTACACCCATCTAAAATTGAAAAATCGGCCCACATTCAAATTTGACCTAATTTGCTTAAAAAGACCCAAAATTACGCCGCCTTCAAGACCTATAATAACATAATTCCCATCTATAAAAGCCTCACATCGTCCCTTCCTCCATCGCCGGCCTTTGCTGGTACCTAACTCTTCCATTTTTTCCGATTGTTCTAAGTTACTTTGTTGAGTTGTGCTTGCATTGTTATGTATTTGTTCAGAATTTTTTCTGTTTTGATATGTTTTTTTCCTTGAGTCGAGTGTCTATCGGAAATAGGTTTGAGCACTGTTTTCTCTAGTCATGATGATTCACTTTAGAATTTGGGGCGGGTTTGATTCGATATCCGTATAACCCAAAATGTGATAAAATCATCAGAAATTAAGCCCTTTTTGTTGATTTTTTTAGCAGTTTGATTATTGCTTAATTATACGAAAAGGGGATTCTCATATCCTATCGCCTTGTAGAGCAGAATCTCTGCTATTACTATTTGGGAATTGCCATGAGAAGTACATTTTTATAATCTAAATTCATATTTTTTTGGTTATAGTTTTAAGTTTTTTATTGGCCTGTGAGGAGATGTATTATGAAAAAACACCATCTTTCGGGACTGAATGGTCTTTTTTGGGATCTTGATGTTAATTCTGCAATTCTGAGGCCATTTGATTGTTTGATTTAACTTTTTTTTTAAAAAATTAGGTTACTAATTATCATTATTTTTGGAACTTGTTATTTTGATTATAATAAGAGAGTGAACTATATTCTTTGATTTGTTGTACTCGAGTCAAGGGGTAAGGATTTCATGGGGTATGTTGTGAGAATGTGATTGTGCTTATGGACGGTCAAGTGCTGTTTAGATGAATTAACAACAGTACTTAACAAAAATACATAAGCTACATTGAAAAGTCATTAGGGTTCCTTGTTCATGTCTTTTTGAGTTTCAATCAGGAAGACTGTCCCCTAGTGGCTGATATTGATTCATTGATTTTGAGAGGCAGCAGCAAAAAGAAATTTGCAGTAAAATCTATTTATAATATGATTAAATGAATGCCAAGACAATTTGTGACCTTAAACAAATCTGGAAAACTAAAATTGTTATAAAATGGCCCAAACTTCTCTGGGACAGTAGTAATCAAAATAACTAGAGGACACAAAACAATTTTCAACAAATCTTAGGCTCGCAAACACAATTAAGTGTTGATGGAGGTTATGATGAGGTGGTGGATGAGGAAGCAGCAAAAGTGGCAATGTGAGATTAAAAATTATTAAACATTTATTTGATGGACGACATGCAAAAAGGTATAACGCAAGTCACTATAGCCAAGTTTGACATATTGCGAATCCTCTTGAAAGAGAGGAAGAGAGGGGTGCCTTTCATTTGATGTAAAGCAAAGAACCTATCCTGAGTTTGACATGTTGCGAATCCTCTTAAAAGAGAGGGGTGCTTTCAGGAATGCGGATACACGTGGTACATGGTTGTCGTCAACTCTGCCTGCAAGCCGGAGATGAATTGTATTTGATTGTTTCACTTTTGGTGTAAAGAAAAGTATTTTGATGAAGTAGAATCAATCATAGAAGTTATAGAATCCCTGTAAATTGAGCATGATATATGCAGTTTTTTTCTTTTTATTCTATTTGGAATGAAGCCACTCACCCACTTCACTGACGGATCTAGCCTCCCAAGTATTATTGAAGCTGAACATAATATATATGTGCAAACCCACTAAAATTTTCAACAAATATTAGATCTGCACCCATCACTTCAAAGTTATTAATGAGCTCAATTGTATGAACTTGAAATCATCGAGGAATCCGCCTACAGAGTTGCATGTTGTTCACTTGGGCAAAAACAACCTACTGTTAGAAGGGTAACATGAACCTATTTCTGGTGCACAAAACATCCCGTGTTCACACAGGGTATGGGGAAGAGCTGCAATCCCAAGGATGTTACATCAAAATCAAAATTGATGATAAAGTCGGAGGAAAGATTCAATTCACCAACTCAAGTTACACGATAGTATAATGGGTTGTTCTTCTTTTAAAGGAAAAGAACACATATCTATAAGATTCTCTCAGTAAACTACTCTGCTAGTAGAATAGCTAGTTTACATGTCACTAACACTTACATTAGAGGTTCTCAAAAATTTTCTTCATCTTCTCGGTTATCATCTGAGGCTAGAAGATGATTTAAAGTGATTTTCGCTTTCTTTGTTTCTTTCGACTTCTCCTTGGTTTCATCTCCATCACCCTTTCTCTTGAGCGATTCATCTTTCTCAGCCACAATTTCCCCTTCCTCAGTTGCAGCAGCTTTGTCATCAGCTCTCTCTATCTTCTCCTCCTGCGAAGATGACTTTGGTTCTGATTCAACCTTGTTTTCTTCATCATTTAGAGCTTCTTTGGAGGATGCAGTTTCAGGTTGACGTAAAATGGAGCTGACTTCTTCATTGCTTGCGAGATCAATGGAGGTTTTCCCTGCCCTGTTTTTAGTGTTAACATTTGCACCTTTCTTCAGCAAATACTTGATGAGTTCTAGGTGAGACCCTTGGGCAGCATAATGAAGGGCAGTCATACCCTTGCGATTGCATGATTTGATGGACACTCCAGAACTAACAAGAAGCCTAACAACTTCCAAATGACCTTTTTGAGCAGCAAAGTGAATTGCACCCATGTCATCCATAGCAGCAGCCCCAACATCAGCTTTGTTTTTGCAGAGATAATCCACAATCTGGGCATGGCCAGACCATGCTGCTAGATGGAGCCTAAAGACCATTTTAAAATGCATTAATAAGGCAAAATAATTTATAAAAAAAAGTAGAGCAAAGTGATATAAGAAATTACTGGATCAAAGTGACTTGACTCACTTGAGAGTTGGAAAAGCAAAAGAAACTACCAGTTATTATTATAACAAAATAAAGTACAAAGGGACATCCAAAACTGACCACATTATGGTAGTATAGAAGTCAGCAGGGGGTAAAATCTCAGGAGGACATAAACTGAAAACTGAACCACAAAAGTGAGAAATTGATTAAGTAGTTGAATAAGATATCTTCAGAGGAAAAAGGACATGAACAATGAGATTATAGACATATATCAGGTAATGAAGTGTTGATGATAGTGGTGAGAACCAAATCAGATACAAAGCGGACTTACAGAGATAAAGCAATATCATAAAACAATGTGTCCATCCTTCCTTCTCACTTATAGACAAATGAATTCATTGAACCTATAAAAGGTAGTATTATAAATTTTCACTTTCTTTTATTTTAATGATAATGCCCAGTTTGCATCCACCTCGACTATTCTATCGAGTACCTAACCTACTAGTAAATGTGCTGTTATGAATCATTTTGCTAACAGCACACATTGCCTTAGAAATTAGAAGAGATAATCACACAACCTTAGGCTTGCGATAATCGCAAAAGACTAATCTTTGCTCGAAAAACTTTGTGAAGACCCCCTTAAAGTATTGCTAACAGCACAGATTGCCTTTCTTCGCCATGCCAAACTCTTAAACATATGTTTGAGTTTTACTACAATATATCCATGTTAGGCACTTCCTTTCCCTACTTCTAAAATCACAAGTACATGAGGAGACTGAGTGTAACTTCCATTGGATGAAGTTTTTTCTCATGTGTCAATGGATATCCTATAAGATTATCTCCATGGGCAGACCTCGATACAATCATTCCTTCAGATTGTCAAGTTTAAATTTTTAGCACTTACACAAAAGTAATACAAATGAAAATTCTACATATTCTTTTTTGGTCTGTAGCACTCCTCAAGGGGCAGGAAACATGGTCATAAAGTTCTAGCAGTTGAGGTTTGGATGTCTCTCCATAAATGAAGGAAGATACAAAAACCAAACCTTAAAAAAATTATTTACTGGAACAAGCATCCAATGGGTAAAGAAAGTCTCACTTTGACAGGTGTCATGCCCTTGAAGTAATTCTTAAAGCTAAAAGCATGGTAGAAGAGAATAAAATGTAAAATACTGCCCCTGGTGTAACCCCTCAATCGGCAAAGGTTGAGAGACTTGTATCTTAGGTCACAGATTCAAGCCCTGCCACAATTCAAGCGAACTAACTCTGGTATTTAAGTGAATAAGGGTAGAGGGGTAGACTCACCATCTTCGAGTTTCGGGGGCTGCAGTTGGCCCAAAGGGTCTGCTTTAGATGGATTTCTCAGTTAGAAAAAAGGACCGGAAAATGTAATATACATATGAGCAGAAATTGTGAAAGATTAATGTGACCTAAAACTGACAGTTCAATTTTTTAGCATAGCTACAGCTTACATGGATGAAACATCAATTATGGTAAAAAGGGATGTGAATAATCTCTAATACCAATGCTAGCAGCTTAGAAGTTTTAAACTTAAAAAACCATCTCCAGAAATCTATTTATCATCTCAGACTTGAATATAAACATTCAGAATAACAGTTATTCACCCTCCAGCATAGACAAAGCTCCGTGTCAATGATGTAGAAAAACTAACATCAATCGGAAGTCCTTTATCACAACTAAAGCCATAGGCCCAAAAGGGAAAAAGCATATACAGTGGGAAATAAAACCAGAAAAGTCTCAAAAAGTAAAATAATTTAGAATCTTAGTATAACTTCTATCAAAACTGATGGGTTTACAGTCCTCTTAGTAGGAAATACAAGATAGTAACAGTTATTCAGGACAGCAAATACTCCCAACTTCTATCAAAATTTAGCTAATAATACACTAGCAGTGACGGCAAAATGGAGTTTCCCCCTTCGCTTGTCACCTTAGCTACCCAGAGACGGACCCTAGATTCAAATCAGTGAGTGAAGACCCACTATTCTTTTGCCACAAAGGGTACAAATGTGATGTTGCCACAAAAGAACATTCGCCAATTAGCTTCTTAACACTTCCCAATTCCTTTTTTTCTGGATAAGTTCCTTAAAGTGAAATTCTAGAAATACCCACCATCAAAAAGATTCATAATTCCATCTTCAATCATTTTCTGGATACTACAATTCAAATTTAGATATTTCAGCAATGTATTACACCCTCATAGTACATTCCCACCTATGAAAATATATGATTTTCTACAAACGACAAGTGTTTTTCCCTTGCTTATCGTCTTAGCTACTCCGTGATGGACCCTAGAATTCAAACTAGTGAGTGCAGACCCAGTACTTTTCCCTGCAATGGTGAAATGTGCTGTTTCCACAAAACAACATTCCCCAATTTGCTCTCAAATACTTCTCACGTTCGCTACTTCGCGAAACCCCATTCCCACCTTGCTTATCACCTTAGCTACTCCACGGGGGACCCTAGATTTTAAACCAGTGGATGCAGACCCAATATTCTTTCGCCACAATGGTACAAATGTGCAGTAGCCACAAATGAACATTCCCCAATTAGCTCTCAAATACTTCTAAATTCCTTTTTATTTTTTTTGGATAAGTCCCAAACAAGAAATACCCATTATCAAAAAGCTTCATAATTACATCTTCAATCATTTTCTTGAATCCCACAAATCCGAATTTAGCTGTTTCATCAATAAATTAGACCCTCATAGTAAATTCCCACCTCCAACTACCCATTTTGCGAAACCTCATTTCGTTTTTAAGTCTAAATTCATCAAATCAAACACATAAACAATAGAAAGTTTAAGATTGAACGAGGAGATTAAAGAAAGCATACGGTGTACGAGAGTGTTTATCCCTAGAGTTGACGGCTAAAGGATTGGTGCTGCATAGTGTTTGAACAGCGTTAAGATCCCCAGATCGAGCCGCCGCGTGCAGGTCTTCGTTCCTATCAGTTGATTGTTTCTTTTGGTTCCCCATTTTTGTGAAATTGGAGCTTGGAATTGAAGATGAAGTTTCTTTAGGGGAGTGAAGCAATTTAGGAAAGAAGGAAGATTTTGTAGAATGAGGAGAGGGAAGCAATTTATAGGTATATGATTTTTTCTTCAAAATTTCTTTTTTTCCCCACTCAAATACATGCCTAAATTATACTCGACTTTTTTCGCGAGTTTAACACTTTATCTGTTATTTATTCTCCTTATTTATCTAAATTATTACTCAGTTTATATATTTAAATGCACTTCGATGATGAGGTTGATTAAATATTTATTCTCAATCACCAATAAGCTCTCGTGTAGGTCAACTTAGTATCATGGTGTGTTCTAATGCAAATGAAGGAATTGTTTGGTTATGAAGCTTACGAAATTGTGATGATTTAAGTAGGTAAATAGTATGAAATACACCCCTAGATTTCGAAGGAGATGCATTTCTGGTATTGGTGGTATTGGACAAGCTCTAAGGGAATAATCTCTTTCTTATTTCTGTATTTCTTTCCCATGACGACTAAGAACAGGCAAATCCAAAATTTCACTTCGAATTTCGCTCCCTTTCCCTTTCGGGATGAGGAGGCCTATGAGCCGTTAGTGGCTAGAATTCTCTCCAAATAAAATATTTTTTACATACAAGAAATGAAATTAATGAAAAAATATTTAATGCAATGTAATCTTTCTTGTAATTAGAATGAAATACACTACTAAATTCTCTCCAAATCAAAGTAAATATCGAAAATACCCTTATGACAGATAAAGCATAAAACGCATTCGACAAATGTGATTTATAGTCTAATGTACTTCTTCCTCTTTGTTTTTTAATTTTTTTAATAAATAAAATATTTTTTACATATAAGAAATGAATAAATTAAAAATATTTAATGCAATGTAATCTTTCTTGCAATTTGAATGAAATACACTCCTAAATTCTCTCCAAATCAAAGTAAATATCGAAAATACTCTTATGACATATAAAGCATAAAATACATACGACGAATTTGATTTATAGTCTAATGTACTTCTTCCTTTTTGTTTTTTATTTTTTTAATAAATAAAATTTTGTTTACATATAAGAAGTGAATTAAAGAAAAATATTTAATGAAATGTAATCTTTTTTGCAATATGAATGAAATACATCTCTAAATTCTATCCAAATCAAAGTAAATATCGAAAACAACCTTATGACAGATAAAACATAAAATGCATTCGACAAATGCGATTTGTAGTTTGATGTACTTCTTCCTCTTTGTTTTTTATTTTTTTTAATAAATAAAATATTTTTTACATATAAGAAGTGAATTAAAGAAAAATATTTAATGCAATGTAATCTTTCTTGCAGTATTAATTAAATACACCCCTAAATTCTCTCCAAATCAAATAAAATATCGAAAATACCCTTATGACAGATAAAACATAAAACGCATTCGACGAATGCGATTTAGAGTCAAATGTACTTTTTCCTTTTTGTTTTTTATTTTATTTAATAAATAAAATATTTTTTACATATAAGAAATAAATTAATGAAAAATATTTAATGCAATGTAATCTTTCTTGCAATTAGATTGAAATACACTCTTAAATTCTCTTCAAATTAAAGTAAATATCGAAAATACCCTTATGATAGATAAAGCATAAAACGCATTTGACAAATGCGATTTATAGTCTAATGTACTTCTTCCTCTTTGTTTTTTATTTTCTTTAATAAATAAAATATTTTTTACATATAAGAAGTGAATTAAAGAAAAATATTTAATGCAATGTAATCTTATTGTTTTATTAAGAGAGTACACTCCTAAACTCAGCGCGAATTATTAGTTTCATTCTCAAATATTTGACAGCTTCAAAAACACTCATTTTGTTGACTAACTAAACTTAAATACACCTGGATCTTGCAATATGAATGAAATACACCCCTAAATTCTCTCCAAATCAAAGTAAATATCGAAAATACCCTTATGACAGATAAAACATAAAACACATTCCACAAATGCGATTTATAGTCTAATGTACTTCTTCCTCTTTGTTTTTTATTTTTTTAATAAATAAAATATTTTTTTAACATAAGAAGTGAATTAAAGAAAAATATTTAATGCAATGTAATCTTTCTTGCAATATTAATGAAATACACCCCTAAATTCTCTCCAAATCAAAGTAAATATCGAAAATACCCTTACAACAGATAAAGCATAAAACGCATTCGACAAATGCGATTTATAGTCTAATGTACTTTTTCCTTTTTGTTTTTTATTTTTTTAATAAATAAAATACTTTTTACATATAAGAAGTGAATTAAAGTAATATTTAATACAATGTAATCTTATTGCTTTATTAAGAGATGACACTCCTAAACTCAACACGAATTATTAATTTCATTCTCAAATAATTGACAACCTGAAAAACATCCTTTTCGTTGACTAACTAAACTTAAATACACCCCGATCTTGCAATATGAATGAAATACACCCCTAAATTCTCTCCAAATCAAAGTAAATATCGAAAATACCCTTATGACAGATAAAACATAAAACTCATTCGACGAATGCCATTTATAATCTAATGTGCTTTTTCCTTTTTGTTTTTTTATTTTTTTCAATAAATAAAATATTTTTTTAACATAAGAAGTGAATTAAAGAAAAATATTTAATGCAATGTAATCTTTCTTGCAATATTAATGAAACACACCCCTAAATTCTCTCCAAACCAAAGTAAATATCGAAAATACCCTTACAACAGATAAAGCATAAAACGCATTCGACAAATGTGATTTATAGTCTAATGTACTTTTTCCTTTTTGTTTTTTATTTTTTTAATAAATAAAATACTTTTTACATATAAGAAGTGAATTAAAGTAATATTTAATACAATGTAATCTTATTGCTTTATTAAGAGAGG
The DNA here is from genome assembly GCA_018342035.1 of Solanum appendiculatum. Taxonomy (NCBI): domain Eukaryota; kingdom Viridiplantae; phylum Streptophyta; class Magnoliopsida; order Solanales; family Solanaceae; genus Solanum; species Solanum appendiculatum. The sequence continues at coordinate 745,162 of JAGDQO010000319.1, forward strand.
ACACTCCTAAACTCAACACGAATTATTAGTTTCATTCTCAAATAATTGACAGCCTGAAAAACATCCATTTCGTTGACTAACTAAACTTAAATACACCCCGATCTTGCAATATGAATGAAATACACCCCTAAATTCTCTCCAAATCAAAGTAAATATCGAAAATACCCTTTTGACAGATAAAACATAAAACTCATTCGACGAATGCGATTTATAATCCAATGTGCTTTTTCCTTTTTATTTTTTTATATTTTTTTCAATAAATAAAATATTTTTTTAACATAAGAAGTGAATTAAAGAAAAATATTTAATGCAATGTAATCTTTCTTGCAATATTAATGAAATACACCCCTAAATTCTCTCCAAATCAAAGTAAATATCGAAAATACCCTTATGACAGATAAATAAAATATTTTTTACATATAAGAAATGAATTAATGAAAAATATTTAATGCAATGTAATGTTTTTTGCAATATAAATGAAATATATCCCTAAATTTTTCTCCAAATCAAAGTAAATATCGAAAATACCCTTATGACAGATAAAACATAAAACGCATTCCATGAATGCGATTTATAGTCTAATGTACTTCTTCCTTTTTGTTTTTTTTAATAAATAAAATATTTTTTACATATAAAAATTAAATTAAAGAAAAATATTTAATGCAATATAATCTTTTTTGCAATATGAATGAAATACACTCCTAAATTTTCTCCAAAACAAAGTAAATATCGAAAATACCCTTATGACAGATAAAACATAAAACGCATTTGATGAATGCGATTTATAGTCTAATGTACTTCTTCCTCTTTGTTTTTTATTTTTTAATAAATAAAATATTTTTTTACATATAAGAAGTGAATTAAAGAAAAATATATAATGCAATGTAATTTTTCTTGCAATATGAATGAAATATACCCCTAAATTATCTCCAAATCAAAGTGAATATCGAAAATACCCTTATGACAGATAAAGCATAAAACACATTCGACGAATGCGATTTGTAGTCTAATGTACTTCTTCCTTTTTGTTTTTTGTTTTTTTAAATAAATAAAATATTTTTTACAAATAAGAAGTGAGTTAATGAAAAATATTTAATGCAATGTAATCTTATTGTTTTATTAAGAGAGCACACTATTAAACTCAACGCGAATTATTAGTTTCATTCTCAAATAATTGACAGCGTGAAAAACACTCATTTTGTTGACTAACTAAATTTAAATACATCTCGATCTTGCAATATGAATAAAATATACTTCTAAATTCTATCCAAATAAAAGTAAATATCGAAAATATCATTAATTTTCTGTTACATTATTTTTTGGAGTGTCACCTCAATCCTGCAATATGCGATTCAAATTTAGTTGAGCAGCGGACATCAAGTGGAAAACCAAAAAAGCAAAACTCATTTCTCCCAAACAGAAATATACAGATTTTCCTCGTGAATCCTCTAGAGCATTTTGGAAGAGCTTTTGAACGTGATGTTCACGTGCAATACGTTATATTTCTTTCTAAAACAGTAATAGTTTAATTTAAAAAACCTAAAGAAATTTTTATCTAATAAGTAACCGTTTTTGTTTTTTTCTGTCAATTAACCGGGTTTCATACCGTGTATTTGGAACCCGGTTTTTGTTTCTTGTTTTCTCCTCCAAGCGGTAATCCGAGTATAAATAACGCTTTTCGCTCAGAAACTGAGAAACCAAAAAGAGAGACACTTTCTCGAATTCTCCACAATAGTAAACTTGAATTTCAAGCTCTTCATCAATTTTTTTTTCCGATTTGAAGTGAAAATTCGATATCTAAACTTTGAATCTATGATGAATGTTGTTTTTGCTGCATTTTTCATATATTTTTACACCGTTCATCGAGTAGGTGAAATGGCGTAGAAGAAATTGGATTAATTTACTAATTTTCTCTCGAATTCTCCGCGGCATTTCGGTAGGTTTGATCTACCTACACTTCATCAATTTTTTTTTCCCGACGGATAAAACAATCACAAGTGAAAATTCGATATCTAAACTTTGAATTCATGATGAATTTTGTTTTTTTTGCTACAGATTAAACCGGATGTGTTTGTGTTAATTATAGTTTCACTGAGGAGGTGAAATGGATTACTGAAATTTTAGTTTCATCGAGTAGGTGAAATGGTGTTGAAGAAATTGGTTTAATTTCCTAAGTTTTCTATCGAATTCTCCGCAGCATTTCGGTAAGCTTGAGCTTCCTGTAATTTTTTTTTTTGAATAAGAGAAAATAATCGCGACTTGTTATTCGAAGTGAAAATTCTATATCTAAACTTTGAATCCATGAGGAATGTTGTTGTTGCTGCAGTTTTCATATATTTTTTTCACTGTATGTGTTTGTGTTAATTAAATTTTTCATAAGTAAGTGAAATGGCATAGAAGAATTTGGATTAATTTCCTATTTTTTTCTCAAATTCTCCGCAACATTTCAGTAAGTTTGAGCTTACTGTACTTTGTTAATTTTATTTTTTGACATAGAAAATAATCACGGCTTGTATGCTGAAGTGAAATTCTATATCTTAACTTTGAATCCATGAGGAATGTTGTTGTTGCTGCAGTTTTCATATATATTTATCACTGTATGTGTTTGTGTTAATTAGATTTTTATAAGTAGGTGAAATGGCATAGAAGAATTTGGATTAATTTCCTAATGTTTTCTCGAATTCTCCGCAACATTTCGGTAAGTTTGAGCTTACTGTACTTTGTCAATTTTATTTTTTGAATCAGAAAATAATCACGGCTTGTATGTTGAAGTGAAATTCTATATCTTAACTTTGAATCCATGATGAATTTTGTTTTTGCTACAGTCTTCAATTTTTTTTTACTGTTTCGATATCTAAATTGTGATGATTTCCTAATTTTTGAGTTTCTGATGGTCTAGTGAGTGATTCTCTAATTCAAAAATTCAGTAAAAGTAACTCCAATTTTTTTAGAGTTTTGAATTGTTTGGGCTCAATTTTTGCCTTCTTAACTAAAACTATAGCCCCTCAAACATCATGAACAACTCAGATGAGTTCTCTTTCAAATCGATCCCTTTTCTCAAAATGTTACACTACTATACAGGAAAGAAGAGAGTCACCCAAGCAAGTTTCACAAAAGGTTGCATGACAGGCAAAGGTGACCCTAAAAATGCTAGCTGCACCTATAAGGGTGTTCGCCATCGTACAGAGGAAAATGGATGGCTGAAATCCATGAGCTTAACTATGGCCCTTGCCTTTGGCTTGGTACTTTGGAGACTTCTTACGATGTTGTAGATTACGATGTTGTTGCGTATAAACTTTGTGGTGATAAGGTCCAACTCAATTTTCCTGATCACGTGCACACAAAAACCAAGCTCAGAATTTAACTGGCTCTAGCAATTTGACACACAATGAAGTTGTAGAGAGGGCTACCGTTTGGCTCACGGATTTCAACAACCTATTTCCCCATGTACGTTGGCGTACACCTTTGTAGGTGCAATTGACATTTTCAGGGTCATCTTTGCCTCTCATGCAACCTTTTGTGAAACTTGCTTAGGTGATTTTCTTCTTCCTTATATAGTAGTGTAAGATTTTGAGGGGAAATGGGACCGATTTGGAAGAGAACCGAGTTAAGTTGTTCAGCATGTTTTAGGGGCTCTATTTGTAGTTAAGTGGAAAAAAATAGAGGAATTTGATTTCTCTTACATGTCTGTGTACATGTGAACTTATGAAGTTCACTAATACTTGTCAAATATCTTGCTTGTAGTAGCAATTAACATGGAAGTTACGCATTCTTTTTTTGGTCTCATGCAAAGATTGCCGAGAGGGGACAACGCATTACACCTCAGAATACTTCTTTTCTAGATTTTTTTCCTTTTTTAAACTTCCCAATTTTAACACTACTGTCCAAAATCATTACTTTTTTTTTCTTCTTCTGAGGTGAATGAATATGGAATGTTTATAAAAAAATGAAGTAAACCCTGACATCAGTGCTGAAAAAGTTGAATGTAGATAATTATGGACTAGAGAGCTTGAGTCAAAAGATAGGTGCATTGAGTAAATGTACATTTTTGAAAGAGTGTACATTTACTGCCGAAGCTACCTTATGATAAATACAAGCTCTTATACCATGGTCATCTGGGGACGAGGGGAAGAGAAGGACATGCAATCTTCTCTTTTCAATACTAAAAAAGCAATCTCATAAATAAAGTAGCATTATTGTATTGGGTTGCACGTAGAGTATCACATTGATATTTAGGTTCTTGACTATTAGTTTGCTGGTGTCTTCTTTTCCTTGAATTTTTTAGCTCAGACATATGCTTTTTTCTTTACTAGTTGTTAGTAGAATGATTGCATGTGAGCCTTTTTTTGTGGTAAAATATGAAATGACTATTGATTTTTCTTTAAATTTGGATTTTGAGACTGTATGTTGGTGCTTCAGAAGTTGCTATGGATACAATTTTGTGCAGTGTTTGAATCTGGCCGCTCTTTTGTGGTTAGTAATTTCACTCATGCGCTTGATATTCTTAAAGTTCTTGCTTTTGATATCTATCACCACCTGTTTATTCTGTTTGAGGGGCCATTCTCTTGGCCCTTCTCAAATCAAATTCCTCCAATTTTTGCCTTTTTAACTAAAAATACAGCCTCTAAAACATACTGAAGAACTCAACTGAGTTCTCTTCGAAATTGGTCCCATTTCTCCAAAATGTTACACTACTACATGGGAAATAAGAAAATCACCCAAGCAAGTTTCAGGATAAGTTGTATGCGAGACAAAGGTGACCTTGAAAATGCTAGCGGTACCTACAAGAGTGTCCTCCATCATACATGGGAAATTGGGGGGCTGAAATCCCTGAGCCTAACTATAGCCCTTGCCTTTGGCGTGGTACGATGTTGCATACAAGCTTTGTGGTGATACGGTCCAACTCAATTTTCTTGAACATGTGCACACAAAAACCAAGCTCAGAATTTAACTGACTCTAGCAATTTGACTCACAGTGGAGTTCAAGAGAGGGCTACAGTTTGGCTCACGGATTTTAGCAATCCATTTCCCCATGTACATTGGAAGACATTCTTGTTGGGTGCAACTCGCATTTTCAGGGTTACCGTCTTGCTTAGGTGATTTTCTTCTTCCCTATATAGTAGTGTAACATTTTGGGGGAAATGAGACTGATTTGGAAGAGAATTGAGTTACGTTATTCAGCATGTTTTAGGGGCAATATTTGTAGTTAAGAGGACAAAAAATGGAGGAATTTGATTTCTCCTACGTGTCTGTACACATGTGAACTTAAGAAGTTCACTAATACTTGTCAAAAACAATCAAACATTTTGCTTGTTGTAGCAATTAAAATGGAAGCTACGCATGCATATTTTTTGGTCTCATGTAAAGATCGCCGAGAGAGGACAACGCATTACACCTCAGAATACTTCTTTTCTAGAATTCTTTTTTCCTTTTTAAACTTTTCCAATTTTAACACTACTAACCAAAGTCATTACTTTTTTCGTCTTCTTCCAAAGTGGATGAATTTGAATGTTCATAAAAAAAAATGAAGTAAACCCTGACGTTAGTGCTGAAAAAGTTGATATTTAGGTTCCGGACTCGTAGTTTGTTGGTGTCTTCTTTTTCTTGAAATTTTTAGCTCAGACATGCTATTTTCTTTCTTCTGAGAAACCAACTAAAACGACCTGTGCTAAGAAAGTTAATATCTTGTGCTATAAATTAATGTTGGTGTTTATATCAAAGGTGTTTCTAAATTATTGTTTCCTCCTTTTTGTCTTAGCTAAAATGTTATGTATATAGAACTGATGAACTTCTTATCAATTTGGTGTCAAAGTCTTACTCTTTTTCTTTTTGAACTATTAAATTCTATTTCTTGTGCAATTGGTTTCTATATTTTTGGTTGACAGTTCAGACAAACTCTACCAATAGATTTGGAGACGCGTATAACAAAATCAATCTAATAGTTCTTATACACCATGTGACTGTTTTGATCATCGTATATGTCCTTTGAAGGACAAAGGAGAATAGCTTGAGAAGATGTTAAGGCATTGCTGATGGAAAAAGATAAAAGAGGTATGTAGGTAATGAATCTATGATAATGAATTATCTTACGTACTCTTTTCCCTTCTTAACTTTTGAATTCCTGTTTTACTCATCAGTTGATGATCATTTTGGAAGGATGACTGAAGAAGTTGTTATTGTGATCTGGGAGTTGATAGTAAGAGGTAAAAATGAACTTTAACATCTGGAAAAGAAATTTAGGTTTTTTTTTTCTGGTTACTTGAAATTTTCATATGTATGGTCATAATAATTCACTAATATGAGATGATCGAATATGAGTTTATCAGTCTGTGATTAGATACTATCACTTTTAAAAAATTCTCAAAAATGAAATTTCTTCACGGAGTGTAAATCTATAAATGTGTTATTGTAGAGAAGTCGAAGCCTATTCTTTTCTATATATCAGGAAATCTAAAATTAATTAATATTATCTGGGAAATTAATTAATCACGGCTTGTGATTCTCAGTGAAATTCTATATGTAAACTTTTAATCCATGATAAATTTTGTTCTTTGCTACAGTTCTCATTTTTTTTTTTCCATTTGATTTCTGAATTGGCTTGATTTCCTAATTTACGTGCTTCCGTTGGTTTAGAGTGTGATTCTCTAATTTCTTTTTGAAGAATCAATTCAGTAAAAATAGCTACTTTACTAATTAAAAAAAATTGAATTGTGTAGGCTCAAATTTGATTCATCTTATAGTGTACTTGCTTTGTTGAGGTGTTA